>CM038682.1:475972314-476572314 GCA_021605205.1 Aegilops longissima
TGGTGTTCACAATCTTCTATCATTTGGAGGAGGAACCGCCTTGCAATGCCAAGCAATATACGCCCGGACTTATCGTCATTGAAGCCTGGTTCGGGGGCTCTTGAGGAGTCCCGGATTAGAAGTGTCCGGATTGCGGACTACCATCATCGGTCGGACTATCATCGGCTGGACTATCATCATCAACCGACTCAAGACTATGAAGATACAAGATTGAAGACTTCACCCGTGTCGTATGGGACTTTCCTTGGCGTGGAAGGCAAGCTTGGCGATCGGATATGTAGATCTCCTACCATTGTAACCGACTCTATGTAACCCTAGCCCTCTCCGGTGTCTATATAAACCGATGGCTTTAGTCCGTGGGACTACAATCACAACAACCCTTACAATCATACCATAGGCTAGCTTCTAGGGTTTAGCCTCCTTGATCTCGTGGTAGATCACTCTTGTAAACATCCACAATATCAATATCAATCAAGCGGGGCGTGAGGGTTTTACCTCCATCAAGAGGGCCCGAACACAGGTAAACATCGTGTCCCTTGTCTCCTGTTACCATCCGCCTAGACGCAGCGATTCGGGACCCCTACCGAGATCCGCGGTTTGACACCGGCAGGTGGGCTGCAGGGATTGTTCAACATTAGAGACACTCTGCAATAATAAAAAGCCATGGGTATCCGGACACTTACGATCTACGCGAGGCTTGGCCTTGTAGGCCAATCCTCCCTCGCTGTCGTCGGCGTTGGTGGAGAAGTCGGAGGAAGGTTCTTCCTTCTTGGACCCTCCGGCCTCCCAGGTTAGAGGCGGCCTTCCTTTTCCTCTCCTCCCGCTGGGGAGAAGCTCTCTTCCTCCTCCTCGTCCTCGGGAGAAGATTACCTTCAGAATCGGCCTTTTACCTAGCGTCGGGAGCTCCTTGAGTTCCGTGGCCTCCTTCTTAGCCTTCTTCTCCGGCACCATGGGGCGGAGCCAGCTTCTCCCCTGTCAATCGCAAGGCTGCAGATCTTCCGGCAAAGGATCCGGACAGCTAATCTGTCCCGAGACGTCTTGACCGATCTGTCAAAGATTAGGGAGTTTTAGATCCCATAGAGTCAATCTATGAAAAAAGAGTCCGTAAAGGTAAAATAACTTACCTCGCCGTCTTGGCGCGCGAGCTGTATCCGATCTTTGTTAGCGAATCTTTGGGGCTTGGCGCCCTTGAATAGCACCTTCGAGGCATCTTCGTACATAGTGTCGAAGAGCGGCTCAAGGTTCGGTGCTGTGCGGATCGAACTCCTACAAATTAAAGGCCCGTTGTTGGCATGGGAGAATCGGCGGATGAGCATCACACGATTACGTCGACAAGCCTCAGATTCTTGTCCACTAGGTTTTGGGCCGCATGTTTGGAGTCCGGATAGCTCGTCCGAGATTCCCCCGTCGCCAGTCCCGTCTCTTTCCAAGGCGAGGCCGTGTGGGAAGCCAGATCTGAATTGGGGCCGCCCATTCAGTCAGCGTGGCGGTGATGTAGAACCACCCGATTTCCACCCTTTATTGTCTCCACAAAGGCGCCCTCGAGCCATAGGACCTTAGCCATCTTGCGAACATGGCGCCGCCCGCGCTCAAGCAGCGGCGCCCACTACCTTAAATCACGACATTGAAGATCTTCAGCCATAGGCGAAGTGGGGTTGGATCTGAGAGGAAGGCCTACTACACGCGATGATAAATGCCGAGATGTTGAGGATAAAATTGGGGCCAGGTCATGGAAGTCTAGGCCGTAGTAAAACATGAGCCCCGGACAAATGGGTGAAGTGGAAAACCTAGTTGGCGGAGGAAGTGGGGGAAACACCACCCTCTCATGGGGCTGGGGTTGGAATGAGCTGCCCCGCATCCGGGCAGCTCATGTGCCATGTCATGGGACAAATATCCGGCCTCCGCAGATCTTGTGATGTGCCCTCCGTGATGGAGGAGGCCATCCACTGCCTCCCGCTCGACATGGTTGGAGAAGGTTGAGGTGGGATGTCTTGGACTTGAAGCGCTGGAGCTCGAGTCTTGAAATGGATGAGCAAAGGAGGAAGAAGGCGTGGGTGAAAAGGTGGATCCTTATCCCTTATATGGACGGACAAAGCTATCGTCCCCACCAGCACTGGTAAAACTCGCTTATCTCCCAAGCGCCTTAATCAATGGCGGATGGGTTCTGCGTCCGTATTGATGAGAATCCCGGAATAAGGGGGCACGATCTATGCTTTGATAAGACATGCCAAAGAAACACGCCTCGCTAATCGGCGCTAAGGTGGAGCGGTAAAAGCGATTCATATAAAGGCACGGCCGTGGTGTGATGTCACGCCGCCCGAATCACGTCGAGATCCGTGCAAAAGTTATTCTCTATACGGTGAATGCGTGGAACTTGTTTTGCGAGCGGACACTATCTGGTGTTCAAAACCTTCTATGAAGTATTCGGAGGAGGAACCCGCCTTGCAATGCGAAGACAATATGCGGCGCGGACTAAATCGTCATTGAAGCTGGTTAAGAGCTCTTGAGGAGTCTGGACTAGGGGGTGCCGGATAGCGAACTATCATCGCGGCGGACTCCAAGACTATGAAGATACAAGATTGAAGACTTCATCCGTGTGTCGGATTGGACTTTCCTTGGTGTGGAAGGCAAGCTTAGCGTCACGGATATGTAGATCTCCTACCATTGTAACCGACTACATGTAACCCTAACCTATCAGGTGTCTATATAAACCGGAGGTTTTTAGTCGTGGGGCGAACAACAATCATACAAAGGCTAGCTTCTAGGGTTTAGCCTCCTTGATCTCATGGTAGATCTACTCTTGTACTACCCATATCATCAATATTAATCAAGCAGGAGTAGGGTATTACCTCCATCGAGAGGGCCCGAACCTAAGTAAAAACATCGTGTCCCTTGTCTCCTGTTACCATCCGCCTAGACGCACAGTACGGGACCCCCTACCCGAGATCCGCCGGTTTTGACACCGACAACGGGTTTGGGTAATCCAACCATGCTGTTTTGCATGACCCCTTGGGAATAGGCGAGTTTTAAGGCTTGTGGGGGGGCGCTTGATATTCACTGCCTTTATAAGAGGATAAGAATCCATCTCTTCTCCCCACGCCTTCTCCTTCCTCAGCCCATCTGTCCTTGAGCTCCAGCACCCAAGTTCCAATATTTCCCATCGCCACCAAATACTCCGGCCATGTCCGCATCCGGCTCGCAAGGCAAGTGGATGGCCTCCTCCGTGACGGAGAAGGACATCAAGGAGCTCCGGGAGGTGCGATACTTGACATCGGAAATCACCCACAGGCTTCCTGCCAAAGAGCAAGTTATCCCCACTCCAGAGCCCGGCGAGAGGGTTGTGTTCATCCCTCACTTCCTCTGTGGACTAGGGTTTCCCCTCCACCCCTTTGTTCGTGGTCTCATGTTCTATTACGGGCTGGATTTTCATGATCTGGCCCCGAACTCCTTCCTCCATATTTTGGCGTTCATAAATGGGTGTGTGAGCATTCCTGCATCCCTCCACACTTGGCATGTGGCTCAAGATTTTCAACGTGAAGCCGAAGGTGGTTGACTGGCAACACGCGAATTGTGGCGGTGCCATGGTGAGCAAGCTTCCCAAAGTTATCTGGCCCAAAGGGGCCTTTGTGGAGACCGTCAAGATATGACAGCAGGAGTGGTTTTATATCACTGAACCCCGCAGCACCAAGTGGGCTTCCGCCCCTGCATTTAGATCTGGACCCCGCTGCGGCTTGCATCAAGGATCAACAAGGGTGTGGATTAGGGATCATCGGACGAGGTGCTGATGCTAAAAAAGTGCATCAAAAATATCATAGAGAAGGCAACCAACCTCACTGATGTGATCCAGGTGATGCTTATCCGCCGGCCTCTTCCCTGCCAACGCCGGCCTCTCCGCATGTGGGAGTTCAATCCAGAAGGGCCACAGACCCTGAAGCGATTCTTCGGTACGACACATGAAGCAATCTGGAAGCTACTTTTCAAGACCCAAAAATCATGGCCAGGGACGTCCGAGGACATCGGCCTCGACTGCAATCATCTAGCCTCCCCGGTAAGTGCTATATTTCCGAACATAACATAGTTCATTAATCAAAAGAGGGGGTGCACTAATAAGTCCATCCTGTAAAACAAGGCTGGACAAAGAAGGCGGAGCGGATGAGATGTTCAGCTCCATTGCCTGGAAACCCAGCAGATCCTCTTCTAATGAGGATGCTGGAAAAGGCACCCTATCAGGCGCTGGAGAAAAAGGTCAAGAAGAAGAACAAGGAAGCCATGATGGTCTCCCCCGCAAAGGTACTTCGGACGCGATGTCTAGAGAGACCAAAACTCACTCCTCTGAGGAGGATGAAGATGAAGAGGAGGAGGAGACCGACAACAACCTTTCCCTGAAGGGGAAGAAGAAGAAAATGGTGGCCTCTGAAGATCCAGTGGAGGAGGCGGCCAAAAGGGGGAAAATATCCTTCCCCGACGGCTCGGATTCGGACGTCGAGGCCACCCGCGAGTGGCGGCCCAGGCCGAAGACCCGTGCGGAATCGTAAGTATCCGAAGATGTCGTACATAAGTTCAGTTTTGATGATTACGGTATTTAACGTTTTATATGGTGTAGTCCGGCCCGCGATCTTCCCCAACAGTCATCGGAGGGGAACTCTTTGGATCTGTGGATGATGGAGAGTGAGTCACCTTCACGAGTCTCCCCACCTATCGCCACGGATGACACCGAGGTGTTGTCCCGAAGAGCTTCTCCGGAGACGCGAGGCGTGCTGAGAAGCCACGAGCGAGGCGCGGTGTACCTCGGCCGCCGAAAACACGGGGGGAATAATCCCCTCGGGGACTGATGGCGGGGGCCTAGACCAGTCCGGCCCCCAGCCGAACACTATTCCGGAAACCCAAGTGGCTCCAGAATCAAATAGCGACCTCCCTCAAAGGAGGGGGGAGTGCCAACTCCCGCGGCAACCTTCGCTAATCCGGAGGTGCCAAACACGCTGATGGAGGCACTGCAACGTGCTTCCATCATGGAGGAGCACCGCACCCTAATGGGTGTGGATATTGAAAAGGTTCAGTCCGCCAAGAGCGGGTTGAACGAAGCCTTCACTAGCCTGCTAACAGGCTTCGAGGTATGCAATGTAATATTTTTGACCGCTTTTCATATTAAAAAGATGCTTGTGTATAGATTGTAGCCCCTGAGACTCTGGTCGTCCCCTTATGTAAAAAAAAGAGGGGCGAATGGAGGATCAATAATTTTCGCAGGAGAAAATATACGTTTATATGTTGAAATGCAGGCTTCACTGTTAGCCGCGACCGCCCAGGCCGCCGAAGTATCCAAACTTAAGCGTAAGCTGGGGTTGGCCAATGAGGATCTCGTCTGCATCAAAAAAAGATTTGATGAGGCGCAAGGTATGTTTTAGAACATTTTATTCATGCCTGTATTAAGGGCATCTCAGCCGTGCCCCCGGAATATATAAATCGCCCCTGAAAGCGAGCAGCGATACACTTTCGGCTGGGCGGTTTTGTGCTTGATCGTCGCCCAGCTCGCCCTCGGCGCGAAATTGGCCCACTTTGCAGCCCAATTTAGTGAATAACAACCCATATGGCGAGAATAGGCCATATTAAGCGTGGTTTGCCGTGTCTCGGCGTTCAATTATCAACACAATTATTCCTTATCACATATTTCATCACAGGAAAAATCAAATACTTCAACAAAATACTACAACAACAAATAGTTCAATACAAATTATATAGTTCAACAAATAAAACTTCGTATTTCATCACGGCGTCCCCTTGAGCCTCCATAGGTGCTCAATCAGATCTTTCTGCGATTGATGATGCACTGTGGGTCTTGGATCTCTGGACGCTTTATCTTGAGATAGGCAGTCCAAGTTGCGGTAGGCTGGTGATCAACCCGGCTAGAGGACCTGCTGTAGTATGGTTGAGTGTCAAACCTTTGGGTCTTCTTGCTCGCCTCTCGATGATCATGTTGTGCAAGATGACACAACAAGTCATGATCTCCCACATTTGATCTTTCGACCAGGTCGAGCGGGGTGCGAACAACAACGATCGAGATTGGAGCACACCAAATGCCGCTTGACATCCTTCACCGCAAGCCTCACGAAGCTTCCCAAACCAGGCATTCTTGCCTCATGCCACAGGTTTGAGATCGTCTTCACAAATGTCGACCATCTCGGATAGATGCCGTCAGCTAGATAGTACCCTTTGTTGTATTGGTGCCCATTGATCTCGAAGTTCACGGAGGAGAATGGCCCTCAACGAGCTTGGCAAAACAGGAGAGCACCTTTGCAGCACGTTGATGTCATTGTGTGTTCTGGCGTACCAAAGAAGAGTGGCAAATCCGAGAGGTCTGTGTGGCTACCACCTCAAGCACCCTGCTGCAAGCTGCCTTTGGCGCCTTTGTACATCCCTGCCAACTAAATGGGCAGTTCTTCCATTTCAATGCATGCGATCGATGCTTCCAAGCATCCCGGAAATCCTCTTGCTGCATTACAGGCTGGGATCCGGCAGTGTCTTCCGCATTGGGTGTTCTCAAGTATTGTGGCCCAAACACTGCCACCACCGCCTCAGAACTTGTGAAACACTCTAAGCTGGTGGACTTGGCCATGCGCCCATAATCGTCGAGTGAATCACCGGGAGCTCCATATGCAAGCATCCTCATCGCTGTCGTGCACTTCTGCATGGAGGTGAATCCAAGAGCGCCAGTGCGATCCATCTTGCACTTGAAGTAGTTGTCGAACTCCCGGATGGAATTACAATCCTGAGGAAGAGCTTTCGGCTCATCCGATAACGGCGCCGAAATGTTCTCTCGCCATGAAGTGGAGCATCGGTGAAGTAGTCAGATAGAGCATCGTGATAGAGTTTGCGGGCGATCTGGTTCTTTGCTTTCACCTTGCCCGCGCCGAGCCACCTCGTCTGACTTTTCATTGCTCACCCGGCCATTTGGCGAGGGCGGCGAAGCACCATCGGATGCTCTTCTTCACGGGCGCTGCGCGGCTTCCTCCTCAAACACGCGGGCGAGCTCTTCCTCCTCATCCGAGTCCATCGCCGACCACGGGCATAAAGCCCGAACACCTTGCGCTTCGGTGGGCGTGTACCCGCCGTTAAACCGCGCCTCCTTGCCGGAATGACAGCGGCCGAAAACGCCATTCTTGCGTGGAGGGGCTGCCGCAGCGATGCGCTGCTATTTTCCGGCAGGAATGGCTATCTAGCGGAGTAGGCGGCGGCCGTCGCGGGATATAGCTAGTGGTGGCGCTGGGGTGCGAAGGGCAGTCGGGGAAGAAAACCTTGACTTTTCCCATGCGTGTGGGCCGGCGTGCTTTCCTAGCGCGGAGCCCCCAACGGCTCCCAGTAGCGTCCGGGTTGACTGTGACCGCCCGGCGGAAAAAAGGTCGAATCGGTGATTTCTGCGTCTGAGGCGCGGTCGCCGTTTTTTGGCGCGGCGCGAAAAAAAGTGGCACAGGGGGGCTGTTGGAAATGCGCCGAGATGCCCTAATACACAGATAGTGAGTCAAAGCTCATGCGCTGCTATGTGTATGATTGCAGGCAGCGCGGCTGCGGTTGAGGTCCTTAGGGGTTTACTTGCCCAGGCCCAGGAACAGGCGATTATGAACAAGGTGGCCGCTGAGAAAGCGGCCGAGGACTTGAAGTCCGAGCAGGTTGTCTGCTACCAATACGAGGAGCGGGTGACCGAAGTGGAGCAGGCGCTCAAGGACGCTGCTGACAAGTGCAAGTCACTAGAGGAGAAGAGTAAAGCCCAGGCGACCGACCTTGCCAATGCCCTTAAAGAGGCCGAGGAGGCGCGGGCCGAATCTCGAGCCGCGCGGACGAGATAAAGCAGGCCGGTCAAATAGCGGCTGGTAAGCCCTTTCTCTTACTGAGTAAATTTGGCAATCAAACGTATGTTTTACTCACGCGACTATGGAGTGCTCCAGATGCCATTGCGGATCTTCCAAAGAGCGTCACCGATGCCGCGCAGTTCTTCCGGCCTGCGAGAGGCTACGATGGAGAATCTATTCGGTCCCGGTTAAATGGCGGCGGCGCGCGCGCCCGCTGAATGACCGAGATGGCGATGGGCGAGCTGCATAGGATGTCCGGTTTGGCCATGAGGGATGTCATAGTTCGTCTGTGGCCAACCGAACCCATTCCAAGGAACTATTTTGGCCTAGTGCAATGACTTGTTGACGCACTGCCCCGTATTGACGTGGTCAAGCGATCATCATGTATAGAAGGTGCGCGGCTGGCCTTTGCCCGTGTCAAGATGCACTGGGCCAACATGAAGGCCGCCATCATGGTCTTTGAAGGTCCGCCCGGAGGCAAGGACCACCATATGCCGGAGCGCTACTTTGAGGATGTCCTGGAAGGTGCCCGCTTGATAAAGGGCCAGTGCTCAAAGGACATCATGTTCGAGTGAATGTGTCTGGGCTACCGAGACAATGTACTATAAATCAAGCTTGTGTAATATATTTTTATGCATTTATCTTTAAGATATTATGCCCCCTGTGCGTCCGTTTGTATCCCTGAGAGTATACCTGGCCATCCCTCGGGCCGGGCCGGTCTTTGGGCCGGGCCAACCAAAGCCCAACGCAAAAAAACCGAGGCCCGAGCACGGCCCGGCCTGGCTGTCGGGCCTAAAAATTAGGCCCGAGCCCGGGCCACCACGCTAAAAGCCCGTCAGGCCTCGGGCCACGGGCCGGGCCTCTTCCTTAAACGGCTAAAACGACGGGCCCGGCTCGCCTCGGCCCATGCTTCGGGCTCAAAATCTAGGCCCGAGCCCGACCCGTGGACAAGGTCGGGCCGGGCTGCCAATGGCCAAGACTACTTGAGAGTTTGCCAGTTGTCGGCTTCATCCCCTCACGTAGGTACTACGGGGATGTTCGGAATAGCACATGACCACACTTTAACCCAACGTTTTGGTCCGTAAAGGACGTGTCAATGCGGCGAAGTAGGCAATCAGACTATGCGGCTTTATCGCTCTCACTTAGCCATAGGAGTTTGACGATGGGGCTATAAGGGAGCCCCTGGTAGGTATGCGGCTATCCAAACTTGGGTGCCTTATGCGCGTGACTGGAAGATAGCCAGTCCTTCGTGTAATACAGAAGAAATCGCTAGGGATTTAGTAAGTCGCCGAATTGCTGACCAGCTGTCACCGCATCATGACAGTCAGTTTTTGGCTTTCTCTATTGAGGTGCTTGACCGGGCGAACCAGAAGCACAATCGAAGTAGTTCTCCCTTTACTACCTTATCCGAACAAGCGGAACGTAAGGTGGTAATCACAGGAGCCGGGCAACCCAACTATTGACCAAAGAGATGATTCGGAGCCAGTGCATATAATGCCATTTTCGGGACGCCGAAGTGTACTTAGAAAAGTGTTTGGACTTTTTGTTTCCGAAGAAAATGTAAATGGGTGAAATAAAGCCCCTGGCGATTTAAGTCATATCGAGGTGTATATGCCAATCTGACGTAAAGGGGGAAAACAGATTAAGAAATAAGCCAATACCGAACAAGGTTAGGTGGAACTGTTTCCATTATAATCTGATTGGTACATCAACACGTATTTTTACAGAAGATGGAATAAGCATCAGGGCTATTTTACATGCCGAGAACAAGGGAAAGCTGTGTATAGGTCCTAAAAAGGAAAGATGATCTTGAAGATCCCTTGGACACTCTACCGCACATCTGCGCCAATTTGCACCTTGGTGTATGATCCTTTGAGAGGATCAACCATCAAGTATTCATAAGGGGCCTAGACAGGGGCCCTTGTTATCACAAGAATGTGATGTGGGTTGTAAAGAACCTGAAAAAGGAAAAAAAGAAGAAAATGAAGAATTTGATGGTCCGGATAGGGTCGAACCATATTGTGGACTTTATTTTTGGTAGGCCTCCGTCCTAGCCCATGGTATTTCTAGTGCGTAGTTATGTACGCGTGGTACATATGCCGCTATCAGTTTGCGGCTTTGACGAAGGCTGAATTTCTAGTCTAGCTCTAGACGAGCCAGACTTTCACTCTACCGGGTAGACCGGACTCGTTTAACGGTGTCTGGGGGCTTGACTACCGGAGTAGTATTCGGCTTGATAAGGCCACCCTGTGCTTCGGATGCGAGAGTCGCGGTATGCTCCTCTGTAAGGAGGGAGCGCTCCATGCTTCCATTAACTGTAATAACACCACGTGGTCCAGGCATCTTGAGCTTTAGATAAGCATAGTGCGGGACTGCATTGAAACAGGCGAAAGCGGTCCGTCCGAGTAGTGCATGATAGCCACTACGGAAATGGACGATATCGAAGATCAAGTCTTCGCTACGGAAATTATCCGGTGAACCGAAGACCACTTCCAGCGTTATGGACCCTGTGCAGCAGGCCTCTACGCCGGGTATTACTTCTTTAAAGGTAGTTTTCGTGGGCTTGATTCTTGATGAATCGATACCCATCTTGCGAATGGTGTCCTGATAAAGCAGATTAAGGCTGCTACCGTTGTCCATGAGGACGCGCGTGAGATGGAACACGTCGATAATTGGGTCGAGGACCAATGCTACCGAACCTCCATGACGGATACTGGTCGGATGGTCTCTGTGATTGAGAGTGATCGGAAAAGCTGACCATGGGTTGAATTTTGGGGCGAGTGGCTCTATGGCATAAACGTCCCTTAGTGCGCGCTTGTGCTCCCTTTTGGGGATATGTGTAGCATAGATCATATTCACCGTTTTTACCTCGTGGGGGGGATTTCTTCTGTGCCCCTATGCTCGATGGGGCGAGGCTCTTCATCATCGTCCTTGTTGGGCGGCCCCTATCCCTTATGTCCGGCTTTTAGCTTGCCAACATGTTTAAAGACCCAACAGTTTCTGTTGGTATGATTGGCAGGCTTGTCAGGGGTGCCATGAATCTGGCAAGGCCGATTGAGTATTCTGTCCAGACTAGATGGACCATCCTTGTTTCCTTTGAATGGCTTCTTCCGCTAACCAGGTTTAGAGCCACTGAATCCGGCGTTGACTGTTATGTCTTCGGAATCTTCATTATTGCTCCGACGCTTGTGCTTGTTGCGTCGTGGCTTGCCATTGCCATCCCTGGCTTCAGAGGTGCCAGGGTCACTGGTGCTATTGCTTCTACGAGCTAGCCAGCTATCTTCTCCCACGGAAAAGCGGGTCATAAGTGCGGTAAGGGCTGCAATGGACTTCAATTTTTCTTGGCTGAGGTGTCGGGCGAGCAACTCGTCTCGGACGCTTGTTTAAAGGCCGCGAGGGCTTCGGCGTCTGGACAGTCCACAGTTTGGTTCTTTTTAATTAAGAACCTGGTCCATAGTTTCTGGGCTGATTCTCCGGCTTGCTGGACTATGTGACTAAGGTTATCGACGTCTGGAGGCCGAACATAGGTACCTTGGAATTTTTCTCTAAAGGTGTCTTCCATGTCTTCCCAACTGCCAATAGAGTTTTCTGGGAGGCTGTTTAACCAGTGTCGTGCTGGTCCCTTGAGTTTTAGGGGAAGGTACTTGATGGCATGGAGGTCGTCGTCGCGAGCCATGTGAATGTTGACAAGAAAATCATCGATCCATACAACTGGATCCGTCGTACCATCGTATGATTCAATGTTCACGGGTTTAAACCCTTCTGGGAACTGGTTCTCCATCATTTCATCGGTGAAGCATAAGGGGTGTGCGGCGCCTCTGTATCGGGCGATGTCGCGGCGCAGTTCGGGTGAAGTCTGAATGCGGTTTTTGGCCCGGGAGAGGTTGTGATGGTCAGCCCCTTGACCCATAGATTGATCTTGTCTGACCGGTTCTATTGTCCAGGTCCTTGCGTAGGTCATAGGTATAGCCCGGGACCGCGGCCTCCTTGCCTCGGCACCGGGGTGGTACGGGCTGGTGTTCGGCGTAAGTAGCCGGTCTGTCCCATCCATGTGGTGGTCGGTCAAGTTCGTCAGCGGGTTTATACTTTGGCGGTATTGGCTCAAGGGCCTCGTCGTCAAATTGTGGTAGCAGCTTGTGCTTCGGGTAGCTCTTGGTTGGGTGTTTGAGGCCATATTCCTCGGCTGCCAGAACTTTAGTCCATCTGTCATTGAGCGTATCCTGTTTGGCTTGGAGTTGCTGCTGCTTCTTTTTTAGGCTTCTCGCAGTGGCGATGAGCCGGCGCTTAAACCGCTCTTGTTCGAGGGGTTCCTCTGGCATGATGAAGTCTTCGTCACCGAGGCTCACATCCTCTTCGAAGATCGGTAGGTAGTTACTATCCTTCGAGTCCTCGTACCCGACCGGATCGTCGGGGTTAACTTGCCCATCCTCCCAATCATCCTGTTCGGATGTTGGCTCGACAGGGGCTTCGGGGTCTTCGACGTTCTCTGGAGTGTTATTGTCTCCGGTGCCGGTATTGTTATCTTTTTTGCGACGCGATTTTGAGCGGGGCCGCTGACGTCGATGCTTTGGAGGTGCTTCAATAGGCTTGTCCTCAACCGGATCCTTCTTGATGTCGTCATTGTCGTCTTTGGATGTGTCCACCATATACACGCCATATGTTGAGGTGGTCGTCCATCATCCGGTAAACGGCGGGTCTTGGCCGTGTTCATCTCCGGCATCGTCATCCATGCCGTCGATGTCTTCGGAGGCGTAGTCTAGCATGTCGGTTAAATCTTCAACAGTGGCTATGAAGTGGGTGGTGGGCAGGACATAAAATTCCCCGCCCTCAGCCCCTAGTCCGGGCTGGGTGTAGTTCTGAAGTGATTCCTCTGACATAGCGAGGGATCGCATTAAGTAGAGTCCACGCGGCTGGCCGGAGTGAGAGCTTCCTGGCTATGCCTGCTTGGCACGGACCTTGAGAGTTCGGATATAGAGTCTGGGGGCGAGTCCGGCCTTTCAATGATAGGGGGAACCTAGACTGATTCCGAGTTCGCCATGGACAAGATCGCCTCCGGATCCTCGATAATGCAGTTTGTAGCGGAGAGTACGGTGGGCTCCAAACTCCCATCTTCGAACCTAGTAGTTTTCTCCAGGTCTAGGGCTAGAGCCATGGTCAGGGACGCGAACCCCTCGAAGATCAAATCTCCTCGGATATCAGCGACATAATTTAGGTTCCCGAAACAGATCTGATGACCAGGGGCGTAGCTGTCGATCTGCTCAAGGTGGCCAATCGAGTTGGCGTGCAGTGCGAAGCCGCCGAATTCAAAAAATTTGCCGGGAAGGAAAGTCTCCCCCGAAACAGCATCATCGTAGATGATTGATCGAGACATCAAACCTTCTATCGACAACATCGTGGGACTCTCAATGAAAGCACCAATATCGGTGTCAAAACCGGCCGATCTCGGGTAGGGGGTCCCTAACTGTGCATCTGAGGATCGAGGGTAGCAGGAGACAAGGGACATGATGTTTACCCAGGTTCGGCCCTCTTAATGGAGGTAATACCCTACTTGCTGCTTGATTGACTTTGATGAGTATAGGGGTTACAAGAGTTGATCTACCTCGAGATCGTAATGGATAAACCCTAGGTGTCTAGCCTGTATGATTATGATTGCCTCTACGGACTAAACCCTCCAGTTTATATAGACATAGAGGGGCCTAGGGTTGTACAGAGTCGGTTTACAGAGAAAGGAATCTTCCCATCCAAACACCAAGCTTGCCATCCACGCAAAGGAGAGTCCCATCCGGACATAGGGGAAGCCCTTCGATCTTGTATCTTCACAGCCCATCAGTCCGGCCCAGGTCACATAGCCCGGACGGCTAGGGACCCCCCAATCCAGGACTCCCTCATCCGCGCTACAGCTAAGTAGTAGTAGCGCGGGCATCAACCACGCTACTACTATCAGAAGTAGCAGTAGCGAGGGTTATACACGCGCTACTGCTACAAGTTAAGCGTGGCGCCCGTGTCGAGAGCGGCGCGCCAGCGCTCTCGATACACCAAAACCAGGCTCTTGTTAGGCTTTTCCCTAGTAGTGTTAGTATCATCCTCTCCATGTACAATCATCTTTTGATTCCTCTCATTTGTTGGCCTTGTGGACAAGCTAGATGGCGGCACTGTGGTGAGTGCAACAAGACGGATGACGGCGGAGAGGGCCTCGTGGGCACTATGAATGGTCTGGTACAACACCCGATGCTCATCTAGGGAGCTAGAAACATTGGCCCCCATGTCTCATACAACATTTTCGTTCGCCAGCTCACCAACGATTTGTTCCTCCGTGAGCCGGTGCTCATCGAGGAGATGGAGGTTGTAGAACTGGTCCTCCTACGCTTGCCGGAACACTGACACCGACGGTGCTGGTTTCCCTTCTGCCATTACAGCACCGAAGTGCGGTAACACCTGCTCATACGGAGGGCCTGCCAGTTGGTAGCAATGGCGGCCAGCTCCTGCTTCTGCTCCGAAGAAAGGCTCTCCCACATCGCTCTACAGCTCATGGTCTTGGCAGCGAGCTATGTGCATGCGGGCACCAGAGTGTGTTTCTCGACCACCGTGCTTCTTAATTAAATGGCGGAAGGCGGATGGACGGGCAGCCAGTTTAATGTATAAATTAAGATTTGTCCCGAGCCATCGGGTCAAGTCTCTCTGGCATTGAACGATGTGGCGTGTGCCTAGGAAGCACTTCAGGCGAGCACCGGCAAAGAGGGGCATGTGACGGTGTTGTAGGCCCCGGGCGTTGGCAGCAGGCGGTCCGGACGTAGCTAGTTTGGGTGGCGGGAGGAAGAAGAAGTGATAATAACGCTAGCCATGTGATGCATATTAGCTAAAAAGAATAAGAAGCGGGACTCGAACCCAGGCAGGCAACAACAAGATTTGTGTTGTCCACCACTCCACCCGGAAGAGCACCTCATTACTTACCACTACAATGATGGAGAATTTATTTTGTCCTCTATTAATATATGGAGATGTTGACTATGTTGACCATGAGTTGCTTAGACTTGAACCTGGTGGGTACCAGATGAAAAGCAAGGAATAACAAGTTGGCGCAAAAAAACACTAAAAAATAGAAATGCACTTATATTCGAGCAGAGCGTATAACCAAAAATCAAAGTTGCAATTGAATGAGTAGTGTACGATGATACTATCTACACAAGTAGGATCCCGTTTCAAAAAAAAACTACTCCCTCCGTACAGTAGGATATTTTGAGTGGGTCCATCCACTACTTCAGGATGGTCCTAACATGACAGTACAATCAGAGACCCTTCGACGAAACTTTGTGTGATGCATTAATCGAAAACGGTGGTGTAAGAAAACCGTAAAAAATGATACGAACTATTTGCGATGGTGCAGACATCAAACACGATTCATACCAGAGTTGCATGTGTGATATGTAGCATACAGTTGGTCCATATGAACTGTTTGTGATGAGCATAACAATAGAAATGGTCAGCCAAATGATGGTGTGTGTGATATATGGCATACAGTTCACTCTGATGAATTGTTTGTGATTAGGCAACACAACAGAAACGGTCAGCCAGATCAAGGTGTGTGCGATAGAGGGCATACAGTTCACTCTACTGACATGTTTGCGATGAGCCAAGCAACAGAAACGGTTCAACTGAATAAGATGTGTGTGATACACGGCAAATAGGCCCGTAATCATAAATGTGTGCGAAGAACGATAATAACACAAACTATTGCTGCTAATAAGCCGTGTGTGTTGTGGGCAAACGCTTGCTGGTGTACAATTGAAAGTTATTTGTGAATTCATCACCAACAGGTTTGGTGACCCACAAGTTTCGGGGATCTATCATAGTCCTTTCAATAAGTAAGAGTGTCGAACCCAACGAGGAGCAGAAGGAAATGACAAGCGGTTTTCAGTAAGGTATTCTCTGCAAGCACTGAAATTATTGGTAACAAATAGTTTCGTGATAAGGTAATTTGTAATGGGTAACAAGTAATAAAAGTGAATAAGGTGCAACAAGGTGGCCCAATCCTTTTTATAGCAAAGGACAAGCCTAGACAAACTCTTATATGAAGGAAAGCGCTCCCGAGGACACATGGGAATTATCGTCAAGCTAGTTTCATCACGCTCATATGATTCGTGTTCGTTACTTTGATAATCTGATATGTGGGTGGACCGGTGCTTGGGTGCTGCCCTTCCTTCGACAAGCATCCCACTTATGATTAACCCCTATTGCAAGCATCTGCAACTACAAAAGAAGTATTAAGGTAAACCTAACCATAGCATGAAACATATGGATCCAAATCAGCCCCTTACGAAGCAATGCATAAACTAGGGTTTAAGCTTTTGTCACTCTAGCAACCCATCATCTACTTATTACTTCCCAATGCCTTCCTCTAGGCCCAAATAATGGTGAAGTGTCATGTAGTCGATGTTCACATAACACCAATAGAGGAGAGACAACATACATCTCATCAAAATATTGAACAAATACCAAATTCACATGACTACTTATAGCAAGACTTCTCCCATGTCCTCAGGAACTACTCATAAATCATTCATGTTCATAATCAGAGGGGTATTAATATGCATAAAGGATCTGAACATATGATCTTCCAACAAATAAACCAACTAGCATCAACTACAAGGAGTAATCAACACTATTAGCAACCCACATGTACTAATCTGTGGTTTTGGGACAAAGATTGGATACAAGAGATGAACTAGGGTTTGAGAGGAGATGGTGCTGGTGAAGATGTTGATGGAGAATGACCCCCTCCTGATGAGAGGATCGACCGTGATGATTTCCCCTCCCGGAGGGTTGTTTCCCCGGCTGAACAGCTTCGCCGGAGCCCTGGATTGGTTTCGCCAGGTTCCGCCTTGTGGCGGCGGTGTTTCATCCCGAAAGCTTCCTCCTTATTTTTTTCTATGACGAAAGACTTCACATAGCAGCAGATGGGCACCGGAGACCTGCCAGGGGGCCCACGAGACAGGGGGTGCGCCCAGGGTGGTAGGGCGCGCCCCCCACCCTCGTGGCCAGGGTGTGGGCCCCCTTTGGTTGATTCTTTCTCCAATATTTTTTATATATTCCAAAATGTGCCTCCGTGAAGTTTCCGTACTTTTGGAGTTGTGTAGAATAGGTTTCTAATATTTGCTCCTTTTCCAGCCCGGAGTTCCAGCTATCGGCATTCTCCCTCTTCAGGTAAACCTTGTAAAACAAGATAAAATAGGCATAAGTATTGTGAATAATAGCCCATAATGCAATAAATATCAATATAAAAGCATGATTCAAAGTGGACGTATCAACTCCCCCAAGCTTAGACCTCGCTTGTCCTCAAGCGGAAGCCGATAACGAAAAATATGTCCACATGTTTAGAGATAAAGGTGTCGATAAAATAAAATACGGACATGAGGGCATCATGATCGTTCTTATAACAGCAACATATTTATATATTCTCATATGATATCTTATGCAAAAGTAACAATCTATTCACAATGTCAAGTATGAATCAGAAACTTCACTGAAAACTAACAAGCTATGATCTCGACCATTGAGGTAATTGCAATATATCATAACATAGGAAAGAGTCAATATAAGAGCTTTTCAGCAAGTCCACATACACAACTATCATTTAGTATTTCACAATTTCTAACATTCACGCAATACTTATGGTTATGGAGTTTTAGTCGGACATAGAGAAAGATAGGGGCTTATGGTGTTGCCTCCCAACCTTTTACCTCAAGGGTAATGTCAACAATAATAGTTCATGCTAACTTACATCCAATTGGATATATATATATATATATATATATATATATATATATATATATATATATATATATATATATATATATATATATATATATATATATATATATATATATATATATATAGGATCTTTCCAACACAATGCGCTTGCCAAAGGATAAAATGTAAAAAGGAAAGGTGAAGATCACCATGACTCTTGTATAAGGTATAAGACAAGAATGAAAGATAGACCCCTCGTAGAGGGAAGCAGAGGCTGTCATGTCCTTTTATGATTGGATGCACGAAATCTTAATGCAAAAGAACGTCACTTTATATTGCCACTTGTGATATGGACCTTTATTATGCAGTCCATCGCTTTTATTGCTTCCACGTCACAAGATCGTATAAATCTTATTTTCTCCACACTAATAAATCATACATATTTAGAGAGCAATTTTTATTGCATGCAACGATGACAACTTACTTGAAGGATCTTACTCAATCCGTAGGTAGATATGGTGGACTCTCATGGCAAAACCGGGTTTAAGGACATTTGGAAGCACAAGTAGTATCTCTACTTGGTGCAAAGAATTTGGCTAGCATGAGGGGGAAAGGCAAGCCCAACATGTTGGACGATCCATGACAATATACTTTATTTCGGATATAAGAAAACATAACCCATTACGTTGTCTTCCTTGTCCAACATCAACTTTTTAGCATGTCATATTTTACTGAGTGCTCACAATCAAAGATGTCCAAGATAGTATATTTATATGTGAAAACCTCTCTTTCTTTATTACTTCCTATTAATTGCAACGATGACCAAAACTATGTTTGTCAACTCTCAACAACTTTTATTCATCATACTCTTTTATATGTGAAGTCATTACTCTCCATCAGATCAATATGTTCTTTTTATTTCATTTACTCTTTCTATTATTTTTATTCCCTCAAGATCATAGCAAGATAACCAAGCCCTTGACTCAAAACTAATCTTTATTATATATAGCTCACGGACTCGATTACATAGAAGGATCGTAAAGCAAAACTCAAAACTAGATCATACTAAAACTTTATTCTACTAGATTAAGATATTACCAAAAGGATCAAACTAAGAAAAATAGTAAAGATAGGAGTGTGATGGTGATACGATACCGGGGCACCTCCCCCAAGCTTGGTAGTTGCCAAGGGTAGTGCCCATACCAGATACTCAGTTCTCCTTTGCTGGTGAAGAAGATGGTGATAACGATGACAATTGTGCCTTCAACTTCTTCATATTGTAATTGAGAAGAGCAATTTTCTCCTTTAAATCATCGACCTCTGATTCCAGCTTCAAGATCTTGTCACATAAATCTCCTTTGCTTTTCTTCCAAAAACGAGAAGGAATAGATCGGTCGTTCGACATTTTAGCCCTCGTAGGGAGGCTAGACTTCTTAAACTTCACGTGCATATCCCCAAGTTGAGGTAGAGGGACATCCTCCTCCTCCGAGCTTGAATCATTGATCCTCATCAAATGAGCATCCTCCTCATCATCCGTAGTTCGAACACAAGGAGATAGATCCCCATAGGTCTTCGGATTAGTAACGAGATGTGAGACATAGCTCTCTCCATCGGAATCCTGAGATGACATCTTGCTCCAAACCTGCTACAGAAACAACTCAAAACAAAAACAGAGGATATTTGCGTGGTACGGTGGTCAAAACCTTCGGGAGATTATATAATGAATTTTTACTAGCCAAAAGAAGTACCGTGCAAGAAAACGGAGTCCGGAGGGCACACGAGGTGCCCACGAGGCAGGGGGCGCGCCCAGGGGGTATTGCACGCCTTCCACCCTCGTGGATGCCTCGTGTCCTCTTCGGACTACTTCTTATTTTTCCTATTTTCTTTAATATTCCAAAATGGAGAAAAAATGCTATTAGAACTGTTTTGGAGTCGGTTTACTTACCGTACCACATACCTATTCCTTTTTGGAGTCTGAAACGTTCTGGAAAGTGTCCCTTATGTATTCCTCCAGGGTTACAGTTTCAATAACATTAGTTTCAACATTTATTGGGTTACCTCAGATATAATCTTTGATTCTTTGACCGTTCACCACCTTCGGATTTGTGCCTTCGAAGTTGTTGATTTTTATGGCACCGGAACGATAGAACTCCTCGATAACGTAAGGACCTTCCCATTTAGAGATAAGTTTTCCTGCAAAAATCTTAAACGAGAGTTGAATAGCAACACATAATCACCTAAATTAAACTCATGCTTTTCTTGTAACATCCCAAATTTTTCAATTTGGAATGTTATACACTAGGTCATCATGCATATCATATTTTCTCGCATTTTCCGATCCTAGAAAATTTCACGCAACTCAAGGACCCTCGGAGAGAGTTGGAGGTTTCATTATTTTCAGATTTGGGATTTCTCAAATTTTCAAAATAGGATCATCTGGATTTATTTAATTATCTTCATAAAGTTTTCCGATATAAAAATTTAAGAGAGGGAATAATATGACTTTCCCAACATTTAGGAAAAATGAAGATATTATAAATAAATCAAATTTTGGTTTTGAGGATTTATTTGCTTTAGGCAAAATGAGCATTTTAAAAAATATGCATATCTGCCCGCTTTTAAAGTTCATTTTGTTCGACTCATTTTTAGGAGTCGGGAAAATTAATTTTATAAATTTTGAGTCCGTTTGGTTTTATTTTTATTTCGTTTAAGTTTGTTTAAAAAAAATCGCGCCGCCCGCAGGCTAAGGCCCACTGCCCATTACCCGCCCGACCCATCTCCCTCCTCCACACATACCTTGAGGAGACCCGCCGCCGCCTCCTTCCGACTCGGCTCGGCCACGAGGCCGCCGTGCCCCCCTCCCCAAGCGCGCCCCCCCTCCTATTTATACCCGCCCCCCCCTCTCCTAATCCCGCCCGCCCGCCTCCCAAACCCGAGCCATGCCGCCCTCGCCGCCCCTCGCCACCCAGCGACCCGCCGACCCAGCGGACCACCGCCGCCCGGAGGCCGGAGCCCTTGGTGACCTCGCGGAGGTAGCACCTCGCCGCCCCGGTCCCTTTTTTTTGAAAACCCGATCCGGTTTTTCTCGTGATGTTCGGTTTTTTTAAAAACCTAGATGGTTTATTATTTTCTTCGGTTTTCTTATTTAATGAACGTTCACCGACCCGTTCGTTTCAATGAACGTGTTCGTTGAATTAGTTCTGTTAACGAACGTCCGCTGTTTAATCTGTTCGTCGTTTTCTTTTAATCGGATTTAATCCGTTATTTTTCTGAATTCGATTTCTGATTCGATTTTCAAATCTGTTTAATTTCTCGCTCGATTATCGGAATCAGGTGATTCAAGCGGCTGGAGTTTCATTACGAAACCGCCGTTCCGACTAAACTACTTAAACAAAGTTTTACTACTGTAAAATTTTGACCAAGTTTCAGATTGCTAAACCGAGTCGTTCTCTCTCGAGTTTCGACTTTCGATGCTTTATTTGATTCGATTCTTTTGCAACCAGGGTTCTTAAGTTGAACTCTCTGGTTAGATCTTTTATTCAAGATTTCCCCGTGCATTAGATGAGTACTTAATGTATGCTTGTTGTTTGTCTGCGTTAGATCACCCGGAGTGCGCCGCTTGTTACTTCGAATCTCTAGGTCTCGCGGATCATCAGCAAGGCAAGTAACACTTGATCATACCTTTCCTACTACCTAGTTTTTATGCATTAGATCAACCCTCAAACACTTGCATGTTTAGGATCTAATTAAATTGTGGGATTGGGAAGTAGATTTGAGGTAGTACCTATTACCTGTTTTACTTATGAAACCTTGGGAGTTACTTCTACGTTTGCTTTTATGCCATGCTATGCTAGTAGACGTGGATTGGGTGAGTGAATATCCATGACAGATGTGAGATTGTTAATTAATGGTTTATCTAAGGTGGCAACCTAAACACACATCTGGGTGGATTGAGGCACTGGTTTCCATCAGACTTGCTGTATTTCTTTGGACCGCCACCTGGGCTCTAAGGGATCATAAGATTATTCAAGCTGAAACTTCCGTGTGCAGCCACAAGCCAATTATGGGCTCTGGCGTAGTTGACTAAGTTGTGCGAACTCTTACGGGTAGGCTAGCTGATGTAGGGGATGTAGGTTGGTACGGTCTACCCACATGTAAGGTGCTAGTGCTTCTGAAAGACTATGTCTCGGTCATCCGTTTCTCAAACACCATGTAGTGCGAGAACCAAGCGGAGGCGATCGAGTCTTGTGGGGAAAAGTCATAAACCTCTGCAGAGTGTATAAACTAATCATGATTAGCCGTGTCCCGGTTATGGACGTTTTGAGTATCTGGTACTTGAATATCATGTGAATCTCAACATGTTACTTCTAATAAATGTATTGGGATTTGATGAGTACTTTTTAATTGGGATTGAGGATGCTGTCAACCATTCTCAATTTTAACAACCACCATGATAGTTAAATAAAAATTATTCCTTTGTTGTAGGAAAAACTAGCTTTATGCAAAAATGTAACCAGAGAGCCTTACCACCAGCCATATATGCATGTAGTATAGGATTATTCCTTCATTGCTCTCTATGTGTTACATTGCGGCATATTCCATGTCTTGACCCGTTTTGGGCTGCAACTTTCACGTTGAGACTTTTCGAACGACAGTAAGGTGTTAGGTCGTGGTTCTATACTTGAGTGATGCCGATGGAGTTGATGGACTCACTTATCTTCCAAGCCATCCGCTGTTATTATTACATGGCCTTAAGCCATATTATTGTAATAAGTTCCCTTGTGGACAACGATGTAATAAGTGTGTGATTGCTACTCTGCTATAAATCCTTCAATCATGTGTGGTGTCGCATTCATTGATCCGGGGATGACACTGAGCACGAGACTTGATCCATTCGGTCTGGTCGCTCTGAGAGAATGGTATCGAGCACCTGTTGATCGTAGGACACGACCACTAAGATAAAGCCATAGGTCACTACTCTCTTCCCATTTTCTAACCCCTCATCTTTTCTACTCTTAGGATGACGGACGCGAAGATCAAGTACACCCAACCAGATGAAGGCACACCTTTTGGATTTCACTTGAAGGAAGTTACCAAGTACCTGAACAATGGACTACCAAGTTTCACCGGGACTTTCAACGCCACTCTGCCTGAAGAGGAGCACTGGAAGATTCAAGCTCACGTTCCAGGAAGGACATTCGCCCCAATCACCAAGCCTATAGATAGTGTTTTGATTGCACCAACTTGGAGTGCGGGAAAGAGCATGGCAGCTCACATCACCATGGGACGCATTGGAGAAGTTTATCAAGGAGACCTCAAGGACACTATCTACCAGATTTGCGACGCCGAGATGACAAATGGGACATAGTCAGCACCAAGAAGGATAGGTCCATTGCAGCTTTCATCCAGAGTTAAATCAGCACATTCGACGCCAGAGAACCAAATGTGCAATGATATGTTGGAGTTGCGAATGCAAAGGGAAGGATCATCGAACTGGAAGGAGAACTAAAGACTACACAAGGACTACATGGGCGAGATCGTAGCTCTAGCAAGACACAATAACGATCTTAAGTCCGAGATCGAAGAACTCAAGAAGTTGGCGCTCAGAATGAAGACCGGTATGTCGGTTGCTCAGCGACTACATCAACATCGACGACACCGATTCGGATCCAAGTGAACCCGACTTTGAAGACGAAGCTGGGCGGACATCATGGAGTCTTCCACCGTTCAAATTAGTAGAAGTCCCCACATATTAGTAGTATCCCTCCATGTAAACATTATAGTACACGCACTTTTGCGATAGTTAGATCGTTGTAAGCCCTTGTTTGATTGAATGAAGTGATTTTGTGTGCATTTGCTCATGTGCATTTGGGTAGTGATTCCCTTAGACCTCAATCTATTCTAAATTCTCGTCTCTTCTAAACCCATCGATGCCTCCGAGACGCGACCCGGATTCGTTTTCCGCCAGAGATCACCCAATTGATCCAGCAGAGAATACCCCGATTCAAACATTGGTGCGAGAACCGAGGCAACAACAACAACAACAACAACAACAACCCACCACCACCACCACTGCGGATCACGACTCGTTTTCTTAGATGAATCCGCGGTGTATTCCAAGAACACCGAGCCGATTGTGGCGGATGATTGGCTCCGCAAGATAGGAAGGAGTTGACCACTGCAGGATGCATGATGGAGAAAGAGTGAAGTTTGCAGCACATCAGCTTGAAGGACCCGCAATGACATGGTGGGAGAATTTTACAGCCACTTACCCGAGACACCGTCACATGGGACCAGTTTCAGCAAGCTTTTCAGACCTGCCCATGTTTCAGCAGGAGCTATGGCCATGAAGAAGCGTGAGTTTCACAACTTACGCCAAGGAGGAAGGACTGTTGGCAAGATGTGGATGATTTTAGTAAGTTAGCACGTTATGCCCTGATGACGTTACTCTGATGCTGCTAAGGGAGAAGTTTCGGAAGGACTGAATGATGAGTTCAACATGCCATTGATGGTAGCAAGTTTCAACAACTACCAGGAGTTGGTAGACCGAGCCCTCATGATTGAAGGAAAGCAAGACAAATTGAGAATCGCAAGCGGAAGTATGGACAGGGAAGTATAACTCGAGCCAAAGAAGCCTCGTTATACCCCTAAATCCGAATTCAGTTTCAGCATACCCATGGAGGAGGTAATTCGCATAACCATAATGGCACCAAGAATGGGAGCGGAATGGAGGAAGCAATGGACAGAACCGCACCAACCCGTCAACACCATCCAAAGTAGACCTGAGTCATATTACTTGCTTTAAGTGCCGCAAGGCGGGCATTATGCAAATGACTATCCGAGGCGAGAACGGAAATGGCAATGGAAGCTCGGAAAGAAGCCCAACCCTTTCAACAGGGGATAGGTGAACCACATTGATGTGGAGGAGGTTGAAGATCAGCCCGATGCGATGTCGGTAAGTTTTTGGTTAAGTCATTTCTGCAGTTGTTCTTTTCGATCTTGGTGCATCGCATTCATACATATCAAGGGATTTGTGGATAAGTACAAGTTACCAACCCAAGCCCTTAGGTCACCCATGCTAGTAACCTCACCGGAGCAGAGTACATGGCTAGTAAATGGTGTGATCGATTGCCATTAAGGATTGGACACTATGTTTTCCCTCGGACCTAATAGTTACGGAATCCCAAGGATTGGATGTGATATTAGGAATGGATTGGTTATCAAAGTATGGAGGAACATAGATTGCACCACAAAGTCAATTTTGCTCACCACACCGAAGGAAGAAGGATCAAGTATGTATCCGGCACGAGCCGAGGAGAGCACAAGTTAATTGTTTATCGAGTGGTGCGGGAAGAAGTACCGGTGGTGAAGGATTTTCTGATGTATTTCGGAAGAGTTGCGTGAATGCCACGGATAGAGACATTGAGTTTTTGATCGAACTGTTGCGTGAACAGGCCCGATATCGAGCGACCGCATGGGATGCCCTTAGGATTTGGCGAAATCAAGAAGCGATTAAGGAACTTTTGGATAAAGGTTTTATCGCCCAAGTTCTTCACCTTGGGGATCACCCGTCTTGTTAGTGGAGAAGAAGGATGGATCTTTAAGAATGGTTGTTGATTATCGTGGATTGAATGAAGTAACAATCAAGAACAAGTACCCACTACCTATGATAAATGATCATTTGATCGTTTGCAAGGAGCTAAGGTGTTTTCCAAGATCGATTCTGATCGTGGTACCATCGATTGAAGATTCGGGAGCAAGACATACCCAAGACAGCATTTACCACGAGATATGGACTATATGAGTATACCGTTATGTCATTTGACTGACTAACGCACCAGCCTATTTCATGAACCACGATGAACAAAGTGTTTATGGAGTTTTTGGATAAGTTAAATCGTGGTGTTCATTGATGATATTTTGATTTTCTCGAAGAATGAAGAGGAACACAAGGAACATTTGCGATTGGTTTTGGAGAAACCGAGGAACACCAGTTGTATGCCAAGTTCAGCAAATGTGAGTTTTGGCTAAAGGAAGTTGGATTCCTCGAACATGTTATATCCGGAGAAGGAATAGCAGTTGACCCCACAAAGGTTGAGACCGTAACCAAATGGGAAGCACCAACGACAGTTGGAGAGATTGAGTTTCCTTGGACTCGCAGGATACTACCAAGATTCATTGAGAATTTCTCAAGGATTGCAAAGCCTATGATAGAATTGTTGAAGAAGGATAACAAATTCATATGGGTGAGGACTGTGAGGAAAGTTTTAGGAGTTGAAGAAAAGATTGGTTACCTCACCAGCTTTGATATTGCGGATCGGACCAAGGATTATGAGGTGTATTATGACGCTTCACGCCGAGGACTTGGAGCAGTGCTTATGCAGGAAGGAAGAGTTGTTTCAGATGCTTCACGACAACTTAAGCCCCATGAGTTGAATTATGCCACACATGATTTGGAGTTAGCAGCCGTTGTGCATGCCTTGAAGACATGGAGACATTTTCTCATTGGAAATCATTGTGAAGTATATACGGATCACAAGAGTTTGAAGTACATCTTCACACGAATGAATTGAATCTCGAGACAAAGGAGATGGTTAGAGCTTATCAAGGATTATGATATGAGATTGCATTATCACCCGGAAAGGCTAATGTCGTAGCAGGCGCATTGAGCCGTAAGAGCCACGTCAATACCCTAATGATGGGAGGGATACCCAATGAGTTAGCCGAGGACCTTCGAGAGCTATGTTTGGAAATAGTTCCAGAGGCTATGTAGCAGCATTGGAGATTGATCGACAGCGATGGACAAAATCGAGAAGCCCAAAAGGCGATAAGGAAGTTGCCTCTATAAAGGAGAAAATGAGCAAAGGAAAAGCTAAAGGATTTCGTGAGGATGAGCACGATACCCTATGGTTTGAAGACCGTGTTTATGTGCCCAATAACCCGTAGATCTGAAGTTGATTTTGCAAGAAGCTCATGATTCACCCTATTTGATTCACCAGGAAATACCAAGATGTATTTGGATTTGAAGAATACTTTACGGTGGACGGAATGAAGAAGGATATTGCAGAGTATGTAGCAGTTTGCGATGTATGTCAGAAAGTAAAGGCAGAGCATCAGAAGCCAGCAGGATTGTTACAACCATTGCCGATACCCGAATGGAAGTGGGATAAACTAGGCATGGATTTCATTACAGGTTTGCCAAACACCCGTTCAGGATATGACTCGATTTGGGTTATAGTCGACCGCTTGACGAAGGTAGCTCATTTCATTCCAGTCAAGACTACCTATAGCAGTGCTAAGTTGGCAAAGATATACATGACCAGAATTGTGTGTTTACACGGAGTTCCGAGGAGCATCGTATCGGATAGAGGAACCCAGTTTACCTCAAAATTTTGGAACCAGTTGCATGAAACATTGGGAACTAGATTGGAATTGAAGATGCTTTTCACCCACAGACCGATGGACAGGTGAGAGAGTCAATCAGATTTTGGAGGATATCTTTGAGAGCTTGTGCACTAGATTATGGATCTAGTTGGGATGATAATTTGCCGTATGCAGAATTTTCCTACAACAACAGATTACCAAACCAGCTTGAAGATGGCACCTTTGAGGCTCTGTATGGAAGAAGGTGCAGGACACCGTTGTCATGGGACGAAACTGGAGATCGTCAGTTGTTTGGACCAGATTTGATTAAGGAGTCGGAACAGAAGGTTAAGTTGATTCGAGATAGGCTCAAGGTAGCCCAGTCCAGACAAAAGAGCTATGCCGATTCAAAGCGCAAAGCGATTGAGTATGAAGTTGGAGACAGAGTATATCTTAGAGTATCCCCGCTTCGAGGAGTTAAGCGTTTTGGAGTTAAAGGAAAGTTAGCCCCACGTTTCGTTGGACCATATAAGATTTTGCAACGCATGGGAGAAGTTGCTTATAAGTTGGAATTGCCAGAAGGACTGTCAGGAGTTCATGATGTATTCCATGTTTCTCAGTTGAAGAAATGTCACCCCGAGATAGCAGAGGTACCGTTAAGAAACACGGTGCCACTGGAAGCAATTCAGTTGAAGGATGACTTAACATATGAGGAAAAACCGGTTAAGATTCTCGATTATGCTAGCAGAGTTACCCGCAGCAAGGTTATCAAGTTTTGCAAAGTTCAATTGGAGCCACCACACCGAGGATGAAGCCACCAGGAAAGGGAGGAAGTTTTGCTTAAGGACCACCTCACCTATTTTCTAGTTAACCCGAATCTCGAGGGCTAGATTCATCTTAAGGGTAGGTTTGTAACATCCCAAATTTTCAATTTGGAATGTTATACATTAGGTCATCATGCATATCATATTTTCTCGCATTTTCCGATCCTAGAAAATTTCACGCAACTCAAGGACCCTCGGAGAGAGTTGGAGGTTTCATTATTTTCAGATTTGGGATTTCTCAAATTTTGAAAATAGGATCATCTGGATTTATTTAATTATCTTCATAAAGTTTTCCGATATAAAAATTTAAGAGAGGGAATAATATGACGTTCCCAACATTTAGGAAAAATGAAGATATTATAAATAAATCAAATTTTGGTTTCAAGGATTTATTTGCTTTAGGCAAAAATGAGCATTTTAAAAAAATATGCATATCTGCCGTTTTTAAAGTTCATTTTGTTCGACTCATTTTAGGAGTCGGGAAAATTAATTTTATAAATTTTGGAGTCCGTTTGGTTTTATTTTATTTCGTTTAAGTTTGTTTTAAAAAACGCGCCGCCCGCCTATGCTAAGGCCCAGCTGGCCCAGCCGCCTGCCCATCTCCTCCTCACCTCGCGGCCATGGAGGAGACAGCGCCGCCGCCGCCTCCTTCCGACTCCGGCTCGGCCACGAGGCTGCCGCCGTGCCCCCTCCCCAAGGCACCCCCCCCCTCCTATTTATACCCCGACACCCCCTCTCCTCATCCCGCCGCCCGCCTCCCAAACCCGAGCCACCCGCGTCGCCCCGCCGCCCTCGACCACCCCGCGACCTTCGGACCCGCCCCACCGGAGGCCGGAGCCCCGCCGGTGACCTCGCCGGAGGTAGCACCTCGCCGCCCCCCCGGTCCGTTTTTTTTAAAAACCCGATCCGGTTTTTCTCGTGATGTTCGGTTTTTTTAAAAAAACCCTAGATGGTTTTATTATTTTCTTCGGTTTTCTTATTTAATGAATGTTCACCGACCCGTTCGTTTCAATGAACGTGTTCGTTGAATTAGTTCTGTTAACGAACATCCGCTGTTTAATCTGTTCGTCGTTTTCTTTTAATCGGATTTAATCCGTTATTTTTCTGAATTCGATTTCTGATTCGATTTTCAAATCTGTTTAATTTCTCGCTCGATTATCGGAATCAGGTGATTCAAGCGCCTGGAGTTTCGTTACGAAACCGTCGTTCCGACTAACCTACTTAAACAAAGTTTTACTACTGTAAAATTTTGACCTAGTTTCAGATTGCTAAACCGAGTCGTTCTCTCTCGAGTTTCGACTTTCGATGCTTTATTTGATTCGATTCTTTTGCAACCAGGGTTCTTAAGTTGAACTCTCTGGTTAGATCTTTTATTCGAGATTTCCCCGTGCATTAGATGAGTACTTAATGTATGCTTGTTGTTTGTCTGCGTTAGATCATCCGGAGTGCGCCGCTTGTTACTTCGAATCTCTAGGTCTCGCGGATCATCAGCAAGGCAAGTAACACTTGATCATACCTTTCCTACTACCCAGTTTTTATGCATTAGATCAACCCTCAAACACTTGCATGTTTAGGATCTAATTAAATTGTGGGATTGGGAAGTAGATTTGAGGTAGTACCTATTACCTGTTTTACTTATGAAACCTTGGGAGTTACTTCTACGTTTGCTTTTATGCCATGCTATGCTAGTAGACGTGGATTGGGTGAGTGAATATCCATGACAGATGTGAGATTGTTAATTAATGGTTTATCTAAGGTGGCAACCTAAACACACATCCTGGGTGGATTGAGGCACCTGGTTTCCATCAGACTTGATTGTATTTCTTTGGACCGCCACCTGTGCTCTAAGGGATCATAAGATTATTCAAACTGGAAACTTCCGTGTGCAGCCACAAGCCAATTATGGGCTCTGGCGTAGTTGACTAAGTTGTGCGAACTCTTACGGGTAGGCTAGCTGATGTAGGGGATGTAGGTTGGTACGGTCTACCCACATGTAAGGTGCTAGCGCTTCTGAAAGACTATGTCTCGGTCATCCGTTTCTCAAACACCATGTAGTGCGAGAACCAAGCGGAGGCGATCGAGTCTTGTGGGGAAAAGTGCGCAAACCTCTGCAGAGTGTATAAACTAATCATGATTAGCCGTGTCCCCGGTTATGGACGTTTTGAGTATCTGGTAATTGAATATCATGTGAATCTCAACATGTTACTTCTAATAAATGTATTGGGATTTGATGAGTACTTTTAATTGGGATTGAGGATGCTGTCAACCATTCTCAATGTTTAACAACCACCATGATAGTTAAATAAAATTATTCCTTTGTTGTAGGGAAAAACTAGCTTTATGCAAAATGTAATCAGAGAGCCTTACCACCAGCCATATATGCATGTGTATAGGCTTATTCCTTCATTGCTTCTATGTGTTACATTGCCAAAGATATTCCATGTCTGACCGTTTTGGGCTGCAACTTTCACGTTATGAGACTTTTCGCATTTACGAGTAAGGTGTTAGGTCGTGGTTCTATACTCAAGTGATGCCGATGGAGTTGATGGACTCACTTATCTTCCAAGCCTTCCGCTGTTATTATTAGATGGCCTTAAGCCATATTATTGTAATAAGTTCCTTGTGGACAACGATGTAATAAGTGTGTGATTGCTACTCGCTATAAATCCTTCAATCTTGTGTGGTGTCAACATTCTCGATCCAGGATGACATCGAGCACGAGACTTGATCCATTCGGGTCTGGTCGCTACATTTCTATCCTTTTATCATGCCATCTTTTAACTTTTTCTTTAAACAGTATGGCATTCTCATAGGCCTGGGTTCTCCATTCATCAAGTGAGCTAATGTCAAATAGTCTCTTCTCACCGGCAAGTTTGAAATCATAATTGAGCTCCTTAATGGCCCAATATGCCTTATGTTCTAGCTCAAGAGGTAAATGACATGCTTTTCCATAAACTATTTTATATGGAGACATACCCATAGGATTTTTATATGCAGTCCTATAGGCCCATAATGCATCATCAAGTTTCTTGGACCAATTCTTTCTAGATCTATTAACAACCTTTTGCAAAATTAATTCGAGCTCTCTATTACTAAGTTCTACTTGACCACTAGACTGAGGGTGATACGGGGATGCAATTCCATGATTAACATCATACTTAGCAAGCATTTTACAAAAAGCACCATGAATAAAATGTGAACCACCATCAGTCATTAAATATCTAAGGACTCCAAACCTCGGAAAAATAACTTCTTTAAGCATCTTAATAGAGGTGTTATGATCAACACTACTAGTTGGAATAGATTCTACCCACTTAGTAATGTAATCAACAACAACTAAAATATGTGTATACCCATTAGAGGAAGGAAACGGTCCCATATAATCAAAGCCCCAAACATCAAATGGTTCAATAACAAGTGAATAGTTCATAGGCATTTCTTGACGTCTACTAATATTACCATTTCTTTGACATTCGTCACAAGACAAGACAAACTTACGGGCATCTTTGAAGAGAGTAGGCCAATAAAAACCAGATTGTAATACCTTATGTGCAGTTCTATCTCCAGCGTGGTGTCCTCCATAAGCCTCGGAGTGACACTTGCGTAGGATCAGTTCCTGTTCATGCTCAGGTACACAACATCTAATAACACCATCTACTCCTTATTTATAAAGGTGTGGGTCATCCCAGAAGTAATTTCTTAAATCATAGAAAAACTTTTTCTTTTGCTGGTATGTGAAACTAGGTGGTATAAATTTAGCAAAAATGTAATTAGCATAATCAACATACCATGAAGCAGTACGAGAAGCATTTATGACAGCTAATTGTTCATCAGGAAAGCTATCATCAATAGGTAGTGGGTCATCAAGAACATTCTCTAACCTATATAACTTGCCTGCAACGGGGTTCTCAGCTCCCTTTCTATTAATAATATGCAAATAAAATTCTTGTAACAAGAGAACCCATCTAATAAGTCTAGGTTTAGCATCTTTCTTTTCCATAAGATATTTAATGGCAACATGATCAGTGTGATCTGTTACTGTAGAATCAACAATATAAGGTATGAACTTACCACAAGCAAATACAACAGCTAAAAAGTCTTTTTCAGTAGTAGCATAATTTCTTTGGGCATTGTCTAGAGTTTTACTAGAATATTGGATAACATTAAATTTCTTATCAACTCTTTGTCCTAGAACAACACCTACAACATAATCACTTGCATCACACATAATTTCAAAGGGTAAATTCCAATCAGGTGGCTGAACAATAGGTGCAGAAATCAAGGTTCTCTTAAGTATTTCAAATGCTTCTACACAATCATCATCAAAGACAAAAGGAACATCTTTTTGTAAGAGATTAGTCAGAGGCCTAGAAATTTTAGAGAAGTCCTTAATGAACCTCCTATAAAAACCGACATGACCAAGGAAACTTCTTATACCTTTAATGTCTTTAGGACACGGCATCTTTTCAATAGCATCAACTTTAGCTTTATCAACTTCAATACCTCTTTCAGAAATTTTATGCCCCAAGACAATACCTTCATTAACCAGAAAGTGGCACTTTTCCCAATTCAAGAGAAGATTAGTTTCTTCACATCTCTGCAAAATTCGATCAAGGTTGCATAAGCAATCATCAAAAGAAGTTCCATATATGGAAAAATCATCCATGAAAACCTCAACAATCTTTTCACAAAAGTCAGAGAATATAGCAGTCATACATCTTTGAAAGGTAGCAGGTGCATTGCATAAACCAGAAGGCATACGTCTATAAGCAAAGGTACCGAAAGGGCAAGTAAAAGTAGTCTTTTCTTGATCCTCTTTTTACACAGGTATTTGAGAGAAACCAGAATAACCGTCTAGAAAGAAAAAATGTGTATGTTTGGATAATCTTTCTAGCATTTGATCAATAAAATGTAAAGGGTATGATCCTTTTTAGTAGCTTCATTTAGTTTGCGGAAATCAATTACCATTCTATAACTTGTAACAATTCTTTGTGGGATCAATTCATCTTTATCATTAGGAACAACAGTAATGCCTCCCTTCTTATGGACACAATGGACATGAGTTACCCACTGACTATCAGCAACGGAATAAATTATACCTGCCTCTAGAAGCTTTAGTATTTCTTTTCTTACCACTTCTTTCATCTTAGGACATAACCGTCATTGGTGATCAACAACTGGTTTAGCATCTTTCTCCAATTTTATTTTGTGCTGGCATAGAGTGGGACTAATGCCCTTAAGATCATCAAGAGTATATCCAATAGCAGCATGGTGCTTCTTCAGAGTTTTCAATAATATCTCTTCTTCTTGCTCTAAAAGGTTAGCACTAATAATAACAATATATATCTTCTTTTCATCAAGATAAGCATATTTAAGAGTATCAAGTAATGGTTTAAGCTCAAACAGGGATCACCCTTAGGTGGAGGAGGATCCCCTAGAATTTCAATACGCAAGTTGTGTTTCAAGATAGGTCCATGTTTCAAGAATACTTCATCTATTTCCCTTCTTTCATTCATAAACATATCATTTTCATGGTCTAGCAAATATTGCTCTAAAGGATCATTAGGAGGCACGGCAATAGAAGCAAGACCAATAATTTCACCTTTACAAGGCAATTCTTATCATGGGGTTGTCTACGAAATTTAGCAAAATTAAACTCATGAGACATATCCCCTAAACCAATAGTAACAACATCCTTTTTGCAATCTATCTTAGCATTAACAGTATTCAAGAAGGGCCTACCAAATATAATGGGACAAAAGTCATCTCGGGGGGAACCAAGGACAAGAAAATCAGTAGGATATTTAACTTTCCCACACAAGACTTCAACATCTCTAACAATCCCAATTGGTGAAATTGTATCTCTATTGGAAAGCTTAATTGTAACATCTATCTCTTCAATCTCAGCAGGTGCAATATCATGCATAATTTCTTTGTATAAGGAATGAGTTATTGCACTTGCACTAGCACCCGTATCACACAAGCCATGAAAACAATGATCTCCCATTTTAACAGAAACAACAGGCATGCCAACAACAGGTCTATGTTTGCCCTTAGTATCGGGTCTAGCATTTCTAGCAGCTTCATCACAGAAGTAAATAACATGCCCATCAATATTATCGGCCAAGAGATCTTTAACCATAGCAATACTAGGTTCAACTATAATTTGCTCAGGGGGTGTAGGATTTATTGTATTACTCTTACGAACCATAGTTGAAGCTTTAGCATGATCCTTTATTCTAACAGGGAAGGGTGATTTCTCACTATAAGTAGTAGGAACAATAGGATCAACATTATAAGTGATAGTCTTTTCCTCAACTTTAATAGGTTCAGCTACTTTTACTTGAATGTGAGGATGATATTTAAACCACTTCTCCATAGGGAGATCAACATGAGTAGCAAAGGATTCACAGAAAGAAGCTACTATCTCAGAGTCAAGTCCATATTTAGTGTTAAATTCACGGAAAACATCGGTATCCATAAAAGGTTTAACACAATCAAACTTAGGTGTTATACCTGACTCCTTGCCTTCGTCGAGATCCCAATCTTTAGAGTTGCGTTTAATTCTTTCCAATCAATCACATTTGCATTCAATAGTCTTCATCATAAAAGAACCAGTACAAGAAGTATCGAGCATGGAGCGATTATTGAGAGAAAGCCGAGCATAAAATTTTTGAATAATAATTTCTCTTGAGAGCTCCTGATTGGGGCATGAATATAACATTGACTTAAGCCTCCCCCAAGCTTGAGCGATGCTTTCTCCTTTGCGAGGCAAAAAATTATATATATAATTATGATCATGATGAAGAAGATGCATAGGATAAGGTTTCTGTCAGGGAGTTTATGCAAAATCAGGATTTGTTCTCAATGTTCCACCTGCCAATTTCCCAGGAGGCAGCAGCTGAATTGGAAACCTTGGAAGGATGGTTGTTCAATCTTCAGAGAGACCCCACATTGCCTGATGTTTGGATTTGGCCTGGAAAGTCTAGACAGTTTACAGCAAAGAGCTTCTACGCCATCATGCATACACACCTCCAACTATTCAACCCTGTAAGTGGCTTTGGCAGAGCAGATGTACTATGAAAATTAAAGTCTTTGGCTGGCTTCTCTTTTTTGATAGGCTCAACACAAAGGACATGTTGGTCCGAAGGCATTGGAGGTCCCCTACGGCTGATAATCTATGTGTCATCTGTAATGCCTTTCTTTTCGAGGATAGATCTCATCTATTCTTTGAATGTAACTTCAGTGCCAGGGTTTGGAATTACCTGCAGATCGATTGGTCACATGGCTCAAATATTCCGCAATGTATATCTCAAGCAAGGCAGAGATTTGGTCATCCTTTCTTCTTTGAAGTTATGCTCATAGCTGCTTGGAATATATGGATTCTGAGAAATGGGAGAACTTTCAGGGGGATACAGGCTACTTTTGCTGCCTGGAGGGTAGCTTTATACATGATATTCTCTTGGTGTCTCATAGTCTTAAAGATAGCATTAAGTCTAGGCTTGTAGATTGGGTTAACTCCCTCATGTAAATGTAAGTTTTCTTTCTTTTAGGTTAGGCTTGTAATTTGTATTTTTCCTGTATAGTTTGTTTTGAGGCTGCAATAAAGGGATGTGGGGCTTTTACCCTACAGTAAATATTCAAAAAAAAGATGCATAGGGTAAAACTTCTGATGAAATTCCAATTTCAATCGGTTGTAGTTCCATGATCCCATATCATCACATAGCCTAAACCATGTCAATGCCTTTACCTTCAAAGATAAAGGGAAGACCTTCTTCTTGATAACATCCTCGGGCATACCCGCAAGCTTAAATAATCCACAAACTTCATCCACATAGATTAGGTGCAAATCGGGATGCAATCTTCCATCTCCTGTAAAAGGATTAGCTAGCAGTTTCTCTATCATACCCGAAGGGATTTCAAAGTAAACATTTTCAGTAGGTTCAATATGTTAAGGAGCAACTCTTTGCTCTACTGGTCGGGGTGAAGATACCCTGAACAAGCCCCTCAAAGGATTACTTTCCATAGTAACAAGTGACAGTCAATTTCAGCACACTATATAAATTTTTCCTTACCAAATTCCACTTACCAAAGGCGCTTCACTCCCCGGGAACGGTGCCAGAAAAGAGTCTTGATGACCCACAAGTATAGGGGATCTACCATAGTCCTTTCGTTAAGTAAGAGTGTCGGACCCAACGAGGAGCCGAAGGAAATGACAAGCAGTTTTCAGTAAGGTATTTTCTGCAAGCACTGAAATTATCGGTAACAGATAGTTGTGTGATAAGGTAATTTGTAACGGGTAACAAGTAATAAAAGTAAATAAGGTGCACCAAGATGGCAAAATCCTTTTTGTAGCAAAGGACAAGCCTGGACAAACTCTTATATGAAGTAAAGCGCTCCCGGGGACACATGGGAATTATCGTCAAGCTAGTTTTCATCACGCTCATATGATTCGCGTTCGTTACTTTGATAATTTGATATGTGGGTGGACCGGTGTTTGGATACTGCCCTTCCTTGGACAAGCGTCCCACTTAAGATTAACCCCTATTGCAAGCATCCGCAACTACAAAAGAAGTATTAAGGTAAACCTAACCATAGCATGAAACATATGGATCCAAATCAGCCCCTTACGAAGCAACGCATAAACTAGGGTTTAAGCTTCTTTCACTCTAGCAACCCGTCATCTACTTATTACTTCCCAGTGCCTTCCTCTAGGCCCAAATAATGGTGAAGTGTCATATAGTCGACGTTCACATAACACCACTAGAGGAGAGACAACATACATCTCATGAAAATATCGAACGAATACCTAATTCACATGACTACTTATAGCAAGACTTCTCCCATTTCCTCAGGAACAAACGTAACTACTCACAAATCATATTCATGTTCATAATTAGAGGGGTATTAATATGCATAAAGGATCTGAACATATGATCTTCCACCAAATAAACCAACTAGCAGCAACTACAAGGAGTAATCAACAATCAAAGTTGCAATTGAATGAGTAGTGTACGATGATACTATACTACACACGTAGGATCCCGTTTCGAAAAAAACTACTCCCTTCGTACGGTAGGATATTTTGAGTGGGTCCATCCACTACTGCAGGATGGTCCTAACATGATAGTACAATCAGAGACCCTTCGACGAAACTTTGTGTCATGCATTAATTGCAAATGGTGGTGTAAGAAAACCGTCAAAAATTATACGAACTATTTGCGATGTTGCAGACATCAAACACGATTCATACCAGAGTTGCGTGCGCGATATGTGGCATACAGTTGGTCCACATGAACTGAATGTGATGAGCATAACAATAGAAATGGTCAGCCAAATGAGGGTGCGTGTGATATATGGCATACAGTTCACTCTGATGAACTGTTTGTGATTAGGCAACATAACAAAAACGGTCAGCCAGATCAAGGTGTGTGCGATAGAGGGCATACAGTTCACTCTGCTGAACTGTTTGCGATGAGCCAAGAAACAAAAACGGTTCAACTGAATAAGATGTGTGTGATACGCGGCAAATAGGTCCGTAATCAGAAATGTGTGCGAAGACCGATAATAACACAGACAATAAGTCGTGTGTGTTGTGGGCAAACGCTTGTTGTTGTACAATTGTCAGTGATTTATGAATTCATCACCAACAGGTTTGCGGACCCACAAGTATAGGGGATCTATCATAATCCTTTCAATAAGTAAGAGTGTCGAACCCAACGAGGAGCAGAAGGAAATGACAAGCGGTTTTCAGTAAGGTATTCCCTGCAAGCACTGAAATTATTGGTAACAAATAGTTTTGTGATAAGGTAATTTGTAACGGGTAACAAGTAATTAAAGTGAAGAAGGTGCAGCAAGGTGGCCCAATCCTTTTTATAGCAAAGGACAAACCTGGACAAACTCTTATATGAAGGAAAGCGCTCCCGAGGACACATGGGAATTATCGTCAAGCTAGTTTTCATCACGCTCATATGATTCGCGTTCGTTACTTTGATAATTTGATATGTGGGTCGACCGGTGCTTGGGTGCTGCCCTTCCTTGGACAAGCATCCCACTTATGATTAACCCCTATTGCAAGCATCCGCAACAACAAAAGAAGATGTCGGGGAAGCTGATCGTACCCACGAACACCTATGGGACCGGCGGACCGAGCCCCTTTCGGTTCGGTGGGGGGCGGAGGTCGCACGAAGAGCAGATCGAGGTGAAGCACACGAGCAGTTTACCCAGCTTCGGAGCTCTCCGGAGAGATAATACTCCTACTGTTGCTTGTCTGATTGTATTGTGTTCTTGCTAGGGAGCGCTGAGAGCTACAAGACCTAGCGTGAGTGTTCTCTGGTTTTGAATGAACCGAACCCTTTCTACGTTGCGCATGGGCCTCCTTTTATATGCTCAAGGGGTCTCCGACAGGTGGCAACGTAGACAAGGGCAGAAACATAAAAGGAGTCGTGGTTGGTACAGCTACTTGTACAGTGTATCCTACCTAACCCTGACGGCAGGGGACAAAGGCATTAAATGCCCGTCTAAGTCGACTAAACAGTGCGGAAAAGGACCGTCAGGGACGCCACCGCTTGCCACATGGCAATCTAGTCAGCACCGCTTGCCACCGCGCTCCGCTGGCCGCACAGCCTCTTGCCACGCACGCCTGGAAAGGTCCCATGGCGACACGTTGGTGGATGTGCTGGAGCGCAGGAACGGAGTGGTAGTCTGCCGCGGCAAGCGCCTTGCCGCGGTTGTTGCCTCTTCGCGTCCGGAAGCTTGTCACTCACTGGGCCTTCCCGGCAAGCTCCTCTTGCCGGGGCCTTGTCTTCTAGGTGCCTTGAGTGGCCTTCCCGGCAAGCTCCTCTTGCCGGGGCCTTGTCTTCTAGGTGCCTTGAGTGGCCATCCCGGCAAGCTCCTCTTGCCCAGGTCTTGTCTCTTTGACTTAAATACTTTGTTCTTGAATGGCTCCAAAGGAGCCACGGAGGACCTTGGCGGTCACCAGGCAAGCCTTGCCGCTGGTGTCTGCGTTGCCGTGCACGAAGTTCGGGATACTAGGGTACCCCTACTCTAGTACACCGACAGAGCCCCGGCCTGGGCCACACACGATGCCGAAGGCTGTTGGGCTGGGCCCAAAACAGGCACAGGCACGCGGTGTCTGGGAACGCAGTAACTCACTCCGGACCCACCACGCCCCACTAACAAAGACGCGTCGAATGCGGCATCATGGGAGAGATCGTGGGGGTTTTTTTATTCGAAAAGCGAACGTCCGCCCTCTCCCTCCTTATAAACAGGGGAAGCAGGGCAGTTCGCCCACCTCGCCATTTGCTGTCCAATCTGAAACCACCGCTGCTCCCCCCTTCTTCCCAAGTCTCAAGAGAGCAGCGCTCGCCCCATCGCCACCAGCACCACCAACGCCGACCTCCCCACCACCTCCGCCATGGCTCAAAGCCGACAAGGGAAGGGCGTGAAGTCGGCGGCCAGCGGCTCATGGGCGCCGAAAGGAGCGGCCATCTTCCCCAGCTCGCCGCAAGGGAGCTGAGGGGAACTACTACCTCTTCTCGTCGACGGAGACGCGCATCCGTGCAGAACGGGTACTCCCAGCCGCTGCTTCGAACTAGCCCCAACTGGGTACCCTTTCTTCGTGATTCTTCTATTGCGGGCTCGCCCCGCCTTACGTAATTTTTCTGCGATATCATGAACACCCTACGGTTCCGCCTCCTTGACTTCACCCCAATGCCGTCTCGACCATGGCAGTTTTCGCACATCTTTGCGAAAACTTTGTCGGAGTCCACCCAAACGTAGCCCTCTTCCGCCATTTCTTCATGCCTCGAGTAGAGAGAGAGAGCCTCTTGCCGGAGGAATCGCTGATCTCAAGGATCGGCATGAAGGAAGCCTATCTCGAGGAGAGCTCCGCAGCAAGTGGGAGGAATGGAGGGCAGATTGGTGTTGATTGTAGAGGAGAACCGCAGCCATTTACACAGCAGCGCTAAACCCAAATAGTGCGTGGCAACGATTGAGCAACTTGGCGCGGAAGATGCTAGATTGAAGATTGCCGTCACCAGATCCTGCGCCTCAGCTTGCCGGACTCCAGAGGCGCCCGTTGGCGCAGATTTCCTTCGCCGCCAGACGCTTCTTTGCGGAGAGGAGGAGACCTGCTTGGGAGTTCGAGAATCGGCGGATATCATGAGGCTGCGCCGGGCCTCAACTTCAATTTCACCGTCTTAGAGTTGGATGCGATGCTCCTCGAGCTGTTCAAGCACGACCGATCATCCTGAATGGTTCAGGTTGCCGAGGGAGTCGTTCCATTGTGCAACAATTCCTCGCCGACCGCATCCGCGCAATGATGCCGTTGCCAGCGACTCGCATGGAATTGTTCCAACTCGCAAGAACTGCAGATGACGTCGTGCGGGTGTTCTTCGACAGCTTGAAGAAGTGCCGATCCGCCTCGATGAGCGAAGGGCCTCACCATGACACCACCGATGGCGAGATGCAGCGCGACGCCACCAGGTTGAAGAGGCGGCAGCAGCTTTGCTGCTGGCGAAGTTTGATTCACCATGGAGGAGGCAGAGGCAGCAGAGGCGGCAAGCCTTGTCGGCGAAGGAGTTTGCGGCGAGGAGGAGCTTGCGAACACGAAGCCGAGTCGAAGCGAGCCCGAGGGCGCCTCCTCCCCACCATCTAGCAGCTTGCGCGAGCGGAGCCCCAGCTCCACCAACAAGGTGTCTCCGCAAGGCTGGAGACAAACGGGCGGCAGACGGGTTAAAGCCGCCAAGCGCCATGCTGCGCTCCCCACCGCTGCAAGCACTGCTGCCACGGGAGCACCTCACGCCCGCTGCAGAATCGGAGCGGGGCCTTCCTGTGCCACCGCTGCTACTCCTGCCAAGCGGTCAAGGAACCCACTCCTCCGCCTCGTCGCACCGGAGGCGAGCCAGAATTTGATCTCTCCGCGCTCAGCTCCGACGAGGAAGAAGAGGAGTAAGCTTCTGTGTTGTACTTGTAATTCTTCAATTTTGTTGCTTTGTCTTGTATCTGATTTGCTTCATTCTGAACCCAATCCTTTGCAGGACGCTGGCCCAGAGAGCATCGAAGAGGGCCAAGACCCCGGTGATTGTCATCGAGGACGAACCCACCGCAGCAGCAGGAGGCGCGTCCGAGACCTCCTTGCCGGACCCGGCGACTCTTCCTCAGAGCAGCCCCCAGCGCAGCCCCCAACGTAAGTATATGGTTTACTTCCTTCTTTCCGGCGTGCATGGGTGCTCTTCCTTTGCTGATATCTGACTGTTGGTTTGTGTAGGAGCAGAGCAGCCCCACCAGGAGTGCCCTGAAGCCGCTCCTGACATGCCATCTTCTTCAACTACACCGCCAAGGGAGGATCCCCCGGCAAGGGAGCGTTCTCCGACAAGGGAGGCTTCTCCGGCAAGGGGCAGTCCTCCGGCGAGGGATAGCGTCAGCGATCCTCCGGTGGTTGAGACCACGGCTGCAGATCCCATCGCAGGTAATCCTCTTGCCTCAAAATTTCCCTTGGGTTCTTTTTCTTCTTATTTTCTCTTTGAATACCTGCTTGACTTTTCTTCATTTTCTGGTCGTCGGATCCATCCGCCGCAGAGCCGATGGAGACTGAGGTCGCCGGCGAGGAGGACGTGCGCGGCAATACTGACGACGCCGCCGCCGTCGAAGAAGAGGCCGGTGCTGATGAGCCCGCCGGAGAAGAGGCCGCCAAAGCTGCCGCCGCAGAAGCTGGCGAGGGGTCCGGCGATCGCACTGACGGCCCTGAGGCCGCAGGAGCGCCAGGCGCTACACCGACCGCCGATCCTCCGCGCCTGCCGCAGCCAGTTCAAGAGCCCCACCCGGCGCCTATCTCAAGGCGGCGATGGTGTCTTCATCAAGCTCCTCGGGCGTCAAGCTGTGGCGCCGGTCAAGGAGAGACTTTTGACGAAGAGCTGCTCGCCTCCGCGGGGCTGACGCTGGTCGACGCGCCAAGCAGCAGCAGCGGCGAGTCTGAGGAGGAGCAGCTGCTGAGGAAGCTGCTGTCGCTCTACCGCGCCCGACAAGCCAAGCTGGAATCCCGGGAAGCGCTTGTCGCGAAGGCGGGAGAAGACATCGAGAAGCACGCGGAGGAGCTCCGGGGCATCAATCAGGAAGCTCTCCGGTCCTTGGCAGAGGAGTGGGAGCGACTCGTGGAGGAGCGCAAGGCCTTCATCCTCGAGAAGGCTCAAGCTGAAGAGCAACAAAGGCTTGCTGCTGAGAAGTTGTCTGCGCAGGAACGCGAGTTGGCGCAGCGGAAGATCAATCTTGACAGCCATGAGGAGGAGCTCGCCGCGCGTGAGGAAACACTTGGCGGGGCTCTTAAGGAAGCAAAGGATGCTGCCACAGCTGCCGAGGCCGCCAAGAAGGAATTGGAGACGAAGGTGACGCAGCTGGAGGCCAATCTCCAGAAGAGCGGCAAGGAGCTTGCTGCACTCAAGCACGAGCGCGAGAAGGACGCCTACACTCTTGGCGAGCTGCAGGGCCGTCTCGCCGAGAGGAGAAAGGAGCTCAGCGCCGCCAAGGACTCCAAAGCAGATCTTGAGCTGAAGCTGACCACCTTGATGCAGACGCTGGACGGCGCCAAGGAGCGAGAGGTGGCCTTGTTGGAGAAGATCAAGGCCGACGAGGCGCTGCTGGCGAGTGCTACTGCCGCCCAGAGCACCTTCAGGGAAAACATGGAGCACTGGACCGAGGATCTCGTGAATGTTGCCGCCGCCATCGACAGGGAGCTGACGGAGCTCGGGATGGTGGATCTCGGGTACTCCTCCGACGAGCACCTCCAACCCAGCGCCAAGCTTAGCTTATTCTTCAAGGGCATGGTGACGGCTCTCCAGCGACTCCGGGAAGAGATCCCAAAGCAGCTGGCCGAGGAGTCGTGCCAGATCTGCGCGGGAGCTCTCCAGAAGGTGCTGATGAAGGTGGCCTTCCGCAATCCAGGCCTCAACCTCACCGGCGTCCTCAAGTCCTTGCCGCCGGATGCCGATGTGGATGCAACTCAAGGCCCTTGTCGCACCCATTGTGGACAAGGTGGGCAAGATCAAGAGGGTTGATGGCGACCGCGTAGATTAGGCCGCCAATTTTATCTTTTCCTTGTCGCTGCTGGTCATGTTAGGAGAACAATCTATTAGAGCTGCGACAAGCTATCTTGTAATATAACTCTATCTCGGGCAATGATTGCAACATTATTTCCTTTACTTGATTCCTTCCTTTGTATGTTGTTGCCCTACGCTTTTTAGGGAACTTGTCGGCGCGGGCACCTTAGCCGCGAGCGCAGAGTGCGGAATGTCAAGCAGCTCGTCTTTGGCGGTGCCGCCTCCGACAAGCAACCTTATCGCAACTAGTTGCGGCTCACTAAGTTGTTGAGCGGACTCAAACAAAGTAAAGGCGCAACTAGCTACGAGTTGGTTCCTCGCGCACAGGTTTTCCATACAAAGCACGGTCGCTCGAGGAAGATAACTTAAAAATATAAAAGCTGATTACTCAAATTTTAACAACTTAGCTTTTCATCGTTTGCTTCCGGTGCTTAAACTTCCTCGAGCGACGCTTGGCCCACACCATTATCTTGTACGCTGTATGCTGTAATCGACAAGTTCACAAAGTGGCCGGAAGTGGAAGCAAGGAGGAAGGTGACAAAGACAACAAGCATCAAGTTCTTCAGTCGATTGTGCGCCGGTTTGGGATTCCTAACAGGATCATCACCGACTAACGGCACGCAATTCAAGAGCCGCACCTTCATGCAAGACGCCCAAGATCTTGGCGCCAAGGTCGCTTTCGCTTCGTTGCTCATCCGAGAAGTAACGGTCAAGCGGAGAGGGCAATGCTGGGCGCGCGCGGGCTCAAGACCAGGACTTTCGACAAAGCTGCACAAGTGCGGAAGAAACTAGATTGAGGAGCTGCCGGTGGTTCTTTGGTCGATCAGACGACGCCAAATCGAGCCACCGCCGACACCTTTCGCCTAGTCTATGGAGCAGAGGCAGTTCTCCCCATGGAACTTGTATTCGGATCACCTCTAGTGCTCGCTTATGATGAGCTTGAGCAAGAGCAGCAGCGACAAGATGACGCGCTGCTCCTTGAGGGGACCGCTTCAGCTGCAGACGAGCTGCTCGATACCAGCAAGCTTTGCGCCGCTACCATAGCCGCAGTTAATGCCGAAGTCTCGAGGAAGGCGACCTTGTTCTTGGCGCGCTCAGTCCGCCAAGAATTCCAACAAGTTGACGCTAAAGTGGGAAGGCCCTTATCGGGTGAAACGAGTCACTAGGCCTCGGCGCTGTTCGCCTTGAGACCGAAGATGGCATTCCGTGAGCAACTCGAACATCGAGCATCTTCGTAAGTTTTACTCAGAGCGCGGTTGCGGAACCTGTTCCGCAACCACCTTTTGTACAAGTCTTGCCGATGTTGCATGTAATCCTTTGTACAAAGCCGCGCAGCAGATCCGTGCATAAGAAGCTCATGTGCTCCGCACAACTTGTCAATTTCATGCTTTCATCATTTTATTGCATGTGTTATCCGACACTTTGTGCAGACATACACCCGTAAGCAATAACGAGCCACAAGTCTCCATAACTTTATTTTTCTTCTTCTCTTTCTCAAAGAAAGGAAGGTTCCTCGCCCACAAGTTAGCCGGGGAAGGAGAAGATAATGGTGTGGGCCACCAAGCGCCGCCGAGGAAGTTTCGCCTTACCGAAGCAAACGACAGAAAAGCTAAGCTGTTAAAATTTGAGTAATCAGCTTTAAATTTTAAGTTATCTTCCTCGAACGACCGTATTTTGTATGGAAAACCCATGCGCGGAGGAACCAACTCGTAGCTAGTTGCGCCTTACTTTGTTTCGAGTTCGCTCAACAACTTAAGTGAGTCAGAACTAGTTGCGATAAGGTTTCTTGTCGGAAGCGGCATCGCCAAGCAGGCTCTGCCGACGTTCAAGACTCAGCCATGACTAAGGTGCCAGCGCCAAAGAAGTTCCCTAAAAGCGAGGGCAACAACATACAAAGGAAGGAATCAAGTAAAGGAAATAACATTGCAATCATTGCCCGAGATAGAGTTATATTACAAGATGACTTGTTGCAGCTCTAATAGATTGCCCTCCTAACATGACCAGCAGCGACAAGGAAAAGATAAAATTGGCGGCCTAATCTACGCGGTCGCCATCAACCCTCTTGATCTTGCCCACCTTGTCCACAATGGGTGCGACAAGGGCCTTGAGTGCCTCCACATCAGCATCCGGCGGCAAGGACTTGAGGACGCCGGTGAGGTTGAGGCCTGATTTGAAGGCCACCTTCATCAAGACCTTCCGAGAGCTCCTGCAGATCCGGGCGCGACTCGGCCATCGCTTGGGATCTCTTCCCGAGTCGCTGGAGAGCCGCCACCACGCCCTTGAAGAACAAGCTGAGCTTGGCGCTAGGTTGAGGTGCTCGCCGAGGAGTACCGAAATCCACCATCCCCAGCCCGTGAGCTCCCCGTCGATGGCGGCGGCAACATTCACGAGACCTCGGTCCAAGGCTCCACGCTTTCCCTGAAGGTGCTCATGGCAGAGCACTCGCCAAAGAAAGGCCTCGTCAGCCTTTGATCTTCTCCAACAAGGCCACCTCCCGCCTCGGCGCTGGGCCCTGGCCTCAGATCAAGGCGGTCCGCTTCAGCTCAAGATCTGCTTTTGAGTCCTTGGCGGCGCTGAGCTCCTTGCTCCTCTTGGCGAGACGGCCCGCAGCTCGCCAAGAGTGTAGGCGCCCTTCTCGCGCAGTGCTTGAGTGCAGCAAGCCCTTGCCGCTCTTCGCAGATTGGCCTCCACTGCGCGCCACCTTCGCTCCAATTCCTTCTGGCGGCCTCGCAGCTGTGGCAGCATCCCTTGCTTCCTTAAGAGCCCCGCCAAGTGTTTCCTCGCTGCAAGTGAGCTCCTCCTCATGGCTGTCAAGATTGATCTTCCACTGCGCCACTCGCTCGCCTCAAGGCAGACAGCTTCTCAGCAAAGAAGCCTTTGTTGTTTTTCACCAGCCTTCTCGAGGATGAAGGCCTTGCGCTCGACGAAGTCGCCTCCCGCCTCCTCGCTAAGGACCGGAGAGCTTCTCGATTGATGCCCCGGAGCTCCTCCGCTTCGATGTCTGCTCCCCGCCGCGATAAGCGCCTCGGGATTCCAGCTTGGCTTGTCGGGCGTAGAGAGCGACAGAGCTTCCTTAGCAGCTGCTCCTCCTCAAACTCGCTGCTGCTGCTTGGCGATCGACCAGCGCCAGCCCAGCGGAGGCGAGCAGCTCTTCGTCAAAGTCTCTCTTCGACCGGGCGCCTCGAGCTTGACGCCTGTGGAGCTTGATGAAGACACCATCGCCGCCTTCAGATAGGCGCTGGCTGGGGTTTCGAGCCTGGCGCCGCGGCAACGGGCGGAGGGATCGGCGGTTGGTGAAGCGCCGGCGCCTCTGCGCCTCAGGCCGCAAGGCGATCGCTGGTCCTCGCCACCAAGGGCGGCAGCTTTGGCGCCTCTTCTCCGGCGGGCTCATCGAGCCGGCCCTTCTTCGACGGCGGCGGCGCTGCCAAGATTGTCACAAGACGCCCTCCTCGCCGGGCGACCTCGGCCTCCATCGGCTCAAGGCGGATGGATCTCGACGACCAAAATGAAGAAAAGTCAAGCAGATATTCAAAGAGAAAATAAGAAGAAAAAGAACCTAAGGGAAATTTTCAGGCAAGAGGATTACCTGTGATGGGATCTGAGCCGTGGTCTCAACCATCGGAGGATCGCCGACGCTATCCTCGCGGAGGACGCCCTTGCCGGAGAAGCCTCCTTGCCGGAGAATGCTCCTTGCCGGGGATCCTCCTTGGCGGTGTAGTTGAAGCAGATGGCATGTCGAGTGGCTTGTGGCACTCCGGTGGGGCTGCTCGCCTCCTACACAAACCAACAATGATATCAGAAAGTAAGAGCACCCATGCACTGAAAGGTGAAGTAAACCATATACTTACGCTGGGGGCTGCGCTGGGGCTGCTTTGAGGAAGAGTCACCGGTCCGCAAGGAGGTCTCAACGCCGCCTCCGCCGCGGTGGGTTCGCCTCGATGACAATCACCGGGTCTTGGCTCTTCGATGCCCTCTCGGGCCAGGCCCTGCAAAGGAATGGGTTCAAAATGAAGCAAATCAGATACAAGACAAAGCAACAAAATTGAAGAAATACAAGTACAACACAAGCTTACTCCTCTTCTTCCTCGCTTGAGCTGAGCGCCGAGAGATCACCTCGCTCGCCGGTGCGACGAGGCGGAGGAGTGGGTTCCTTGACCGCTGGCGTGAGTAGCAGCGGTGGCCTGGGAAGGCCCCGCCCAGCTTGCTGCAGCAGCGTGAGGTGCTCTCCTGCAACAAAGTTGCTTGCCGCGGTGGAGCTGGAGGCTGCGCGTGGGCGGTGCTGGTCTGCCGCCTTCTGCTTGCCTCCAATTTTGCGGAGACGCCTTCTTGGTGGAGCTGGGGCTCCGCCATGCAAGCTGCTAGATGGTGGGAGGAGGCGCCTCGCCATGGCTCGCCGACTTGGGTTCAGGTTCGCAAGCTCCTCCTCGCCGCAAACTCCTTCGCCGACAAGGCGGCCGCTTGCCGCCGCTCGCCTCCACGGTGAATCCAACTTCGCCAGCGGCAAGCAGCTGCTGCCGCTTCTTCCACCTGGTGGCGGCGCGCTGCATCTCGCCATCGCGGTGTCGCTGGTGAGGCCCTTCTACTCATCGGGCGGATCGGCACTTCTTCCAAGCTGTCAAGAACACCCGCGACGACGCTATCTCGCAGGTTTCTGCCAGGTTGGAACAATTCCATGCGAAGTCGCACAACGGCATCATTGCACGGATGCGGTCGAGCGAGGAATTGTTGCACAATGGAACGACTCTTGGCAACCTGAACCATTCAGATGATCGTGGTCGTGCTTGAACAGCTCCAGAGCATCGATCCAACTCCAAGACGGTGAAATTGAAGTTTAGGCCCGGCGCAGCCTCATGATATCCGGCCAGATTCGAACTCCCAAGCAGGTCTCCTCTCCCGCGCATGGGCGGCGGGCGGCGAGGAAATCTGCGCCAACGGCGCCTAAAGTGAGTCCGCAAGCCCGAGGCGGAGGATCCGGTGACGCAATCTTCAATCTAGCATCTTCCGCGCCAAGTTGCTCCAATCGCTGCCACGCACTATTGGGGTTTACGCTAGCGGTAAATGGCTGCGGTTCTCCTCACAATCCAACACCAATCTGCCCTCCATTCCTCCCACTTTCTCGCGGAGCTCTCCTCCAGATAGGCTTCCTTCTTGCCGATCCTTGAGATCCAAGCGATTCTCCGCAAGAGGCTCTCTCTCTACTCGAGGCATGAAGAAATGGCGAAGAGGGCTACGCTTGGTGGATTCTCGACAAAGTTTTCGCAAAGATGTGCGAAAACTGCCATGGTCAGACGGCATTGGGGTGAAGTCAAGGAGGCGGAACCCGTGAGGGTGTCATGATATCGCACAAAAAATTATTAAGGGGCAGAGCCCGCAATAGAAGAACAGGCGAAGAAAGGGTACCTAGTTGGGGCTAGTTCAAGCAGCGGCCGGGAGTACTTCTTCGCGCTGGATGCGCCAAGATCTCCGTCGACCAAGAGGTAGTAGCCTCTCCCTTTGCGGGCGAGCTGGGGGGAGATGGCCTGCCTTTCAGAAGGGCCATGAGCCGCTGGGCCGGCCGATTTCACGCCTTCCCTTGTCGGCTTGAGCCATGGCGGAGGTGGTGGGGAGGTCGACGCGCCGGTGGTGCTGGTGGCGAGGAAAGGAGCGCTGCCTCTTAAGACTTGGGAAGAAGGGGAGCAGCGGTGGTTTTCTAGATTGACTGCAATGGCGAGGTGGGCGAACTGCCCCTATTTCCCTGCTTATAAGGAGGAGAGGGGCTAACGCCCGCTTTTCGAATAAAGAAACCCCCACGATCTCTCCCACGATGCCGCATTCGACGCAGGCTGTCTGTGGGGGCGGTGGGTCCGGAGTGAGTTACGGCAATCCCTGCATCACAAGCTGTCGTGCAGCCTGTTTTGGCCCCGCCCAACAGCCGCACTGCAGGTGGCCCAGGCCCGGGCTCCTATCGGTGTACTAGAGTAGGGGTACCCTATTATCCCGAACTCGCAGACGGCAGCACGCAGCACCTCGCTGCAAGGCTTGCCCGTGACCGCCATAGTCCTCCGTGGCTCCTTTGGAGCCATTCAAGAACAAAGTATTTAAGTCAAAGAGACAAGACCTCGGCAAGAGGAGCTTGCCGGGAAGGCCACTCAAGGCACCTAGAAGACAAGGCCCCGGCAAGAGGAGCTTGCCGGGAAGGCCACTCAAGGCACCTAGAAGACAAGGCCCCGGCAAGAGGAGCTTGCCGGGAAGGCCCGGTGAGCGACAAGCTTCCGGACGCGACGAGGCAACAACCGCGGCAAGCGCCAAAGATGTCGGGGAAGCTGATCGTACCCACGAACACCTATGGGACCGGCGGACCGAGCCCCTTTCGTTCGGTGGGGGCGGAGGTCGCACGCAGAGCAGATCGAGGGAAGCACACGAGCAGTTTACCCAGCTTCGAGCTCTCCGAAAGATAATACTCCTACCGCTGCTTGTCCGATTGTATTGTGTTCTTGCTAGGAGCGCCGAGAGCTACAAGACCTAGCGTGAGTGTTCTCGGTTTCAATGAACCGAACCCTTTCTACGCTGCGCATGGGCCTCCTTTTATATGCGCCTTGCAACGAGACAAGGGCAAAACGTAAAAGGAGTTGTTGTACCTCGTCAAAGGTATCCTACCTAACCCGATCCGGAAGCTTGTCGCTTGTCACCGGGCGCTTCAAGAAGTTTTCTGCCACTCCTCTTGCCGAGGGCCTTGTCTTCTAGGTGCCTTGAGTGGCCTTCTAGGTGCCTTGAGTGGGCAAGCTCCTCTTGCCGAGGTCTTGTCTCTTTGACTTAAATACTTTGTTCTTGAATGGCTCCAAAGGAGCCACGGAGGACCTTGGCGGTCACCAGGCAAGCCTTGCCGCGGGGTGCTGCGACTGCCTGTGCACGAGTTCGGGATACTAGGGTACCCCTACTCTAGTACACCGACAGAAGTATTAAGGTAAACCTAACCATAGCATGAAATATATGGATCCAAATCAGCCCCTTACGAAGCAACACATAAACTAGGGTTTAAGCTTCTGTCACTCTAGCAACCCATCATCTACTTATTACTTCCCAATGCCTTCCTCTAGGCCCAAATAATGGTGAAGTGTCATGTAGTCGACGTTCACATAACACCACTAGAGGAGAGACAACATACATCTCATCAAAATATCTAACGAATACCAAATTCACATGACTACTGATAGCAAAACTTCTCCCATGTCCTCAGGAACAAACGTAACTACTCACAAATCATATTCATGTTCATAATCAGAGGGGTATTAATATGCATAAAGGATCTGAACATATGATCTTCCACCAAATAAACCAACTAGCATCAACTACAATGAGTAATCAACACTACTAGCAACCCGCGGGTACCAATATGAGGTTTTGGGATAAAGATTGGATACAAGAGATGAACTAGGGTTTGAGAGGAGATGGTGCTGGTGAAGATGTTGATGGAGATTGACCCCCTCCCGATGAGAGGATCGATGGTGATGACGGTGGTAATGATTTCCCCCTCCTGGAGGGATGTTTCCTCGGCAGAACAGCTCCGCCAGAGCCCTGGATTGGTTTTGCCAGGTTTCGCCTCGTGGCGGCGGTGTTTCGTCCCGAAAGCTTCCTCCTTATTTTTCTAGCACGAAAGACTTCAGATAGCAGAAGATGGGCACCGGAGGCCTGCCAGGGGGCCCACGAGACAGGGGGGCGTGCCCAGGGTGGTAGGGCGCGCCCCCCACCCTCGTGGCCAGGGTGTGGTCCCCCTCTGGTTGATTCTTTCTCCAATATTTTTTATATATTCCAAAATGTGCCTCTATGAAGTTTCAGGACTTTTGGAGTTGTGCAGAATAGGTTTCTATTATTTGCTCCTTTTCCAGCCCAGAATTCCAGCTGCCGGCATTCTCCCTCTTCATGTAAACCTTGTAAAATAAGAGAAAATGGGCATAAGTATTGTGAATAACAGCCCATACTGCAATAAATATCGATATAAAAGCATGATTCAAAGTGGACATATCAACTCCCCCAAGCTTAGACCTCGCTTGTCCTCAAGCGGAAGCCGATAACGAAAAATATGTCCACATGTTTAGAGATACAGGTATCGATAAAATGAAATACGGACATGAGGGCATCATGATCATTCTTATAACAGCAACATATTTATATATTGTCATATGATATCTTATGCTAAAGTAACAATCTATTCACAATGTCAAGTATGAATCAGAAACTTCATTGAAAACTAACAAACTATGATCTCGGTCATTGAGGCAATTGCAATATATCATAACATAGGAAAGAGTCAATATAAGAGCTTTTCAGCAAGTCCACATACACAACTATCATTTAGTCTTTCACAATTGCTAACACTCACGCAATACTTATGGTTATGGAGTTTTAGTCGGACATAGAGAAAGATAGGGGCTTATGGTGTTGCCTCCCAACCTTTTACCTCAAGGGTAATGTCAACAATAATAGTTCATGCTAACTTACATCCAATTGGATATATATACATATATATATATATATATATATATATATATATATATATATATATATATATATATATATATATATATATATATATATATATATATATATATATATATATATATATATATCAGGATCTTTCCAACACAATGCGCTTGCCAAAGGATAAAATGTAAAAAGGAAAGGTGAAGATCACCATGACTCTTGTATAAGGTATAAGACAAGAATGAAAGATAGGCCCTTCGCAGAGGGAAGCAGAGGTTGTCATGTGCTTTTATGATTGGATGCACGAAATCTTAATGCAAAAGAACGTCACTTTATATTGCCACTTGTGATATGGACCTTTATTATGCAGTCCATCGCTTTTATTGCTTCCACATCACAAAGATCGTATAAAGCTTATTTTCTCCACACTAATAAATCATACATATTTAGGGAGCAATTTTTATTGCATGCAACGATGACAACTTACTTGAAGGATCTTACTCAATCTATAGGTAGATATGGTGGACTCTCCTGGCAAAACCGGGTTTAAGGACATTTGGAAGCACAAGTAGTATCTCTACTTGGTGCAAAGAATTTGGCTAGCATTAGGGGGAAAGGCAAGCCCAACATGTTGGACGATCCATGACAATATACTTTATTTCGGATATAAGAAAACATAACCCATTACGTTGTCTTCTTTGTCCAACATCAACTTTTTAGCATGTCATATTTTAATGAGTGCTCACAACCATAAAAGATGTCCAAGATAGTATATTTATATGTGAAAATCTCTCTTTCTTTATTACTTCCTATTAATTGCAACGATGACCAAAACTATGTTTGTCAACTCTCAACAACTTTTATTCATCATACTCTTTTATATGTGAAGTCATTACTCTCCATAAGATCAATATGTTCTTTTATTTATTTTATTATTTATTTTATTTTTATTCCTCAAGATCATAGCAAGATAACCAAGCCCTTGACTCAAAACTAATCTTTATTATATATAGCTCACGAACTCGATTACATAGAAGGATCGTAAAGCAAAACTCAAAACTAGATCATACTAAAACTTTATTCTACTAGATTAAGATATTACCAAAAGGATCAAACTAAGAAAAACAGTAAAGATAGGAGTGTGATGGTGATATGATACCGGGGCACCTCCCCCAAGCTTGGCAGTTGCCAAGGGGAGTGCCCATACTAGATACTCAGTTCTCCTTTGCTGGTGAAGAAGATGGTGATAACGATGACAATTGTGCCTTTAGCTTCTTCATATTGTAATTGAGAAGAGCAATTTCCTCCTTTAAATCATCGACCTCCGATTCCAGCTTCAAGATTTTGTCACATAAATCTCCTTTGTTTTTCTGCCGAAAACGAGAAGGAATAGATCGGCTGTTAGACAGTTTAGCCCTCGTAGGGAGGCTAGACTTCTTGAACTTCACGTGCATATCCCCAAGTTGAGGTAGTAGGACATCCTCCTCCTCCGAGCTTGAATCATTGATCCTCATAAAATGAGCATCCTCCTCATCATCCGTAGTTCGACCACAAGGAGATAGATCCCCATAGGTCTTCGGGTTAGCAACGAGATGTGAGACATAGCTCTCCCCGTCGGAATCCTGAGATGGCATCTTGCTCCAAACCTGCTACAGAAACAACTCAACACAAAAACAGAGGATATTTGCGTGGTACGGTGGTCAAAACCTTCGGGAGATATATAATGAATTTTTACCAGCCAAAAGAAGTATCGTGCAAGAAAATGGATTCCGGAGGGCACACGAGGTGACCACGAGGCAGGGGGCGCGCCCAGGGCGGTAGGGTGCGCCCTCCACCCTCGTGGATGCCTCGTTTCATCTTCGGACTACTTCTTATTTTCCTATTTTCTTAAATATTCCAAAACGGAGAAAAATTGCTATTAGAACTGTTTTGGAGTCGGTTTACTTACCGTACCACATACCTATTCCTTTTCGGAGTCTGGAATGTTCTGGAAAGTGTCCCTTATGTATTCCTCCGGGGTTACAGTTTCAATAACATTAGTTTCAACATTTATTCGGTTACCTGAGATATAATGTTTGATTCTTTGACCGTTCACCACCTTCGGATTTGTGCCTTCGAAGTTGTTGATTTTTATGGCACCGGAACGATAGACCTCCTCGATAATGTAAGGACCTCCCCATTTAGAGAGAATTTTTCCTGCAAAAAATCTTAAACGAGAGTTGAATAGCAACACATAATCACCTACATTAAACTCACGCTTTTGTATCCTTTTATCATGCCATCTTTTAACTTTTTCTTTAAACAGTTTGGCATTCTCATAGGCATGGGTTCTCCATTCATCAAGTGAGCTAATGTCAAATAGTCTCTTCTCACCGGCAAGTTTGAAATCATAATTGAGCTCCTTAATGGACCAATATGCCTTATGTTCTAGTTCGAGAGGTACATGGCATGCTTTTCCATAAACCATTTTATATGGAGACATACCATAGGATTTTTATATGCAGTTCTTGTTGGGGAACGTAGTAATTTCAAAAAAATTCCTATGCACACACAGGATCATGGTGATGCATAGCAACGAGAGTGAAGAGTGTTGTCCACGTACCCTCGTAGACCGAAAGCGGAAGCGTTAGCACAACGCGGTTGATGTAGTCGTACGTCATCACGATCCGACCGATCAAGTACCGAACGTACGACACCTCCAAGTTCAGCACACGTTCAGCTCGATGATGTCCCTCAAACTCCGATCCAGCCGAGCTTTGAGGGAGAGTTCTGTCAGCACGACGGCGTGGTGACAATGATGATGTTCTACCGACGCAGGGCTTCGCCTAAGCACCGCTACGATATTATCAAGGTGTACTATGGTGGAGGGGGGCACCGCACACGGCTAAGAGATCCAAGGGATCAATTGTTGTGTCTCTAGGGTGCCCCCATGCCCCCGTATATAAAGGAGCAAGGGGGCGTGCCAGGAGGAGTCCTACTCCCACCGGGAGTTGGACTCCCCCCCCCCTTTCCTAGTTGGATTAGGACTTGGGAGGGGGAAAGAGGTGGAGGAGAAGAAGGAAGGGGGGCACCGCCCCCCTCTCCTTGTCCTATTTGGACTAGGGGGGAGGGGTGCGTGGCCCTTGCCCTGGCCGCCTCTCCTCTTCTCCACCAAGGCCCACTAAGGCCCATTAAGTCCCCGGGGGGTTCCGGTAACCTCCCGGTACTCCCGTAAAATCCCGATTTCACCCGGAACACTTCCGATATCCAAACATAGGCTTCCAATATATCAATCTTCATGTCTTGACCATTTCGAGACTCCTCGTCATGTCTGTGATCACAGCTGGGACTCCGAACAACCTTCGGTACATCAAAACATATAAACTCATAATATAACTGTCATAGAAACGTTAAGCGTGCGGACCCTATGGGTTCGAGAACTATGTAGACATGACCGAGACACGTCTCCGGTCAATAACCATTAGCGGAACCTCGATGCTCATATTGGCTCCCACATATTCTACGAAGATCTTTATCAGTCAGACCGCATAACAACATACGTTGTTCCCTTTGTCATCGGTATGTTACTTACCCGAGATTCGATCGTAGGTATCTCAATACCTAGTTCAATCCCATTACCCGCAAGTCTCTTTACTCGTTCCGTAATACATCATCCCGCAACTAACTCATTAATTGCAATGCTTGCAAGGCTTAAGTGATGTGCATTACCAAGAGGGCCCAGAGATACCTCTCCGATAATCGGAGTGACAAATCCTAATCTTGAAATACGCCAACCCAACATGTACCTTCGGAGACACCTGTAGAGCACCTTTATAATCACCCAGTTACGTTGTGACGTTTGGTAGCACACAAAGTGTTCCTCCGGTAAACGGGAGTTGCATAATCTCATAGTCATAGGGACATATATAAGTCATGAAGAAAGCAATAGCAACATACTAAACGATTGTGTGCTAAGCTAACGGAATGGGTCATGTCAATCACATCATTCTCCTAATGATGTGATCCTGTTAATCAAATGACAACTCATGTTTATAGCTAGGAAACATAACCATCTTTGATCAACGAGCTAGTCAAGTAGAGGCATACTAGTGACACTCTGTTTGTCTATATATTCACACATGTATTATTATTCCGGTTAATACAATTCTAGCATGAATAATAAACATTTATCATGATATAAGGAAATAAATAATAACTTTGTATTGCCTCTAGGGCATATTTCCTTCAGTTCTATAGGCCCATAAAGCATCATCAAGTTTCTTGGACCAATTCTTTCTAGATCTATTACCAGTCTTTTGCTAAATTAATTCGAGCTCTCTATTACTAATTTCTACTTGACCACTAGACTGAGGGTGATACGGCGATGCAATTCTATGATTAACATCATACTTAGCAAGCATTTTATGAAAAGCACCATGAATAAAATGTGAACCACCATCAGTCATTAAATATCTAAGGACTCCAAACCTCGGAAAAATAACTTATTTAAGCATCTTAATAGAGGTGTTATGATCAGCACTACTAGTTGGAATAGCTTCTACCCACTTAGTAACGTAATCAACATCAACTAAAATATGTGTATACCCATTAGAGGAAGGAAACGGTCCCATATAATCAAAGCCCCAAACATCAAATGGTTCAATAACAAGTGAATAGTACATTGGCATTTCTTGACGTCTACTAATATTACCATTTCTTTGACATTCATCACTAGACAAGACAAACTTACGGGCATCTTTGAAGAGAGTAGGCCAATAAAAACCGGATTGCAATACCTTATGTGCAGTTCTATCTCCAGCGTGGTGTCCTCCATAAGCCTCGGAGTGACACATGCGTAGGATCTGTTCATGTTCATGCTCAGGTACACAGCGTCTAATAACACCATCTACTCCTTCTTTATAAAGGTGTGGCTCATCCCAGAAGTAATTTCTTAAATCATAGAAAACCTTTTTCTTTTGCTAGTATGTGAAACTAGGTGGTATAAATTTAGCAAAAATGTAATTAGCATAATCAGCATACCATGGAGTAGTACAAGAAGCATTTATGACAGCTAATTGTTCATCGGGAAAGCTATCATCAATAGGTAGTGGGTCATCAAGAACATTCTCTAACCTAGATAAGTTGTCTGCAATGGGGTTCTCAGCTCCCTTTCTATCAATAATATGCAAATCAAATTCTTGTAACAAGAGAACCCATCTAATAAGTCTAGGTTTAGCATCTTTCTTTTCCATAAGATATTTAATAGCAGCATGATCAGTGTGAAATGTTACTGTAGAATCAACAATATAAGGTCTGAACTTATCACAAGCAAATACAACTGCTAAAAAATCTTTTTTAGTAGTAGCATAATTTCCTTGGGCACTGTCTAGAGTTTTACTAGCATATTGGATAACATTAAATTGCTTATCAACTCTTTGTCCTAGAACGGCACCTACAACATAATCACTTGCATCACACATAATTTCAAAGGGTAAATTCCAATCAGGTGGATGAACAATAGGTGCAGAAATCAAGGCTCTCTTAAGTATTTCAAATGCTTCTACATAATCATCATCAAAAACAAAAGGAACATCTTTTTGTAAGAGATTAGTCAGATGCCTAGAAATTTTAGAGAAGTCCTTAATGAACCTCCTATAAAAATCGGCATGACCAAGGAAACTTCTTATACCTTTAATGTCCTTAGGACACGACATCTTTTCAATAGCATCAACTTTAGCTTTATCAACTTCAATACCCCTTTCAGAAATTTTATGCCCCAAGACAATACCTTCATTAACCATAAAGTGGCACTTTTCCCAATTCAAAACAAGATTAGTTTCTTCACATCTCTGCAAAACTCGATCAAGGTTGCATAAGCAATAATCAAAAGAAGTTCCATATACGGAAAAATCATCCATGAAAACCTCAACAATCTTTTCACAAAAGTCAGAGAATATAGCAGTCATACATCTTTGAAAGGTAGCAGGTGCGTTGCATAAACCAAAAGGCATACGTCTATAAGCAAAGGTACCGAAAGGGCAAGTAAAAGTAGTCTTTTCTTGATCCTATTTTTACACAGGTATTTGAGAGAAACCAGAATAACCGTCTAGAAAGCAAAAATGTGTATGTTTGGATAATCTTTCTAGCATTTGATCAATAACAGGTAAAGGGTAATGATCCTTTTTAGTAGCTTTATTTAGTTTGCGGAAATCAATTACCATTCTATAACCTGTAACAATTCTTTTTGGGATCAATTCATCTTTATCATTAGGAACAACAATAATGCCTCCCTTCTTATGGACACAATGGGCATGACTTACCCACTGACTATTAGCAACGGGATAAATTATACCTGCCTCCAGAAGCTTTAGTATTTATTTTCTTACCACTTCTTTCATCTTAGAACTTAATCGTCGTTGGTGATCAACAACTGGTTTAGCGTCTTTCTCCAATTTTATTTTGTGCTGGCATAGAGTGGGACTAATGCCCTTAAGATCATCAAGAGTATATCCAATAGCAGCATGGTGCTTCTTCAGAGTTTTCAATAATTCTCTTCTTCTTGCTCTGAAAGGTTAGCACAAATAATAACAGGATATATCTTCTTTTCATCAAGATAAGCATATTTAAGAGTATCAGGTATGTAGCGACCCGACCTCAGACGGTCAAGCCTCTGTGTATCCGTGCCATCCCTGGATCAGTATGCTGGCACACACAGTACATCAATGTATATATCAAAGTGCAATCACATGTATAAATAACGTAAAACTGATATATACCTCATAAGTCACAATGAAACAAATAGTCGGTGTGGAGTCCCATCAACGCCATCGGCAAGTTGAGTGTAGACCGTAACCTGCATCAGTATTCTTACTCGTCGGAAGAAAGTATCGCAACATGATACGTTGCAGCCATGTAGGTCATTACATTGAATGTACCGCAAGATCACAATAAGAGAAAACAGATGATAAACTATACTATATGCAATATGGCTTTGTGGCTCTGTGTCTGAGTTTTGTTTGCGTAAAAGCTGATTTATTTTCCCTACATCAAAGAAATAACCGGAGTCTGTACTATGGAGTTTTCTATCATGACATGGTTCCGCCAACCGATGTCTCATAGCCCACATCATCATAAGTTGCCCACAATTAAGTTATCAATCCGGTGTTGAGAGTTCCGAGATAGATCCAAGTCCAGAGGCTCAAATTGTCCATAACCGGGGACACGGCTAATCGATTAGGTTTTAAACCCTCTTCAGAGGTTTGTACACTTCACCCGCAAGATTCGATCCCTCTTTTTACGTTCTCGCACTTGAGGTGTTTGAGAACAAGATGACCAAACATGGTCTTCGAAGAGTTCCCCGACCACCGTCGGTGCTCATTCAATCCTACCGTAGTTCTACATCTGCTAGCACCGTCCTAGCCAGAGTCACAACTAGGGTCAACCAAGCCGAGCCCATAGTGACTTGCGGTTGCACAGGTAAGCTTCGGGCATGAAGTATTCTTCCGTCTCTTTGAGTCTGGGTGAAGCTTTCCGCAAGATGTCATGGCGCTTCTCCATGCATCCCGCCAACCACCGGTTTCTCCAGGTGCCCGTCAACCAATCCTTCACCCAAAGAGTGTGTATTGAATTCTTGTCTCGAGTCTTGAAGTCTTGAGGCCTTGAAAATGCAGTCCTTGCAGATGCCACCATGGAGTTGTCATCATTGGCGAGATCCTCCATTCTCACACCACTCCGAGCACTCATACCAAACCCGTCTACTATAGCGTAGCATTAAAATAAAATATCGACCGGGCTTGGTAACAGGGTGATGGGTTCCTACCTCATGCATACTACTCAACTACAAGAATTCAATATCACTACTGGAGGGATTGTTACGAAGATGACACTAGATGCAATAAAACACATAGGTATGAAAAACATGGTCAAAGTGAACTTGCCTAGTAATACTTGATGAAGATAACAACGCTGTCAGAAAATGACTTGGTAGAACTAATCGTCACTCCGTTGAAAATCTATATAGTCAAACATAGCATTCACATAAGCAAACATCCTAGCAAACAATTCTAACACTCATAACAATACTCAATCAAAATAAAAGCGACGAATAAAACCAAGTCGAAAACCAAAGGAAAAACTTCGAAAGAAAATTCAAGGAAAAACTAGTGGTGACCAACTCACACAAATCTTAACATAACATCACTAAATTACTCTAATAATTTTTTCTACAGCAAAGAAAATATAAATCTAATAAAATAACAGAAAATTAAATTACTAATTTAATAACTAACAAAAAGAACTACTATAACCATCTAGTTAATACTAGAACAAATATAGCAACTAGCAAAACACTAAGACAACTATAACAGCAAATCATTTATTAAAACATTAATAAACTATACTAAATAAATATAACAACTAATGTGTTCACAAATAACAGAAACAAAAACAATATAACTTGAAATGGAAAAAGAATTACTTTTAAAACTAATAAAACTATTTTATCCACTATCACTATGAACTAAACAAGCAATTACAAAAACAGTAGCTAAACACTAATAAATGACTACAAAAATCTGTCTACTGTAGCTAAACATAAACATATAACAACAAGTGAAAATCTACAAAAGGAATGAACTAAAATAATTAAAACAATAATTACATAACTAAAACAACTATATAAGCAAAACAGTACTGTTTTTACTAAAATCTAATTTAAAATACTCCAAAATTACCAAACTAAATCCTACAGCTAAAACAATATCACAAGTGACCAGGAGCAAAAGAATTAATTAAAACCTATTTTTAAACTCAAGTTATGGCCAAAATACTAATCTGAACAAACTTTATCAAATTCAAATTTAAACTACTCAAATTTGAAATCCAGAGACACTAACAGAAACTTCAGCAAATTTGTGACACATAGCAATTGGAATCACTGAAAAATACTAAAAACTCTAAAAGATATGAATTTTCTAAGATTGCTATTTTCTGAAAAAAAATGGATTACAGGATTTCGTGGATCTCACCGGAGTAGTCGTCGGAGTTGGGGAAGAAGATCGGATCCGATGTTGCGGTTGATCCTAGAGGAAAGGAGATCACGGACGGTGGAGAGGAGATCATATAAACCTCAGGAGAGGTCGAGGCGCGGCGGTGGCACTTGGCGGCGGTGGTCTTTGCTGCTTCTGCTGCAGCGGAGAGGAGAGGAGAGGAGAGGAGAGGAGAGGAGAGGTGTTGGTTTGATGTGTTGGAGGGGGGGGGGTGCTTGGGTAATTATAGTGGGGAGGGGAGGGTTTTGCTTGGGGTAGGGGGCAAGAAATAGACTAAGATTAGGAATCCTAGGAATAAAAACGGAATAACGAAACGGGATCAAATCCTACTAGGATTTGTAAAAGAATAGGAAACCTTGGCTCCCTGGCTCCCTAGGTGCGTGCGTGCGATGGTCTTGGCCTTGGCGGCCCGGCTGGTTGGCGGCTTGGGCCTTTGGCCCAAGCGCTATATATATATATATATATATATATATATATATATATATATATATATATATATATATATATATATATATATATATATATAGGCATATAATATATCAAAAATTTAGAAAAGATTTCCTACATGATGAACATTATTCTAGCATTAAATAAAATACACACAAATTTAAATTAAGCAAAGAGTGCTTCTATTCCAATAAAATCTAACAAAAATTATTTTTAAAATACCAAAATGACTTCAAATTAATTTCTCTCCAATTTTTTCGATGTAGGGAATCATGTTACCCTATTTTCCATATATTTGTTTTTGGAGAAAAATATTTTGAATAAAACTCAAATAACTCCAAATTGGAAATAAATTCAAAAGAACTTTGGATTTAATTCTTTTAAAACTCCCAACTCATATTTCATTTAATTTGAAGAAGTCATTTTATCTTCTCTCGTGAAAATCATTGAGTTGCATAAAGTTTCAGAATTGGAAATATTTTACAAATGAAATTCAAATATTTTCAACACCCCTTGTCATTTAAATAAATGGAAGAAGTCATGTCATCTTCTCTCCAGGGTTTTGTGATGAAAAGAATTTGAATTCATGGAGATCATAAATGCAAGGTGTAAGTTTGGGAAAGTCATTTCATTCCCTCTCATTCAACTTTCAGAAAGTTTCAAATTTCACTCAATTTCACACAAGCAACCACACCACTATCAAACAAACAAGCATAAATATTTATTTAATATAACATTCCAAAATTTAGAATTTTAGGATGTTACGAATCTACCACACTTAAAATGAATCTCGTCCTCGAGATTCGAAGAGGCAGCAAGAAAAGGTTAGGGTTTGGGGGTCTTCCAGCAAATCCGTCGATCGGAATGGTCTAGTGTGCTACCACACTTAAAAGCAGGGTTATGGTTCCAACGGAACTCAGGTACTCCATCCCTAGGGTGAACACTATCGGTCTTCTCACAACTTCGAAGTAACTCCTACACTGGGGCTCTTCCGGTAGGGTCAAAACCTTTTCCTCAAATCGTGTCCTTTCATCCTGGTGAGGTTCTTCCGAGACTGTGTCTCCTTAGTGATGTGTCTGCCGCCAATAAAAACTATCGAGATCTCATGGTGGTCGACCATTACAGGTTTCTCCTGCAGGAATAATGGGTTGGGTTGGGTCTCACCGTATGACCTACGTTTGGCAATGGTTGCCGGTACATGGATCAATCGTCCTACCATTCTAAGGTTTTTGGCTTGTCGTATCGACGCTCTTCTAAAGTTTTCAAGTCTCTCGATTTTCCATCAACATATGATAGTTCATGATAGAAGTCTCGGTATGGGGCCAATCCCTCCGTGCTTGAATCATTACCACATACGTAAACAGTGAATCACGTATTCTAACACTTGGGCATACTCACAAGCATTGCAGAATTTCTCTTGTCGACGAACCAAGTTCGGAAAATCCATTGATTCTGCAAGCCAAACAAAACATCTATCGTTCCTTAACAACTCTCAGGTTTTGCGTAAACTCCTATAGAATCGTCGGTTGATAAAATCGCAGTCTATTCCCAAAATTTCTTTCTCCAGTGGGTACTTGATCCTTATTAATTCTTGGGCCTATGGGTTATGGCCCACTTCAACACTAGTGCAGCTTTAACTCATCCTTGGGGTAACTCTCTTGTTCCATATTACACATCCTTTAAATCCAGTAGTACTCTGTTTCTTCATACCATCATATCAAAAGCAAAACTCCAACTTTCTTATCCATTAGTCTAGTCTTTTCACAGGGTACTACCACCCTAAAAATGAAATTCACAAATCCATCCATAGACCATATTTCTCATATCCTCGAAAATGGTCAAAATCCGTGTTCATAGAGTAACAACTCATACAATTAAACATATGAAAACATGTCACCTTAACTTTATTGATTTCATGAATTCATTACAATATCTGAGACTTTCATTACATAAATTCAACTCCATATCCTTATGGAAACAATTGCTTCCTACTACACTTATTACCAATATCAAAATTCCAACTACTCAGCTCCAGCTTTCATCTTGTCGGAACATTTAGTAGCATAATGTCCTGCTTCCTTGCAGCGAAAACAAATGACTTTCGATAAGTCTTTGGGCTTCTTGGAGATGGTGCCTGCTCCTCGAGTTCCTTGCTTCCTTTCGAGACAATGATTGGCATAATGCCCGACGTCCTTACATTCAAAACAGGTAATATGACTCTTGTCCCTATTTGCAGAAATTGGGTTTTCCTGAGGGTGTCTTTGTTTTCTCTTCCGGTTTCTTCGTTCGATCAAACCTTCTATTCTCGTGGATCAAACTCTATTGCTTCCGTCGGAAGTATCCCGGATACTCTTTTCTTTCCTTGGTGCAATATTGTGAAAATGTCCTTCTTCTCCACATGAATAGCAGGCATTGGAGTAAAATCTGTTGAGGCCTTCTCCATCAAGGTCTTCAACACATTCCTTCATCACTGGTTCTTTCATAACTTCTCGGAGGGCTTCTTTCATTCCTTCTTCCTGCTCCTGAATAGTTTGTTGCACCATGGGGTAAATGTAACACTGAGTCGGGTAGTGGGTGGTTCCTTCACACAAGAAACAAGTCACCTTACTAGTTGGGCATTCCTCAGCTGGGTGTTTCTCCTCACAATGAGGGCATCCATCCTTGTGTTCCCCCAGGTGTGTCCTATTTCTCCATAAATCTTGCAGGCACAAGGTTTATTTCTTGGTGTATCATGGTGCTTCGGGTAAGACGAGATCTTGTCGAGTCTTCTTGAATTCTTCCCAAGTATTTGCTCCATTCCATCCTGTATAGCTTGATGCATCTGCCACCATGTTGCAGCACTTCCTTCAAAGTCTTCAAGAGCGCACGATACTTCATTCTTCCTTGAAACCAAATTGCTCCAAGTGATTCTCCATATTCGAATCCATAGCTCGCCTCCGGTGAGCCTTGATCGAGAGAATATCAGTCCAACTTCATTCATCATCTATGGGGTCCAAAAGTTTTGGGATGAGATATGAGAGAGGTGGGGAGGGATATACACACAATACAAACAATAGTTTTTTGAAGAAACAAGTTTTACTATGTGGGTGTCGGAAAACATCAAACAAATGACAGCTCACAAATCGTCGCATCTAACGTAAGTGTGTAACAGGGGTTTGGTCTTCTAAAGGTCAAATAATTCTTCAGATTCTTCAAATTCTTCTAGTCTTCGGAGTCTTCAATTGTTGCAGCTGCAATTCTTCCAACGCATGGTGAAATCCTCTTTACTCTGAGATGGCCATCAGTTGTCCGATATCTTTAATTCTTGGAGTGACTTCAGTTGATCTTCCGTGTGGTCAAAAGGGAAAGGTGTATATTCTAACTATTTGAGGTGAGAGTGACTATTTGATAAAATCTGAAAAGATGAGAAGTAAGAGTCCTTTTGAAAATAAAGTTTTAGAAATTTCCTGTCCTAGGGCTTTCCGGTTTCTAGGGTCACGTCCTACAGTCAACATGTGCTCGATACCATATTCAGAGCGACCCGACCTCAGACGGTCAAGCCTCTGTGTATCCGTGCCATCCCTGGATCAGTATGTTGGCACACACAGTACATCAATGTATATATCAAAGTGCAATCAAATGTATAAATAACGTAAAACTGATATATACCTCATAAGTCACAGCGGAAACAAATAGTCGGGTGTGGAGTCCCATCAACGCCATTGGCAAGTTGAGTGTAGACCGTAACCCTGTACCGTATTCTTACTCGTCGGAAGAAAGTATCTGCAACATGATACGTTGCAGCCATGTAGGTCAGTACATTGAATGTACCGGCAAGATCACAATAATAGAAAACAGATGATAAACTATACTATATGCAATATGGCTTTGTGGCTCTGTGTCTGAGTTTTGTTTGTGTAAAAGCTGATTTATTTTCCCTACATCAAAGGAATAACTGGAGTCTGTACTATGGAGTTTTCTATCATGACATGGTTCCGCCAACCGATGTCTCATAGCCCACATCATCATAAGTTGCCCACAATTAAGTTATCAATCCGGTGTTGAGAGTTCCGAGATAGATCCAAGTCCAGAGGCTCAAATTGTCCGTAACCGGGGACACGGCTAATCGATTAGGTTTTAAACCCTCTACAGAGGTTTGTACACTTTACCCGCAAGATTCGATCCCTATTTTTATGTTCTCGCACTTCAGGGTGTTTGAGAACAAGATGACCGAAACATGGTCTTCCGAAGAGTTCCCCTGACCACTGTCTGGTGCTCATTCAATCCTGCCGTAGTTCTACATCTGCTAGCACCGTCCTAGCGAGTCACAACTAGGGTCAACCAAGCCGAGCCCATAGTGACTTGCGGTTGCAGGTAAGCTTCGGGCATGAAGTATTCTTCCGTCTCTTTGAGTCTGGGTGAAGCTTTCCACAAGATGTCATGGCGCTTCTCCATGCATCCCGCCAACCACCGGTTTCTCCAGGTGCCGTCAACCGTCCTTCACCCAAAGAGTGTGTATTGAATTCTTGTCTCGAGTCTTGAAGTCTTGAGGCCTTGAAAATGCAGTCCTTGCAGATGCCACCATGGAGTTGTCGTCATTGACGTAGATCCTCCATTCTCACACCACTCCGAGCACTCATATCAAACCCGTCTACTATAGCGTAGCATTAAAATAAAATATCGTCCGGGCTTGGTAACAGGTGATGGGTTCCTACCTCATGCATACTACTCAACTACAAGAATTCAATATCACTACTGGAGGGATTGTTGCGAAGATGAAACTAGATGCAATAAAACACATAGGTATGAAAACATGGTCAAAGTGAACTTGCACGGTAATACTTGATGAAGATAACAACGCGTCGGAAAATGACTTGGTAGAACTAATCGTCACTCCGTTGAAAATCTATATAGTCAAACATAGCATTCACATAAGCAAACATCCTAGCAAACAATTCTAACACTCATAACAATACTCAATCAAAATAAAAGCGACGAATAAAACCAAGTCGAAAACCAAAGGAAAAACTTCGAAAGAAAATTCAAGGAAAAACTAGTGGTGACCAACTCACACAAATCTTAACATAACATCACTAAATTACTCTAATAATTTTTCTACAGCAAAGAAAATATAGATCTAATAAAATAACAGAAAATTAAATTACTAATTTAATAACTAACAAAAAGAACTAATATAAAACTACTATAACCATCTAGTTAATACTAGAACAAATATAGCAACTAGCAAAACACTAAGACAACTATAACAGCAAATCATTTATTAAAACATTAATAAACTATACTAAATAAATATAACAACCAATGTGTTCACAAATAACAGAAACAAAAACAATATAACTTGAAATGGAAAAGAATTACTTTTAAAACTAATAAAACTATTTTTATCCACTATCACTATGAACTAAACAAGCAATTACAAAAACAGTAGCTAAACACTAATAAATGACTACAAAAATTTGTCTACTGTAGATAAACATAAACATATAACAACAAGTGAAAATCTACAAAAGGAATGAACTAAAAATAATTAAAAACAATAATTACATAACTAAAACAACTATATAAGCAAAACAGTACTGTTTTTACTAAAAATCTAATTTAAAATACTCCAAAATTACCAAACTAAATCCTACAGCTAAAAAATATCACAAGTGACCAGGAGCAAAAGAATAAATTAAAAACCTATTTTTAAACTCAAGTTATGGCCAAAATACTAATCTGAACAAAATTTATCAAATTCAAATTTAAACTAATCAAATTTGAAATCCAGAGACACTAACAGAAACTTCAGCAAATTTGTGACACATAGCAATTGGAATCACTCAAAAATACTAAAAACTCTAATAGATATGAATTTTCTAAGATTGCTATTTTCTGGAAAAAAAATGGATTACAGGATTTCGTGGATCTCACCGGAGTAGTCGTCGGAGTTGAGGAAGAAGATCGGATCCGATGTCGTGGTTGATCCTAGAGGAAAGGAGATCACGGGACGGTGGAGAGGAGATCATATAAACCTCAGGAGAGGTCGAGGGCGCGGCGGCGGCACTTGGCGGCGGCGGTGGTCTTTGCTGCTGCCTTGGAGAGGAGAGGAGAGGAGAGGTGTTGGTTTGATGTGTTGGAGGGGGGTGCTTGGGTATTTATAGTGGGGAGGGGAGGGTTTTGCTTGGGGTAGGGGGCAAGAAATAGACTAGGATTAGGAATCCTAGGAATAAAAACGGAATAACGAAACGGGATCAAATCCAACTAGGATTTGTAAAAGAATAGGAAACCTTGGCTCCCTGGCTCCCTAGGTGCGTGCGTGCGATGGTCTTGGCCTTGGCCGGCCGGCTGGTTGGCGGCTTGGGCCTTTGGCAAACAGAGAGGAAAACAAAATGATAAAAAAAATAAAATGAAAATATTATAGAGGCATATAATATATCAAAATTTTCAGAAAAAGATTTCCTACATGATGAACATTATTCTAGCGTTAAATAAAATACACACAAATTTAAATAAAGCAAAGAGTGCTTCTAGTCCAATAAAATCCAACAAAAATTATTTTTTAAATACCAAAATGACTTCAAATTAATTTATCACCAATTTTTCTGATGTAGGGAATCATGTTACCCTATTTTCCATATATTTGTTTTGGAGAAAAATATTTTGAATAAAACTCAAATAACTCCAAATTGGAAATAAATTCAAAAGAACTTTGGATTTAATTCTTTTAAAACTCCCAACTCATATTTCATTTAATTTGAAGAAGTCATTTTATCTTCTCTCGTGAAAATCATTGAGTTGCATAAAGTTTCAGAATTGAAAATGTTTTCCAAATGAAATTCAAATATTTTCAACACCCCTTGTCATTTAAATAAATGGAAGAAGTCATGTCATCTTCTCTCCAGGGTTTTGTGATGAAAAGAATTTGAATTCATGGAGATCATAAATGCAAGGTGGAAGTTTGGGAAAGTCATTTCATTCCCTCTCATTCAACTTTCAGAAAGTTTCAAATTTCACTCAATTTCACACAAGCAACCACACCACTATCAAACAAACAAGCATAAATATTTATTAATATAACATTCCAAAAATTTAGAATTTTGGGATGTTACAAGGTAATGGTTTAAGCTCAAACACGGGATCACCCTTGGGTGGAGGAGGATCCCCTAGAATTTCAATAGGCATGTTGTGTTTCAAGATAGGTCCTTGTTTAAAGAATACTTCATCTATTTCCCTTCTTTCATTCATAAACATATCATTTTCATGGTCTAGCAAATATTGCTCTAAAGGATCATTAGGAGGCACGGCAATAGAAGCAAGACCAATAATTTCATCTTTACTAGGCAATTCTTTATCATGGGGTTTTCTACGAAATTTAGAAAAATTAAACTCATGAGACATATCCCCTAAACCAATAGTAACAACATCCTTTTTGCAATCTATCTTAGCATTAACAGTGTTCAAGAAGGGCCTACCAAATATAATGGGACAAAAGTCATCTTGTGGGGAACCAAGGAAAAGAACAGTAGGATTTTTAACTTTCCCACACAAGACTTCAACATCTCTAACAATCTCAATTGGTGAAATAGTATCTCTATTGGCAATCTTAATTGTAACATCTATCTCTTCTATCTCAGCAGGTGCAATATCATGCATAATTTCTTTGTATAAGGAAAGAGGTAATGCACTTGCACTAGCACCCATATCACACAAGCCATGAAAACAATGATCTCCCATTTTAACAGAAACAATAGGCATGCCAACAACAGGTCTATGTTTGCCCTTAGTATCGGGTCTAGCAATTGTAGCAGCTTCAACACAGAAGTAAATAACATGCCCATCAATATTATCGGCCAAGAGATCTTTAACCATAGCAACACTAGGTTCAACTTTAATTTGCTCAGGGGGTGTAGGTGTTCTTGTATAACTCTTAAGAACCACAGTTGAAGCTTTAGCATGATCCTTTATTCTAACAAGGAAGGGTGGTTTCTCACTATAAGCAGTAGGAACAATAGGATCAACATTATAAGTGATAGTCTTTTCTTCAACTTTAATAGGTTCAGGTACTTTTACTTCAATGTTAGGATGATATTTAAACCACTTCTCCTTCGGGAGATCAACATGAGAAGCAAAGGATTCACAGAAAGAAGCTACTATCTCAGATTCAAGTCCATATTTAGTGCTAAATTCACAAAAAACATCGGTATCCATAAAGATTTAACACAATCAAACTTAGGTGTTATACCTGACTCCTTGCCTTCATCGAGATCCCAATCTTCAGAGTTGCGTTTATTTCTTTCCAACAAATCACATTTGAATTCAATAGTCTTCATCATAAAAGAACCAGTACAAGAAGTATCGAGCATGGAGCGATTATTGAGAGAAAGCCGAGCATACAATTTTTGAATAATAATTTCTCTTGAGAGCTCATGATTGGGGCATGAATATAACATTGACTTAAGCCTCCCCCAAGCTTGAGCGATGCTTTCTCCTTCGCGAGGCCAAAAATTATATATATAATTAAGGTCACGATGAACAATATGCATAGGATAAGGTTTCTGCTAGGGAGTTTATGCAAAATCAGGATTTGTTCTCAATGTTCCACCTGCCAATCTCCCAGGAGGCAGCAGCTGAATTGGAAACCTTGGAAGGATGGTTGTTCAATCTTTAGAGAGACCCCACATTGCCTGATGCTTGGATTTGGCCTGGAAAGTCTGGATAGTTTACAGCAAACAGCTTCTATGCCATCATGCATACACACCTCCCAACTATTCAACCCTGTAAGTGGCTTTGGTAGAGCATATGTACTATGAAAATTAAAGTCTTTGGCTGGCTCCTCTTTTTTGATAGGATCAACATAAAGGACATGTTGGTCCGAAGGCATTGGAGGTCCCCTAGGGCTGATAATCTATGTGTCATCTGTAATGCCTTTGTTTTCGAGGATAGAGCTCATCTATTCTTTGAATGTAACTTCAGTGCCAGGGTTTGGAATTACCTGCAGATCGATTGGTCACATGGCTCAAATATTCATCATTGTATATCTCAAGCAAGGCAGAGATTTGGATATCCTTTCTTCTTTGAAGTTATGCTCACAGCTGCTTGGAATATATGGATTCTTAGAAATGGGAGAACTTTCAGGGGGATACAGGCTACTTTTGCTGCCTGGAGGGGTAGCTTTACACATGATATTCTCCTATTATCTCATAGGCTTTAAGATAGCATTAAGTCTAGGCTTGTAGATTGGGTTAATTCCCTCATGTAAATGTAAGATTTCTTTCTTTTAGGTTAGGCTTGTAATTTGTATTTTCCCTGGACAGTTTGTTTTGAGGCTGCAATAAAGGGCTGTGGGGTTTTTACCCTACAGTAAATATTCAAAAAAAAGATGCATAGGATAAAACTTCTGATGAAATTCCAATTTCAATCGGTTGTAGTTCCATAATCCCATATCATCACATAGCCTAAACCATGTCAATGCCTTTACCTTCAAAGATAAAGGGAAGACCTTCTTCTTGATAACATCCTCGGGCATACCTGCAAGCTTAAATAATCCACAAACTTCATCCACATAGATTAGGTGCAAATCGGGATGCAATGTTCCATCTCCTGTAAAAGGATTAGCTAGCAGTTTCTCTATCATACCCGAAGGAATTTCAAAGTAAACATTTTTAGTAGGTTCAGTATGTTGAGGAGCAACTCTTTGCTCTACTGGTCAGGGTGAAGATACCCTGAACAAGCCCCTCAAAGGATTACTTTCCATAGTAACAAGTGACAGTAAATTTCAGCACACTATATAAATTTTTCCTTACCAAATTCCACTTACCAAAGGCGCTTCACTCCCCGGCAAAGGCGCCAGAAAAGAGTCTTGATGACCCACAAGTATAGGGGATCTATCATAGTCCTTTCGATAAGTAAGAGTGTCGAACCCAATGAGGAGCAGAAGGAAATGACAAGCGGTTTTCGGTAAGGTATTTTCTGCAAGCACTGAAATTATCGGTAACAGATAGTTTTGTGGTAAGGTAATTTGTAACGGGTAACAAGTAATATAAGTAAATAAGGTGCGGCAAGGTGGCCCAATCCTTTTTGTAGCAAAGGGAAAGCCTGGACAAACTCTTATATGAAGTAAAGCGCTCCCGAGGACACATGGTAATTATCGTCAAGCTAGTTTTCGTCACGCTCATATGATTCGCGTTCGTTACTTTGATAATTTGATATGTGGGTGGACTGGTGCTTGTGTACTGCCCTTACTTGGACAAGCATCCCACTTATGATTAACCCCTATTGCAAGCATCCGCAACTACAGAATAAGTATTAAGGTAAACCTAACCTTAGCATGAAACATATTTATCCAAATCAGCCCCTTACGAAGCAATACATAAACTAGGGTTTAAGCTTCTGTCACTCTAGCAACCCATCATCTACTTATTACTTCCCAATACCTTCCTCTAGGCCAAAATAATGGTGATGTGTCATATAGTCGACGTTCACATAACACCACTAGAGGAGAGACAACATACATCTCATCAAAATATCGAAGGAATGCCAAATTCACATGACTACTTATATCAAGACTTCTCCCATGTCCTCAGGAACAAACGTAACTACTCACAAATCATATTCATGTTCATAATTAGAGGGGTATTAATATGCATAAAGGATCTGAACATATGATCTTCCACCAAATAAACCAACTAGCATCAACTACAAGGAGTAATCAACCCTGCTAGCAACCCACAAGTACCAATCTGAGGTTTTGGGACAAAGATTTGGTACAAGAGATGAACTAGGGCTAGAGAGGAGATGGTGCTGGTGAAGATGTTGATGGAGATTGACCCCCTCTCGATGAGAGGTTCGATGGTGATGACGATGGTGATGATTTCCCCCTCCCAGAGGGATGTTTCCCCGGCAGAACAGCTCCGCCGAAGCCCTAGATTGGTTTCGCCAGGTTCCGCCTCGTGGCGGCAGTGTTTCGTCCCGAAAGCTTCCTCCTTATTTTTTCTAGGACAAAAGACTTCATATAGCAGAAGATGGGCACCGGAGGCCTGCCAGGGGGCCCACGTGACAGGGGGCGCACCCAGGGGTAGGGCGCGGCCCCCACCCTTGTGCCCAGGGTGTGGGCCCCCTCTGGTTGATTCTTTCTCTAATACTTTTTATATATTCCAAAACGTTCTTCCATGAAGTTTCAGGACTTTTGGAGTTGTGCAGAATAGGTTTCTAATATTTTCTCCTTTTCCAGCCCAGAATTCTAGCTGTCGGCATTCTCCCTCTTCATGTAAACCTTGTAAAATAAGACAAAATAGGCATAAGTATTGTGACATAATGTGTAATAACAACCCATAATGCAATAAATATCGATATAAAAGCATGATGCAAAATGGACGTATCAAGGTTCCCTAGTTTACTCCGCCTGTGATGTGACTTGCTCTATCTATAGAAGAACAACATATATAACCAAAATAAACATGCAATTACATAACTAACAATACGAATCATTTGCACACACCTCAATAAAAAATTACACGCATTCTAAACTTGGAGAAACGATCACCTAACCTTCTACTTCTTGTGGCACTACCACCACTGCTCTGTGGCTCGATCCCTCGTCTAGGGCAGGACGAAGGCACTTCCTCATGTCAATGATCCGCCTGTACATCTCGTAGCTTGTGTACCCATCCATGGTTGCGTACTTGACGTGTTCTTCATCCAGTCTCGGCTCCCAGGAATTGTGTCAGGCGATCCTGTCCGTCTCACTCTCATCCTTCATCTTCATGTAGTAGGGGTTGATAATGGCTGAGGCGAGGTCAACCAGGGAGTTTTGAATGTTCTTGGTGCTGCCCCTGACCTTGTAGTGGTCACCGATGTTGACAAGATTCTGGCAGGCCAAGCCTGAAACCTCGAGCGCTTTTAGATCGTTGGTGGTGTCCACCATAGCGAAACTCTAGTCGAGGTTGTTGATAAACTTAGTGAAATTCTCGCAAGGCCTTGTGGCCTGGTGGTAGTGGTATATGAGGACGTCATGGCGCACACACAACTGGGCAACGACAACCTTCTGATCATGCTCGACACGACCGGTGAACTCGATGTCGAAGCTGACAACTTGGTACTTGTCCTTAGCAAGCAACCGCTCCATAGTTTGGATGGAGCTCTCCATCGAGACCGGCTCGTTCGTGTACACCACCAAGATGTCCTTCCCCCTCACGTGGGTGTCCACTATGTGATGCGTGGTGAACTGCCACCCGTTGTCGTCGTCAGCTGCTGGGAGCACCATTGGAGCCACGGGGAGTGTCACTGGAATTGCTGGATACCCTCTCTATATGTGTCGTCGTGGGTGTTCTAATTGTGTCATGTGGCGTGAGAGATTAAGGTAAATGGCCGCGGGAATAAATGGGGGCCGGGTGGCCTGGATTCTCGGCACGTCCGGATGGCAGTTTTTGTAGCGGGTAACTACATCATTGTGTCGCGCCAAGCGCAACTGCATGCATAATGGCAGCACGAACATACGTGATCATGCATCGGCCCCAAACACTGGCAGCGCGCGTGGAGGGATGCGGGTAGAGTGCACGGAGGGACGCGAGGGCAGAGCACGTGCGGCGGGATGCGAGCAGAGCTCACCATGGCCGCCTCAACTGCGAGCAAGCACATGCATAGAGCAGTTGAACATGCAGGGAAGGGTCGTCTACAAGCAGGCCAACAGTTGCGAGCCGGTGACATGATGCGAAACTACGCCGCGTTCCACATCACACCTTGGTAGAACAATCGTTCGCGACGCTATGTAGAGAGCAACCGTGTGCTACCTCCGTACTGGTTTATTAGTCCCCTTCATATTATGTGCCATATTTTGACCTTAAATTTAACTAACAAAATGTTAATGCATGTTATAAAAATAATATAATTGGAATCTATGCTCAAATCAAATCCAACGATATAATATTTGCTGACATGCATTTGTATTTTATTAGTTAAATATATAGTCAAAATTTGGCACAAAAATACAAAGAGGACTTATAAACCAGGACTGAGGTAGTAGGTAATTAAATTGCAAACATTTTTTTATTAACCGTATGTGTATGTGTCGTTTCATCCTCCTCTCGCACGTCTTGTCACCCTGCTGTCGCCGACGCTACGAGCGCAAGCTTGAGCATCGTGCAGGCGTTCTATTGGCCAACGATGGCTCGAAGTGGCGCCAATGAATCGTCGGTGAGCCCGTTCCCACGCAATCATGCAGGTTCCCACGCATAGTCACGTAAGCTTCCCACCCGACTCGGCGAAATCCCCCAAAATCCCAATGTTTACTGGCCTGCTATACAAACCCTCACAGCCGGCGAATCCTGCGTCCCATTTTCCCCTCCCTCCCTGTAGCTTATCTCGTCAACTTCTCCCACAATTGCCAATGACACAGGTCCGTCGTCCTCGCTCATCCACTCCACCGTCATCAGAGGACTGGTCCAGCTGGGAGGCTACACCGTACCGGCGGCACAGTCCCCGGCGTAGTGTAGTGCGTGTGGCGTCCCTGTTGGGTGTGCGTGCAACACCCACCACACGCTCCGCCGCTGTTGCCCGTCGGCAGCTGTTCCCGGCCGTCGTTGCCACCACCCCACCGTTTGCTGCCATGGCTGCCACACCACCGTCGAAAGACAGGGCCATCGCCCACTCCACCACCGCGGCCCAAAGGCGGGAGGTGGTTGTCGTGGCCGCCACCACAGTGTCGGACACCGTGGCCATCACCCGCTCCGCCATCGTTGCCCAAAGGCGGGAGGTGCCCGGCATGGCCACCACCCCACCATCGGCCGCCATGGCTGCTAGCCCACCGTCGACCGCCGGGGTCATCACCCGCTCCGCCACCGTCGCCCGAAGGCGGGAGGTAGGGGTGGAGCCCCGCATGTGCGCCAGCGATCTTGCACGCATCGAATTCCTGTGGGAGGAGGAGGAGCGTCTGGTCGAGCACGTAAAGAGTCTTACCGTCATCGTGGCCGCAGCACACGCCCCACAGAGGCGTGGAATGAGGAGATCTACGAGGAGTCCCACCGCTTCAAGAGGGGCCGTTTGGAGCGGCAGAGAGCGTTCAGGTGAGCGTCGCTAAAGGTGCAGGAGTAGCAGGCACTGGATTCCAATTGTCCAGCTCGTTAGTAGGCTCCTCCTCCTCTGCCTCTTACTGAGCGCGCTCGGTGAAGGAGAGGCTGCTGGAAGTAGTACAAAGCCACTCCATAGTAGTAGTATTTAGGGGCTATTTAGTTCAGCTCATCTGACTATAGATGTGGTTGAACTGTACTACATACTTAAAATTAGCTAGTATATATAGTTGAACCAGTTATTTCAGTACGTGGTTGGCAAGAATTGGGTAAAAGTTTGGTCAGTTCAACTATCGAGTTGAAATGTTTGTATAAAGAACGACTACTTAATCTATGAATGAAAGCTATGCTTACTGAAGTTTAGTTGCAAAATTAGATAGTGATAGTGCTTTTTAGCTGCAAATTTTCACAATGGCAGTTTTACAAGGTTGACAAAGGGCAATGTTACTAGATCGAAAAATGTCAATCTTTCTAGTTTGACAAATGGCAATATACCCAATATGACAGATGCAAATCTTACCAAATTGTCAGTAAGTAGTTGCACACGGGTCATCAGAAATCGTTTGCGTTGAAGGGATGTACAAATCCTGCACGCTAGACTTTCTCTTGGCTTAGTGGCAAAGCAACCATAGCTCTCGCTTTGCATAACATGTTTAATCTGAACTTTTTGTGATGAAGATATGCACAAATCCTGCGTGGCAAATTTTCCATTGACTTACTAGGGAAGGACCATAGCTCTTGCTTTGCATACGGGTGTTCTATCTAAAACATTTGCGATGAAGGGATGTACAAATCCCACGTGGCACATTTTCCCTTTGCTTACTCGGGAAGCTGTCGGTTTGCATATGGGTGTTCTATCTAAACGTTTGTGATGATTGTTTTAAATTTAAAAACCATTGATGTTTTTCTAAATCATTTTATAAGTCTATACATTCAGAGAGAAAAACACAAGTTTGTTCAAACCATAGGTTTCATTCAGTCACACTGCGACTTTATATTCATATGATCAAGATACAGTATTAAACACAAAACAACTAATTCCGGCGGCGACGGCGTGCTGCGCCGGCATTGTCGTTGTATTTGTCGTCCTTCGGGATGCCGTTGCTGAAGTCTTCAAGGCAGCATAGAAAGTTCTTCACTTGGAAATCAAACACCCTATCGTCACATGATCAAGGGTGGGGCGCGGGAGGACGGCAACTCACGGTGCTGCGAGGTAGCGGTCGACGGCGGTATCCCATGACGCTGAGGGGGCGCGGGCACGGGCAGGGGCGCAACGGGTGCAGGCAAACGCATGGGGACCGGCGCCGCGGTGGGTGTAGGGGCGCGCATGGGCACGGGCACGCACGCTAGCATGTACACGAGCTCGCGCGGGTCCGCGGGGACCTCACTGATGCCCGCGGCTTCCAGCGCTGCGATAGTGCTCGGGCGACCAGCCTGTCAATGCTATGGGGATTTCGCTGGCACAGGCGCGAGGATGGGAGCTGGGATGGGTGCGGGGCAGCAACCGCCGCAGCGAGCTTATTCAGGGCCATGTCCATGAGGCCCCATTCCTCCTTATTTTCTATCTCGTCTAGCTTGGAAACAACTTCACCAAACTAGAAGACTAGTGGAAGATGATCCTTCTGCGCCATGGTGTTGGTGGAGGTCTCTAGGAGGGGAATGGGAGGCGAAGAGTAAGGGTGCCCGTATTAAACAGTGGCTCGAGCGCCATTAATGGAGAGGATGCCAGCGAGGCGGGAGGCCATGGAAGTCAAAGGGCTCGCTTCCCAGTGAGCTTGTGCAACATACAACTCAGACGCTTCCCGATGATCGATGAGACTGCGCATTGGAGGATAGCTTGCACACCTCCCAGTCAGTCTGTGCAGCGGACTGCGCTCATGCACCTCCTGTCTACTCAAGCAGTTGTCTGCACAGCACCTCCTAGCCATTAAAAGTGTGACGCGTGGCGTCATGTGAATGGTTAACAGAACACCCACGATTTAAATTAAACAAATGTCTGAGATGATAAGGTGGCAGCTATTTCTTTCAAAATGCCTTTGTTGGTTGTTGATTTGTGTGCCTTCTCTCAAATTTGACACGAAAGATACCACGGCATGTTGGTGCCATTCCATGATAGCATGCCAAGTTTCATGAATTTTAGACGAGTTTTCGATTTACTAGAATTTTAAAACCAAGCATCTCAATGTTTGCGGCCGAGGTACGAGGTCGAGGTGTTTGAAGTTCATTCCCATTTCTTGCATGGGACCTAAGCATGCACGCAAAGACACACACATATAATTTTTCAACCCAATTTGCTACACTGGAGCATGTGCCTGTAGTTCAAATTTGAATTATGCACCTAAAATGCCTAGAAAACTCGGTTAATGCATAAATATGTCCAAATGAACCTTGAATAATTCCAAAATTTAACATAACACTCATGTTGCTCTATGTTGTATCTAGAAAAAAATCAAGGCAAGAAGAGGCAATGAATGTTGTTTCGTCCAGAAAGGTGACACGCGTTCCCTACCGGAACCGCAAGGCTTCTTGGGAGAAGCTTTGGTTTGTGAGGAGCATATGCCAAAACCTGCCCCAAATGGGGCAAATTTTTTACCACAGCATGTTGGTGCCATTCCATGATAGCATGCCATGTTTCATAAAATTCAGACGAGTTTTGGATTTACTAGAATTTTAAAGCAAAGTATCTCAACATTTTGCTGGCGAGCAACGGTGCCTTAGTGTTCGAAATTCGTTCCCATTTCTTGCATGGGCCGTAAGCATGCAACCAAGGACACACATTTGATTTTCAACCAATTTTTATGCACTAGAGCATGTGCATGTAGTTCAAATTTGAATTATGCACATAAATGCATAGAAAGCTCAGTTAATGTATAAAAATGTCCAAACGAACCCCGAAAAATTGCAAAATTTAACATGACACTCCTATTGTTCTATGTGGACGCTAGACAAAAATTGAAAGCAAGAAGAGGCAACAAATATCGTTTCGCCCACAAAGGTGACTTGTTCCCTACCGGAACCATGAGGCTTGTTGTGAGAAGCTTATACCCAAATCTGCCTCAAATGGGACAAATTTTTACCACAGCATGTTGATGCCGTTCCATGATACCATGCTAAGTTTCACGAATTTTAGACGAGTTTTGGATTTACTAGAATTTAAAAACCATGTACCTCAATGTTTGGCACCGAGCGATGGTGCCGAGGTGTTTGACATTCATTCCCATTTCTTGCATGGGACCTAACCATGCAACCAAGGACACACATTTGATTTTTCAACCCATTTTTATGCACTAGATCATGTGTCTGTAGTTCAAATTTGAATTATGCACATAAATGCCTAGAAAACTCAGTTAATGTATAAAATGTCCAAGCGAACCCTGAAAAATTTGTTCTATGTTGACACTAGAAAAAAAATTGAAAGCAAGAAGAGGCAACGAATATCATTTCGTCCACAAAGGTGACACGTTCCCTACTGGAACCATGAGGCTTCTTGTGACAGACTCTTGTTTGTGAGAAGCTTATACCAAAACCAGCCCCAAATAGGACAACTTTTTTACCACGACATGTTGATGCCATTTCATGATATCATGCCAAGGTTCATGAATTTCAGACGAGTTTTGGATTTACTAGAATTTCAAAACCAAGTATCTCAATGTTTGCTGGCGAGCCACGGTGCCGAGGTGTTTGAAATTCATCCCCATTTCTTTCGTGGGATAAAAGCATCAACCCACAAACATATATATGATTTTACTACCCATTTTGGTGCACCGGAGCATGTGCATGTAGTTTAATTTTGAATTGTGCACCTGGAATGCCTAGAAAACCAAGTTAATTATAAAAATGTCCAAACGAACCTTGAATAATTCCAAATAAATTGACGACACACATATAGTTGCATGTTTAGTGTAAATAAAAGTTCTAGAAATTCAAACATCCTCCTTTGCCGCTGTGACCCCATTATGTATTTCAAATCAAGACGAAAAATAAAGTAGATCACACACAGTTTATTATCAGCAACCATGTGAGATGCAGTACAAAATATCTTGCAGCACCATCAGGGTAGTATATGGCTTACGCGAGAAGGTGCATGGACTACAGTCCACAACTAGCGCGTCAAGCACACTAGCTCGCTCCCCAAATATCACTTCACTATTCAATCGTCGCCGGTGAAAGATGGGGACTTGGACCCGCGTCGTGAGGGAAACTTTGGCGGCCCACTCCGGCGAGAGCATGGTCGAAGCCGCCATGCGCGTGCTAACAACCTATGTGAGCATAGCCGCAATCTGCGACCGGGCGGCCAAGGCAGCCCAAACAACCATTGTTGCTGCTTAGGTGGCGGCAGCAACATCTGCGACAGGGATAGAAATTGGCGAGAGCGGCACAATAGTTGTTCGTTCCACAGCGGAGGTTGTAGCCCTGATGGAGGCCGCCCACGACCATGTCAAGGCCGCCCATGTCCAGCTCCTGGTGGTCACTGCATTCTCTGACAATGGTCGGCAACCCACAGTTGGCAATCGCTAAGAGCGTTTGAGCAGCCATCCATTCCTTTGCGATATACCTTGCCACGATAGATCCCATCCAAGCCCAGACCACGGCGCCCACACCCAGCTCGTGGTGGCCTTTTCCAAAGAGATGGCAGACACGGATGGCGAGATGCTTGCTGAGTATGGTGCGATGGATGCCATGGAGCCCCTTCCCCAGGAGATCGTCGGGCGCGAGCTGGACATGGAGGAGGCAATGCAGATCGACGAGCGGCAGCTGGATTAGTACTCTTTGTTTAATTTAGAGCGTCGGTCTTTCATTTGTTAGAGTAATGTTTAGGTCAGCTAGCTCTGTTTAATTTTTTAACTTGCTTGATTAAGAAGTGTGGGTATGTTGTAGGCTCTTTTGTGTACCGAAATTATGCAATGACGTGGATGACCACTGTAACCAGGGAAATTCAGACCAAAATTTGCATGTTCAAACTCATCAGACAAGGGGTAAGTTATATGAATCGTTTGTGATGTTCACATATCGCACATAGTGCTGAATAAGGGACCATGTCTGATGACACTTTGCGCGCCATTTTTTCTCTACACTGAGCCAAAAAAAATAGCTTCCGCGGTGTGGAGGCCTCGCCATCTTCCAAGTCCAAGGAGCCAATCATCATCGATATCTCTGACGATGAGGAGTAGCTTGCCTTACTAGCTTACTATAAGGACCTATGTTCAGTTAGCTAGCTATGCCGGTTAAGCATGTTCAGTTCACCTATTGCATGTACCACTCCTGCCTTTCCTTAAAAAATTCTAGTGAATTGTCCTATGTACTTTTACCATGCAATCTAATCCTCTAGTGCATATGTTCTATATGTCATGCAATGTGGTGCTCACTTATTAACTGTTTGGTTAACTTGTTGTCGTGTTCAATTAACTGTTTGGTTCAATTCTGCAATGTGATGTTCAATTCTTCTGGGTGCAATTTTGTATTGTCTTTTGTGTAAGAAATAAATCGAATTTGGTTGTACAAACTACATGAGAAACGAATACAATTGCTATATTTCCAAGTTGTCAAGCATGCTTGGTTTGGTTAACTGTTTGATCTTCTAGTATGTTACATATTGTGCAATGTGGTGCTTAGTTAATGTTTGGTTCATTTGTTGTGGTGTTTAGGTAACTGTTTGGTTCAATTCTGCAATGCGATGTTCAATTGTTGTGGGTGCATTTTTTTATTGTCTACCATGTGAGAAATAAATTGAATTTGGATGTACTAAATACATGAGAAACAAATACAATTGCTATATTTCCAAGTTGTTAAGCATGCTTGGTTTGGTTAACTGTCTGATCTTCTATTAGCAGTATCTTATATTGTTCAATGTGGTGCTTAGTTAATGTTTGGTTCATTTGTTGTGGTGTTTAGTTAATTGTCTGGTTCAATTCTGCAATGCAATGTTCAATTGTTGTGGGTACAATTTTGTATTATTATACATGCAAGGAATAAATCGGATTTGGTTGTACTAAATACATGAGAAAATATAAAGTTGCTATATTTCCTATTTCTTAATCATGCTTGGTTTGGATAAATGGCTTTTCCATGTGGCTCGAATTAATCTGTTGAATCTGCAATGTGTTTATTTTTCATCAACATATTTTACTGATAATATGCCAACCCTCACTTAACCTTATCAATAACTACCTTATATGTGTTGCAGGGAAAAAATGGGAAGCACTGAGGTTTACAATCGAGGTTTGCACATGCATGTTCCTTTGTCTGATAGCATATTATTGTGCAATTGCAGGAACCATTCTAATATTTAGGTTTTTAACAATTTGGTCTTGCACATGTAGGTCCTGCTGTCTGAGGTTTTGACCCACTGTTCGACCCATTTTGCATATGGGGAAATGAGTTGTCCATGAATATCAGTCAAGTCAAGAAACTCAGAAAGATTGTTAGGATAAAGAAACTAGTGACGAAATATAACAAGATCTTTGTTTGCACAACGAAGAAGACGTGAGTGCACTACAGGATGATACTAACTATTATACCTTGTCTTTTTTATTCCTTTGCACCATTTCCAAATTTAGAGAATTATGCATATACTTGTTTTTGGGCCTTTCCAAAGCAGTTCACTTATGATTACCTCTCAAACCACATGTATGGTCAGGAGGCGAGGAAGGTATTCCTACAACACCCATGATACAATATTGAAGTCTTCCTCTGGAAGACGAAGGATGGAGAGTGAATCATCCACAAGCACTGGCCTAAAGTTGCAAGGACCTTCAACATCAATGAAGGCTCAATATTCGTCTTCCGCTTCAGCAGTTTTCTAGATGAGATTCAACTGTCTATCTACCGTCTATGATGCTAATTCCAAAGGTTATAGATGTTGCATGTGAAACTTGGTGCTGGTGTAGCTGTGTAATGGGGTAGCTATCTATATGCCTATAAGGTGTAACCGAGTGCTGAAGCAATATGATGTTATACTCTGATGTATTTCAATTATGAATTCTTGGTTATGTAATATGAAAATGAAATATATTGTGTGCTTAATATGAAATGTCAATTTGATTAATAAATGGATTATTAATAATAGGCCAATTAGCCTTCTTATTGGGTTTTTCTATTGCAAACGGTTATCAAAAAAACACTGTGGGGGATGACCTCAGACAACCCACACAGTTTCTAGGAATAAAACATGTTGGATCAATGAACAATCACACACGACTTTCTCTTGAAAAATTTTTGCGTTAGGCCACCTTGCGCAAATCTTGTCCACATAAAAAGTGTGTGTGATGGACAACCTATGCCACACAGTTTCTTCTACGCACCATGCGTGATGCATTCAATAATGCATATGATCAAATTGTTAATATCGTCTCCAATGACAACGCTATCACAGACAATTTGATGGGAAAAATTGTGTGTGATGTATGTGCAAACGGAAATGTTGCCTGGGATTCATCGTGTGGGATGTACATACAAATGGAAACATTCTTGTTGGATTGATTGTGCGAGATGTACATACAAACGGAAACATATTCCTTGGATTGACTGTGTGGGATGTACATACGAAGGGAAACGTTTCTCTGGGATTCACTATGTGGGATGTACTTACGAAAGGAAACAATTGGGCTTGTATAATTGTATGCGATGGCTAACCCGATTGCACACGAGCTCATTTTGCGCAGCGTGTGTGACTGAAGGGCCTATCCCCGATGGTTTCTAGGTCGTGTGGGAAGGACCCACCCTATCGCCCACACTAGCAAGGTGATGCTTTAAAAGTTCGTCGCAGAAAGGGGTTAAAAACCGTTTGTATAGCAGCTCGTTCTACTAGTGATCACATGAACATCAGTCACTGGGCCGCCATGTGAGTGCCTCTCTCCTTGTAAATATGGGCTCTCTTGTATTGGGCTTCAATAAACGTGCATGCCATGTTTCATACTCTTCGGTCATAAGAGTGTACGCACTAGTGCTTCCACTTATTTCTAACTGCTCACTGAAATGACAAATTAAGGTAATTTTATTGTAGGTAAGAGATAAGCAAACAAGTTCATGCGTGCTTACATGATATATTTTAAAACAGTAAGACGATGAATTGTTAAGCGCACAAACTACACCAACATCTAGACCTTCCTAGTGTGCTTGATGACATTGTGGCTCCACATGGGCACTTTACTAAATTTTATTCTTAAGACGCACGGTGATCAACTCGTTTGCCGCAATTTCAACGGACCACAAAGCTTGAGCAACTTTTTAGCACGCACTACTGCAGGATGCTGCTAACGCGGCACTACGATCAGAGTCCCTTTGACGAAACTGTGTGCGATGCATTAATCACAAACGGGGATGTAAAAAAAATCGTCAAAAAAGGTGCAAAATGTTTGTGATGGCGGAGCCATCAAACACGGTTCAGATTTTAGTTGCGTGTGCAATTCAGGGCACACAGTTAACCCGTTCGAGCTGTTTGCGATGAGGCAGAACAACAGAAACGGGCAGCCATATCAATGTTTGTGCGATATACGACATACAGTTCGCTCCAATGAACTGTTTGCTATTAGAGAGTGCAATAGAAACAGTTAGCCAGATCAAGGTGTGTGTGATATAGGGCATACGGTTCACTCGGACGAACTGTTTTTGATTAGTGAACACAACAGAAATGGTTCAACTTAACAAGATGTGTGTGATACGTGGCAAACAGCCGACTCGGATGAACTGTTTGCAATGAGAAATTACAACACAGATGGTTAATACAGTTAGTTCGTGTGCGATTCTATGTGTACAAAAAACTTTGAAAAATGCAAACTAGTTGCTTGCGGTGGCTAGGAGTATCGCACACGATGCGTCTCCGAGTACTCGTGTGTGATGATTAGTAAGTTACACAAACGTTTCCTTATGTTAACACTTGTGTGCTAAATAACATGTGGCACCAGATACGGTATTCGGGTTGTGTGTGTGCTCCACTTAGTCTTCCCGAGCTCCAGTGAATGCTTCCCGCGCTCCACATGGGTGAATTGTAAAATCCACGCCTCTTCCCTCACCGGTTTCCCGCCACCAGCTAACGGCTTGCTGCATATAACCCAGGCAGCAACGCACCGCAGCGACACTCTGCGCAGATCTAGTCCTCACCCATCTACCATTAGTTATGCCAAGCATGCCAGGCAACAACCAAAGCTTTGACGTCGACACCTACCTGCGTTACATCTTCGGCGAGGAGAACGAGCCGGAGCAGGCCGGGGAGCAAGAGCTTCATCGGCCAATGCAGGCACCATGGCCCATCGGCAGCGATATTGGCGTGACAGTCCTTGGGAGCACAATCTACATATTGTAGAGGAGGTGTGATGAGCAGTTTGCCATCCACCATGCAAAAGATCTAGAGCTGCTCAGCGGCATGATTGACGACCCAACCGAAGAGCCACTGTCACCAGTGCTCAACGAGAGCCTGATGCCCCGCAAGGAATGGGCAGAGGACCTCTGCGATTCAGTCAAGACACAGGCAGCCTGCGGCTTCATCATTGCCCGCGGTGGCCGTTTCAACCTCGATCCTGATGATGTGGTGGCCAGGCTCGAGCACATCCTTGGCAGAGTTGACGTCCCAGACAAAGTAGATCATCGCCAACGTGATATCTTGAGGATGCAGGTGATGGACGGAATTTGCTACCAGGCCAGAGACATGGAAATGGAGCGGTTCCGCGGAGTTGTCATGCGCGCGATTGCACGCTGTCAAGCTCTTCTGGAAGAGGCCCAGCAGACCCAAGAGCCTCCAAGCGCCAGCAGCTCCGTAGGCGGAGTCGGGTCGGGACACTTGGAGTGAACGGCAACAAGGGTGCTATGCTGATCATGGAGTCCGAGAAGACCATCGTCGGAAGACCGCCAGCTCAGCCTTTTAGCTTATATTTTGTTATAATTTTATGCATATGTAGGTCGTGAGTGTTCTGGGCCTTGCTGCATGTGGCATTTTAAATTATCCTGAATATGTAAGACAATTATTAATAATTATTAACCGTTGCCATTGTAAATTTGCCTGAAAGGTGAGCAGAGCGCGCGCAGGGACGCCAAAGCGGAGCGCGCCGCGGCTGCCTCAATGGCGAGCAAAATGCGCAGACAGACGTTAGCAGAGCGCACCGCGGCCGCCTCAACGGCGAGCAACCACGTGGTCAACCTTCTGCCGTCAATAAATTTTAACCTTGTTTCTCGTCACATTGTAGATTAGAACGCAATAAGTAATTGCAAATCTCTTCACACCTATCAAACTAATATGTGTTCACACTTAGCACCGGGCTGTAAAAACTACCCACTCGAAAATTACTTCACAGTTCCTCTCCTCCTGACCCACAAAACCGGTCTTTCATGTCAAGTCATTCCACCATGACTGGTAGGAGGAGTTTAGGGTGGACATATAACCAGGCAGCAAAGAACAAGGCCGCGGAAGCACTAGAGAGGTCCCGCTGCGAAGCCGCAGCCGTAGCAGAGATGTCCCGGCGCGCCGTGGAGCCCTCGAACGAGCTCTCACGGGCACATGAGGACTCTCACAAGCGCATTCACGGCGTCGGCCATCACGACGAGCCGGCGTTCCTAAAGTCCTTCGCTGGCGATGATGACACTCTCGCTGGCGTCACTACGCAGCAGGAACTGGTCGACAACTTGATGAAGCTGCTCAAGATCAACGTCGCCTCGTTTTACAAGGCGACTAGCCTCATCGAGAAACTCATGGGTGACAACGCGAAGCTCCTCAAGTTGCTCGCCAAGAAGGAGGAGGAGGCCGTCGGCTGGAAGATGCTGCATGAGCAGAGCAGTGCCTCGGAGATGACACTGAAAGCGGTCATCGAGAAACTGATGGGTGGCTTGAGGAAGCTGCAGATCGAGCGCGAGCAGGAGGTGGAGGAATCCGTGGCTGCTTTCAAGCAAAGTCGTGAGTAATTGAAGAATGAGCTGGAGGATTTCGTCGCCCGGTGATCCATCGACGAGTAGAGACAGTAGCGACCCAGATCGTTGTCTGCAATTTCCTTCTTCTCTTGCCCCCGTGTCTTCCGGGCTTTGCCGCATGTGGCATTTTAAACTATCCGGAATATGTAAGACAATTATTATCTACGCCATTGTAAATTTGTCGTCATATTATCCGTTGCCACTTTATTTGTGGTCGTATTATCCGTTGCCCTATGTGGAAATTTAAATTAGGGTGAAATACAAGTTGAAAACACGAACAAAGCAAATGTTGCCATGGGATCACAAGCAATTTAAATTTACCGTCCAGGTGCTTTAATTAACCCATTAATGGAGAAGTTGTGAGCGATGGGCGGCGGCTGGTGCATGGAGGTCAAAGAGCTCGCTTCCCGGTGAGCCTTGGCGGCCTTGCTGCTCGCACGTGTCCCGTCGAGCCTGCGCGGTGGACAGGATGCACGTGTCTCGTCGAGCCTGCGCGGTGGACAGGATGCACGTGTCCCGTCGAGCCTGCGCGGTGGACAGGATGCATGTGTCCCGTCGAGCCTGCGCGGCAGACTGCTCGCACACGTCCCATCGAGCCTTCACGGTGAACTTCTCGCGCTCGTCCCATCTAATCAAACAGCTACATGCACGCCACCGAGTATGGTTAAATTTTGGCACGGTTAATGTAATACAACCATTTGCGATATTAACATGTCAGCTTTTTGTTTCAAAAATGACTTTGTTGGCTACTGATAACCCACAAGTATAGGGGATCGCAACAGTTTTCGAGGGTAGAGTATTCAACCCAAATTTATTGATTCGACACAAGGGGAGCCAAAGAATATTCTCAAGTATTAGCAGTTGAGTTGTCAATTCAACCACACCTGGAAAACTTAATATCTGCAGCAAAGTATTTAGTAGCAAAGTAGTATGGAAGTAACGGTAACGATGGCAAAAGTAACAGTAGCAGTTTTGTAGTAATTGTCAAAGTGGCAACGGTAAAGTAACTAAGCAAAGATCAATATGTGAAAAGCTCGTAGGCATTGGATCAGTGATGGATAATTATGTCGGATGCGATTCCTCATGCAACAGTTATAACATAGGGTGACATAGAACTAGCTCCAGTTCATCAATGTAATGTAGGCATATATTCCGAATATAGTCATACGTGCTTATGGAAAAGAACTTGCATGATATCTTTTGTCCTACCCTCCCGTGGCAGTGGGGTCCTATTGGAAACTAAGGAATATTAAGGCCTCCTTTTAATAGAGTACCGGACCAAAGCATTAACACTTAGTGAATACATGAAGTCCTCAAACTACGGGCATCACCGGGAATGGTCCCGATTATTGTCACTTCGGGGTTACCGGATCATAACACATAGTAGGTGACTATTGACTTGCAAGATAGGATCAAGAACTCACATATATTCATGAAAAAATAATAGGTTCAGATCTGAAATCATGGCACTCGGGCCCTAGTGACAAGCATTAAGCATAGCAAAGTCATAGCAACATCAATCTCAGAACATAATGGATACTAGGGATCAAACCCTAACAAAACTAACTCAATTACATGATAAATCTTATCCAACCCATCACCGTCCAGCAAGCCTACGATGGAATTACTCATGCACGGCGGTGAGCATCATGAAATTGGTGATGGAGGAAGGTTGGTGATGACGATGGCGACGGATTCCCCTCTCTGGAGCCCCGAACGGACTCCGGATCAGCCCTCCCGAGAGAGATTAGGGCTTGGCGGCGGCTCCGTAACGTAAAACGCGTTGAATCCTTCTCTCTGGTTTTTTTCTCCCCGAACATGAATATATAGAGTTGGAGTTGAGGTCGGGCTAGCCTCAGGGCGCCCACGAGGCAGGGGGACGCGCCCCCCACCCTCGTTGATAGGGTGTGGGCCCCCTGGTGTTGATTATTTCGCTAGTATTTTTTATATATTCCAAAAGTATTCTCTGTGAAGTTTCAGGTCATTCTGAGAACTTCTATTTCTGCACAAAAAATAACACCATGGCAATTCTGCTGAAAACAACATCAGTCCGGGTTAGTTCCATTCAAGTCATGCAAGTTAGAGTCCAAAACAAGGGAAAAAGTGTTTGGAGAAGTAGATACGTTGGAGACATATCAACTCCCCCACGCTTACACCTTTGCTAGTCCTCAAGCAATTCATTTGATAAACTGAAAGTGATAAAGAAAAACTTTTAGAAACTCTGTTTGATCTTGTTGTTGCAAATATGTAATGCCATCATTCAAGTTTTCAGCAAATATTATGAACTAACCATATTCACAATAACATTTAGGTTTCATGTTCACTCATATCAATGGCATAATCAACTAGCGAGCAATAATAATAAATCTTGGATGACAACACTTTCTCAAAACAATCATAATATGATATAACATGATGGTATCTCGCTAGCCCTTTCTGAGACCGCAAAACATAAATGCAGAGCACCTCTAAAGATCAAGGACTGACTAGACATTGTAATTCATGGTAAAAGAGATCCAGTCATAGTCATACTCAAGGTAAACTAATGGTAATGCATGCAAATGACAGCAGTGCTCTCCAACTGGTGATTTTTAATAAGAGGGTGATGACTTAACATAAAAGTAAATAGAGATGCCCTTCGCAGAGGGAAGCAGGGATTTGTAGAGGTGCCAGAGCTCTATTTTAAAATAGAGAAAAATAATATTTTGAGTAGCATACTTTCATTGTCAACATAACAACCAAGAGATCTCGATATCTTCCATGCTACACACATTATAGGCAGTTCCCAAACAGAATGGTAAAGTTTATACTCCCACACCACCAACAAGCATCAATCCATGGCTTGCCCGAAACAACGGGTGCCTCCAAGTAACAATAGTCCTGGGGGAGTTTTGTTTGCAATTATTTTGATTTGAGCATGGGACTGGGCATCCCAGTGACTGACCATTTTCTCGTGAGTGAGCAGTGGAGTCCACTCCTCGTGAGAATAACCCACCTAGCATGGAAGATATAGACAACCCTAGTTGATACATGAGCTATTCGAGCATTAACAGAATTTCATTTGAAGGTTTAGAGTTTGGCACATAAAAATTTACTTGGAACGGCAAGTAGATACCGCATATACGAAGGTATGGTGGACTCATATGGGATAACTTGGGGTTTATGGAAGTGGATGCACAAGCAGTATTCCCGCTTAGTACAAGTGAAGGCTAGAAAGAGACTGGGAAGCGACCAACTAGAGAGCGACAACAGTCATGAACATGCAATAAAATTAATCAACACTGAGTGCAAGTATGAGTCGGATATAATTCACCATGAACATAAATATCATGGAGGCTATGTTGATTTTGTTTCAACTACATGCGTGAACATGTGCTAAGTCAAGCCACTCGAATCATTCAAAGGAGGATACCACCCTATCATACCACATCACAACCATTTTAATAGCATGTTGGCACACAAGGTACACCATTATAAACTCCTAGAAAATTAAGCATGGCATGAGAAACTATAATCTCTAATTGTCATTGCAAACATGTTTCGTTCATAATAGGCTGAATCAGGAACGATGAACTAATCATATTTACAAAAACAAGATAAGTCGAGTTCATACCAGCTTTTCTCATCTCAATCAGTAAATCATATATCGTCATTATTGCCTTTCACTCGCACGACCGAACGGTGTTGATAATAATAATAGTGCACGTGCATTGGACCAAGCTGGAATCTGCAAGCATTTAATACACAGGAGAAGACAAGGTAACATGGGCTCTTTGTTATATTAACAATGATGCATATAAGAGCCACTTCAACATTTTCATCATGGTCTTCTCCTCTCGTCCCCCAAAGAAAAGAAAGGAAATAAAACTATTTACACGGGAAAGCTCCTAACAAGCAAAAGAAGAACTAGAATTTTTTTTGGGTTTTCTTTTAATTATTACTACTACAGGCATGGAAAGTAAACTAGCTGAAAGCTACAACTAATTTTTTTGGGGGGGTTTTCTTAAGGTTTTTCAAACACACAAGAAGAAGGCTTAAAACAGAAAATAAACTAGCATGGATAGTACAATGAAGAAGTATGAGCACCGACAACTGGCATGAGTGTGTGATCATGAATGTAATGTCGGTGAGAAATACGTACTCCCCAAAGCTTAGGGTTTTGGCCTAAGTTAGTCTATGCCCATGGATCAAAGTGGTCCTCTCCAGTGTACTGAGGAGGATCCTCGTGGTGCCACTAGTTAGTGAGCTCTTGCAGATCCCATTGATAAATAGACTCCTGATATGGATCAGGAGATGGCTCTGGTTCAGGCTCTGGGGATCGTATTCGCTCCCAATATGTATAAATGTCATCGGCAGGATGATGTATGTGCCTGAATAAATGTTAAACAAAGAAGGTGCAAGCAGGGTAATAATCTGACAAGTATTTTCACTGAATGCCAGGTTATAAATGAGTCTCTTCTCCTTATCATCGCAAATAAAATCATGTGCTAGCATACTTATATAGTCTAAGAAAATAGAGGGCAGCACCTTTTCTTCTTTCTCAAAGTGTCTAATAGGTATCTCTAAATATTTAGCAAGACGCAAAGCAAAGATACCTCCAAAAATGGGACCCTTTTACATTTTAGACGCAACCATTTAGCAACCATAGCGCCAAAACTGAAAGTTCTGTCATGGAGTAAAGCATGGCGCAAAATGGCGAGGTCAGGAGCACTGAGGCCCCCACTGTTCCCGCGACCAATTAAACATCTACTAGCAAATATTGCATAGTAACGTAGAATAGGAAAATGTATACTAGTAGTTCTTGCATCTGACACTTTTCTCTTTTCCCCTACAGCAATTTCATCAATGAACCCCTCCACATCGTTACAATGTGGTTCCTCTATGCTGCCCGCAAAGGGTATCTTATAGACCCCACAAAAATCATATTGTGACATCTCCCTAACCTCATCATATAAGTGAAACTCCACTGAAGGTTGTGATTTCTTAGCATGAAAATATTAGTGGGTAGGAGATACTGTTCGCGCAGGTCATTGAGGAAGTCGGTGAGGCCTGCGTTCTCAGCCAAGTAATAAAAATCATCATAAATTCCGGTGGCTCTCACGAATTCTTCGCAAGGCCATTCGCACGGTCGAACCTTCGCAGTGCGAGGAAGATTATATTTGGCCTTCTTATTCTCTTCACTTTGCTTATCCTTCGAGCTTTGACTCAAAGAGCCTCTCAACAGTCTCTTCAACATTTTCTCCCTCTGAAAAATTTCTGAAATTTTTAGTGACTCCAAATAAAAGTGAACCAAACTCAACAAGATTGATAACAACTACTCCCACAAGTGCCTAGAGACTATATCATGCATTAGAACTACTTGGGACCATATAAATTTGACATGCAAGCTCAAGAACAGGGTCACCTAAGTAGCAAAAATTTGCAATAAATAGTGCACTAGAACAAAAACTAATTGGACAATTCGAGGAGTCACATACCGAAGAACAATGCCCCGAAGCAGTTTTGCGAGTGGAGCTCTGAGCAAGGAGATCAAAAATCGCAGCAAGATGAGCTAGAACACAGGTTTGAACTAGGGGAGGATTTTTCTGGAGGAAGAAGAAGTGTGTGGGTGCTGGAATAAGCGGAGGGGGGCCACGTGGGGCCCACGAGGTAAGGGGGCGTGCCCCAGGGAGGTGGGTGCGCCCTGTGCCCTCGTGGCCAGGTGGTGGCTCCCCCTGGTGTGTTCTCAGTGCCAGATATTCTTAAATATTCTATAAAAAATCATATTTCATTTTCGGGACATTTGGAGAACTTTTATGGGTATTTTTTATTGCAAGGATAATTCAGAAAACAGACAGAAAATACTATTCTTGCTTTATTTAATCTAAATAACAGAAAGTAAAAGGAGGGTACAGAGAGTTGTGCTTTCTAACTTCATCCATCTCATGCTCATCAAAAGGAATCAACTAACAAGGTTGATCAAGCCTTGTTAAGAAACTCATTCTGAATCGCATGAAACCGGAGAATTTCCGAATAGCAGTAGGTTACCTCAACGGGGATATGCACGTCCCCAACAATAAGAATATCATATTTCTTCTTGATAGTAGGAAGTGGAAATTCAAAACCTTCAATAGTAATTGTTGGAATTTTTCCAATAGAATTGATATTGTGGACTTGAGGTTGTTTCCTCAGAAAGTGTACCGTATGCTCATTACCATTAACACGAAAAGTGACATTGCCTTTGTTGCAATCAATAACAGCCCCTGCAGTATTCAAAAAAGGGTCTACCAAGGATAATTGACATACTATTGTCCTCGGAAATATCAAGAATAACCAAGTCTGTTAAAATAGTAACGTTTGCAACCACAACAGGCACGTCCTCACAAATACCGACAGGTATAGCAGTTGATTTATCGGCCATTTGCAAAGATATTTCAGTAGGTGTCAACTTATTCAAATAAAGTCTACAATATAAAGACAGAGGCATAACACTAACACCAGCTCCAAGATCACACAAAGCAGTTTTAACATAGTTTCTTTTAATGGAGCATGGTATAGTGGGTACTCCTGGATCTCCAAGTTTCCTTGGTATTCCACCCTTAAAAGTATAATTATCAAGCATGGTGGAAATTTCAGCTTCCGGTATCTTTCTTTTATTTGTAACAAGATCTTTCATATACTTAGCATAACGATTCATTTTAAGCATATCAGTCAAATGCATACGCAAAAAGATAGGTCTAATCATTTCAGCAAAGCGCTCAAAATCATCGTCATCCTTTTTCTTGGATGGTTTAGGAGGAAAAGGCATGGGTTTCTGAACCCAAGGTTCTCTTTCTTTACCGTGCTTCCTAGCAACGAAGTCTCTCTTATCATAACGTTGATTATTTGATTGTGGGTTATCAAGATCAACAGCAGGTTCAATCTATACATCATTGTTATTGCTAGGTTGAGCATCATCATGAACATCATCATTAACATTATCACTAGGTTCATGTTCATTACAAGATTGTGTTTCAGCATCAGAAATAGAAATATCATTGGGATTCTCAGGTGTGTCAATGACAGGTTCACTAGAAGCATGCAAAGTCCTATCATTTTTCTTTTTCTTCATTTTAGAAGGACTAGGTGCATCCACATTAGTTCTCTGAGAATCTTGCTCAATTCTCTTAGGGTGACCTTCAGGATACAAAGGTTCCTAAGTCATTTACCCCCTCTAGTCATAACTCTAACAGCATTATCATTTTTCTTATTATTTAATTTATTGAGCAAATCATTCTGAGCTTTAAGCACTTGTTCTACTTGAGTGGTAACCATAGAAGCATGTTTACTAATAAGTTTAAGTTCACCTTTAACTCTAGACATATAATCACTCAAGTGTTCAATCATATAAGCATTACGTTTCAATTGTCTACCAACATAAGCAATGAAGTTTTCTTGTTTAACAATAAAATTATCAAACTCATCTCAACATTGGCTAGCAGACTTATAACGAGGAATATCACCTTCGTCAAATCTATAGAGAGAATTTACCTTTACTACCTGTGTCGGGTTATCAAGACCATGTATTTCTTAAATAGGTGGTAAATTCTTAACATCTTCAGCTTTAATACCCTTTCATTCATAGATTTGTTTGCCTCTTGCATATCTTCAGGACTGAGAAATAGAATACCCCTTTTCTTTGGAGTTGGCTTAGGAATTGGTTCAGAAAGTGTCCAATTATTATCATTACTCAACATATTATTCAATAGCAATTCATCTTGATCAACAGTTCTTTCCCTAAAAACACAACCAGCACAACTATCCAGGTGGTCTCTGGAAGCATCGATTAGTCCATTATAAAAGATATCAAGTATTTCATTTTTTGTTGAGAGGATGATCAGGCAAAGCATTAAGTAACTGAAGAAGCCTCCCCCAAGCTTGTGGGAGACTCTCTTCTTCAATTTGCACAAAATTATATATTTCCCTTAAGGCAGCTTGTTTATTATGAGCGAGGAAATATTTAGCAGAGAAGTAATAAATCATACCCTGGGGACTATGCACACAACCAGGAGCAAGAGAATTAAACCATGTTTTAGCATCACCCTTTAATGAGAACAGAAGTAACTTAAGGAATAGTAGTAATGAATTTTTTTCCTCACGAGTGAATAGGGTGGCTATATCATTCAATTTAGTAAGATGTGCCACAACAGTTTCAGATTCATAGCCATAAAAAGGATCAGATTCAACCAAAGTAATTAACTTAGGATCGACAGAGAAATCATAATCCTTATCAGAAATACAGATAGGTGAAGTAGCAAAAGTAGGGTCATATTTCATTCTAGCATTCAAAGTCTTTTCTTTCAGCTTAGCCAACAGTTTCTTAAGATCATATCTATCTTTGCAAGCAAAAAGGTCTCTAGCACTTCTTCATCCATAACATAACCCTCAGGCACATCAGGCAATTCATATCTATGGGGAGAATCTTCATCATCACTTTCATCAATATTATCAGTTTCAGTAATTTCCTTCTCTCTAACCCTAGCAAGTTGTTCATCAAGAAATTCACCTAATGGCACAGTATTATCAAGCATAGAAGTAGTTTCATCGTAAGTATCATGCATAGCAGAAGTGGCATCATCAATAACATGCGACCTATCAAAATCAATAGCAGGTGTAGGTGTCGCAAATTTACTCATAATAGAAGGTGAATCAAGAGCAGAGTTAGATGGCAGTTCCTTACCTCCCATTGTAGTTGACGGATAAATCTTGTTTTTTTCGTCTATCAAGTTCCTCATAGTGATCAGCAGATATAAATCCCAAGTGACTCAAAGAATATACCTATGCTCCCCGGCAACGACGCTAGAAAATAGTCTTGATAACCCACAAGTATAGGGGATCGCAACAGTTTTCGAGGGTAGAGTATTCAACCCAAATTCATTGATTCGACACAAGGGGAGCCAAAGAATATTCTCAAGTATTAGAAGTTGAGTTGTCAATTCAACCACACCTAGAAAACTTAATATCTGCAGCAAAGTATTTAGTAGCAAAGTAGTATGGAAGTAACGGTAACGGTGGCAAAAGTAACAGTAGCAGTTTTGTAGTAATTGTAACAGTGGCAACGGTAAAGTAACTAAGCAAAGATCAATATTTGAAAAGCTCGTAGGCATTGGATCAGTGATGGATAATTATGTCGGATGCGATTCCTCATGCAACAGTTATAACATAGGGTGACACAGAACTAGCTCCAGTTCATCAATGTAATGTAGGCATGTATTCCGAATATAGTCATACGTGCGTATGGAAAAGAACTTGCATGACATCTTTTGTCCTACCCTCCCATGGCAGTGGGGTCCTATTGGAAACTAAGGGATATTAAGGCCTCCTTTTAATAGAGTACCAGACCAAAGCATTAACACTTAGTGAATACAATACATGAACTCCTCAAACTACGGTCATCACAGGGAGTGGTCCCGATTATTGTCACTTCGGGGTTACCGGATCATAACACATAGTAGGTGACTATTGACTTGCAAGATAGGATCAAGAACTCACATATATTCATGAAAACATAATAGGGTCAGATCTGAAATCATGGCACTCGGGCCCTAGTGACAAGCATTAAGCATAGCAAAGTCATAGCAAAGTCATAGCAACATCAATCTCAGAACATAATGGATACTAGGGATCAAACCCTAACAAAACTAACTCGATTACATGATAAATCTCATCCAACCCATCACCGTCCAGCAAGCCTACGATGGAATTACTCACGCACGGCGGTGAGCATCATGAAATTGGTGATGGAGGAAGGTTGATGATGATGATGGCGACGGATTCCCCTCTCCGGAGCCCCGAACATGCTCCAGGTCAGCCCTCCCGAGAGAGATTAGGGCTTGGCGGCGGCTCCGTATCGTAAAACGTGATGAATCTTGCTCTCTGGTTTTTCTCCCCGAACGTGAATATATAGAGTTGGAGTTGACATCGGTGGAGCCTCAGGGGGCCCACGAGGCAGGGGGCGCGCCCCCCACCCTCATGGACAGGGTGTGGGGCCCCTGGTGTTGATTCTTTCGCCAGTATTTTTTATATATTCCAAAAATATTCTCTGTGGAGTTTCAGGTCATTCCGAGAACTTTTATTTTTGCACAAAAATAACACCATCGCAATTCTGCTGAAAACAGCGTCAGTCTGGGTTAGTTCCGTTCAAATCATGCAATTTAGAGTCCAAAACAAGGGCATAAGTGTTTGGAAAAGTAGATACGTTGGAGACGTGTCAGCTACTAATGTGTGTGCCTCTTCTCAAACTGGACGATTTTTTACCACGGCATATATGTGCCATGTCATGAAACCATGCCAAGTTTCATGTTTTTGGGGTGACTTTTTGATTTACTGGGATTTAAAAACCGAGATTCTCAATGTTTCAGGACGACGAGAAGTTTGTAATTCATTCCCATTCCTTTAATGAGACCTAAACATGCACCCAATGACACATGTACGATTTCCCACCCATTTTACTTCACTGGAGCATGTGCTTGTAGTTCAAATTTGAATTATGGGCTACATTAAATGCGTAGAAAACTTAGTAATTAGTAATATATACAATGGCCAAAAGAACCCTGAACAGTTTCAAATTTTAGCCCGACACTCCTGTTATTCTATGTTGCCTGTAGAAAACAAAGTTCAAGCCGAGAAGAGGCAGCGATTATCGTTTCGCTCACAAGAGGGGCATGTTTCCCTACAGGAACCACGAGGGTTGTGACATGCTTGGTTTGTAAGAGGCTTGTAATATAGCTCGCCCAAATTGGACAATTATATGTACCATGTAGTGACACCATGCCAAGTTTCATGATTTCCTCGTGAGTTTTGGATTTACAGAGATTTAAAAACCGAGATTCGCAATGTTTGTGGACAAGCCAGGACGGCGAGATGGTTGAATTCGTTCCCATTCATTCCATGGTACCTAAACATGCACCCCAAGGAAACATGTACGTTTTTTCTAGCCATTTTGGCGCACTAGAGCATGTATTTGTAGTTCGGACTTGAATTATGGACATTAAGTGCCTAGAAAACTCAATTAATGAATAAAAAAGGTCAAACAAACCCCGAATAATTTCACAGTTCAGCGTGAATCTCCCGTTGTTCCGTGTTGCATGTAGAAGAAAATACGAGGCTAGAAGAGGGAGCGATTATCATTTGGCCCACAAGGGGACACGTTTCCCTATCGAAACCATGAGGCTTCTTGTGACAGGCTCCGTTTGTAAGAGGTTTGTAATAAAGCTTGGCCCAAATTGGCAATGTTTATACCACGACATATATGCGCCATGACGTGACACCATGCCACCTTTGATGACTTTCTGGTGAATTTTGGATTTAAGGGGATTTAAAAACCGAGATTCGAAATGCTTAAGGATGAGCCAGGACACCGGTACGGTTGTAATTCGTTCCCATTCCTGGCACGGGACCTAAACATGCACCCCAAGGACACATCTATAAATTTTCTAGCCATTTTGGTGAACTGGAGCATGTATTTGTAGTTTAGATTTCAATTATGGACATTAAATGCCTAGGAAACTCAATTAGTGTATAAAAAGTCCAAATGAACCCTGAATAAGTTTAAATTTTAGCACAGATATCATGTCGTTCCATGTTGCCCGTGGAAGAAAATACAAGGCGAAAAGAGGCAGTGATTACGTTTCGCCCACAAGGGGAACACGTTTCCCTATCGGAACCATGATGCATCTTTGAGAGAAGCTCCGGTTTGTAACAGGTTTGTAATAAACCTTGGCCCAAATTGGACAATGTTTTTACCACGGCATATATGTGCCATGATGTGACACCATGCCACCTTTGAAGACTTTCTGGTGAGTTTAGGATTTACGGGGATTTGAAAACCGAGATTCCAAATGTTTGAGGACGAGCCAGGAAGCGGGTACGGTTGTAATTCGTTCCCATTCCTGGCATGGGAACTAAACATGCACCCAAGAACACATGTATAAATTTTCTAGCCATTTTGGTGAACTGGAGCATGTATTTGAAGTTCAGATTTGAATTATGGACATTAAATGCCTAGAAAACTCAATTAGTGTATAAAAAGGCCAAACGAACCCTGGATAAGTTTAAATTTCAGCATGGATATCCTGTCGTTCCATGTTTCCCGTAGAAGAAAATACAAGGCGAAAAGAGGCGGTGATTACGTTTCGCCCACACGGGGGACACGTTTCCCTATCGGAACCACGAGACTTCTTTGAGAGAAGCTCCGGTTTGTAAGAGGCTTGTAATAAAACTTGCGCCAAAATGGACGAAAAATATTCCTTGACGTATATGTGCCATGTCGTGACACGATGCTAGGTTTCATGATTTTCGGGTTAGTTTTGGATTTACGGGGATTTTAAAACTGAGATTCTTCTCACGAAATGTTTTCAATTAGCACACAGTTCACTCACGAAAGCCGTGTGCCTACCAAACCGTGGCCTATGCCCCCTCCCCCCTGCTGCGCACGCGATCTGAGTCGTGCGTTCTGATTGGCCAGAACCCAAACCTCACGGATCGTACATGTGCACCATTGGATGCTCCTAGATCGAACGACAACCCTGAGCCCTTACGACAGCACATGCAGTACATGGGTAACACTGTGTGCATGTGTCGTGCTGCTCATGCTTCCTTCTCTACTAGGTTTTCTAAACAGGCTACCGTTTCTCGCCACTCCTCTCATCGGTTTCCCGCCTCTTCTCCCATCGTTTTCCCGCTACCAGTGTCAGTGCTCATTGAAGGCTAGAGGCGACACACCGTCCATGTAAATATCCCACACAGTTTCTAAAAGCACAAATGTGTGTGATAGGAGGGAGTAGGTCCCATAGGGTGACCTGCGTGAAAGGCCTTAATGGCAATGAGGCAATTCTTATCAGCAAGGGTGGCTTACCATCCGCTAGCCTAGTCGAATAGAACGCAGAAGTTAAGCGTGCTCGGGCTGGAGTAGTCCAAGGATGGGTGACTCGGTGGGAGGTTGCATATCTCAAGCTTCAATTAAATGCCATGACATGGTCATTATAGAGATATATTATATCTCTGTAGTGGCCTATCATGGCAATTATATAAACCTTGAGATCCTTGTTTTGCTAATTTGTAGACTATGTTTTTATGGGTTATTTTTTGCTCTAAAAAATTAAAGATTGATTGACTTGATCTGTCATGGTGATTATATAAACCTACTATGTTTTTATGGGTTATTGTTTGCTCTAAAAAATTAAAGAATGATTGACTTGACCTGTCATAGCGATTATATAAACCTTTTTCAGGTTGCATGCAAGGTATAGGGGGCAGGGTGTTCTTCTCGAGCATGTCTCCCGTGTGTGGCTTATAGACACGGCACATATCTGTGGGCTCCCCGAGGTATATATACTATCCTTTACCAACAATTAGGGGGGCCACACAATCTATCCCTTTGACCCAACAATGAGAACGGTTTGACCATGATGGTTTCCTATTCATACTAGTAAGGTACACGTGCATTGCACGCATGAGATTTGGTAACCAAATTATGAATAAATTCTGCACTATAGCATGTAAGCTTTGAGTCATATATGCATGACGTAGATGTTCGTTTAATTCTTATAGTTCATCTAATCCAAAATCAATTAGTTTTATAAAAAATCTATTTTAAGATTCATGGAATTGTGCATTGTAAAGCATAAAGTAAAAATAAAAAGTGACAATTCATTTAAAAAAAAGTTTGGGCAATTAAAATATGGAAGATTCTAGAGAACAAAGGAGAAGTGCTTGTGTTCTGAGGTTTGTGCATTATGCTTAAGTTCGACCATGGAGTCTTCTAGATTGTACATGTGGCAGAATCTCGTGGAATGTAGATGATATCCAACGACCAGTAGTGCTCGGATTTGCCATCTCTGTACCATCGAATTGGCTTCATCCAACGACCAACTTTCAAAGTTATTCGCACACTATATAGAGGTATACATATAGATATAGATTGCTAGACCAAATAAAGTTTGAGCGCATGCGAGGGACGACCCCCCTGCCCTCGCTATCGCCTCGAAGTTGGGAAACTGACATCTTATGTATTGAACCAAGCTTGGAGTCGGGTACGGTGTTCGGTTTTTAATGTAGTTGGTGGCCCATCGAAGTTGTGCATTTGGGATTTAAACACATCACACATCACTGTACCCATACATATTTTCGGGCCGCATGCAGTGTATACGTGGTCTTCTGATTGACAATGTCTCCCTTGTGCGGTTTTTTGTGATGACACGCATATCTGTGGGCTCTTCGAGTGTGTGTGTGTGTGTGTCTATATATATATATATATATATATATATATATATATATATATATATATATATATATATATATATATATATATATATATCATCCTTTGACCAATAATGAGGGGTATGTGTTGGCCATGAATGGATTCCTCCTAGTTCGTGTTAGGGCCGGTCATCGTCACATGTTGCTCAACCAAAGCTCGAGACCATGCGTTGTCAGGATTCCCTCCCACATGCTCGGATTGCTAGGTTCGACCTACATCATACCCTGTGTATCTCGTCCTTAACTACCTTGCCTTCATGGTTGTTGTCTGTATCGAGAGGTAGGCACCACATATAAATTGTACATTATTCTATATTGAAAACACACATCACCCCTTCCCAACCTACATTATTTTGGGCTGCATGCAAGAGGTGCTGGTTTTGTGGTCCCTCTCATGCGATTTTTATGATGGTTCAATCTATTGGCCCAAGCGGTTTATCGACAACAACAACTGTCGTTTGACCAAACGATAGATTCATTGGTCCGTCTTATGGTAGGTCATAGCGACATGCATGTATAACCAAATCGATCATTATGTGCATCCGCCCCGCAGACACGAAGTGGGAGGTGGTGGGCCAAGCATCCTACCTAGGTGCGACATTATGTCATTATATATATATATATATATATATATATATATATATATATATATATATATATATATATATATATATCCAAGGGTGCTTTCGGGTTTGCGAGGCAGGTGCCACCAAAGTTATGCATTGTGTATTTCAAGTTTTAAACATCCCCAATATTCCTACATATATTTGGCCACTTCCAAGTGGTTCTTGACTTCTGTCCCCTCTCATCGATCTTCGACAACGCGCCCAACTGTGGGCCCACGCGGTCAAAGTTGTGCATTGGAATTGTGAACATCACAGACCACCCTTTTCACTCATATATATTTGGGCCACATGCTGGTGTGGCTGTCTTCTGACCATCTCTAACATTATTTTTTGCTGCAAAGACTCTGATGACGCTCAACAGACATGGGTATAATATCTTAACCGTGTGCGATACAAGTGCGTTGTGAATCACCACGCCTGCGCAAGCACGAGCAAATTAAGGTGGAGGTACTGGCTCAGCCGTGTGCGCTGCAAGTGCGCTGTAAAATCACCACGACCGCGCAAGCACGAGAAAAGGGTGGAGGAACTGGCTTAACTATGTGCGATGCAAGTGCGCTGTAAAACCACCACCTGTGCAAGCTAAAGGCAGGTAAGTTTATTTGGAAATTAGGATGAACCGTGTGCGATAGACCAGCTAGCTAAAAATATAAAAACAAACTACCCGCCTTGAGCATTGCAAAAAATTGGCAGTTTCGCGCCACTTTTCCTTATTATCATACACACATATTGTTATTGGACTGTGCGCGATCTTGGGCGCTCCCGCCCCGCATCAATTCCTTTACCCAAATTTTAGTAGTAGCCGTACTTCAACCATCACCCACACTCCTCCAGTACCGACCTTATAGCAAAATTGCAGTAGCCGAGGCATTTGAACCGTCGCCCTCCCTCGTCCACCATCATCTCCACCCACCATAAAATTTTCAGTAGCCGTGGCGTATCCTCAAACACCCCCCTCCACAGTCCCCCACCTGCCCCCGTCCCCCCCTCGAACCCTAGCTCGTAGCCGCCGCCGGTGCCGCCGCCCACCCCTGCCAGTCTGCCCGTTCCTCCTAGCTTAGATAATAAAGTTTAGGTTACCTAGCGATTCCCATATCATCGCCCCACTCCCCTGAGTTTTTAGATGAGGCATGCGGTGTCCCTCCCGGCCAGATCCACATCCCCTGCACCAGAATGTCGCAGCCTAAGCTCGGCCACGTATCCCAGGGAGCCCGACGAGCGTTCAGCCAAGAAGATGTTTATCATGGCATCTCCGGCGGATGTTGTCGAGGTGGTCGTCGTTCGCCCCGACCTGTCGATCACGGAGCAACACGTCGCCGCAGAAGCCGGCGAAGACGTTTACTATGTTGCCATGCCGAAGGCTTCATGTCAGCAGGCTAGCGTATTACTGTATCTCGGGAAAGCTAGCTACGACATCAAGCTCGTCCACAGCGACGGCTTCACGCGGGCCATGTCACAGTTAAGTGGTCCATCCCCAACCCCTCTGGTTCAACCGCCATCGATCTCTTCGACGGACCTACCGCTAATCTCCTCCGCCAAGCGGTCAAGGATTTGCGAGCTTTATACGCCATCGAGCCCATTTTGTCATTTCTGAAGGACACGTTCTACGGCGGCGGCTTGGGATCCTCAATTGCCAAGTCAGATCTCAGCGACCACGACCACGACCACGAGGAGGGCAACCACGAAGGTTCTTCCAAGGTGAAACAGCCCATCTGTGACATCACAGAGCGCACCATGGGTCTATGCTCTTCCAACTGGAAGGATCCCGTCCATGAAATGTGAGCCAACATTCTATCATCAAATCTTACCTTCTCTAGCTTGCCAACCCTTACCCTTTGTTGTTGTAGCATTTGCCGTGCGGTGTTTTAACTATGCCGTGTTTAATTATTTCAGTTATGCAAAAATGTATTGTTCAATTGGGCTATGTGATGTTTAAGTATGAATTTCCCACTTCAGTTACACGAATGGCTATATTTGGTTGTTTGTAGTGAGTAGATGCCTTGTTTATCTATATTTGGTTGTTAGGTTGGTTGCAGTGAGCATTTTTCCAGTTATTGAGGAGATGCCTTGTTTATATGTATTTGGTTCTTAGTTTGGTTGCAGTGAGCATTTGTCCAGTTATCAAGCAGATGCCTTGGTTATCTGTATTTGGTTGTTAGGTTGCTTTTTTTAGCATTTGTCCAGTTATCAAGCAGATGCCTTGTTTATCTGTATCTGCTTGTTAGGTTGGTTGCAGTGAGCATTTGTCTAGTTTTCAAGAATATGCCCTGGTTGTTTGTGTTTGCTTGCACTACAAGAAATATGTCAACTTTTGACCATCACTATTGGTCACTAAATGGTCATTGTTTTCCATTTTTGACCTTTTTGACCATAAACAGATGGTCAAAAGCTGGCCGTCATAAACAGAAATTAACGACCTTCTCTGTGATATGTAAAAGGTCGTTGGTTCATGACCAAATTTTTGGTCACTGGCAACCTCCCCAGACCACCTAGGATCCAGCGTGGCTAGCTGGCGTGGATAAGAATCAGCCCGGTCCATTTCGGTGCTTGAGATGGGCCAAGCCCATTAATTCAGCCTTTTTAATGTATATTTTTATGTTAATTTTTGCTAGCTACATGGGCCTGCCCAGTAATTCAGCCTTTTTAATTTCTTTGTCTATCCCTTTTGACAGATTTTTCTAGGGTCTTATTTTACTGGCCATTTCTTTGCTGGACCTCTCAAGTTTTCCCCTCAGAAATAATTGTTCAATATATCTTGGGCTGGGCAGAAATAATTGATCCAATCCAACTTTTTTTATTATGCCATTGACATTACAACACATCACACTACAAGCTATCTTGGGCCTAGCCCAGTTCCAACACATTTTCAAAGCAACATGGAATATTATAGGAGCCCAAAATATCTTTACATGCATTCATTTTAGCAGTACATATCTTTACATCCAAGGAACCAGTAAGTGCCAAACAAAACTATTCTACAACAAAGAAAAGAAAATAGATGACAAGACATCACAAAAGTTCCTATTGTCCTCCTCCTTCAACATTTGAAAATCTTCACCTGGCAGTAGATCAATCATGAGTGAGAAACAATACAGTAGCAAAAATATGTTCAGACGATGCAAAAAATAACAGTCGTTACACATGGTATTCGGGTACAGATTGTAAGTCCTGGATCCATCACACATAGTTTTTGTGTTGTGGACTATCTTCATGCAATTGCTACTTGGTAAGGCATTACAATGCTCCAGGAAGTGTACCACACTACAGTCAACAGTCTACAGTATGCACACCTAGGAATTGTAAGTCACATTGCATATCCACACCAAAAACTAAGTCAAAACATGCATGCTACTAATCCACTGTCCTGTAGTTGTGCCAAACCCACCAGCATCAGTATTCAGTAGTACTCAACCAATGACAGTAGAAAAATGTACTACGTTGTCACCCATTTCGCGCAGGTGCTTGATGAAGTTCTGGAACTGGTTCTTGTACCCAGGGATGTAGTTGCAAACATGCATGGAAGACGCAAGCAAAATTTGTTCACATACACTAGGAAATTAACAGAATAGTTTATTCGACTAGTGCCATCAAGTTCCACCAATTCACGGCAAGGAGAAGAAAGGAGCATGACCGACATATTTATGTAAGACGATTGATTATTCAGAGAAGTTAAACTAAGTGCAGGTCACAAAAAACTGAATTTCTTGCAATCCAAACAACACAAACAACAGGGAGATGGTTGCATAGATACAAATCCATGTGGTAGTAGCAAAATTGATCAATCTGGACCGCATCTTCTCTATTTGGTACTAACTAAATAAAAAACTAGACTTGTTCATACAAATCCCTCTTGAATTCCTTGACACAACCAGGATTTGCATAAAATATTCCTTAATTTAGCGGCATTAGTAAGCAGAGAAAGAGGGGCAGGGAGATGGGAGTGCTACCTGCCGTGGTGGGTCATCGTGGTCGTGCTTGATCTCGGGCAGGACATCTTGGTCGCACTAGGGGCAGAGGAGAAGACCTCTCATGCCCCTGCTCCTCGAGCAGAGCAGGGCCGGCGGCTAGGTGCACCCCTCATCCTCATCCTCCTTTAGCAGGGCAGCATCTGTTACAACTTGTGTTAAAATCTCCTAGGAGTTCAAAGGTTGGAAACAATCTACTATGGAGAAGTGAAGGACCCAAAGTACCTTAAGAGTAGCACATGCATTGTACAATTCTTCTTTACGAGTATCTCCGAATTCATCAGCGTTACTTGTAAAAGTGGTAGTCATCACATGGAAAAATTAGCCAAGCACAGCTCTAATATGCAAAGAAGCACTTCTGTATTTCTATTATATATGCTAGAGAAACTGATTTCTAGTGTTAAAACGTGCAGCTCTGTATACATAATTTTGGTAAGCTAGGCAGAAGCTTAAATATTCAAAGTACAGAAATAGTCATGTCTATGCATATGTTATACTTCGGTCAAGCAAATGGATGAAGACATGACCGCTCCTGGACATACAGAAAGATGGACAAAGAACAGAGACATACATGACCACAGGTAGCAGCAATCTTACCCAGAGACATGACCAAAATATGAACATTGTGACCATTTGATTCGAGGAAAAGAATCGCTGGAGTAAAAACCTGCATTAGATAGGAATGACATCACATAAAAGTAAATCAACCCAAGAACCAGATCAGAGCTAAGGGAAAACACATAATATAAACATTGAAGTTCAGGCAGCACACGGCTATTTGATTCCCTTCAATCAGTACACACCTGCCACGCAACTTCGACACTGCATGAATTTCGTCGACCACCTGGTGCGCAGGGCATACACGAAGGAGGGGAATGAAGGCGGTGGTCAAACTCCCATCTCCACCCACCTGTCGAACTCCCGGTGGTCGAACAGCTCGAGCCTGCAATCGAACAGCAAATTAACCCTATGTGTTAATGGCAGGCTCACTCGACGAATTGAGCCTCCCGGCCCGCGATCTCGGAATGTGACAAGCATGGGTTGCTCACCCATATCAGTTCTGCGTGTAGTATGGGAGGTTGGAGAGCAGCATCTCGTCGACGTCGAAGACCAGGTGCCGGCGGCGTCCCCGGTGGCGGCGGCGGCGCGGGCGTAAGCGGAGGCCTCCTGTGCGACGAGGTCAAGGTCGGAGCAGTAGGTTGTTGGCCTCCCCCGCCGTCCTCCAGCTCGCGCACCGCAGGTCCACGGCAGTCTCCAGGAGGAAAAAGGAAGGCGGCAGATTCCCCATGGTTCATTTGGTTCACCGAGCCGACGAGGGCACGCGGAGGGCGAGGAGTTCTCTGTGGACGCGGTGGGTGGCGCGCTCAGGTGGCGGGAGGACCAGGGGTGGGGCAGAGAAGAGAGTGAGGCCGGCGGCGAGGTTGGTGTGGTGACGGGAGGAAGGGGGCGGTGGACGAGGGGGACTTGGATTGGATTTGGAGAGAATGGGGGCGGCGGCTGGAGTGGGAGGGGCTGGTGGGAAGGGGATCGAGAGGAGCTCGGCGGATCTGGAAGGGGAAAGGAGGAGAAGAGAGCAAGGGAAAGAAAGGAGGCGGGGTGGATACAAAATGACCACATGGCAGAGCTAGGGTTTCGGGGATGGGGTGGAAGGGCTGAGGACTGCCGTTGGATCCACGATCATCCGATGGTGTTTGATGCATGATACACGTAAGACGTCCACGGACCAATCAGAATACAATATGACGTTATGACCATCTAAATTGGTAGAAAAATCCATTTTCTATTTTTCGAGTGCCCAAAATGAGTCTTTTTTTGTAAATGACCTACCATATATTTGTTGCAAAATGGGACCGTATCAATTTTATAATATATTAGGCCATATTTAATGTATAGTTGACAAAATGATTGGTTGTCAAAAGTGTTTATACACCTCTGGTGAAAAAGATAAAATTATGTCGTTTTAGTAGGAAGCGGGTCAAATTTGAACTGTAGCTGCCTCACAGTTTGCTCTTTATTTTTTCCAAAAATAATTTCTAGGTACATAAGTATCTATTTAATTAGAGAAACATCAAAAGTTTTCCAAGATTCACCCACTAGCTAGCAACGGTCATGCCCGCCGTTTTGACCGCATTTTGAAACGGGTATGAAAAATTCAAAAAAAAATAAAAAATTTAAAAACCTTCCCATTGTGTAATTATATGTGGCCAAGTTACCAGGAAAAACAATAAACTTTTAATACGGCAATTATTTTAAAGAAATGTTCTAAAAGATGAGCTATCATGTGTGGAGATCAATGGCTTTCAAGCCAAATGATCAATCTTATGGCCACATTCATGGCATAGTTTGTTCAAATTATCTCATATTGTGCACGAGGGTGCATCTTGGATTGGCAAACAATATTGCCTAAGGGAGTTTTCATTTTCTTTGAACGAAAAATTCATTTTCCATTTTCTGAATGCCCAAAATGAGTTTTTTTGTGAAGGACCTACAATATATTTGTTGCAACATTGGACTAAATCAATTTTATAAAATATTAGGCCATGTTTAATGCACAATTGACCAAATGGTTTGGTGTAATAAGTATTGATCCAACTCTGGTGAAAAACATAAATTTCCGCCAATTCAGTAGGAAGCGGGTCAAATTTAAAGTGCAGCTGCCTCATAGTCTGCTCTTTATTTTTTCCAAAAATCTTTTATAGGTACATAAGTATCTATTTAATCAAAGAAACACCAAAGTTTTCCAAGATTCAACCACTAGCTAGGAACGGTCAAGGCCGTCGTGTTGGTCGTATTTTGAAACGGGCATAAAAAATGCAAAAAAATCAAAAAATTGGAGAACCTTCGCATTGTGTCATTATATGTGTGCAAGTTATCAGGAAAATAATAAACTTATAATACAGCAATTCTTTTTTAAAAAGTGTTCTCAGAACTAATCTATCATGTGTGAAGATTCATGGCTTTCAAGCCAGCAGATCAATTTCATGGCCACAATCATGGAATAGTTTCTTCAAATGATCTCATATTGTGCACAAGGGTGCATATTGGAATGGCAAACAATTTTACCTAAGGAAGTTTTCATTTTCTTTGGGCGAAAAAATCATTTTCAATTTTCCTAGTGTCCAAAATGAGGTTTTTTCGTGAAGAACCTACCAAATAATTGTTGCAAAATTGGACCAAATTAATTTTATAAAATACTAGGACATACTTAATGCACAATTGATCAAATGGTTGGGTGTCAAAAATTTTGATCCACCTCTGGTGAAAAAGACAAATTTCCGCCGATTCAGCGGGAATCGAGTCAAATTCCGCCGATCCACCTCTGTAGTTGCCTCATAGTTTGCTCTTTATTTTTCCAAAAAACCTTTTTTTAGGTACAAAAGTATCTATTTAATCAGAGAAACACCAAAAGTTTTGCAAGATTCATCCACTAGCTAGGAATGGTCATGCCCGCCATTTTAACCGCATTTTCGAACGGGCATGAAAGATTTAAAAAAATCAATAAATTGGAAAACCTTTGCGTTGTGTCATTATATGTGACCAAGTTGCCAGGAAATATAACAAACTTGTAATACGAAAATTATTTTAAAAAAGTGTTCTCAGAAATGAGCTATCATGCGTGAAGATTCATGGCTTTCAAACCAAATGATCAATCTTATGGCCACATTCATGGCATAGTTTGTTCAAATGATCTCATATTGTGCACAAGGGTGCATCTTGGAATTCCAAACAATGTTGCCTAAGGGAGTTTTCATTTTCTTTTCATGGAAAATTCATTTTCCATTTTTTGAGTGCCCGAAATGAGTTTTTTTTGTGAAGGACCTACCATATATTTGTTGCAATATTGGAACGGATCAATTTTATAAAATATTAGGCCATGTTTAATGCACAATTGACCAAATGGTTGGGTGTCAAAAGTTTGATCCACCTCTGGTGAAAAAGACAAATTTCCATCGATTCAGTTGGAAGCGGGTCAAATTTGAACTGCAGCTGCCTCATAGTTTGCTCTTTATTTTTTACAACAATCATTTCTAGGTACATAAGTATCTATTTAATCAGAGAAATACCAAAAAAATCCAAGATTCAACCACTAGCTAGGAACGGTCATTCCCGCCGTTTTGACCGCATTCTGAAATGGGCATAAAAAATTTAAAAAAATTGGGAAACCTTCGCATTGTGTCATTATATGTGAGCAAGTTGCCAGGAAAAATAACAAACTTATAATACGGCAATTATTTTAAAGAAGTGTTCTCAGAAATGAGCTATCATGCATAAAGATTCATGGCTTTCAAACCAAATGATCAATCTTATGGCCACATTCATGGCATAGTTTGTTCAAATGATCTCATATTGTGCACATGGGTGCATCTTGGAATTCCAAACAATGTTGCCTAAGGGTGTTTCGATTTTCTTTTCACGGAAAATTCATTTTCCATTTTTCGAGTGCCCGAAATGATTTTTTTGAAGGACCTACCATATATTTGTTGCAAAATTGGACCAAATCTATTTCATAAAATACTAGGCCATGTTTAATGCACAATTGACCAAATGGTTGGGTGTCAAATTTTTTGATCCACCTCTAGTGAAAAAGACAAATTTCCGCCGATTCAGCTGGAAGTGGGTCAAATTTGAACTGTAGCTGCCTCATAGTTTGCTCTTTTTTTTTTCAAAAATCATTTCTAGGTACATAAGTATCTATTTAATCAGAGAAACACCAAAAAAATCCAAGATTGAACCACTAGATAGGAACGGTCATTCCCGTCGTTTTGACCTCATTTTGAAAAGGGCATAAAAATTCAAAAAAAATAAAAAATTGGAAAACCTTCGCATTGCGTCATTGCATGTGACCAAGTTACCAAGAAAAATAATAAACTTATAATATGACAATTCATTTAAAAAAGTGGTCTCGGAAATGAGCTATCATGTGTGAAGATTCATGGCAAAATTGGACCACTCCATTTTAAAAATATATCAGAACACATTTTATGTACAATTTACTAAATGGTTGCATCTCAACTACATCTTGGAATTTCAAACAATTTTGACGAAGGAAGTTTTTATTTTCATTTTTTCCTTGTTTATTTTTCTTTCTTTCTTGGTATTCAACGGTTACTTCTTATTCTTTGTTTCCATTATTTTGCACTAGTTTTACATTTTTTTCTGTTTTGTTTCATTTTTTCTTTCATTTCGTTTATTACTTTTTGGTTTTCAATATTTTTAGCGTTTTTTCTCTTTCTTTTCGTTTCATTGTTCCGTTTTTGTATACGTCAAGAACACTTTTCTAATACATGTTTAATTTTTTTAAAATAAATTTGAATGTTATTTCATACTTGTTCGACATTTTCATACACATTTTAAACTTTTCTTCAAATGCTTGGTTAGCATTTTTAAATACAAGATAATTATTTTTGAATGCATGGTCACAAATTATACACATTTTAACATTGCCAAATGCTTGATTAACATTTTTTATGTACAAGATTAGCAGGTCAGCCTTTTTATATACATTTTAACATTTTTCAAATGCTTTATTCAAAATTTCATATAGAAGATTAATATTTATTGAATACATGGTCATCATTTTTCTATACACATTTAAACATTTTTAAATGCTTGATTAAAATTTGAACTCCCTTTATTTATATGGACTCAAAGTTGTTCGAAGCCGGTATTTTCCACACATGCATATTCTATAGGCCTATGGGTTGTTGTCCAGTCGTCACATAAAAATATAAAAATATGGCCTTGTGCAACTGAGACCCAAACCCAGCAAGGCATTTTCAGTTTAAAAGGAGCCGGTTCGGTAGTTTGACACAAGTTGAGGTGTGTTCTGGTGGTAAGCCTCGCCGGTTGTATGTAGAAGGGCGCGGGTTCGAATCCCCGCCGCACCATATATTTTTTGGTTTTAGATAAACAGAGGACTATCTATAAGAAATTTTGTGTGAATTAGTACCACAAGCTGAGGCTAGCATGATGGTTGGTGCCCTCTCTCTACACCACGAGGTCGTGGGATTGACCCCCGGCCTGCCATATATTTTTTGGTTTTAGATAAAAAGAGGAATATCTATAAGAAAGTTTGTGTGACTGAGTACCACAAGCTGAGGCTAGCCCGATGGTTGGTGCCCTCTCTCTGCACCACGGGGTCGTTTCCATCACCCACTATTGACATGTAGGCCCCTGGTGGTCCCACCTGTCAAATAGGAAAAACAATATGTGCTAAATAGTGACATGTAAGTGAGAATGACACATAAACACGCCATGTAGGCGAGATTGCTGAGGTGTCTGCCAAGTCATGCCAAATCAAATCATCGTAGAAACCACGGCTATCTAAATTGGTCATAATCGACAAGAAATAATATTGTAAATCATCTTCATAAATTTACTTGTGTAAGAAAATTGTGACCTTTCTGACCAAAATGGTCATTGTGGTTTAGGGTATGGAGCCCCTCGAACAGCTTTTGACCAATTGATCTTAAATGGTCGTAGATTTATGACCAATTCTTCCAGGGTCACTGACAGAAGGTCACAAGTTGACATATTTCTTGTAGTGTTGTTAGGTTGGTTGCAGTGAGACTTTGTTCAGTTTTCAATGGCTATATTTGGTTGTTATACTGGTCATTTATGCCTTGTTTATTTCAGTCATTCACAATGTGTTGTTCATTATGTGCAAGTTGGAACTGTGCCGCTCGACTACATCAATACTAGTTTGAACGGCTATATTTGGTTCCAGTTATTCCTGGTGTAGTTAACACATGCCCTTTATTTCAGTTTTACACATTTATCCAATGTTATGTTTAAGCATTACCTACATTCTATTCATTTTCAACAACAGTTTGAATTGCAATATTTGATGGCTGTTAAGCCTGCTGTTGGTAACATTGCCTTCCATTTTATATCTGCTTTAACAGCATGCTGAAACCAACACATTCAAGCTATCATTTGGAGATGATGTTGTTTACCTTTGCTATATTTGTTTGATGTTAAGGTTGTTGTACTTATCATGCCTTTCTGCTACTTATGCAGGACAACAATGGGAGTGGCCACCATTTTCTGCCGAGGTTAACTTCATCCCTCGGCTTGTACTCCCCCCATCGTTCCATAATGTAGTGCATATAGATCCAGGCCTGGACACTTGTTAGCTTCTAATATTGACTTGTTGCTTGTAGGTACATATGCCCTTGGCAAGGATCCATGCATCGACCCCTTTTGCGTATGGGGCAATGAGATATTAATGAACAAGCATCAAGTGAGGAAACTGATAAGGATTATTAGCAAAAAGATACGAATGGTGGCAAGCAAATTATTTGTTTATGCTCTATCCAACACAACAGTGAGCTGTAGGATGGTAACTACAAACTGTGCATCCTTCTCTTTTTACTGCCCATAATGAGTTGTTAGACAACAATGTCTGTATCTTTTTCGTTCGAAGTGGTTCCCGAAGCAGTTCACTATAGATTACCTCGCAAAGTACATGATTGGTGGACACGCAATGAAGGTTAAAGTATTTCATCCATACTAGAATGAGCATCAAGAAGTCGTAATGAAGACAGTGAAGGATGGACGGGCAGCCATCACAAGGGGTTGGCCTAGAGTCATGCATGCATTACGCATGGAGGAGGGCACAATATGGGCATTCCACTTCACCTTCTCCAGCAACCAGAATGTCTTTCGCCTCTCTCTTTATAGCCTTTAGTACAACTGTGGTTCATCATTCTTTACTTGGTGCTTCTGTAGTTCTTCAGTATCTATACCTGTGCATTACTGGTTGAACCTATATTTGTAATAAACATGGTTCGATATGAAATAAGAGATTGTCTACTTTCAAATTCAAAACATGTGATTTTTAAATTAGGGATTACACTACAGACGGTTTACGAAAGCGAAACGTCTGCGATAGACGTGGAGATCAGAAACGTTCCTAGGATCCACTATGTGTGCGATCAATCTGTACTACACACATGACATCCTGTTAAAAACTGTTTGCGTTAGGCCACCTTGCGCAAACGTTTACCACATAAAAACAGTGTGTGATGGACAACCTTTGCCACACAGTTTCTTCTATGCACCGTGTGTGATGCATTCAATAACGCAAACGATAAAATTCTTAATATCGTGTGCAATGGCAATGTCGGCGTTCTGGGAATGGGGGTCCCTAGACTTGCCTGCCTGTGGCCCATGGCGTGGCTCCATCAGCGGCCTGGTACGGCCCGTCTTCACTAGCAAACACTCAAGACCCTCGCGAGGCGGATGACACAAGACCTCATCAGGGGCGGCCTCACTAGGCTGGCTCGCGAGGGGCAGAGAGATCGAGGTGAGGGGCACCTCGTGAGGTTCGCGTGAGGTGAGCCGTGACGACCAAGGCCAGGCGGGCGCCAGCGGGTGCAGGGTACCCGTTGCCTCTTTGGTGCTAAAGGCGCAAGCGCAAGCAACGAGTCCCGAGGCATCAGGCAAAGGTTTCCATATAGGTGCAACGAGACCAAGACCAGCAGGACGGCAGGACGGAGGTCATCGCGGAGCCCACGACGGCGTCACCACCAGATCCTTTGGCAGGCGAAGACTACCTTTTGTGAGGATAACTTGTACTAGTTGTCCCCCTTCAAATTGATCGTTGTGGGATCCCTTCCTGCCTAAAATTTGGGGAGAGGACCCGGGCCTCTATAAATAGGACTAGCCACCACCGTAGTAAGGGGGGAGGATCCAAATCACCATCAGCCACACAAGCTCACCGAGCTCAAGAACACCTCTCCTCGGGAGGCTGTTCTTCCCTTGTACTTGATCATCCTTAGCCTGCGAGGCAATCCACCACACCACACTGGAGTAGGGTATTACACCACATTGGTGGCCCGAACCAGTATAAACCATGTGTCCCTTGTTCTTCGAGTTCGACGTGTTGAGCCTTGAGATCATGGTGAGTGGGTGAGCTTGGGAAGCGAGAGATCTTCGTGTGGACCCCAGTGTTCGAACCTTAAGGGTTTTACCGAAACCCGATATCCGACATTTGGCGCGCCAGGTAGGGGGTGCGCTGAAGCTTTCCTTTCGTTGATCCGTGCTCCACCACCTCCACGTTTTGTCCCCATGACCGGCGTTGCTCCTCTGGCTGGGAGGTTGGATGCCCGCGACGGCGCCAGGGGGCTAGGAGCTTTTACCCCTGCCCTGCGGCGGGTATAATGGCCGCCCAAGTTCAAGCCGGACATGCCGCTGCATTACGACGGCGCGGCGGACCCGTCGGCCTTCCTACCGGCATATGAAGAAGCCGTCCTGGAGGCTGGGGGCGATGACAAGGTCATGGCCAACTGGTTTCCCATGGCCCTCGTTGGTGCACTGTGCGCCTGGCTGCTCACCCTGCCAGGGTCCTCTGTGGCCACTTGGGAAGAGATGCGCGACCTCTTCATCGCGCGCTTCACGGCACCGGCGCCCCTCGCCGTCGCAGCCGTCCTCGGTGGCTCGCAAGCACCGCCCTCGGGCCGTCACACCAAGCAGTTCTTTCGCCAGATCGGCGCCACTTCCGTCACCCCCGTCGGCTCGGGCGTGCTCCCAATGCTTTGCACGCCTACCATCTGCAACGTACCTGTCACCAAGAACCTCATCGAAGGCCGCGCCGGCCTCAACATGCTCTCCGTGGAGGCTTTTAGCCTTCTTCACGTACCACTCGAACGGCTCCGCCCCAGCAAGCCCTTCTCCGGGGTCGGTGGCGACTACGCCAGCTCCCTGGGGCAGATCCACCTTCCTGTGACCTTTGGCACCCGCAACAACTACTGCACCGAGCTCGTCGACTTCGACATCGCCCGCATTGGCCTCCCATACAACGCCATCCTCGGGTACCCGGCTCTGGCTCAGCTTATGGCGGCAACTCATCCGGCCTACAACCTCATGAAGATGCCAGGGAGAAAGGGCATCCTCACCGTAGTTGGAGACACTAAGGAGGCTCTGGCGGCGCTCAAGCTTGCCCTCAAAGCCGCAGCGGCGGCACACCCGACCGACGAGGCCACCCCCGGAGCTAAGGAGGCCGCACCAGCAAAGAAGAATCAGTTGTTCACTCAAGATTGGGACGAAACTAAGCAGGTGCCGGTCAAGGAAGATGGGCCTCAGGAGCCACCTTCACCATAGATGCCAACCTCGACCCGAACCAAGAGGAGGCCATGGTGAGATACCAGCGCGCGAACAAGGACGTGTTCGCCTGGGAACCAAAGCAGCTCGTAGGGGTCCCAAGGGGGGGGTGATCGAGCATCACTTGGAGGTGTGCCCCAATGTGCACCCTGTGAAGCAGAAGGCACAGCGGCAGTCCACGGAGAGCAGTCCTTCATCATCCAAGAAACCCGCAAGCTGGAGGCAGCAGGTGTCATTCACGAGGTTCGGTACCCGGAGTGGCTGGCGAACCCCATCGTCATGCCAAAGAAAGGAGGGAAGGAGCGCATGTGTGTTGACTTCACCAACCCCAACAAGGCCTACCCCCAAGACTTGTTCCTGCTTCCGCGCATAGACCAGATTGTCGACTCCACCGCCGAGTGCGACCTGCTAGGCTTCCTGGATGCGTTCTCGGCTACCACCAGATCAAGATGGCAGTGGAGGATGTGGAGAAGACGACCTCCCTGACCCCGTGTGGGGTGTACTTCTACACTTACATGCCATTCGGGCTGCGCAACGCAGGTGCGACCTTCCAACGGCCGAAGCACATCGCCCTGGGTCAGCAGCTCGGGAGGAACGCTGAAGCCTACGACGATGACATCATGGTAAAATCTCGGGAGGCGAGAACTTTGATTCAGGACCTGGAGGAGACCTTCCCAAGCCTGTGCCAAGTGGACCTGCGGCTCAACCCAGAGAAGTGCGTGTTCGGTGTTCCCTCCAGCAAGCTGCTGGGCTTCCTTGTGTCCCACATGGGGATCGAGGCTAACCCAGAGAAGGTCAAGGCGATAGAAGACATGAGCCCACCGCAAACTCTCAAGGAGATGCGGAAGCTTGCGGGCTGCGTGACCTCGCTAGAGCGTTTCATCTCCAAGCTGGGGGAATGCGCCCTGCCATTCTTCAAGCTGATGAAGAAGAAGGGCCCGTTCGAGTGGACCCCGAAGGCCGACCTGTCGTTTCAAGACCTCAAGAGATACCTGACCAGCCCTCCGGTGATGGTGGCGCCTCGCCCCCTCGAGCCCCTGGTGCTTTACCTTGCCGCCACCCCCTACTCTGCCAGCGCGGCGCTGGTGGCGGTACGAGAAGAGCGCCAGGCCAAGAGTCCGCCGTGCCATGCCGCACCTCCTGCCAGGGCGGTGCGGCACCTAGAGGATACCTCAAGGGCTGCTACAACGCCAGCGAATGATCAGGCCCAACAAGACGGCGTTCTCGGGCCTGCAGAGGCCCCTATGAGTGACCAGGCTCTTGGGGTCCCATCACCTCAGGAGGCTCCCCAACCTTCAGCAGACGCATGCTCCATCGACGCTCCCGCCCTCGTCGAGCACCCAGTGTACTTCGTCAGCACGATGCTGCGGGATGCAAGGGCACGGTACGCCATGCCTCAGAAGCTCTTGCTAGCGCTCTTGGTGGCCTCGCTTAAGCTGCGTCACTACTTCCAAGGTCACCCAATCAAGGTGGTCTCGGCCTACCCCCTAGAGAGGGTACTGAGGAGCCCCAACGCTACTGGAAGAGTCGCTAAATGGAACATTGAGCTGCAAGCATTCCAGTTGGAGTTCAACACAACCAGGGTCATCAAGGGAGCCGCGCTCGCCGACTTCGTGGCAGAATGGACCGACACCCCGGGGCTTGAAGCAGGCGAGGACCAATCCCTTTTGCCAAGAAGTGAAGCACCAGATGGCTGGGTCATGTATTTCGATGGTGCGTTCGCATGCCAGGGCGCGGGAGCTGGAGCAGTGCTCATCTCGCCCACTCAGGACAAGCTTTACTACGCCGTGCAGCTCTGCTTCCAGCAGGGCGAGAAGGTCTCCAACAATATCGCAGAGTATGAAGGCCTCATCGCTGGACTTAAGGCAGCAGTGGCCCTGGGGGTGAAGCGCCTCACCGTCAGGGGCGACTCACAGCTCCTCGTCAACTTCTCCAACAAGGTATATAAGCCGAGGGACGAGCACATGGAGGCATACCTCGCGGAGGTACGTAAAATGGAAAAGCAATTCTTGGGCCTAGATTTACAGCACGTGCCCCGTGGCACCAACAAGGAGGCCGACAACATCGCCAAAAGGGCATCCAAGCGCCAGCCCCAAGAGCCTGGCGTCTTTGAAGAGCGGCTCTTCAAGCCTTTAACAGCACCTCCGCCTTCGGGGCCGGCGCCGCCTCGGGAGGAACTCCCCCAGCCACCTACCTCGGGAGCCCCGGCCTGCGGCCCGACCTCGGGGCGCGCGCTCTGGCGCCGAGCCTCGTGGAGGGTCTTGGACCAAAGAGTTCAAGGAATACCTGACGCAAGGGATGCTGCCGGAGAAAGAGGAGGACGCGGAGCGCGTGGCTCGACAAGCTACGGCGTACTGCATCCAGGACGGTGAGCTATACAGGAAGTGGCCAACTGACGTTTCCTTGCGATGCATCTCTAGGGAACAGGGGAACGAGTTGCTAGCTGACATACACGGCGGAGACTGCGGGCACCGCTCGTCATCACGAACCCTCATCGGCAAGGCGTTCCGCAGCGGGTTCTACTGGCCTACGACACTCATTGACGCGACTGAGCTGGTGAAGTTCTGCGAGGCCTGTCAATTCCACGCCAAGCAGATCCATCAGCCAGCTCAGGGCCTCCAGACCATCCTGCTCTCATGGCCATTCGCGGTCTGGGGGCTGGATTTCCTAGGCCCGTTCCCTCGAGCGCCTGGGGGCTACCGCTACCTCTATGTCACAATACAAGTTCACCAAATGGGCGGAGGTAGAAGCTGTCCGTACCATCCCAACCGGATCGGCGGTCAAGTTCATCAAGGGTCTCGTGAGCCGGTTCGGGGTCCCCAACCGCATCATCACCGACAACGGCTCGTAGTTCACTAGTAATCTCTTCAAGACATATTGCGCTAACCTTGGAACGCAGATCTGCTACGCTTCGGTGGCGCACCCCAGGAGCAATGGCCAGGCCGAACGCGGAAGTATTGAGAGGCCTCAAGACCAGGACCTTCAAGAAGAAGCTCGAGGCCTGCGGCAGGGGTTGGCATGACGAGCTCCAGTCTGTGATGTGGTCCATCCGCACCACGGCCACCAAGCCAACAGGCGAGACCCCGTTCTTCCTCGTCTATGGAGCAGAAGCAGTTCTCCCTCACGAGGTCAAGCATCGCTCCGTGCGGGTCCTGGCGACGCAGCAGGACGCCATCCAGGGGATGGACCTCGTGCTGGGGGAGGAACGCCGCCGTGAAGCCATGCTCCGAGCGGCAAGATACCAGCAATGATATGCATATGCCTAATTTTCAAAATGATCGTTTGCAGGCTGCTCACGAAACACCAAAGTATATTGTTCCGGCATTACGTCAACAAAGTGAGACACAAAATATTCACCAGAAAGTCCGGGTGAATCGAACAGCTAATGTTCATAGTGAGGTTAGTGCCAAATCTAATAAATTTGGAAGCCAACGTACAAATTCTTTTGTACTTCAGTTTGGGAAGATGGCGTTTGAGATTTTTCCACACCATGAGGTGGAACCATGCTTCAGGACGCCATGTGCCATTTCAAGGAAAATACTACTACAAGCAAAGACTCCAGGAGGTACACGTATATGTTAGGAGGTTAAAGGCCTACGTGCCTGATTGTCGTGCCTAGTGGCCGGTTGTTAATCATTAATTAAATAAGTGTAGGGATTCGGTTAGGATATTTTATTTACAGTACTAGTCTGGTACAGTTTGGCCACTGGCTTGCCGGTGTCCTATATATACCTTTTGGATCGATCGTTAGGAGATCATGTTTTAGCTTATTTTTTGGTTGACGAACCAAGACTACAAGCCGGGGTATCTTCCTTTGGCGAGTTATTTCGTGTGTACTGGTTGAGAAGCTTTTATTATTGCTTTGTGTTTGGGCGAGAGATTGGAGACGCGGTCTCTAATTTGCTGCTGATTCTTGAAGGATCGTCCACGTACTTCTTTGTCAAGGTGTGTGTGTTGTTTCTATGGTGATTGCATCTAAAAGATCGCGAGTGCCACATCGTTCCGGGTGACATTGTACCGTGAACAATTGGGAATTTATTCGCGCCGTCAATTTTCTATCGAAGGTCGCATAAAGTGGTATTCAGAGGAAGGTTGATCACGGTACAATTTTTTTTCTTGCTATTTGAATCAACTATTTGAAAGATGATGAACTCGCAGCATGACAAATCTGATCATGAGGAGGTCGATGAGCTTCCAGAGGGTTTGGAGATAAGTGATGATCTGCGTATCCATCTGATGGTGATCAAGGGAGCCAACAAGAAGCTTGGGACAAGGGTTGGGGAATTGTCTGCAAATATTGTAGGCATCGAGGACAGGTTGAACGAGCGTTTGACTGCCAGCGACTGACAGCGCACTGATAGTCTACATGTGGTGACTGAGAGTCTTAATCGGCTCACCACAGCAGTTCAGTGCCTTCAAGCAAGAGATGTGACACCCCGACAGTCCCGCTCACCACGACGACGTTGTGGCCGCGACAACAACGATGATGGTGATTTTTCTGAGGATTCTGATGCCCGTGGAGGCTTACCTCACCGACCACGGCATGATGCTGGGGCTCACCGCCATGCTGGGCGGCACCGTGACTATGGCGACAATGGTGGCCACGAGGATGATGGTTTGGGTTAAATCAAGATAACCATACCTGAATTCTCGGGACGTTGTGCTGACCCAGAAAAATATATAGAGTGGGAGATGCGCGTAAATCAGATTTTTGACGGTCACAACTACTCCGAAGAGAAGAAGGTTCGTGTTGCATCTATGGAATTTACAGAGTATGCTCCTGTATGGTGGGATAATAAGAACCGTACTCATGAGCGACCAGCGACATGGGCTGACATGAAGCGAATCATGAGGGAATGTTTTGTGCCTGCTTACTACACTCGCCAGCTTCATAGTAGATTGCGTCGTATAGTGCAAGGTATGAAATCAGTTGATGAGTACTATAAGGAGATGCAAGTTTTGATGATCCGTACAGCTGTGTGTGAGTCTGCGGAGGCGACCATGGTACGTTTCTTTGAGGGGTTAGAAGAAAAGATTCGCGGCCGTGTTGATTTAATGCAATATAATGATATCCATGAGTTGCTTCATCAAGCGGAGCATTGTGAACGTTGGGTATTGGAGAAGCAAGCTTCCAACTTACAACATTGGGCGACGTGGTTCTTCTCCTATTGATGGTGGGTTTAGTGCTAAACCGACTCCTTCTTATAAGTCAGGAAACATGGAACAAAGTAAAGTGGTGGCTGCGCCAAAGGAGGTTTTTCAGGTTTCATCTAATGCATCTTCATCTCATCATCATAATATTATTTGCCACAAGTGTGGAGGACGTGGACACATGAAGCATGAAAGTTCCGATCAATGAAGGGTTTTACTTGTTGATGTGGAATATATTTCAGAATCTGAAGATGAGACGCCTAAGTTAGAGGATGGAATTGAAAGAGGTCATGGTGATACTGAAAGTGCAACTATCCCTAGGTGGTTTTGGTAATTCATAACAACATATAGCTCATTGAGCTAATGCTATTCCAAGATGAACATTTCAGGAAAGCTCAATGAATGGCATGGCATGGATGATGAAAGTGGATCCCTCAAAATGCTAATGACAAAGGATTGGCTCAAGCTCAAAAGCTCAAGACTCTTCATTTTATATTTTAGTGATTCAAGATCACATTGAGTCTATAGTAAAAGCCAATACTATCAAGGAGGGATGAGGTGTTGCTTAATGAGCCTCTTGCTTCATATGCTTAGTGATATGCTCCAAAACCCTCCTACTTTCTCACATCCACATATGACCTAAACCTAAAGCCAAAATCGGTCTCACCGATTCTTCCTATCCGCGCCACCGATTCCATATGGCATAGCCACCGCCACAAACCCTAGGCAAATCGGTTCTACCGATAGGGATCTCGGTCTCACCGAGATGGGATTGTAATCTCTCATTTCCTTTTCAGAACTTTTCGGTCTCACCGAAGAGCGGATCGTCCCACCGAGATTGCAATGTAAACTCTCTGTTTCCTTTTGTAACATTTCGGTCTCACCAAAAGAGCAAATCGTCCCACCGAAGTTTACGACCAACTCTCTGGTTAGCTAATTACCAAAATCGGTCTCACCGAGTTTGTGTAATCGGTCTCACCGATATTACGTTATGCCCTAACCCTAACCATATCGGTCCTACCATGATGCAAGTCAGTCCCACCGAAAACCCTAACGGTCACTAGGTTTACTAAAATCGGTCTGACCGAGTTTGTTGATTTGGTCTCACCGAGATTGGTAAATTGTGTGTAACGGTTAGATTTTGTGTGGAGGCTATATATACCCCTCCACCTCCTCTTCATTCGTGGAGAGAGCCATCAGAACAAACCTACACTTCCAACTTACCATTTTTGAGAGAGAACCACCTACTCATGTGTTGAGACCAAGATATTCCATTCCGACCATATGAATCTTGATCTCTAGACTTCCCCAAGTTGCTTTTCACTCAAATCTTCTTTCCACCAGATCCAAATCCTATGAGAGAGAGTTGAGTGTTGGGGAGACTATCATTTGAAGCACAAGAGCAAGGAGTTCATCATCAACACACCATTTGTTACTTCTTGGAGAGTGGTGTCTCCTAGATTGGCTAGGTGTCACTTGGGAGCCTCCGACAAGATTGTGGAGTTGAACCAAGGAGTTTGTAAGGGCAAGGAGATCGCCTACTTCGTGAAGATCTACCGCTAGTGAGGCAAGTCCTTCGTGGGCGATGGCCATGGTGGGATAGACAAGGTTGCTACTTCGTGAACCCTTCGTGGGTGGAGCCTCCGTGGACTCAAGCAACTGCTACCCTTCGTGGGTTGAAGTCTCCATCAACGTGGAAGCACGATAGCACCACCTATCGGAACCACGCCAAAAACATCCATGTCTCCAATTGCGTTTGAATCCTCCAAACCCTTCCCTTTACTTTCTTGCAAGTTGCATGCTTTAATTTCCGCTGCTCATACACTCTTTGCATGCTTGCTTGAATTGTGTGATGATTGCTTGACTTGTCCTAAGATAGCTAAAATCTGCCAAACTCTAAAACTGAGAAAAGGCTAAGTTTTTAATTGGTCAAGTAGTCTAATCACCCCACCTCTAGACATACTTCAAGGTCCTACAAGTGGTATCAGAGCATTGGTCTCCATTTTCTTTGATTTCCGTAGCTTTTGGTGGTCATAGCCTTGGTTTCACAACCTAGGAGAGTATGGCGTCTAGCGATAGAAATTATCACCGTAGAGGTCCTTACTTTTATTGTACTAATTTTGCTAGTTGGAAGCATAAGATGAAAATGCATATTCTCGGACATAACCCCGCCGTTTGGGCAATTATTTGTATTGGCTTGCAAGGTGAATTCTTTGATGGGAGAGAGCCGAACCGTTAAGCTAATGCGGAAGAATTGAAGATGTTGCAATACAACGCTCAAGCTTGTGATATCATCTTCAACGGATTGTGCCCCGAAGAATTCAACAAAATCAGCCGTCTTGAGAATGCAAAGGAAATTTTGGATACTTTGATTGATATGCATGAAGGTACCGAATCCGTCAAGGAATCCAAGTTGGATGTGCTCCAAAGTCAGCTTGACAAGTTCAAAATGAAGGATGGTGAAGGTGTCGCTGAAATGTACTCTAGGCTTGCACTTATCACAAATGAGATTGCCGACTTAGGGAGTGAAGAGATGACTGATAGATTCATCATCAAGAAGATCCTAAGAGCATTGGATGGAAAGTATGATACCGTGTGCACATTGATTCAAATGATGCCAAACTACAAAGATCTCAAGCCAACGGAAGTCATTGGAAGAATTGTTGCTCATGAGATGTCACTTAAGGATAAGGAGGAACTTCACAACAAGTCAAGTGGTGCTTACAAAGCCTCAAGTGAATGTAGCGACCCGACCTCAGACGGTCAAGCCTCGTGGTATCCGTGCCATCCTCGATCAGTAAGATTGGCACACACAAGACATCAATGTATATATCAAAGTGCAATCACATGTATAAATAACGAAATGATATATACCTCGTAATACTCAGCGGAAACAATCAAACGGGTGTGGAGTCCCATCAACGCCATCGGCAGGTTGAGTGTAGACCGTAACCTCAGATCGTAACTCTTACTCGTCGAGGAAGGTATCGCAACATGATACGTTGCAGCCGTGTAGGTCAAGACATTGAATGTACCGCAAGATCACAATAAGAGAAAAACAGATGGTAAACTATACTATATGCAGTATGGCTTTATGGCTCAGATTCGACTTTTATTTGCATAAAAGCTGGTTTTATTTTACCTACATCAAAGGAATAAATGAAGTCTGTACTATGGAGTTTTCTATCATGACATGGTTCCGCCAACCGATGTCCCATAGCCCAAAGTCACCATAAGTTGCCCACAATTAAGTTATCAGTCCAGTGTTGAGAGTTCCGAGATAGATCCAAGTCCAGAGGCTCAAATTGTCCGTAACCGGGGACACGGCTAATCGATTAGGTTATAACCCTCTGCAGAGGTTTGTACACTTTACCCGCAAGATTCGATCCCTCTCTTTACGTTCTCGCACTTCAGAGTGTTTGAGAACAAGATGACCGAAACATGGTCTTCCAAAGAGTTCCTCTGACCACTGTCCGGTACCCATCCAATCCTACCGTAGTTCTACATCTGCTAGTACCGTCCCAGCCAGAGTCACAACTAAGGTCAACCAAGCCAGAGCCCATAATGACTTGCGGTTGCACAGGTAAGCTTCCGGGCATGAAGTATTCTTCCGTCTCTTTGAGTCTGGGTGAAGCTTTCCGCAAGATGTCATGGCGCTTCTCCATGCATCCCGGCCAACCACTGGTTTCTCCAGGGTGCCCGTCAACCGTCCTTCACCCAAAGAGTGTGTATTGAATTCTTGTCTCGAGTCTTGAAGTCTTGAGGCCTTGAAGATGCAGTCCTTGCAGATGCCATCATGGAGTTGTCGCCATTGACGAGAGTCCTCCTTTCTCACACCACTCCTAAACACTCATACCAAACCCGTCTACTATAGCGTAGCATTTAAATAAAACGCCCCGGCTTGGTAACAGGGTGATGGGTTCCTACCTCATGCATACTACTCAACTACAAGGATTCAATAACACTACTGAGGGTGGTTGCAAAGGTGCCACTAAATGCAATAAAACATAGGTAAGAAAAGCATGGTCAAAGTGAACTTGCTCGGTAATACTTGATGAAGATAACAACGCTGTCGAGAAAATGACTTGGTAGAACTAATCGTCACTCCGCTGAAAATCTATATAGTCAAACATAGCATTCACATAAGCAAACATCCTAGCAAGCACTCGAAATAACAATCAAAACAGCAAGGAAAATCGATAATAAAACTCAAACAAAATCAAAAGAAACTTCAAATAAAACTACAAAGAAAAACTACTAACGAAGATCTATGACTTTGCTACAAACATCTAATATAGTTTTGCCGTAAGTAAAAACTTAACAACAATTAAAATACTAAACTAATAAATTAACAGAAAATAAAATGTAAAATAACTAATTTAACAGAAAGTATTTTTTCCATAAAATTTTATTTGCAAAAGAAACAAATAAAAAGCTTTATAAAACTCTAACTATGACCTATAGAAGGTTTCATACAAAACTAAGGAATTTTTTTTAAAAAAATAAAATAAATTTTCTCCTGTTGTCTAACAGAAACACAACTAATTTTGTCAAAAGTGACAAAAAGAAATAATTTAAAACTAATAAAACAATAAATAAAAAGCTAAAACAGAACTAATATTAAAACAGTACTGTTTTGCTAAAAACCTAATTTAAATTAACCTGAAAATAAAATACTAAATACTACTGGATAAACAAAGGTCCTAGAGACCAGGAGCAAAAAGAATTAATTAAAACCTATTTTTAAACTCCCGGAATAAGCAAAACAAGCTTTAATTCAAACCTGATCTAACTCAATTTTATAAATCCAAACATAGACAAATTATATATTTTGGAAACTACAAGAAAATTGTGATCTAACGCAAAAAGAATCAGCATCATTGGACTTCTAGATCAAAAGTTATAGGCTAAACAAGAACGGAACTAAATCTGTTACGGAAATAAATCTGAAAACGAAAACGGAGTTACCTGTACGTGAGGCAGAGATGGCAGGAAGGAGACGGCGATGTGGAGGGCTGCTCGGCGAGGGGCGAGGTCGCTTGGCGAGGTGGGGGTGGCGGAGGGGGGGTCGGCGCTGGGGAGGTGGCGCTGGGCGATGGGGAGGTTCCAGGAGAGCTCCTGGTGAGCGTTTCTAGGCAGGAAAAGGAGGACGGTGGCGAGAAGGCTACGGGCAGGGAGGGGGCGTGGTGATGGGAAAAATGGAACGAGGAGAGGGAGGGGGTTTTATAGGCGGTCTCGGGAGGCGCTGGGATGGAAAGACGAGGGAGATCGGGAAGGTGGAGATTTCCTGTCTCCATGGACATGGAAAGCTTCTGTAACGTGAGAGGAAACAGAGGAAGGAGATGATCTCTTGTTGGGCTAGAATAGGAAAGTACTTAATGGGCCAGGTTTTTTCCTAATAAAAACGATTCCATTCCTATTTTTAAAATTAGGAAACTAAAACAATAAAAAGGGAATCAAATCAATTCGGAATCAAGAGTTTTTATATACTAAAATTATCAGAAAAATAAAATATAGATGATGAGCATTATTCCACGGCCAAAATAAAAACTTAAAAAAATGTTTTTCAGAAAATCCCTAAAGGCTTTATTTCTTTTTGCAAATAATTTTTAAATAAAAACTTTGGTTTTTCTTGGCTCAAATATTTTTAAAAGTGCCCCTGATTTTGGAGGGTCATTTTCCTCCGCTCTTTCTTGCTTGCAAGAATTTATTTTCGGGTATTTCTCGGGAAGAAAAATAGAGAAGCAAGTGCAAATATTTGAAAGAATTAAATTGCAAAACTCCGTTCAAATTCTTTATAGTTGAAGAAGTCATGTCATCTTCTCTCATTGATTTTAATAGGATGAATTTGAATTTACCGGAGAAGGGGAAAGTCATTTTATTCCCTCTCTTTCAAAAGTTTTTGAAAAGGTTCAAATTTCACTCAAGTTTAATTCACTCAAGCAAACAAACAAACAATTCAATTAATTATATTAACATTCCAAAATTTGGGATGTTACAGTGAAGCCCCCACATCATCAAGTGAGAAACACACCTTCAATGAAGAATTGAGCTTAATGGTGAAGAACTTCAACAAATTCTACAAGAGTAGAAGCAAATAAAGAAGTTGCAAGTCAAGGTCTTACAATGACAAAAGATCTTCTAGTCGAGAGCGAAATTGCTACAATTGTGGGAGACCCGGACACTATTCCAATGAGTGTACGGCACCCTACAAAAGAAGAGAAGACTCTCCAAAAAGAAGAAGTAGAAAGAAGAATCACCACCAAGAGAGAGGAGGAGTAGAGATGATCGTTATGAACGAAGACCCTCACGGAGAAGCAAGGATTCGAAAAGGAAGGACAAGTCATCAAAGAGCTACACAAAACAAAGACATCAAGCTCATGTTGGTGAATTGGTATCCGGCTCCGACTTCGACCATCACTCCGAGAGAAGCTATCACTCCGACTCCGAATATACTCAAGATGAAGGTGTTGCCGGTCTAGCACTTGTGTCAACCAACTCCTACGACATATTTGAATCACCAAATGAAGGAATTGGTAGATGCTTCATGGCCAAAGGTCCTAAGGTAACACACCCCGAGTATGTTGATTTTGATGTTGATGAAGATGACTTGCTAGGTGATGATGATTTACTTGTTGACAACTCTAGTGATGAATACTATGATGAAACGTCAATTAATCATGCTAATCAAGGTGAAATGAATGATAATGATAAGGAGAAAATTGAGCGTCTAACTAAAGAACTAAACACTCTTAAGTTAGCTCATGAAACTATCTTTGAAGATCATCGAGAACTTTTGAGGGCTCATGAGAAGTTACGCTTTGAAAAGCTCAATCTTGAGCAAGATCATGAGTTCCTAAAAGCAATCAATGATGATCTTCATAAGAAAAGTTCTTCTTACATTGCCAAGCGTTTACTCTTATCCACTTACATGCCTCAAGTCAAGTCTAGTAACAAGAACAAGAAAGATTCTTCCTCTAGTAGTAACAATAATAATGTCAAATCCAATATTGTTGCTTCTAGTAGTTCTCTTGATTCCACTAATGATTCTCTTAGCCAAGTTACACTTGAGCAAGAAAATAGCTTATTGAAGGGAATTATAGAGAAAGGTGTATACAAGAGCCTTGCCGGGAGTAAGCAATTCGAGGAAATTGTACGCAAGCAAGGAAGGCACGGAAGAATCAAGGTGTTGGTTTTGAACGAAAGTTCAATGCCAATGGAGTTGAGTGGGAAGAAGATCAATACCCCAAGACGAAGTTTGTTCCTCAACAAGAGAAGTATGATCCTACTTCCTTCAAGGGAACACAAGCACAAGATGATCTTCCACCACAAGACCACAAGAACAAAGGCAAGGACAAGCTTCAAGAAGAGATTGATGCATTTGAAGAGGCACCTAAGGTCTCGGTCAAGTGGATTCCCAGGACTACGTTAAGTTCTACCTCATCAAGTACAACTACAACTCCAAGGATTCCCATCAAGATGATGTGGATCCCGAAGAAGAAGAACTAGAGAGTTCTTGAGGGTGACTCCGCCAACATATTTCACTCATATCATTATGGCAAGGACAAGTGCAATCAACTTCCATATCTTGCACTAGTTCAAGGAGTCACAAACCCTCATGTTGGTAAGGCAAGGGACAAGGTAACCTAATGATTTCATGGACATCATTTTCTGTGTGCATCACTCTATGTCTATGGATATACTTGTTTGTTCCTTGTGGGACTAACCCATGTAGGTATTGAAAGTGCAACTCACTCCAAAGGATTGCTCCAAAAAGATCTACATCAACATTGAGCATCCACATCTTCAACACCTACATGAAGTCATCATCGACAAAAACCAAGGTTAGTTCATCCCTCTAGGGGGGATCTCACATCTAGGGGGAGTTTAACTCTAAGAATTGAGTCAAAGCAACTCTAATGATGTGAACACATAAATGCTTTATGTAAAAGTGGTAACCCCACTTGAGCTTAAACGATGAGTATGACCTATGATCAAATGTCTATCATTTGACTCCGAAGTCAATATACTCATATATAGATGACCTAGTCATCACCAATTGTTTGATAGATGCTAGAATTGGCTGTGCATGCTTTGACACATATTTCATTTGCCATCTTATTGTGTGAGCATGTTGGTTGCATACTTTACTCATTCGAGGACATCCACTTGTTGTTTTGATTGATTGGCTTCTTTTTCTTTGGCCAAGTGGATGGACAAGAATGCCTAAGAACCTTCTCTAGCTATCTATGCTTTTCTCGTCTCAAACTCTATTCATGCTACATCACAAAATTTGATCAAGTCAAATTCGAACCACTCTGTGTGAGGAGCACTCGGAGTCCCCGATTCGTCATAGACTTAAACTTCCAAAACTTCTTTGTGATTCTCGATCTGACCGATTCCTCCATTTCGGTCTTACCGAGATCACTTAGTCGATCTAGGTTTTCAATATCGGTGCAACCGATTTGAACTCTTCGTCACACCGAGTTGCAATAACTGTGTACAGTTTGCATCTCGGTGCCACCGAGTTGTTCCACTCGGTCACACCGACAGGGTCAGGCTATATATAGTCACGGGCAAAAATTTGGAAATTTCTTCGAACCTCTTTGCTCGCGCAATAGCTCGCTCTACCTCCGTGGTCTCCGGATCGTCTCCTCGTCGCCAGCCGCCTCCTGTCGCTGGTATCCGCCACTGTCAACGGAATTCAACCTCGCTGTTGCCGTCGAAGCGAGTCTCCGCCGAACTAGGGTATGGACTCGATCACGTGCTTTTCTCGTCCGATTCTCAAAGACATTGTGTTCTTATTGATTCTTGCCACGATTGAAACACTCCTATCCAGTCAATGCAATCATTAGAATAGTTTTGATTCGAAAATTTAGGGTTAGGTTTCCGCCGAAACCATCTCGGACCCACCGAGTTGAAAAACTCGGTCCCACCAATTTGGCTTATGCCATTGCACTAGTGAGACTCGGTCTGACCGAGAATTGCTAATCGGAGAGACCGATTTTAGGACTTTGTGAAACCCTAGCAGTCTAGGTGCCACCAAACTGTGACTCGGTCCAACCGAGTTCATCAGTTTAGGTTCCAAAACTGCTTCGGTATCACCGAGTTTGAAAATCGGTTGATCCGTAATGCTTTCTGTGGAAAACTAAAACTGGATTTTTGAGTCATTCTTTTTGCAAAAATCTCTGCATTTTGTGATGCTCATCCACTCTACCTCATCTATAACTCTTCATGTGGTCAGCATCGGTGTTTGCAAGATGTCGCACAGAGTGACAATGTAACAGTCGAGGAACAGGTGAACATGAGTGAGGGCACTAGTCCCTCCAGCTCTTCAGATGAAGGCAGAGGAGCACCCCAAGCAATTTGCCTAAAGCTGCCACCAGAAAAGGAAGAAGAAAACCTCAGATTCAAGATGAGGATTATAGGGCGAAGAGGATGAAGCAACCTCCAAGAAGGTAGTGCTCAAAAGGAGTATGGCTCAAGACATAGCACAAAGCCTGGACTCAATAAGAAGGTTCCTGCCAAGAGGACACCTATGCCAAAGGTCAGAGCATCAACTCAAATTCCTGAAAAGCCAGATCCCAAAGAGCCAGCTGTTGCTGAAGGGAAGAAAAGGAAAGAGAGGGTCAAGAAGACCACAGTCAGAGTTATTGGGAAGCCTTCCATGATGGAAGAGGAAGAAGAGATTGCTGCACCAGCACCCAAGGCACCAAAGCTTATGGGTGATGCTATAAGATCAAGGGCTGCCACATCTAAGCCCAAGGAAGCACCCAAAGCTGCCCCAAGGCCAAGTCTGCACCAAAGAGGAATACCGTGAGTATTCCAAATTGCCGAGAAGAACAAGGCCCCAAAGGCTCGAGATTGCTGATGAAGAAGATGAAGAAGGACAAGTTTTGAGGAAGCTCAAGCCCAAGATACCAGACCACAATGATGTCCATCCTGTGGCTGAGGACATGAAGATCAGAAGAGACAATGGGTTGAGGCTATGGAGGATGACAGATCCATATGCCTCAAGGAGAAGGACAGTTGTGGACTACAGATTCCACACCAAGGAACAACAGGAATTTTATGAGACAATTCTGCTGGATAAGAAGCCCATAGTGTGTGATATGAGGTGGGTCGACTGGACCTACATGAAAGAAAATGTAGAGCACTATCCTGGAGTGCAAGACAGTTTTGTTGCTGATGGAGTTGCAGACTTCGTTGGGCAAAAGCTCACCAACTGGAACGATGAACTTATCATGCAGTTCTACTCCACAGCACACTTTTATCCAGATGGCAGGATAGTGTGGATGTCTCAAGGTACAAGGTACCACCAACTGTTGAGGAGTGGGCAAAGCTGATAAATGCCCCAAAGGAGAATGAAGATGACCTTGATGTATATGCCAAGAAGAAAATGGACCACAATTCCATGGCACACATGTACAAGGAGATCCTGCATACAGCCATTGAGACACATAAGTTTGGATCAGTCCACTTCCTTCCGCTGGCTGCCAACTATCAACTGCATCTTAAGGCACACTCTCATCGCCAAAGTCTGGTGACCACAACATGATTAGAGGGCATGCAATCAACATGTTGCATTTGTTTGATGTGCCACAGAAATTCAAAGTCATGAGCCTTATGGTTGAAACCATTAAGAGGACTGCGGTGACTGTAAAAGAAGTTGTGGATATGCCCTCGATCCAGGAGTTGATTAACTCAAAGATGGGCACAGGAAAATATCTATTGGATAAAGAACATTTTCCAATTTATCCAGACTTTGAGGACAATGAGGTTGTCATGAATGAGAATGATCCATCGCCGGCTCAAGCACAAGAGAAGAAGGAGAAGGCAAGGAAGGAGAAGGCTGCCAGATGCCAACTCAATAGGAGGCATCTGAGTATTTCTTGAAGAACAAGCAGGAGCAGCTTGGATACTTAATAGCATCAAAACTGAGGATTGAGAAGGGATTGGCCACCCTCACTCAAAATCAGGAGAGCTTGGAAAGAATCATAGAACAAAAGTTCTATGACTTAGATGTGAAAGTAATCGAGATTCACCATTGTGGAGCAACTACAGATGACATGCAGGAGAGGAAGGGCAAAACAACAACTGATGCATTTGCCAGAGTGCCTAGAGCCCAGAGGTCATCTGTTGTGCCAGTTCCTGACACCAGAGCCACTTCATCTGCACCAGCTACAGCCTCAGTGCCACCAGCTCCATCAGCTCTAGCTCCATCTACTTCAACTGAAGCCTTCGTCCTCGGCGCTATCCGGACTCCACCACCTGAAGATCAAGCCTGAGAGTCGATCTAGCACTATGCATTTTCTATGAACTTTTTGGTAACTTGTTGCCAAAGGAGGAGAAAAATGTATAGATCATAGGCTTCGAGAGAGAGAGTGTTGCTTTTGTTCTCTCTTGATTTGGTGGTTTTTAAACTTGTTTGCTTTTGATTGCTTGAGTTACTATGTTTGTGAGACATTGATGATCATGTGTTTGATCATAAGCTACACTTACGCATGTTTGATGATATTATCTTATCTATCCTATGTGATCATTCACTGTGCTTGGTGATGAGTGCATGTATTCAATTCGTATCATTTTGAGCGCTCCACCAAGATGTATATGACATGGAAGAGTAACCCATGAGCCTAATTCCTTGTGCATTTTTAGTCCAAAGCAAATCGTAAACTATGCACAAATTTAGGGGGAGCTCTTGCTTATCACATACTTCTCAAAGCGACGACGTTTTTCAATCTTATTATCATTTGTCGAAGATTGATCTATGTGTTGTCATCAATTACCAAAAGGGGGGATATTGAAAGTGCAACTATCCCTAGGTAGTTTTGGTAATTCATAACAACATATAGCTCATTAAGCTAATGCTATTCCAAGATGAACATTTCAGGAAAGCTCAATGAATGGCATGGCATGGATGATGAAAGTGGATCCCTCAAAATGCTACTGACAAAGGATTGGCTCAAGCTCAAAAGCTCAAGACTCTTCATTTTATATTTTAGTGATTCAAGATCACATTGAGTCTATAGTAAAAGCCAATACTATCAAGGAGGGATGAGGTGTTGCTTAATGAGCCTCTTGCTTCATATGCTTAGTGATATGCTCCAAAACCCTCAGCTACTTTCTCACATCCACATATGACCTAAACCTAAAGCCAAAATTGGTCTCACCGATTCTTCCTATCCGCGCCACCGATTTCATATGTCATAGCCACGCCACAAACCCTAGGCAAATCGGTTCTACTCGATAGGGATCTCGGTCTCACCGAGATGGGATTGTAATCTCTCTGCTTCCTTTTCAGAACTTTTCGGTCTCACCGAAGAGCGGATCGGTCCCACCGAGATTGCAATGTAAACTCTCTGTTTCCCTTTTGTAACATTTCGGTCTCACCGAAAAGAGCAAATCGGTCCCACCGAGTTTTACGACCAACTCTCCGTTAGCTAATTACCAAAATCGGTCTCACCGAGTTTGTGTAATCGGTCTCACCGAGATTACATTATACCCTAGCCCTAACCATATCGGTCCTACCAAGATGCAAGTCAGTCCCACCGAAAACCCTAACGGTCACTAGGTTTACTAAAATTGGTCTGACCGAGTTTGTTGATTCGGTCCCACCGAGATTGGTAAATTGTGTGTAACGGTTAGATTTTGTGTGGAGGCTATATATACCCCTCCACCTCCTCTTCATTCGTGGAGAGAGCCATCGTAACAAACCTACACTTCCAACTTACCATTTCGAGAGAGAACCACCTACTCATGTGTTGAGACCAAGATATTCCATTCCTACCATATGAATCTTGATCTCTAGCCTTCCCCAAGTTGCTTTCCACTCAAATCTTCTTTCCACCAGATCCAAATCCTATGAGAGAGAGTTGAGTGTTGGGAGACTATCATTTGAAGCACAAGAGCAAGGAGTTCATCATCAACACACCATTTGTTACTTCTTGGAGAGTGGTGTCTCCTAGATTGGCTAGGTGTCACTTGGGAGCCTCCGACAAGATTGTGGAGTTGAACCAAGGAGTTTGTAAGGGCAAGGAGATCGCCTACTTCATGAAGATCTACCGCTAGTGAGGCAAGTCCTTCGTGGGCGACGACCATGGTGGGATAGACAAGGTTGCTACTGTGGACCCTTCGTGGGTGGAGCCTCCGTGGACTCACAAGAACTGCTACCCTTCGTGGGTTGAAGTCTCCATCAACGTGGAAGTACGATAGCACCACCTATCGGAACCACGCCAAAAACATCCGTGTCTCCAATTTCGTTTGAATCCTCCAAACCCTTCCCTTTACTTTCTTGCAAGTTGCTTGCTTTAATTTCCGCTGCTCATAGATCTTTGCATGCTTGCTTGAATTGTGTGATGATTGCTTGACTTGTCCTAAGATAGCTAAAATCTGCCAAACTCTAAAACTGGGAAAAGGCTAAGTTTTTAATTGGTCAAGTAGTCTAATCACCCCCCCTCTAGACATACTTCAAGGTCCTACAGATACCATACTATGTTATCCTCAAGATGATCCTGATATGGAGAGTTTGCTAGCACATATGGTCCAGCGGGATGACAAGACCATTGTTGAACAAGAACAATGGCGAACTATTTTTCAAACTGCATGTACCATCAAGGGAGAGGTTTGCAAACTGATAATTGATGGCGGCAGTGCTAGCAACATGATTCGCAAGGATGTGGTAGAGTCTCTTTCTTTGCCAACATGGGAGCACCCAAAACCATACTATATGAAGTGGATAAATGATGTGGGCAAAGTGAAGGTAACGCATAGGGTGAAGGTGCCTTTTTCTGTTGATGGTTAAGTTGATAAAGTGGAATGCGATGTTATGGCACTACATGTTTGTCATCTTATTTTGGGGCGTCCGTGGCAGCACGATGTTAATGCTCTTCATCATGGATGAACAAATAGGTACACCTTTATGCATAAGGGTGAGTTCTATGCTATTCTTCCCAAGGATGCAAGAGAAATACAGAGTACAGTCAAAGTATTTAAGAAACAAACTGCAAGGTATAGGCCGAAACAGAGGACAATTTCTTTTCAAGGGAGAGAGGATGATATGCCTATGCCTAATTTTCAAAATGATCGTTTGCAAGCTTCTCACGAAACACCAAAGTATATTGTTCCGGCATTACGTCAACAAAGTGAGACACAAAATATTCACCAGAAAGTCTGGGTGATTCGAACAACTAATGTTCGTAGCGAGGTTAGTGCCAAATCTAATGAATTTGGAAGCCAGTGTACAAATTCTCTTGTACTTCAGTTTGGGAAGATGGCATTTGAGATTTTTCCACACCATGAGGTGGAACCATGCTTCAGGACGCCATGTGTCATTCCAAGGAAAATACTACTACAAGCAAAGACTCCAGGAGGTACACGTATTTGTTAGGAGGTTAAAGGCCTACGTGCCTAGTGGCCGGTTGTTAATCATTAATTAAATAAGTGTAGGGATTCGGTTAGGATATTTTATTTACAGTACTAGTCTGGTACAGTTTGGCCACTGGCTTGCCGATGTCCTATATATACCTTTTGGATCGATCGTTAGGAGATCAGGTTTTAGCATATTTTTTGGTTGACGAACAGAGACTACAAGCCGGGGCAGCTTCCTTTGGCGAGTTATGTCATGTGTACTGGTTGAGAAGCTTTTATTATTGCTTTGTGTTTGGGCGAGAGATTGGAGACGCGGTCTCTAATTTGCTGCTGATTCTTGAAGGATCGTCCACGTACTTCTTCGTCAAGGTGTGCGTGTTGTTTCTGTCGTGATTGCATCTAAAAGATCGCGAGCGCCACATCTTTCTGGGTGACATTGTACCGTGAAAGATTGGGAATTTATTCACATCGTCAATTTTCTGCCGAAGGTCGCATCAAGCAGGCGTTGCGACGGTATCACTGCCGCAGCGTCCGCTCCAGGACGCTCGAGGTGGGCGACCTCGTCTTACGGCGGGTGCTCCCCAGGGAAGGGATGCATAAGCTCTCGCCAATGTGGGAGGGTTCGTTTAGGGTTGCCCATGTCTCCAGGCCTGACGCCGTGCGCCCGGAGATGCAGGACGAGGTCCCCATCCAGAATGCCTGGAACATTCAGCACCTCTGGAAGTTCTACCCATGAAGCAAGGCCCAGCGCCTGTGAAGCAAGGCCCAGTGCTTGTGAAGGTCTCCGCTCGTGACACTCTCACATAATAATGAGTGGGGCTGTACATGCCCCGGAGTCTCAGGAGTGGCGCCCTCGGGCCTCGGGGGCTCCCTCCCACGTCCTAGTGGCAGCACTTAGCTCCGCGCTGGTGAGAAGACTAGACTAGCTGGCGAACGCGGCTTTTCATTTGCTTTCCGTAGTTGGCTTGCCCCTCTTTAATGGAAATTCGCATTCTGGTGTTTCTTGTCGGCTTGGTTCGGTCGCCTTTTTCCTCTGTTTCTTCTCTCGGTTCTTTGTTTTGGCCCGTACTCTCCCTCGCATGCCTCGCGAGGGGGCTGGACGGGTGCACTCATGAGCGTTTTCCCTGGTCTTCGCGAGGCACCCTTGCTCGCACTCGCAAACTGGCGCACCTCCCTCTCTTAAGTTTGTGCCCCTCGGGTACTACGATGCGGAGCGTTGGGTCATGGCCGGCCACGCCTAGGGCCCTGGGCATGGAAGAATAAGAGTTTCTTAACAAATTTTTGCAGTTCCTCGACGCCTCCCAAGCCTACGGCAAGGAGGTCTCACCAAGTGCTGGGAGATGCGCACCTCACGAGACGGAAACTACTTCAGACACGTTGAGCTAAGTTATCTCTGCACGCCTACATAAAACGCTGATGCCGCAACACGACACAGGAACAATAAACATAACATAGCAACTTGAAAATCACGGTTCGTTGCACGCCCTTGCAGGGCCCCATACTTGTTTCTTTTTCAAATGCAGGAAGAAAGGAAAGAACAAACCAAAAGCGGCGCTCCCCCCCCCCAGTGGTTCGTGAGGGTAGGCCCTTGGCGCCCTCCCGGACTCAGCCAGACCCCTCCTCGCGCTTCACTGGGGCGCGGCGATGAGACGACCCGCTACCGCCCTCGAAGCGGGCACGGCGGCGTGGCGGCTAGTCATAGCCGCCGCCGCTGGAGCTGTCGCTGGAGGAAGAGCCGCCGTAGATGGACGAGCCACGGGCGGCGCCGAGGGAAAGTCCACCTTCACCCTCGACATGACCGTCGCCAAGACCGAGCACCTCGCCGCCGTCGTTGTCCTCAGGACAGCATCCGACGCGGCGACCATCTTCCCCGAATACCCTCACCAAGAGGGTCGCGTTGTCGTCGTACTTGAAGTGGAGGGTACACCGCCTGCCCAGGCCGCGCGCACGGGCAAACGTCTGCCAGCCACGGGCCAGGGCTGCGTTGCCCGCGATGGAGACCTCCACCGTGACCCACGAAGCCTTGCTTTAGCAGTTGTCCGCCTGCAGCCAGAGACCGCCTGGACCCGTGGCCGGCAGTTCGCAGGCGAAGAAGCGCGGGAGCTGAAGCCAGGTGTCGGCCGGGTTTTCTGACCACACGACGAGCTCCGGCAGCACCTCCGCCGAGTGGAAGCATGGCCGGGGAGGCCGCACAACCATGGCGCGCCTCACTCCTTCGACGGGCTGCCATGACCTGGGCGGCTCCTGATGTCTACTACGTAACCTTCTTCTTGTAGATGTTGTTGGGCCTCCAAGTGCAGAGGTTTGTAGGACAGTAGCAAATTTCCCTCAAGTGGATGACCTAAGGTTTATCAGTCCGTGGGAGGCGTAGGATGAAGATGGTCTCTCTCAAGCAACCCTGCAACCAAATAACAAAGAGTCTCTTGTGTCCCCAACACACCCAATACAATGGTAAATTGTATAGGTGCACTAGTTCGGCGAAGAGATGGTGATACAAGTGCAATATGGATGGTAGATATAGGTTTTTGTAATCTGAAAATATAAAAACAGCAAGGTAACTAATGATAAAAGTGAGCACAAACAGTATGGCAATGCGTTGAAACAAGGCATAGGGTTCATACTTTCACTAGTGCAAGTTCTCTCAACAATAATAACATAATTGGATCATATAACTATCCCTCAGCATGCAACAAAGAGTCACTCCAAAGTCACTAATAGCGAAGAACAAACAAAGAGATTATTGTAGGGTACGAAACCACCTCAAAGTTATTGAGGGAGTCCCGGATTAGGCGGTGTCCGGATAGCCGGACTATGACCTTTGGCCGGACTCCTGGACTATGAAGATACAAGATTGAAGACTTCGTCCCGTGTCCGGATGGGACTTTCCTTGGCGTGGAAGGCAAGGTTGGCGATACGGATATGTAGATCTCCTACCATTGTAACCGACTCTGTGTAACCCTAACCCTCTTCGGTGTCTATATAAACCGGAGGGTTTTAGTCCGTAGGACGAACAACAATCATACCATAGGCTAGCTTCTAGGGTTTAGCCTCTCGATCTCGTGGTAGATCTACTCTTGTACTACCCATATCATCAATATTAACCAAGCAGGAGTAGGGTTTTACCTCCATCGAGAGGGCCCGAACCAGGTAAAAATATCGTGTCCCTTGTCTCCTCGTTACCATCCGCCTAGACGCACAGTTCAGTGACCCCTACCCGAGATCCGCCGGTTTTGACACCGACATTGGTGCTTTCATTGAGAGTTCCTCGTGTCGCTGCCGCGGGAAGGATGCCTTATCCCGTCTTTAAAGACGGCACTGTTGCTAAAGAAGCTTTGGTTGTCGGCCAAACTCTCCGGCTAGGCGGTTTTCTTATAACCGCCTGTTCGGCCGCCGCGCCGACGATGACTTCTCGGGTCATCGAAAGCAATCTTCACGTTAACTCGGAGCTCGCCGAGCAGTTAGATCCGATGGAGCTCTCTTCCTTAAACGAGCTCTTGGATCGCATCGCCGCCCTGGGAGTCGCTACAGACTATGATCAGATTGGGACTAAACCCGATTTTGGAGAGATTAACTCTCCCTAGGTTACCCACCACGTTGTTGTGGTAGAGGAACAATACGGCGACAATTCTTCTATCTTAAGGACTAGCTACGTCCGGATTCCCGATCCCTCCATGCCGGATTCCCTCGGAGGAGAGGACGTCACGCAAGCCCTGAACCTAAAGTCAGGCAGCGGGCTAGATTCATTGGACAACATCCAAGAATCCAATCTTCCAAGTTCGGAAGCTCCTTGGACCTTAAGTCTCAGATTGGGCGCGGTTCCGGATTTAATTCCACCCGCCCACCCCAAACATAAGCGACCTATCTCAAATTCGGCAAGAGCCCGCAGAAACAATACACCATTACTGGGCCAGATTCCTCCTGGTTATGGACAGGATAAAGGACTGCCGCGAGGAGGACGCAATCTCATTCTTCTGCAACAATTACACGGACAACGGGATCCTCAATGCTATAAGTTGCCGTGACATTACACGCTTTACCGACTTGGCGTCCATAGTACGAAAGTACTGTGTGATGGAAAGCGCCTGGAAAACCGAAGCAAGATTTTGGGACAATCCGCCTTGAATACAACCCCATCCAAATAAAAGGGTGCATCATCGCCAGCACGGGTTAAATACCAAAAAGCAAAAACCTCTATAGGGCATGGAACCGCATCGAGGGATGGCTCAATGGACCTGTAAAATTATAGTACAGAGGGCGCCACTCCAACTCATAGCCTTAGAGCATGTTGGATACTACGGCAGGTGGCCAAAGTGGCGAAGAGCTTCTAGCTCTAGAGCACCAGCCGAGGATACCAAGATGGTATTAACAGTCTTGAGACTTTTGCATCAAATAATATGCGGAACGAACACTCCGTAGCCTTGTCAAGTCTACCAAGTAGCAACAATAAACCCATGGAGGACACGGCTATCACCTTTAATGCCAAGTGATTTAACCTAAATTCAACAGCCCGAGCACCACCGCATTGGTCCTCGGTCCGATAGTGGACGGCTTTCGCCTTTACCAAGGTACTCATGGACGGTGGCAGCGGATTGAACCTCATTTACGAGGAAACCCTCCGAAAAATGGAAATAGATGGAGCCGCATTGAGCGAAGCAGCACAACCTTTAGAGGAATAATCCCGACGGGAAGCACGCCAGACAGGAAAAATCACACCGATGTGGTGTTCAGCACGCCGGATAATTACAGGTCCGAGGAGGTCACGCCCAAGTGGCCCCTGCTCAGCAGCGGATACCACGCCTATTAGGGCGAGAGGCATTCACACTTTTTCAAGCTATACCCCATTATGGGTACATGAAGCTCAAAGTGCCCGGCCCAACGGAATCATCACTCTTGCTAGTGACCTGCACATAGCACTCGCTACCGAAAATAAGACAGCCGTGACCGCCCTTGAGGCACTATCCAAGCCCTAGCGGTCGAGGAACTCATTGCGCAAGCGCCCATGGTGAATAGGGACGATGTGATACTCGATAAGAGATCCAAGTCCACCTCCTTCAAACCAGCGGACGAAATAGTCAAATTCCAAGTCCATCCAACGGACCCTACAAAACGGCTCCATCGGGCACAATTAAATCCTGATGTAGACGCCAGACTAAGAGAATTTCTACGAAAATTGGGACATTTTTGCCCGCACCCTTCGACATGCCAGAATCCCACGCCGGCTGGCCGAGCACAGCCTAAACATCCTAAAAGGGTTCAATCCATTAAACAGCTCTTGGCGTTTCTCCGAACCCAAGAGACAGATATGGGAGAGGAGCTAGCCAAACTATTGGAGGCCAATTCATCGAGATATAAAACATCCGGACTGGCTAGCAAACGTGGTGATGGTACCAAAGAAGGACAAACTCGGCGCCTATCGCCGATTTCAAGGACCTCAACAAGGCTTGCCCAAAGGATCCTTCCCCCCCAGATCGATCAAATCATCGATGCTACCGCAGGACACGATTCATTGTGTTTCTCGACGATACTCCGGCTACCACCAAATTAAGATGGCAGAGCCTGACCAAGCCGCAACGGCATTCATCACTCCATACGGGCCATTCTACTTCAACACAATGCCCTTCGGCTCAAAAACGCGGCGCAACATATAAGCGCATGATTCGTACATGTCCGCGCACCGACGGCAAAACAGTGGAGGCATACGAGACGATGTGGTCGCCAAAAGCAAGCATGTTGAAACTCTAGTAGACGACTTGAGGCTCACATTCGATAATCTCCAACATATGACATCAAGCTCAACCCGAAAATGCGTTTGGCGCATCACCGGAAAGCTCTTCACTTCATTGTATCCGGTAGAGGAATTGAAGCAAACCCAGCCAAGATCCGAGCTCTGTCACAATTGGATATCCCAAAAGACCTCAAACAAATACAAAGATTGACTGGATGCGTGGAGGCCCTAAGCCGCTTTATCTCCCGTTTGGGAGAAAAGGCATTACCCCTTTATCGCCTCCTCCGATGCACCGAACACTTCGAGTGGACGGATGCCGCCACGGCCGGACTCAAAGAAATAAAAGCCATATTGGCAACAAACCATGTCCTGGTCGCGCCCAACATGGGCGAACCAATGCTATTATACATCGCGGCAACTCATCAAGTTGTAAGCGCGGTGCTCGTTGTCGAACGAGAAACGGACGGACACAAGTTCCCCCTTCAAAAACCAGTTTACTACGTGTCCACTGTCCTAACTCCATGCAAGTCACGGTAGCCGCATTATCAAAATATAGCGTCGCGTGTTTATGGCATCCCGAAGCTGCGACACTACTTTCAAGAGTGTTTGATAACAAGAGCCTCAAGTACCTCTTAACGACATTATAAACAACCGCGACGCGATGGGCCGGATTGCCAAATGGGCCATTGAGCTCCTCCCGCTCGACATAACCTATAAGCCACGGCGAGCTATTAAGTCGCAAGTTTTGCCGACTTAAATCGCCGAATGGACCGTCGAACTCCCTAAAGAGTACGGCGATATTCCAATCGGATAATGCACTTCGACAGCTCCAAAATGTTGGCTGGCTCGAGAGTGGCGCTGCTCGACGTCCCCAACCGAGATACAGATTCAATACGTACTCAGATAATGTATACGGACTCCAACAACGCAGCCGAATACGAGGCCCTTCTACATGGTCTCCGGATGGCAGTCTCCATGGGCATTCAACGCCTAGAGGTGCGCGGGGATTCGAACCTCGCGAAATCCCAAATAAATGGAGACTTTGATGCCAAGGATCCAAAAATGGAAGCCTATCGCAATGCCGTCCTAAAAATGTCAGTTCGGTTCGAGGGGCTCGAATTTCACCATATAGCCCGGGATAACAACCAGGCAGCAGACGTTTTGGCACGATCGCGAAAGCGCAATGTCTGTCCCCGACATCTTCCTAGAGAGGATGTTCAAGCCATCCGTATCATGGGAGGGAGAGTCCGGAAATAACAACCCGGACCCAACCGCACTTCCCCACACCGAACATTCTGACACAGTTGGTGGTTCTACCAACGAAATAACACCCTCAGCCCATGTAATAATGGCAGTCATTGCCCCGTGGACAGAACCATTCCTAGCCTACCTAACCAGGCAGGAACTTCCCGAGGACCAAAACGAGGCCCGCTGCATAGTGCGGCGATCTAAAGCCTACAAAGTCCATGAGGGAGAGCTTTATAAGAAAAGCACAACCGGAGTCCTTCAAAGGTGTATCTCCAAAGAGGAAGGGCGGAATCTTCTGGCTGAAATTCATGCCGGACCCAGCGGGCACCACGCCGCAGCCCGGGCCCTTGTAGGCAAGGCCTTCTGTATAGGATTTTATTGGTCGATGGCCCAGGCAGATGCTCAGGACTTAGTCCAACGATGCGTCGGATGCCAGCTCTTTGCTAATCAAAGCCACATGCCACCCACCGCCCTCAAAACTATACCCATCACCTGGCCCTTCGCGGTCTGGGGGCTTGACATGGTCGGACCCCTTAAAGGGGGAACCCACAAGCAAAAATACCTACTGGTCATGGTGGATAAATTCACCAAATGGATAGAGGCCAAGCCTGTCAAGACGGCCGAATCCGGACCGGTGATAGACTTCATATCGGGGTTGTACACGTACGCTGTCCCCACAGCATCATCACCGATAACGGCACGAACTTTACGGTCGACGAGGTCAAACTCGTGCAAAAACATGGGCATTAAGCTCGACCACGCTTCATCTATCACCCTCAAACTAACGGTCAAGTTGAGCGAGCAAATGGTCTAATTATGAGCGGCATCAAACCCAGATTAGTGCGGTCCTCAAGGAATCTAACACGCCTTTGGGTAGAGGAGCTCGACTCCGTACTCTCGGGGCTGCGGACCACTCCGAATCGCATCGACCGGATTCACACCATTCTTTATGGTATCGGCGCAGAGGCAGTTCGCCTGCGACATAATTCATGACTCACCTCGCGTGTGCATGTGCGAAGAAATGAAGCCGAGCTCGATCGGCAGGACAGTTTGGATGCCTTGGAGGAGGAGCGTGACGTAGCAAAAGCCCGTTCCGCATTCTATCAACAGCAGGCTCAAAGATATCAAAGCAGAGAAGTACGGGCCAAAACTTACAATGTTGGCGAGTTAGTTCTATGCCTGCCGGACAAGAAAAAGGACAAACTAAATCCCAAATGGGAAGGTCCCTTTATCATCGACCAAGTCTTGACCGATGGAGCATACCGTCTGCGAGATGCATCGGATAACCGACTCGAGCCGAACCCATGGAACGCAGCCCGTCTCCGAAGATTCTACGCCTAGCGCCGGATTCTGAGTTCGTCTCCTTCTTCTGTCCATATTTTATATTTTAGCTGTCTTCTATTTTTCTCCTTCTCCCTCCTTTTTCTTTCCAGCCTTTGAAGGCTCGTTAGTGCATTGTTCGCACACACTTGACGCGCTATCCGCGCTCATTGTACCTGGGGGCTTCTTTCACAGAAGCTTAATTATAAGGGCTTCATGCACAATACATGTGTCACACTTCCGCATGTACATTTTATTCACCATTATATGCATCGATATGACTTAAGTTTTGGCCAAGCTGGGTTGCGGCTCTGTGCTTACCCCTACGTTCCCGATTGTTCGGCTAGGTGGTAAAGGAGCACCTCTGCGATTATTCTTGCCGGGTCACCGGATGTGTACCTCGGTGGGTGAAGCCGAAAGCTAGCGTTCTTAAGAGAATATTGGTCGGTGAACTAAAAGAAGATTTCTTACCTATTTATTTATCTGCCCCAGATGTTTTTACGCTTTTTGCAGTCCGGACATGCACTTTAGGGCATGCCTCCGAGAAAGGAACCCCTAACGAAACTATTCTCCCTGGAAGATGTTTCTTACTAACCATGTAATATAACATAACTAGTTGGGCACTTGTCTGATAAAGCACTAATGACCCCTATGCCTGGTCTCCACGCATGCCCCGGTTTTTATATAACCGCGAGGGTATTCGGACACACTCCGGACTATTGGGTCCCGAGGTTGAAGCGAAAAGGTCCGCTATGACAAACGATCTACAATCCGGCTAGAAGGCATTTTACATGTCACCTTAAATTACATAGTTAATTTGACTGATTGTATTCCTCTTCAATGCCATCTAACAGGCTGTCTAGTTTACAGTCCTGCTGGGAATACTTTGCGGCCAATTCTACCTGGCCGTACACTAAGCTCACAGGGATCTCCTTCCCATCAGGCCCCACAGGTCCGACCTCGGCCATGTGGTTTGGGTCAGCCTTCGTGTACCGCGTCTTCACCATGGCCCGAGCCTCCTGGCGCCTTTGACGGCAGCCGATATCTTCCATAATCGAAGCGGCGCGCACTCCTGGAGCCTCTCTGCAAGATCCCCAAGGCCTTGGCAGGGAGGCAGATGGCCACAAGGCACAGGCGACGCCTTTCATCACCCGCCGAACTCGTTTCGTGCAGTTGTAAACTTCGGGAAGAAGGTCACCCAGAACCGGGCATTTCCTCTGCAGCTCGTGAGCATACTTACGAGACATAACTCGTTAGTCGACTTCCTCGCGAACTCTCTTTTCAAAGTTCGTTTAAGCACTTACTAAAGATGCCGCGTCGAAGCCGCCGATTCTCCTTAACGGAGTTAGACAGTTGGGCACGAACATCTTTTAGTTCCTCACCCAGCTGGGTGTTGGCATCTTGGAGATTATTTTTCTCCTGCCTCACCCTCGTAAGCACGCTCTCGCCGGCCTTTAACCGGCGCAAGAGCTGTTGCTTGCCCGGATCTACCCCGGCGCCATCTGCAATGTTATTGTCAGATCTATACACATGCCGCACTTCACAACATACTTATCTTTTAAAAGCGTATATTACCAGAGGGGGTCTCTTTGGCTTCCCCTATCGCGGTTTGTGCAGCCTCAAGTTGGGCTTTGCACTCTTCAAGCTCCTGGGACAATTGGGTATTCTTTTCTGTAAGATCTTGCACAATAAATAATCCTTAAATCAGTTATTCTAACTATTTCAAGTCTCGGGGGCTACTGGCATATATAACTGTTAAATTTCCTCACTCGTATGTCTTTTACATCTTTGCTCCGTGGCTCTGGCTAGACCATCTTGGCGGCACGGAGTGCGCATCTCGAATTGAAGGCATTCAAAGCCTCTTGGGAGAAACATGTGTCACGAAGAATTGTCCGTGCGCTTTGTGGTTCATGGCACTCTCCACCTCGCAGTTGGTGGCGGACACTCTGTCGGCATCCTCTCGTCGGGAGGAGCATCCGACGTCGCCTCATGTTCGCCTCCGCTTACGGGCCTGGCTTTGAAGCTTTGGCTGGCGGAGGCTCGATTAACAACCTCTCCGGATATAGTCCGCGGCGCTCTTTTTCCTGAAGAGAGCACGAGCGTTAGTATGCCTTCCGGAATAAAACCTGGGAATAAGGTGACACGCCATACCATTGCGCCGGTGCTTCAATCCGGACTGCACTTCTTTTTAGCATGCTGGGCCATGCTGCCCCTTGTTTGCTAGCCGCCGCAGGCTCGGCCTTCCGCCTCAAGGGGCTCCCCCTGCAAAACACCGTTGGTGTACGGTGATCAAAAATAAGCAAGGATGAATCATTCTCAACGTATTGGGGCTTCGATCTCCGTTACCTGCGAGGCTGGAAGTATTCCGGGGTAATCGGCCGTAATGGCAACCAGGGCATTATCAATGCTCAGCTGGTGAAATACCCCATCGATCAACTCCACCGATATGTCCGGATCCTCTTGGGAGGCCGGATCGAGGAACCATTCCGGATCTTCGGGTTGTGGAGGCAGGCTGTTTATATCCTTTACGGCCTGGCGCAGTTCCTGCGTCGAAATCACAAAATGAGATACTTGACTATGGGAATATGGATCGGATGGGCGAAAATGTCCGCTTACCCAGCTTGGAGGATTGTTCATAGAAAACCCGTCCTGTGGATTGGCGCGAAGAAATTCCTCCTCTTCTCCCTTGTACAATGCGGACAAGGTCTTCATCAGATCGGCGACCGATCCCGGCCCCTTACGGCCATGGCGGGTGGCATCATCCTCCCCGTTGAAATCCCACATGGGGTGGCCTCTATACTGGAGCGGCTGCATCCCCCGCATAATGCATGTGGCCATGAACCCGATCATGGTCAGTCCGGAATGAGCCAACAACCTTATTCGGCTCATCAGGTAAAGGACGTCCCTGTCATTTTCCCTCTGAGGGCTCCGTGGACGCCACCATAGGCGTTTCTTCAAAGGAGCATTACTAAACTCCAGGAGGCCGATCCGAACAGGGTCCGGCAGGGGGACATCTTCTATATAAAACCATTCCGAAGGCTAGTCTTCGGACGCCTTCTTCGGGGTTCCGGATAGATATCCGGTCCCAGCGATGCGCCATAGTTCGCTCCGCCCACTTGATATATCGACCCCTCCCGAGAACGAAGTGCGAGGCGTAACAACCTCTTCCACAGTAGCGAAATGAGCCTCGATGCCCAAAAACAGCCCGCAAAGGGCCACGAAGCCCATAATATGCAGAATGGAAGCGGCGTAAGGTTGTGCAAGCTGGAGGCCATAGAACTCCAGAGCCCCCGAGAAACGGATGAATTGGAAATCCGAGCCCTCTTATCAAATAAGGGACAAGGCATACCCGCTCTCCTTGGGAGGGGCTGGGGGCGCTCTCCGCTTGTTTTCCGCCCTTATAGGTGGCGAGTCCGCTCGAACCGAACCATGAAGGCCGGGGAAGAAATCCCTTGGTTTGGGCGTCACTAGCTCATTTGTCGGGACGGAGCATCTCTCCCAATCCAGTGAGGACTGGGAGGGCGAGAGGAGGAGCAGCGTCGTGTCCATGATGGAATGGGTTTACATCGATTCGCTCGATGAAAGCTTCATGAAGGGAAGATGGTGTGATTCGGATCTAGATCCTCGTCTCTTATATAGGCAGCTCATTTGCGCAGCTAGGGGGGTAAATGTAAAAATACCCTGGCTTTTCGCATTCGTTCAACACATGGAAGATGGGCATTATTGGGCGTGGAAGCCAAGGAGCGCGATATTTACAAGAAGCCGGACACTATTCAAACAGGTACACGGGATTTGGAGAAGAACCCGCCTTGCAATGCCGAAGACAATCTACGCGTCGGACTCATTGTCATTCAAGCCTGGTTCGGGGGCTATTGAGGGAGTCCCGGATTAGGGGGTGTCCGGATAGCCGGACTATGACCTTTGGCCGGACTCCTGGACTATGAAGATACAAGATTGAAGACTTCGTCCCGTGTCCGGATGGGACTTTCCTTGGCGTGGAAGGCAAGGTTGGCGATACGGATATGTAGATCTCCTACCATTGTAACCGACTCTGTGTAACCCTAACTGTTGGGGATATTATTACTGGGCGTAAACCGGCCTATCTGGGCCGGGTTAACTTCATCAGTAGTTCAACGGTGTAAAAGCCCAAGAGGCATAAAGTAAGGCCCAAGGCCTGTAGTCGGTTTAGAACCTATAGCCGTAAACCGGCCTGGTATGTAAACTTGTATTGTAAGTTAGGAATAGAGAGAGACCAACCCGGATACGAGTATGAACCGGATATTGGGACTCTCTGAACCGACGGGCGTCACCCGTGTATATAAGGGGACGACCCGGGGCGGTTCAAGGACAGAGAACAACAACTCGAGGCCTAGGCGAAGCTTATTTGCTCCCTAGTCATCGAGACCACATCAATTCCATCACAACTAGACGTAGGCTTTTACCTTCATCGAAGGGGCCGAACTAGTATAACTCTTGTGTCTTTGCGTCCGCTTTAACCCCTTCAAGTTAACCTGTAGCGATGGCTCCACGACTAAGTCCTTTCATGAGGACATCTGCCGTGACAAAACCCGACGGTTGGCGCCCACCGTGGGGCTGTCGCACGATGGTTTGATGATCTTGGAGGGCAAGTTGAAGGACTCGAAGGCTACGCTGTGGGCCAGATGACCAAGAGTCGTCGCGGCAAGCTCTACATCGACGATGCAGGCTGGGCCCCCGAGGCCGGCTCAATTGAGTACGGGTACCGGGTCCCCTTTGGTGGCATACACATTTTCATCGGCAAGATCGGTGAGCGGGGCTGAGCGGACATACGCACCGACCTCGTCGAGACGGCTCAGCGTACGAGACCTGCCCAGGTTAAACCGGCCATAAAGCGTGCCTTTGTGGGAGTCATCCACGGAGGAAGTTATGAGGGCGGATCAGAATCTGGTGGCGAAACCGTCATCTACTCTGACGACGAGTCGTCGATCGGAGAAACTGAATCTCTATATCAGCTGCAAGATGGCCGGATTGGGGCTGTTCCGGCGGTGTGATATTCGGACCCTACGATCTGCCCAACCGGGTTGGAATATTCATGGCCGGTACACAAGCAATGCTTCACTCTTCGACCGCTGCAGCAATGGTTGCCGGTTCAACAGCGGCGACGGCTGCCGGTGCAGGAGGCCCTGCGCTCCCGCCGGCTCAAGTTTTATCAGACCTATTCGATGCGTTGGATGTGCTCATGGCAGAGGTTAACCCGGGGGATCAGAACGCTCGTAACGCGGAGATTGCGAAGGTGAAGGAACAGATCACTCAGGCTAAAGTGGATCTAGCAGCTGCAGACGCTAGGATGACGGCAGAGCGGGCCGCTTTAGATGCGCAGGCTTATAGGCTCATGTTGGATCAGAACGCGTCACATGAAGTCATGAAGAGGAAATCAGATCCGGTTGCCTTCAGCTTTTGAAGGAAGACCTCTTCAACACCCGGGCGGGAACGATAATCCACCGGTGGTAAACGGGCGGAAGCACTGGACGGGCGCGCCGGTCCAGCCCGCTTGATAGATCTACCTCGCCATAACGCCGGTGCGCCTCGGGTTGTGCAAACACCTCCGGTCACTACTCAATCCGATGGATAACCTTGTTGCAGCTGCGGCACGGCTGAGGCTATTCAATTGAAGGTGATTCACCACGAGCGGTAGAGACGCGCCGGGTCAAGGAGCTCCTTAGGACAGCTTTGGTCCAACAGAAGCGATTCGTGCAGCCGCGACGGATCCACTCTAGCCCCGCCAAGAAGGAGCTATAGCGAGCACGTGGATGAACGGCCGTATCAAGTAATGCACGGCGTGGTGCGCCCGTGGCAACAACCCGGCAGGTGGCGTCGATAACGCCCGGGAGGTGGTGGACCGGCCCGGCCTTGAGGAGGCCGAGTTAGCAGCATAGCATCAGGCTTATCCGCTTACGTCGGTTCGTCCGACCATCTCGGTCGAGCCTGGGGTTACCTCTAGCTCATTGGGGGTGCCTTGCCTCGTCCCCGCTTTACGCAATGTGCGCTTGCCCAAGGATTTCAAGGGTCCGCACAAGGTGCCAAATTACACCGCCGATTTGGCTCCGGAAGCATGGATAGAAAGTTATGAGATGGCCATGGAGATGCTGGATGTGGATGAGGCCGCATGTGCAAAGTACTTCACCATGATGCTCGAAGGCACGGCCCGTACTTGGTTGAAGAGCTTACCACCCAATTCTATCAATTCATGGGCCCAGTTGCGGACCCGGTTTATCCAGAATTTCAAAGATACCTGTAAGCAGCCCATGTCCGTGGTGGACTTGGCGGCTTGTGTCCAGGGTGAAGGGGAGTCAACAACCCATTGGGTACGCCGCGTTTCAGAAATCTTGCACTCGTCAGACCGGATCAACGCTGATTCTGCGATCTTAACCCTGGAGGGCAATTGCCGGTTTAAGCCTTTGAAGTTGAAGTTGGGGCGCATGAAGCGGTTTTGTAATGACATGGGCACTCTCATGGGCGCTTTAGTGAAGTATGATGATTCTGATAGTACCAAGGATCCCGAGTCTGATGATGACGAGACGGGGACGGGAAGGAAGAACAGCAACTCCAAGGGCCAGCAACATCACTCGGCAGGTAATGGTGGGGGCAAGCGGAAAGCGAACGGCAACATGGACTTCATAGCTAACACCAACGCGTAGGACAAGGGCCAGCGGCGCAAAGGCAAACAGCCAAATCGAAGTGGAGCGCCTAATCCCAATCCGGACCGCTTGAACTATCATTGAATCAACCTGTCCAAGCATGGGACGAAGGAGACGCTTGACAAACCACCTCGGAAGGATTGCTACATTATGCAGGAGTTCAAGAGTTCTAATGCTTTCGGTATGATCAAGGTTACGGCGGCGGTTCAGGATCCGGGCCGGTTACGGTGGAGAAATTCCGGTTCATGATTTAATGGTAATCCGGGCGGACATAACAATCAGAACAATCAGAATAACCAAGGTGGTTACAACCAGCAACAGCAACATTCGGGTTATCAGAGCAACCCAAAGCAGTTGAATAGTGGGCAGTACCATGTCTTCACCACCAGCTTAGACAAGCGAGACCGGAAGCTTCAGAAGCGGGCAGTCAACGTTGTTGAACCGGCCGTGCCTCATTACCTACGTTGGTCAGAGCAGCCCATTGTATGGAGTAGAGAGGATCATCCTCCCCAGGTTGACAATCCGGGCCAGCTAGCCCTGGTGGTGGCACCTCAGGTGGGAGGTTATAAGTTCACCAAGGTGCTCATGGATGAAGGGAGCAGCATTAACATCCTGTACTATGAGACCTTCCATCGTATGGGGTTAACAGATAAACATCTCAAACCGTCCAATACAGTGTTCCATGGTGTGGTGCCTGGCAAGTCAGCATATCCGGTTGGTAAAATAGCTCTCGAAGTGGCCTTTGGAGATGAATATGACTCCAGATCGGAAACATTGACGTTTGAAGTGGTGAAAATCCAAAGTCCATATCACGCCCTGTTTGGGCAGCCGGCTTATGCCAAGTTCATGGCACGGCCTTGTTATATCTATTTGCAGCTCAAGATGTCGGGTCACAAGGGGACAATAACGGTTCATGGGAGCCGCAAGATCGCTTTGGAATGTGAGGAAGGTGATGTGGCTTACGCAGAGTCGGTTTGTGCCACCGAGGAGCTGAAGTATTATAAGGACAATGTTGATCCAGCGGACATGACTCCATTGAAGAAGCCAACTACAGAGCATGATCCGGCCCTGAAATTCAAATCAGCAGCTGAGACTAAGCTTGTTGACTTCGTGCTGGCGATTCGTCCAAGCGATTCAAACATCGGTGCCAACTTGGATCCGAAATAGGAAAGCGCGCTCATCGAGTTCATCCGTGAGAATCGGGACATTTTGCATGGAAGCCTTCGACATGCCGGTGTACCGGGCAACTCGCCGAGCACACTCTTAATGTTGATCCCAAGTACAAACCAGTGAAGCAGTTTCTCCGTCGGTTTAACGAAGAAAGGCGTAAGGCCATTGAGAGGAGGTGGCGGGCTCTTAGCAGCTGGTTTTATCGTTGAAGTTTTCCATCGAGTGGCTTGCTAATCCGGTGCTGGTTCTTAAGAAAAACGGCACACTGTGCATGTGTGTGGATTACAGATCTTAACAAGGCTGTCCAAGAGATCCTTTTGCCCTCCCGCATTGACCAGATTATTGATGCCGCTGCGGGTTGTGGCGTGTGAGATTTTTGGATGCGTATTCGGGTATCATCAGATCAAGATGGCAGTTAAGGACCAGGAGAAGGCGGCGTTTATCACTCCCTTTGGAGCCTTACGCTATGTGTCTATGCCTTTTGGGCTCAAGAGCGCCCAAGCAACTTATCAACGCTGGTGCGAAATTGCTCGCATAAAGCAGATCGGCCGTAATGTACGCCTATGTTGATGATATTGTGGTCAAATCAAGGAGAAGGAGACACTGATTGACGATTTGAAGGAAACCTTTGACAACCTGCGGGTTTACGAGATGATGCTCAACCCGGCTAAATGTGTCTTTGGTGTTCCGGCAGGCAAATTATTGGGTTTTCTCGTGTCTAACAGGGGAATTGAAGCTAATCCGGAGAAGATTACGGCTGTTAACTCCCTGGCTAAACCGAAGTGTATTAACGATGTCCAGCGTTTGGCAGGCCGGATTGCCCTTGTTGAGCGGTTTATCGGCCGCCTCGAAGAAGGCCATCCCTTTGTATCGAATCTTTGAAGAAGACGGTCAGTTTATGCGAGTGCGGCCGCCGCCGGCGTTGGAGGACTTAAAGCGCAATTGGCCAACCCGCTTTGTGCTCGCCGCTCCCATTGACAAGGAGCGCTTTTGCTATATGTTGCTGCTAATGCTGGCGGTCAGCGTGGCCATTGTGGTGGAGCGGAAGGAGGCAGGGAAGGAGCATCCGGTTCAACATCCGGTTTACTATATCAGCGAGGTACTTATCGAATCTAAGCAAAGGTATCCGCATTGGCAGAAGCTGGTATATGGAGTTTTTATGGAAAGCCGAAGCTGAGCGGTATTTCCAAGGGCACCCCATCACGGTGGTCGATTCTGCTCCTTTAGGCGATATCATACTGTAACCGGAAGCGATCGGCGGATTGCCAAGTGGGCTATAGAGCTTGGGCGCACGGTTCGAAATGCGTGCCTCGGACGGCGGTGAAGTCTCAAGCACTTGTGGATTTCATTAACGATTGGACGGAGTTGCAAGCACTGAAGAAAAGCGGATCATACATATTGGACCATCCATTTTGACGGATCCGAGGCAATTGGAGGCTCGGGGCTGAGTCGTACTAACTTCCCCACGAGGTGACAAGTTTTATTACGTTCTCCGCTTAATGTTCCCTTGTACTAACAATGCAGCTGAATATGAAGCCTTGCTCCATGGTCTCCGGATGGCTAAGGAGATGAATCTAAGCGGGTTAAGTGCTTGGTGACTCGGACCTAGTGGCTCAACAGTGTCCGCACTTGGGATTCAAAGGACCCACTCATGGTTGCATATCGTCGTGAGGTGGATATCGTTGCAGGTCACTTCAAGGGCTATCGAGGTGGACCACGTGGACCGTCGGAAGAATGAAGCGGCGGACGCTTTAAGCGGTTGGGCTCTCGGCGCAAACCGGTCCCGCCTAATGTTTTTCGGGCGTGTTGCACAACCCGTCGGTCAAGCTCCCCGGTGAAGCGGATTTGGCTATTCTGATCCGGAGGCTCAATTGGTGGCAGCTCTTCACGTCACTCTGGATTGGACGCTTCCTTATCTTGCGTACATGAACCGGGGCGAGTTACCAGAAGATGAGACGTTGGCCCGGCAGATAGTCCGGCGATCTAAGTCTATGACCATTGTTAATGGCGAATTGCATCATTGCAGCGTGTCAGGAGCGTTTCAACACTGTGTGTCCTCTGAGGAAGGCTGTGAAATATTGCGTGAGATCCACGAAGGAGATTGTGGTCACCACGCCGGTTCAAAATCCTTGGTGGCTAAAGCGTTCCTCCACGGTTTCTATTGGTTGACTGCCCATGCTGATGCGGAAGATCTGGTCAGACGATGTGATGGTTGCCAAAAGTTTTCCAGACGTGCTCATGTACCGGCCCAAGAATTGAGGATGATTCCAATTACTTGGCCGTTTGTGACTTGGGGGCTGGATATGGTTGGACCTTTTAAAAGGTCCAAGGACAAAAAGACCCACCTCCTGGTGGCGGTTGACAAGTTTACAAAGTGGGTGGAGGCAGAACCTGTTAGCAAGTGTGACGCGGCTACGGCGGTTCAGTTAATCAAAAGGGTGATTTTCTGGTTTGGCTTTCCAACAGTATCATCACAGATAATGGTACCAATTTGTCCAAAGGTGCCATGAAAGAGTTCTGCGAACATGAGCACATCCGGCAGCGTTTCTTGATAGCCACCCACAGTCCAATGGTCAAGCGGAAAGGGCTAATCAAGAGATCTTGAGAGGCATCAAGCCCCGGCTTATGGTCCCTTTGCAGAGGACACCAGGTTGTTGGCTAGAAGAGCTACCGTCTGTGTTATGGAGTATAAACACTACGCCTAACAGATCCACGGGATACACGCCGTTCTTTATGGTTTATGGAGCGGAGGCGGTTCTCCCCAGTGACATCCATCATGACTCACCTTCGTGTGGCAGCTTATGTTGAAGCGGACAACAAGACGGCACGGCAGGACGCTTTGGATCGGTTGGATGAAGAGCGTGACATAGCAGCTGCCCACTCGGCGATTTACCAACAGGATCTTCGTCGTTACCATAGTCGCCGGATCAGAACCAGAACTTTTCAAGAAGGAGATTTGGTGCTTCGGCTCATCCAAGACCAGACTGATATGCACAAGCTATCCCCACCTTGGGAGGGGCCTTTCGTGGTCAGCAAGAATCTGCACAACGGGTCGTACTATCTGATCGATATTCGAGAGCATAAAGACTCACGCACGTCATAGGAGGAGACCAACAGGCCGTGGAACATAGCTCATCTTCGGCCTTATTATACCTAAGCCATCGGCTCTACTTATGTACATATTACATTGTATATATTATAAAGTAATAAACCGGAGCCTCGGTGAAGCGGGGTATCGTTACATTACATCATGTGTGGTTACATGGAGTTATTACGTCTTAAAGCGGCCTCTGGTTTACCCCCGAGTTTGCTTTTCAAAATCTTTGTGATATCACTTGGGGGCTTGGTGGTGTCAGAACCAATGCAACACCTTTGATAGGCGAAAGCCACCGGATCACTTGGGGACATGGTCAAGTCTGAACCGACACGCCTCTTGATTGGCCTAAGGCCATAGAGTCACTTGGGGCTTGGTGAACCGAACCATTGCCACGCCACTTGATCGGCATAATGCCACGGTTTGATTGGGGACTGGCTGACTTGAACCATGGCTACACCTTATAGGGAGCTTGGTCGTGTCCGACCATGGTAACACCATCTGATCGGCTCAGTAAAGCCTTCTTTTTTGCAAACGGTTTATCATTGCCGTTGCTTCCATGTTTTTTCATAACTATCATTTGATTTTTGTTGCGTTTCTTAAACCTACAACATTTTTAAACCGGTTCAAATTGTCAATTGACGGAATTCGGTCAATTTTTTAGTCCGGAGATAATTTCACCAGTTTGACGTTTTTCTGTTAACATCCCATTATGGAGTAACAGGGGGCTTGTCATGACCCGGCACGGTTTACGTGGTAAACCGGCATTATAAATAACAGGAGCTGTTTTCTCCTTTCACGGTAAGGGTTTGTACAACCTCCGCTTCAAGATTGGCTAAGCCAACTTTATGCCCAGCGATGGCAGGTATTTTGTATCACAAATTTTGATTATATACCTCAATATTTCATTTCATATTTATATGAACGTCACAAGCCGGCTGGCGGCACAAAACTGCCGTGGTGGTTTAAGATTTTGTGATTGCAGGCAATATAAGATTGAAAGCTTCGATCATTCAAGAAAAAGTATCAGCACCTATGCGCGAAGGCATATTAAAAGCAAGAGTGTTGGCTATCCTATTACAAGGCAACATGGTGCCCAAATAAGATCATTGTGTCTTGGCGGAATAAAATGAAACAGCTATTCAAACCGGCTTCGGTTCATGCTTTGGCTCGCCGCCCGGTCGATGGTTGTGGGTCGTCTTGCGCCGCTTGACCTCTTCATCTCTACCCAGCTCTTTGAAGTCAACAATGGTCGGTCGATTCCCATTAAAGCTTGAAAGACATCCTCCTCATGGATCGGGAAGATGGTTCAATATCGGGGCGTAAGTATGCTTACGGATCGGAGGATCGGGTTCTCCGCTTGGGAATAGGTGCAGCCACTCGCTTGTTACGATCGTCATATTGAGCTTGATAATGCGACAAGTTTGCCTCTTGACCAATTGGCAAGCCGGAGGCGCCTTTGCCGGTTTATCGCTCTCGGATCATCTTCGTTGAACTTTGAACCGCCTTCCTTCAGATTGGGATAGCCACGAGCTGCCTCAAGCTGGATCGAATCGGCACCCATGCCTTTGCCCGGATTAAAGGCGTTAATGGCGCTGGTTCGAGCAGCAGATTTCTTGACTCTTCAATCCGGGCGGAAGCATTGACAACCTCATAAGAGTATCTTGGATTAAGGAGGTGCTGGATTGTTATGTGATGCGATGGAGATGATCCGCTGCGCTCGAGGTCTGACTGCTCTATTAAGGTATAGGCAGCCTTCAATTTCTTCGAACATCGACCCCAAGTGACCAATGCGTGTGCCTACAGCATTGCAAGAGAAATCATAAACCGTACTTATCATAAGAAGGTCAAGATTATCAAAGAAGCCAAAGGAAGCTTACCAAAGATGGCAGCAGTCATGGAATGCACTTGCCGCTCACATTGATCAGCTCATCTACCACGGTTTAAGGGCAGCTTGACATTTTCAACCTTTTGGTTAAAGCGGCCTTTTCGGTATCCGGACCGCCCGCTCGAGACTTGAACCACTCCTTGAGCTGCTCCATGGTAGTCAAGGCGTTTTCAGCCCATCCTTGGCCTTGGAGGTTTACGCTTGTTGAGACTTGATTTTCTTGAAGATCATTGATTTGGGAGGCTTGTTGGCGTATCTCATTCGCAACAAAAAGGAACATGTTAATATCTTCATTGCAAGTCCCAAATGCATAACCAGTCATACACATGGCACTTGGGGGCTAATGCATATTTGATCTTCATCTATCAATAAAATCACAAAGTCCCAAGCTCAATACAGGTATTCAACTTGGCACTTGGGGGCTAATGGCTATTTGCTCGAACATGTTCTGATGCGGCGATATAAATTATAGTCCCGGTTTAACTATACTAAGTTGAACCGGCCCTTGGGGGCTACATCAGTGGATTCTGAAGCATTGAGTTTATGTTAAGTCCCGGTTTAACTATACTAAGTTAAACCGACCCTTGGGGACTAGGAGAGTTAACAAAATTGAATTATCCAAGCGGGAGAAGAACATGGAGGTTACCTCGAATTTTTCTTTCATCATCTTCACCAGGTCAGCTTCATAATCATGGCTGGTATACAGCCGGTTCAAATAGCCAGAATGAAGGTCTTGGGGGTTCAGAGTGGCGTAAGTTGCCAGATCAACATCCCACTTGCCCTTGCTCATAGTGGCAAATTCTTCTTTGGCAGAATGTTTGGATAAAGCGACCGGATTACCGGTTCGCTGTGGCCAAAGCCGATAATCCTGCGTCATCATCCTTGGTATCGCCGGTTTAACCGAGGCGATCGTTTTGTCGGCAGGCGGATTGGGTGGTGGATTTTTCAATCGGGTTGGGCTTCGGGCTGGTCGGCAGGAAGGAGGTGTCAGCATGCCTTTCTTCAGCAACAAAATCGCCCTCTTGCAGTGGCGGGTCATTGGGCGTGTCTTCACAGATAGCTGCTTCAAGATTTGGGGCTCTGTCCGGTTCAGGGGCAGTCTCTTCGTCGGCTGCTTTATCCAGACGAGCCTTTTTGCTCGGCCTAGGCTTGGCCCTGAAAAGGCACAACAACGATCAAATCGGCATATACTACACAATGATGCAAGAGAAACAATATGAAAGGTATAACTTACCCAAGCACCGTTTTAAGCGGTGGCAGCTGAGTGGCTGATGATTCGCCAGATGAGGAGTGGGAAGTGATCTGATAATCGGAGTCAAACGGATTAAGGGGTTTACGAAAACAACCTGCTTTAGGATAAGCACTGACAAGCAAATTAGAGACCTCTGAACGATGTTTCCGAACCGGACTATTCGGTAAACCGGTGGAGGTAACTACCTGGTCATTGTGCGAGTTATGCGGCGAGCTTCATGTTGTTGAGTCTTCATAAGAAATTTTGGATCCAAGTAAGAAAGGGGATGAGAAAATTTAATTTTCCGGTTTGCCCGACGGTTTTTTAGTGAAGGCAAAGGACTTGAGTCAGAGGAGAGAATAGTTACCTCTACAACATCAGCATTACTGGTTTCAGCATCATCCTGACAAACATCATCATTAATTAGGCGTGTGAAAAGTAAGCCAAGTGAATCAAATTCTACCTCAAGGTCCGGATTACCCACTTCATCGTCCACAGCCGGATCAGAAGATGAAGTGGTTTTCCTCTTATGAGCAGTTTTCTTGACAACTTTGGTCTTTTGCTGGATTGGTTTTTCCGGTTTGTCTGGCTTCTCTGGTTTCTCTTGTGGACGTTTCTTACTCCAGAATGGATCATCACCCTGATTAAGCAGCAGTTGATGTTAAAAATGATGCCAGAAATAGCAGTAATATATTCAGTAAAAAATAGTCGAAGTCTTACGGATGGCGGTTTGTTGGTAGCACGAAGGGGAGCAGACCGGTTCAGCACGAGGTGTTCGGTTCATTCAACATTTTCTTCACAGCCTCAGTGACCTCATCATCGGTGAGCTATTAACGTGTCGGAGGGGGTCGTCGACACTACCAGTGTACTCACACATTAAACTAGAGCGCCGGGAGAGGGGCAGTATGCTCCATGATATCCAACAGCGTGCGAGATCAATACCGGTTAAACCGTTGGCCATGAAGGCTCTGAGCTTGGAGAGTTGAGGAGCATATTTACTTCTCTCATTGGCAGTTAATCTTTGCGGAAAGGGATGTGCTTTACTGAGTCGCTCCGAACGAAAACCGGGCAAAGGATTCTCATTGGCAGGTGAAGTGTCTCTGCAATAAAACCATGTTTGATTCCATTCCTTGGGGTGGCTATGCAGTTTGACATGAGGATAAGTGACCTCCTTTCTTTTTTGAATCGCCACACCACCCAATTATGTGTTGGGCCCGTCAGTGAATTCTGTGCGGCGGTTTAGATGGAAGCAGTCTCTGAACAGTTCAACTGTAGGTTCTTCTTGAAAGTATTCCTCACAGAGCACTTGGAAGTGACAAATATTGGTAACAGAATTGGGGCCCGTGTCTTGTGGACGGAGTTGAAAATTGACTAACACATCCCGGTAAAATTTTGAACCGGGCGGATTGAAACCCCGGGCTAGGTGATCTGCGAAAACTACAACCTCTCCTTCTTGAGGTGTGGGTGGACATTCTTTGCCAGGAACCCTCCAATGGATAGTATTTTTACTGCCTAAAGCGCCAGTCAGGACCAGATTGTTTAATTGAGTTTCGGTGACACGGGAAGGAGCCCAGTTGCACTCATATACTTGTTTGGCCATCTACAAAAAATATGAATCCGGTTCAAGAAATGTGTTGGGACAAAGACAGAACCGGTGTACAGTGCTAAATCGGAGACAAATACATCTAAACCGGAGTTCTATGAAGCGACAGTGTCTGGTTAAGGAGTTCTGGTGGTTCAACAAGGGGACTAATGGTGTATACCGGTTTATCTAATTTTTTCTATGTTAAGTTAAACCGCCTGGTCTAAGGTCTAAATATTGAAAACAATTGAGGTTGTGAACGGCTAAGTGTGCAGAAACAAGTTTCGCAAGATTTCTTTACAACGAAGGATCTGAAGCCAGATCAGAAAAGAAGAAAAATATCCAAAAAAGAATACAGCAGAGCAGTATTGATGCAATGAGCAGGAGATGATGTGCGAGATCTATGGACGTGAGCACGAGACTACAGGCGGATGCTAAAAGCTACTACTAATCAGAGCAAGGTGTCACAGATCTATCCAGGAGTCTGGTATGAGCATGAACAGTTCATGGAGCACGGCAAGAACAAGAAACCCTAGAACGGATCTAGGTCGAGGGGAACCGAGGACCTACCTGAGTTGAGGAGATGCGGAAGAGTCTGCGTTTCTCTGGTGCGTTCAGGTTGATGCAGCGGCTCAAGACGGTGCAGAGGTCGACGGCGGCGGAGCTCCGAGGCTAGCGACGCGAGGAAGACGAAGAGAAAGGGGCGAGAGGGAGAAAAGGAATGACCCTTCGGTCCTATTTATAAGGCAAGATACGTGTCGGTAGCGTGAATCAAGGAACCACAAATCTAGGAAACAGAGCAGTCGCCTCGATTATTGCGGATCTGTTAAACAAATAAGATATTATGAATGCTATCTTTATGGGGACGTCATGCCGGTTTACAGCAACCGGAGAAGGTGACCTCACGGCGGTTCAACGATTTCAAGAAGGTATTGAAGATGAAGGTTTTTTATCAAGGATTGACATGAACCTGTTCAAATCAATCTGGGGCCTAATGTTGGGGATATTATTACTGGGCGTAAACCGGCCTATCTGGGCCGGGTTAACTTCATCAGTAGTTCAACGGTGTAAAAGCCCAAGAGGCATAAAGTAAGGGCCCAAGGCCTGTAGTCGGTTTAGAACACATGGCCGTAAACCGCCTGGTATGTAAACTTGTATTGTAAGTTAGGAATAGAGAGAGACCAACCCGGATACGAGTATGAACCGGAGATTGGGACTCTCTGAACCGACGGGCGTCACCCGTGTATATAAGGGGACGACCCGGGGCGGTTCAAGGACAGAGAACAACAGCTCGAGGCCTAGGCAAAGCTTATTTTCTCCCTAGTCATCGAGACCACATCAATTCCATCACAACTAGACGTCGGCTTTTACCTTCATCGAAGGGGCCGAACTAGTATAACTCTTGTGTCTTTGCGTCCGCTTTAACCCCTTCAAGTTAACCCGCAGCGATGGCTCCACGACTAAGTCCTTTAATGAGGACATCTGCCATGACAAAACCACGACACTAACCCTCTTCGATGTCTATATTATCTGGAGGGTTTTAGTCCGTAGGACGAACAACAATCATACCATAGGCTAGCTTCTAGGGTTTAGCCTCTCTGATCTCGTGGTAGATCTACTCTTGTACTACCCATATCATCAATATTAATCAAGGAGGAGTAGGGTTTTACCTCCATCGAGAGGGCCCAAACATGGGTAAAAACATCGTGTCCCTTGTCTCCTGCTACCATCCGCCTAGACGCACAGTTCGGGACCCCCTACCCGAGATCCGCCGGTTTGACACCGACAGTTATCCTTTCTGATCGATCTATTCAAGAGTCTGTAGTAAAATAACATGAAGCTATTTTTTCCGTTCGATCTATCAAAGAGTTCGTACTAGAATAACACCTTAAGACACAAATCAATCAAAACCCTAATGTCACCTAGATACTCCAATGTCACCACAAGTATCCGTGGGTATGATTATACGATATGCATCACACAATCTCAGATTCATCTATTCAACAAACACATAGAACTTCAAAGAGTTCCCCAAAGTTTCTACCGGAGAGTCAAGACGAAAACGTGTGCCAACCCCTATGCATAAGTTCACAAACGGAACCCGCAAGTTTATCACCAAAACATACATCAAGTGGATCATGTGAATATCCCATTGTCACCACAGATAAGCACGGCAAGACATACATCAAGTGTTCTCAAATCCTTAAAGACTCAATCCGGTAAGATAACTTCAAAGGGAAAACTCAATCCATTACAAGAGAGTAGAGGGGGAGAAACATCATAAGATCCAGCATTAACAACAAAGCTCGCGATACATCAAGATCGTATCACCTCAAGAACACGAGAGATAGAGAGAGCAAACACATAGCTCTAGTACATACCCTCAGCCCCGAGGGTGAACTACTCCCTCCTCGTCATGGAGAGCGCCGGGATAATGAAGATGGCCATCGGTGAGGGATTCCCCCTCCGGCAGGGTGCCAGAACAGGGCCCCGATTGGTTTTTGTTGGCTACAAAGGCTTGTGGCGGCGGAACTCCTGATCTATTCTGCTCCCCGATGTTTTTAGGGTATATGGATATATATAGGCGAAAGAAGTTGGTCAGGGGAGCCACGAGGGGCCCACGAGGGTGGGGGCGCGCCTCCCTGGCTCGTGGCCACCTCAAAGCTTCCTTGACTTCAACTCCAAGTCTCCTAGATTACGTTCGTTCCAAAAATCACGCTCCCGAAGGTTTCATTCCGTTTGGACTCCGTTTGATATTCCTTTTCTGCGAAACACTGAAACAAGGGAAAAAACAGAAACTGGCACTGGGCTCTGTGTTGATATGTTAGTCCCAAAAATAATATAAAAGTGTTTAATAAAGCCCATAAGCATCCAAAACAGATAATATAACAGCATGAATACTTCATAAATTATAGATATGTTGGAGACGTATCAGCATCCCCAAGCTTAATTCCTGCTCGTCCTCGAGTAGGTAAATGATAAAATAAAAATTTATGAAGTGTGAATGCTAGCAGGTGCATAACTTTGATCAATGATAATTTCAATCATCTTTTCTATCATCATTATATATCATAACAGTAGCTCATCTCATAAATCTTCTCATGATCAAGTAACAAGCTATTCACATGTTAAAGTATAGATCATAAACTTTCTTGAAAACTAACAAACCGTGTTATTAGTCATCAAGCAATTACAATTTATCTTATTTGAAGGAAGAGTCTATGTCAGAGCTTTGATTCAGCAAACTTAACATACTCAACTATCATTTAGTCTTGCACAATTGCTAACACTCACATGATATTTATGGGTTCAAAGTTTTAATCAGACACAGAGAAAGATAGGGGCTTATAGATTCGCCTCCCATCCTTTTACCTCAAGGGTAATGTCAACAATAATAGTTCATGATGCCTTACATCCAATTGGATATATATATCAGGATCTTTCCAACACAATGTGTTTGCCAAAGGATAAAATGTAAAAAAGGAAAGGTGAAGATCACCATGACTCTTGCATAAGGTATAAGACAAGAATAAAAGATAGGCCCTTCGCAGAGGGAAGCAGAGGTTGTCATGCGCTTTTATAGTTGGATGCACAAAATCTTAATGCGAAAGAACGCCACTTTATATTGCCACTTGTGATAGGGACCTTTATTATGCAGTCCGTCGCTTTTATTGCTTCCACATCACAAGATCGTATAAAGCTTATTTTCTCCACACTAATAGATCATACATATTTAGAAAGCAATTTTTATTGCATGCACTGATGACAACTTACTTGAAGGATCTTACTCAATCCATAGGTAGGTATGGTGGACTCTCATGGCAATACTGGTTTAAGGGATGTTTGGAAGCACAAGTAGTATCTCTACTTGGTGCAGAGAATTTGGCTAGCATGAGGGGGAAACGCAAGCTCAACATGTTGGATGATCCATGACAATATACTTTATTTCCGATATAAGAAAACATAACCCATTACATTGTCTTCCTTTTCCAACATCAACCTTTTAGCATGTCATCCTTTAATGAGTGCTCACAATTACTAAAGATGTCCAAGATAGTATATTTATATGTGAAATCTCTCTTCCTTCAATATTCTTTCATGAATTGTTCAAGTGACCAATACAATGTTTGCTAACCTTCAATAAATTTACCACCTCTACTTCTTATATGTAAAGTCCTTACTCCCCATGGGATAAGCATATGAAACATATATAATTTCAGATTTATGACATTCAAATCATTCAACCATTTACTCATAGGATATAATTGAAGCACACGAGTAAATGACAAACTACTCCAAAAAGATATAAGTGAAGATCAATGAGTAGTTAAATAATTATGTAGCTATGTGAAGACTCTCTCTCATTTAAGAATTTCAGATCTTGGTATTTTATTCATACAGCAAGCCAAAACAAAAGAAAATAAAATGACGCTCCAAGCAAAACACATATCATGTGGTGAATAAAAATATAGCTCCAAGTAAAGTTACCGATGAACAAAGACGAAAGAGGGGATGCCATCCGGGGCATCCCCAAGCTTATGCTCTTGGTTATCCTTGAATATTACCTTTGGGTGCCTTGGGAATCCCCAAGCTTAGGCTCTTGACACTACTTATTCCATAGTGCATCGAATCTTTACCCAAAACTTGGAAACTTCACAACACAAAACTTAACAGAAAATCTCGTGAGCTCCGTTAGCGAAAGAAAACAAAACACCACTTCAAGGTACTGTAATTAACTCGTTATTTATTTATAATTGTGATAAACCTACAGTATTCCAACTTCTCTATGGTTTATAAACTATTTTACTAGCCATAGATCATCAAAATAAGCAAACAACACACGAAAAACAGAATCTGTCAAAAACAGAACAGTCTGTAGTAATATGTAACTAACACAAACTTCTGGAACTCCAACAATTCTACCAAAATAGGAAGACCTAGATAATATGTTTATTGATCTACTGCAATTGGAATCAGTATTTTATCATGTTCTGGTGATCTTAAACAACTGTTTTCGTGAACAGAAAGCTTCTGGAATTTTCAGCAAGATCAAATAACCATCATCCAAGAAGATCCTATAGGTCTTACTTGGCACAAACACTAATTAAAAAAAATTAAAAAAACATCTAAACAGATGCTAGAAGAATTATTTATTCCTAAACAGAACCAAAAAGCAAAAAACTAAAATAAAATTGGGTTGCCTCCCAACAAGCGCTAACGTTTAACGCCCCTAGCTAGGCATGATGATTTCAATGATGCTCACATAAGACATAAGAATTGAAACATAAAGAGAGCATCATGAAGAATATGACTAGCACATTTAAGTCTAACCAACTTCCTATGCATAGGTATTTTGTGAGCAAACAACTTATGGGAACAATAATCAACTAGCATAGGAAGGCAAAACAAGCATAACTTTAAGACTTTAAGCACATAGAGATGAAACTTGATATTATTGCAATTCCTACAAGCATATATTCCTCCCTCATAATAATTTTTAGTAGCATCATGAATGAATTCAACCATATAACCATCACATAAACCATTCTTTTCATGATCTACTTGCATAGAAATTTTACTACTTTCTACATAAGCAAATTTATTCTCATTAGGAATAGTCGGAGTATCATAAAAGACTTGAATACTATAAATTGTTTCCACATTAAAAGAGTAATGTTCAGAAAAAGGGTAATCATAATCATGACAAGTTTTATAAATATAATCATCACTACTCTTTATAGCATAAGTGTCATTGCAATAATCATCATAAATAGGAGGCATGCTATCATCATAATAAATTTGCTCATCAAAACTTGTGACGCTAAAAATATCATCTTCATTAAACATAGCATCCCCAAGCTTGGGACAAACATTAATTTCAGAAAATATATTCTCAAACATGTCATTCTCATCAAACAAAGCATCCCCAAGCTTGAGCCTTTTCATATCATAAGCATAATCACTCTCATCATTAATAGTATGGATAGCACCAATAGTATAGCAATTATCATCATCACAATGAGTAATAGGCACAACATCATTTGGGAGGGATACCTTTCTACCTTTACTTCTCCGTCTTTTCTTTTTCTTCTTCACATCATGTGTGGGTTTAACCCTCTCTTTTGAGCTCCTTATTAATGAGATTGGTTGAATAGAAAGCTCCTCCTCGTTCCCTGATTCATCATAAGAAATAATAGGAGGATATTGGGAAGTCTCTTCCCTTTCATTAGTATTCTATTCATCTTCTATTTCTTTTCTTTTCTTTATATACTTGGCAATATAAGGATTTTCAATGCAATTCACCGCACAATACATATAAATTTCCTCTAGATCAAAATCAAGAACTCTATCAAGGGAAAATTCTGGAATAACCTTAGTTATACGTTTCATTTCTTCATAACCCAAGAGCAAACTAAGTTCATTATGATGTGCAAGGGAAATCAAGTCATCACAATTTTTGGACACGATACGATCATGAAACAATTTGCATTGGAGATTTAAATGACCATGTTCATTGCAAAGTTCACAAGGATGACTAAGAAAATTTAAATTTTCAGCACAAACATCTAGCCTCTCTTGCAACCATTTAGTTTCTAAGTACTTATGCCTCTTATAAAATCTATCTTTCCTTTCTGGTATGTATTTGCAAACTCTATGCACTCCATAGAAATCGACATGCTTATAGGAAACATTTTCATCATGAATAGTGCAATCATCATTAGTACCATGGATATTTAAAGAGTTCATACTAACAACATTGCAATCATGCTCATCATTCAAAGATTCAGTGCCAAACATTCTTATGCATTCTTCTTCTAGCAATTGCGCACAATTTTCCTTTCCATCATTCTCACGAAAGATATTAAAAAGATGAAGCGTATGAGGCAAACTCAATTCCATTTTTTGTAATTTTCTTTTATAAACTAAACTAGTGACAAGAAACTAAAAGATTCGATTGCAAGATCTAAAGATATACCTTCAAGCACTCACCTCCCCTGCAACGGCGCCAGAAAAGAGCTTGATGTCTACTACGTAACCTTTTTCTTGTAGACGTTGTTGGGCCTCCAAGTGCAGAGGTTTGTAGGACAGTAGCAAATTTCCCTCAAGTGGATGACCTAAGGTTTATCAATCCGTGGGAGGCGTAGGATGAAGATGGTCTCTCTCAAGCAACCTTGCAACCAAATAACAAAGAGTCTCTTGTGTCCCCAACACACCCAATACAATGGTAAATTGTATAGGTGCACTAGTTCGGCGAAGAGATGATGATACAAGTGCAATATGGATGGTAGATATAGGTTTTTGTAATCTAAAAATATAAAAACAGCAAGGTAACTAATGATAAAAGTGAGCACAAACAGTACGGCAATGCGTTGAAACAAGGCCTAGGGTTCATACTTTCACTAGTGCAAGTTCTCTCAACAATAATAACATAATTGGATCATATAACTATCCCTCAACATGCAACAAAGAGTCACTCCAAAGTCACAAATAGAGAAGAACAAACGAAGAGATTATTGTAGGGTACGAAACCACCTCAAAGTTATCCTTTCTGATCGATCTATTCAAGAGTCTGTAGTAAAATAACATGAAGCTATTCTTTCCGTTCGATCTATCATAGAGTTCGTACTAGAATAACACCTTAAGACAGAAATCAACCAAAACCCAAATGTCACCTAGATACTCCAATGTCACCACAAGTATCCATGGGTATGATTATACGATATGCATCACACAGTCTCATATTCATCTATTCAACCAACACACAGAACTTCAAAGAGTGCCCCAAAGCTTCTACCGGAGAGTCAAGACAAAAACGTGTGCCAACCCCTATGCATAACTTCACAAACAGAACCCGCAAGTTGATCACCAAAACATACATCAAGTGGATCACGTGAATATCCCATTGTCACCACAGATAAGCACGAGAAGACATACATCAAGTGTTCTCAAATCCTAAAAGACTCAATCCGATAAGATAACTTCAAAGGGAAAACTCAATTCATTACAAGAGAGTAGAGGGGGAGAAACATCATAAGATTCATCTTTAATAGCAAAGCTTGCGATACATCAAGAGCGTACCACCTCAAGAACACGAGAGAGAGAGAGAGAGAGAGAGAGAGAGAGATCAAACACATAGCTACTGGTACATACCCTCAGCCCCGAGGGTGAACTACTCCCTCCTCGTCATGGAGAGCGCCGGGATGATGAAGATGGCCACCGGTGAGGGATTCCCCCTCCGGCAGGGTGCCGGAACAGGGTCTCGATTGGTTTTTGGTGGCTACAAAGGCTTGCTGCGGCGGAACTCCCAATCTATTCTGCTCCCCGATGTTTTTAGGGTATATGGATATATATAGGCGAAAGAAGTTGGTTAGGGGAGCCACGAGGGGCCCACGTGGGTGGGGGGCGTGCCCAGGGGGGCAGGCGCGCCTCCCTGCCTCGTGGCCACCTCGAAGCTTCCTTGACTTCAACTCCACGTCTCCTGGATCACGTTCGTTCCAAAAATCACGCTCCCGAAGGTTTTATTCCGTTTGGACTCCGTTTGATATTCCTTTTCTGCGAAACACAGAAATAAGGAAAAAACAAAAACTAGCACTGGGCTCTAGGTTAATAGGTTAGTCCCAAAAATAATATAAAAGTGTTTAATAAAGCCCATAAACATCCAAAACAGATAATATAATAGCATGAATACTTCATAAATTATAGATACATTGGAGACGTATCAGCTCCCACCGCGTGACGAGGCGCCGCCGCGGCTGCAAGTGGCCATGGTGGGGGCCGTGACGTGCTTACGCGAGCGTCCGCATCCTCTCTTGGGCGGCGGCGAGTCGGGCCCCTCCTAGCGGGCCTTCCCCTAATCTGCGGCCGAGAATCTCTTCACCGACGCCATGGGTGTCGCTGCTAGCAATGAAGCAAGGAAGAAGAAGCGAGCGGAACAGGAAGAGATGGGCGACGGGGGCTCCGCCCCCCTCCTCGTTTATAGCAGGAGAAGGCCAACCGGTGACCCCCACGATCACTGGTAATGATGGTTTTCTTTGCATGCACCAGGGACTCATCAAATCGGGTAGTTACCGAGGCATCATGGGGAAGTGGAGACGCCCACGTACCGTCAGTCGCCACGCGTCAATCAAGGCCGCAGGCGGTTGGGGCCCGCGGCGCTCCGCACTTGACCTTTGGCTTCGCCTCGAAGCAAAGTTTGAGCGCGCCTTGGGCCCGGGGGCTACTGTCGGTGTTCTGGGAACGAGGGTCCCCAGACTTGCCTGCCTGTGGCCCACGGCATGGCTCCAGCAGCAGCATGGTACGGCCCGTCTTCACCAGCAAACACTCAAGACCCTCGCGAGGGGCCAAGCCTCGCGAGGCGGACGACACAAGACCTCCTCAGGGGCGGCCTCACTAGGCTGGCTCACGAGGGGCGGAGAGATCAAGGCGAGGGGCACCTCGTCAGGTTCCCGTGATGTGAGTTGTGACAAACAAGGTCAGGCGGGTGCCAGGCAGGCGCCAGCGGGCGCAGAGTACCCGTTGCCTCTTTGGTTCTAAAGGGGCAAGCGCAGGCGAGGAGTCCCGGGCCATCAGGCAAAGGTTTCCATATCGGTGCAACGAGACCAAGAATAGCAGGACGGCAGGACGGAGGTCATGCAGAGCCCACGACGGCGTTGTAGCGACCCGACCCAAAATCGGTCAAGTCTCTGTGTAGCTATACCATCCCAAGATCATGTTGGCACACACAGTACATTGATGAAATAATCAAAGTTCAATCACACCTGAATTTATTACACGATTCTCATATCGAGTCTTTATTACAATAGAATAAATTCGGTGAAGGCCAACTCATGAGAAATAAACTAAATAAAGCTGCGGAAGCCGTAGACGAATAGCGAGTCCATCCGACTCCATAGGGCAATCGCCAAGCGTGGATCGTAGCCTCACTCCTGATCGGAATACTCCTCTGCAACATAAGACGTTGCAGCCGTGTAGGTCAGCATTTTGAATATGCCGGCAAGTCAAAGAGAGAACAACAATAAAATTACTAACACTATATGCAATTTGGTTGTGGGGCTCTAAGTTTCATTGTTTTGCAAAAATGCCAGTTTTTCCCTATATAACAAGGACTTGTTTGCAAATACTACAAAATGTTGGTAGTTATTGAGATGGTTCCGCCAACCAATGTCTCATTCCCAATTATTAAATAACCCCCTCAATTGATTTATTAAGTTCGGTGTTGAGATATCTGAAATACTCCAAGTTCCAGAGGCTCAAATTGTCCGTAACCGGGGACACGGCTAACCGATTAGATCTTCACTCTGCAGAGGTTTGCGCACTTTACCCGCAAGATTCGTTCCCTCCTTTAAGTCTTCGCACTTCATGGTGTTTGAAGGCGGACGAACAAACAGGGTCTTCCAAGAGTTCCTCCGCCACCGCCGGTACCCATCCAATCCTACCGTTCTTCTACATCTCGTAGCACCGTCCGGCCAGAGTCACACCTACGGTTGACCTAGCCAGAGCCCATAATGGCTTGCGGCTGCACAGGTAAGCTTCCGGTCAATGGGGTATACATCCGTCTCTTCGTGGCTGGGTGAAGCTTTCCGCAAGATGTCATGGTGCTTCTCCATGCATCCCGGCCAACCATTGGTTTTCTCCAGGGTGCCCGTCAACCGTCCTCCACCCAGTAGTGAATTTTGAAGTCCATCTTGAGCTTGAAGTCATGGGGTTGTCATCATCTTGACTCTCACATCTCCCTTATGAATCACTCAACCAACCCGTCTCTGAGCATAGCAAAATAAACTACTTCGTCCCGGCAATGGTAACAAGGGGAATTGGGTTCATCCTACCTCATGATACTACTCAAGAACATCACTTAAAATTCACCTACTGCATTCATGGTGGGGAGGTATAATTCTAATGCAATAAAATCATAGGTATTGTAAAAGAAAACATGGTCAAATGACTTTCCTTGCTGACGATCTTCGAAAGCTAGGGACTCGTGATAGCAAGCTTCGCACTCCGGAAATTCTACCGAAGCAAACAACAATCATATAAGCATAAGAGCATACAATCAATTAACATAACACACAAAACAATTGAACCAAAACCCAAAGAAAACTCAAAGAAATCCAAATCAACGTTTTCACCACATCAAACAACAACTAAGAAATAGTTTTACACAACCAATTTTTTCTTAACAGAACCTAAGCATGGGTTTTTGCTAACTAACAGAAGAGAAAACATCATGCAACTAGGAGCAAAAAGGAATCACATCAAAAGCTATTATAGAACTCCTGTTATGCCTATAACAATCCTAGCAGGAGAAAATAAAATAAAAATTCTATTTATTGTAAATAAAAGTTCATGTTCTAAAGTTATAGAAACTAACCTAAAATAAACTATCACATGGGAAAAATAAATTATTTACTAAATAAAACAATAGGAAAATAGTAGCTAGTTAAATAAATAAGAACCACATGATTTTGATTAAAACTATTTTTTATTAAATCTAAAATGCCCAAATAAATTCCTACGGTTAGGCATGGTCAAAACAAAGTAGTGACCAAAAGAATCACTAAAATAAAATAATCCTAACTCATTTTATAGCAGAATTACTAATCTGTCTAAAACTAAAATAAAGCAATTTCTAATAATTTAACATGACTAAACATATTTTCTACGGAAACTACAACAAATTTGCAAACCAACAAAAAAAGAATCAATTAAAAATATTAAATAACCTAAAAGATATGGATTTTACAAAACTGAAACATATCTGTTAAAAACAGAAACGAAAAAAAAATAACTAAAAAGAAAACTGGGCCTATCTAACGCTCAGGCGTTAAATAACTAAAACGTGCCCGCGGTTAACGGAAAACAAACCGAGTCAGGCCGGTCTAAACTAAACCTAAATAAAACCGGAACTAAACCGGGTCTATTTAAAATAAACCGTACCCCTTCGGGTGATCTAATCTAGCGTAGATCTTAGATCGAGGCGGTGGCGAGATCTCGGTGACTCACGCGGTGGTCGACGGCGACGGCGGCTCGAGGCGGCAACGGCGCTGGTGGCTCTGGCGGTCCGGGCGACGGCGGAGACGTCCGGCATGGTCTTGGACGGGCGAGGGAGCTCGGGGTGGGATCGGTGGAGCTGGGGTTCAGAGGCGGCGGGCAAGAGTAGCAATGCAATGGCGGCGGCGTCGGGCTCGGCGATGGATTGCGGCGAGAGAGGGTCAGGCGAGGGGAAGTGGGAGGAACGGGTCGAGGGGTCGGTATATATAGGGGGGACCGGCTTGGAGGAGGGGCGAATCGGGAGGCGATCCGGATTCTTGAGATTCCGCATGACGGCGGCAGGCGCTGGTTTGGCTTGGGCAAGAGGAAGAAGACAGGGGTGGGGTCGGGGTGTCGGTGAGAGAGGGAGGTCGATTGGTCAGGCGACCGAGGGGTAGGGGGTTCACGCTGGCGGCTCGGTCGGTCGGCTCGGCCCATTGGTGGGCTGGTTGGCTGGGCATTGGCTGGGCAGCGCTGGTGTCTTGGTTGGGCTGCCTCGGCTGGTGGGCTGCCTCGGCGGCTGGCTGGGCAGTTAGCTGGTGGCGCTGGGGTTTTTTTCCTTTTTTTGAAATTAGGAGAGGGGAATATATATATAATATATATATTTTATATAGGACATATATATATCAAAATGATCAAGGGAATATTCCCTACAATTTGAACATTTTTCCAGGGGCAAAACTCAAACTTTAAAAAAAATCATTTTCTAGAAATCCCAAATAAAAATCAGATTTGAATTCAAACTTTTTGGCAAAGTTTTCTTTTGACATATTTGGAGTGTCATGTTTACTCCTCTCATACTTTTTCTCAAGTATTTGTCAGGCATTGATTTAAAATAAATTTCAATTGCCAATTCAAATTCAAATTCCATCAACTCAAAAATCTTCTGAAACTTCAAATGCTACTCAATTTCAACATATGCATAGATGCTTAGCTATAATTGTAAAACATTCCAAATAGGAAATTTGGGATGTTACAAACCTACCCACCTTAAGATGAATCTCGCCCTCGAGATTCGGGTTGGCTAGCAAATAGGTGCGGGTGGTCTCGGCGGAGGTCTTCTTCTCGCTCCCAGGTGGCTTCCTCCTCGGAATGATGACTCCACAGCACCTTACAAAACTTGATGATCTTGCTGCGGGTGACTCTGTTTGTAGTCTCGAGAATTCGGACGGGTTTCTCCTCATAAGTCAGATCACTGTCGAGCTGTATGGCCTCTAGGGGCACTATGTCTCTCAACGGAATATCGGCCATGTCGGCATGGCATTTCTTCAGCTGAGAAACATGGAAGACATCATGAACTCCGGACAATCCTTCCGCAATTCCAACTTGTAAGCAACTTCTCCACGACGTTCGAGGATTTTGTAGGGCCAATGAACCGAGGTGCTAATTTTCCTTTAACACGAACCTCTTGATTCCACGAAGTGGGGACACACGAAGATATGCCGGTCTCCCGCTTCAGTATGTTACTTCCTTGCGTTCTTGTCGGCATAACTCTTACGCCTCGGTGAGCTACCTTGAGTCTATCTCGAATCAGCTTGACTTTCTCTTCGAATCTCGATAAGATCGGGACCGAAAATTTTCGATCTCCAACACCATCCCACAGCGGTGGTGTTCGCACCTCCTTCCGTATAGAGCTTGAAGGGGCCATTTTGATCTGGTGCGATAATTGTTATTGTACGAGAACTCCGCGATGGCAAATTATCATCCCAGCTAGACCCATAGTCTAGCGCACAAGCTCTCAACATATCCTCCGGGATCTGGTTGACTCTCTCGGTCTGTCCATCATGCTGCGGATGAAAGGCTGTACTGAACTCCAGCCTCGTACCCAAAGTTTCATGCAACTGATTCCAAAACTTTGAGGTAAATTGTGTTCCTCTATCTGACACGATACTCCTCGGAACTCCATGCAGACATACGATCCTGGTCATGTATATCTTGGCTAACTTAGCGCTGGTATAGGTAGTCTTCACGGGAATGAAATGAGCTACCTTGGTCAATCGATCAACCACTACCCAGATGGAATCATAACCTAAACGGGTCCTGGGTAATCCTGTGATAAAATCCATTCCAAGTTTTTCCCATTTCCACTCGGGAATCGGCAAAGGTTGAAGTAACCCTGCTGGCTTCTGATGCTCCGCCTTTACTCGTTGGCAAACATCGCATATTGCTACGTACTCGGCAATATCCTTCTTCATACCTGTCCACCAGAAACTTTCCTTCAAATCCAGATACATCTTGGTGTTACCGGGGTGAATCAAGTACGGTGAATCATGAGCCTCCTGAAGAATTAGCTTCCTGAGTTCGGGATCATTGGGTACATAAATACGGTCCTCGTACCATATAGCTCCGTATTCATCCTTATGAAACCCTTTAGCTTTTCCTTCATTCATCCTTTTCTTTATCTCATCAATTTCCTTGTCCGACTTCTGGGCTTCACGAATTTTTTCGGCCAAAGTGGACTGAACTTCCAGAGTTGCAACATATCCTCTCGGAACTATCTCGATCGAAGATCTACGAGGTCATCGACTAACTCTGGGGTAATCCTCCGCTATAAGAGTATTCACATAACTCTTACGGCTCAAGGCATCTGCTACAACATTAGCCTTTCACGGGTGGTAATGCAATCTCATGTCATAGTCCTTGATTAACTCTAGACATCTCCTCTGCTCGAGGTTCAACTCTTTCTGCGTGAAAATATACTTCAAGCTCTTATGATCGTGTAAACATCACAGCGGTTTCCGATAAGGAAATGCCTCCAGTCTTGAGTGCATGCACTCTGCTGCTAACTCCAAATCATGTGTGGCATAATTCATCTCGTGAGGTCGTAGCTATGCGGAGGTATATGCTACAACTTTTCCTTCCTGCATGAGTACTCCTCCGAGTCCACGACGAGAAGCGTCACAATATACCCGTAATCCTTGTGTATGTCCGCAAAATCAATCTTTGGGGCTGTAACCAAGCGTTTCTTCAATTCACGAGGCGGCTTCACAATCCTCGGTCCAAGTGTACTTGGCGTCCTTCTTCAACAGCTCGGTCATGGGCTTGGCAATCTTCGAGAAATTCTCAATAAACCTCCGATAATATCCTGCGAGTCCGAGAAAACTGCGGATCTCCTTGGTGAGGTGGGTGACTGCCAATCGGTGGTGATACAACCTTGGCGGGTCAACTGCTATTCCTTCTCCTGAAATAACATGTCCGAGGAATCCGACTTCCTTCACCAAAATTCACATTTGCTGAACTTGGCATACTGGCGATGTTCTCGGAGTTTCTCCAGAACTAGATGCAAATGTTCCTTATGCTCTTCCTCGCTCTTGGAGAAAATCAGTATATCATCGATGAACACCACAACAAAATTGTCCAGATATTCCATAAATACCTTGTTCATCAAATTCATGAAGTATGCAGGGGCATTAGTCAATCCGAATGACATGACGGTATACTCATATAAACCATACCTGGTGGTAAATGTTGTTTTGGGTATATCCTTTTCACGGATCTTCAACTGATGATACCCTGATCGAAGATCGATCTTGGAGAATACATTGGCTCCAACTAGCTGATCAAATAGGTCATTAATCATCGGCAGAGGGTACTTGTTCTTGATGGTCACGTCGTTCAACGAACGATAATCCACAACCATTCTCAGGGTTCCATCCTTCTTCTCTACCAAAAGAACTGGGGCTCCCCAAGGTGACGAGCTTGGTCGAATAAATCATTTCTCCAATAGCTCATTAATTTGGTTTTTGATCTCTTCCAAATCGTTCGGGGGCATCCGATAGGGTCTCTTGGATATTGGGGCTGTGCCGGGCAATAACTCAATTAGAAATTCAATGTCTCTGTCCGGTGGCATTCCTGGTAATTCCTCCAGAAACACATCGGGAAAATCTTGCACTACTGGCACTTCCTCTGAACAACTCCGTGAGGGAATGCACTGATTCTTCATCGGGTTACGTCGGATACATACTTGATCCTCTTACGCTCCAGTGGTGAGCAGAATTGACTTCAGGCACAGTCTATGTTTCCTTCAAACCGCCAACCAATCCATGCCTAGGATTACATCCAAGGTCTGGGTTTCCAATACTATGAGGTCTGCGGAAATTTATGGTTTCCGATGTTGAGGGTTGCATGACAGCCTAAGCTCGCCATCATTTCTCCTCTGCGGAACCGGCGTGAAGAGGGCTTCTAAGGGTTCTAGTGGGCAACCCGTACTTTTCCACAACTACCCTTGATATGAATGAATCGTTGCACGAATCAAAGAGTACCAATCTGGATGTGAATTTAATAAAACTTACCAACCACGATTATCCGGCTGATCATAAACGTCCTCCACATCAATGTGGTTCACACGAGCACGAGGAAAAGGGTTGGGCTTCTTTCTGAGCTTCCATTGCCGTTTCCATTCCTCTGCTTGGCCTCCGGGCGTCGGTGGCATAGTGCCTGTTTTCGGCACTTGAAGCAGTGATGTGACTCAGATCCTTCGAACCGGGCGGGGCGATCTTGATTGCCATTACCGTTTCCATTGCATGTCTTGTTGTCCTGGTTGCGGTTGTTCCCATTTCCTCCATGGTTATGTCCTCCATGATTATGTCCTCCATGGGTGTGATGGGTATGCCCTCCCGAGTATGGGGCATAACGGGGCTTCTGCTGAGCTCCAGAGTTGTACTTCCCTGGCCATACTTCCGCTTATGCTATCAATCTGCTGCTGCTTGCCTTCAAGTATGGTGGCCTTGTCTACCAGCTCCTGGTAGTTGTTGAAGGTAGCCACCATTAGCTGCATACCCAGCTCGTCATTGAGTCCCTCGAGAAACTTTTCCTGCTTTGCGGCATCTGTGGCCACATCATCCGGGGCATAGCGAGCTAACTTGCTGAACTCATCCACGCATCTTGCCTACGATGCGGTTCCCTGGCGTAAGTTGCGGAACTCACGCTTCTTGAGACTCATGGCTCCGGTGAGACATGAGCGGTCGGAAAGCTTCTTGGAACTGATCCCACGTAATGGTGGCGATGGGATAAGTGGCGGTGTAGTTCTCCCACCAAGAGGTTGCAGGTCCATCAAGCGATGTGCGCAAAGCGCACCTTTTCGCATCTGTGCATCCAGCAGTGGCTAACTCCTTCCGACCTTGCGGAGCCAATCGCCGGCCACAATCGGCTCGGTCTTGCTAGAGAACACTGGCGATTCAGCCTTAGGAAGCGGGTCAAGTTGTCAGCGAGGGTGGTGGCGGTGTATTGTTGTTGTTGTTGTTGTTCAGTTACGGATGAGCATCTGCATGAGGGCATTCTGCTGCTGGATCAGTGGGTGAGCTCCGCGGAAAGTTGAGACCGGGTCACGTCTCGGAGGCATCTGGTGTTTTGGAGTGGATGAGAAAATTAGAATAGAACAAGGGTCTAATGAGAAAATATCACTACCCATATGAATCCACAATCATAATCACACCAATCATTTATTCAATCAACTCAAACATGGTTCAATCTCGGATTACAAATTTCACGACTAATCGAAAATAACGGCCTAACTGATCGACGGAAAAATAAAATAACATGGCGGTCGACTAAATGTCTTCATCAATTATCCTTGCGTCCTCTGGTGCGGCGTCCTCCGGTGTGGCGTCCTCTGATGCGGCGCCTCCTCTTGCGGCTTTCTTCAGTGGAGCTCCCTTCATAATCTTGGTCATTGCTCACGAGGAGTCTGTCATCTCCACTCGGAAAAAGGTCTTCTCCCAAATCCATCTTTTCCTCTAATGTGGCAACATCCTTCTTCAGCTTGTCGACTCTCTCCATGAAATCCTTGATTTCTTCTTCATGGTCAAGGAAGTCCGCGTGTGCTTTCTCCTCCAGTTCAGTTCACGGAACAAAAGCCTCCTGTGTACCTTGAGTTCTGGCGATCCGGATCTCCGTTTCTGAGGAGACACTCCAAGTCTTGGACATATGAGAGAATGGAGTCGTCCTCTCTGATGCGGATGATATCTCCATTCCTAGCTCTGCGAGAAATCATGGCGAGGTCTGATGGGTCGAGCTCGGCCCTGTACTCTTCTCGGAGATGTCCAAGTGCATGATAAATCGCCATGTCTCTTCCGAGGATCCAATTGAAATCGGTAAACTCAAAGTCAATGGGCTCTGAATGTCCTCCGAAGGTCCTTCCTGGAATGTGCACCTCAATCCTATAGCGGTATCCGTCGGAAGTGCATTGGTAGGCTTCCCGTGATTGAGGGCGAGCAATCTTCAGCTTCTTCACGATCTGGACCAGCTTCTTGCCGAGAGGCATCGTCTCATCTGGTGGCAAAACTCCGATGTAGAGCTGGGGTGAATTCGTGACCATCTAGAATGTTGAAAATCGAGAGAAGTCAGAAATGAGCAGGGAGAATTACGAATGATAAGGACATAAAATAAATAGTCTCTTCCTATGGCTTTCGATCCTAGGGGTTCGTCCTACGGTCAACTGGCTCGATACCATCTCGTAGCGACCGACCCAAAATCGGTCAAGTCTCGTGTAGCTGTACCATCCCAAGAACATCTTTGGCACACAGTACATTGATGAAATAATCAAAGTTCAATCACACCTGAATTTATTACGATTCTCATATCGAGTCTTTATTACAATAGAATAAATTGGCGAAGGCCAACTCATGAGAAATAAACTAAATAAAGTTGCGGGCGTGAGCGAATAGCGAGTCCATCCGACTCCATAGGGCAATCGCCAAGCGTGGATTGTAGCCTCACTCTGATCGAATACTCTCTCGCAACATAAGGCGTTGCAGCCGTGTAGGTCAGCATTTTGAATATGCTTGGCAAGTCAAAGAGAGAACAACAATAAAATTACTAACACTATATGCAATTTGGCTGTGGGGCTCTAAGTTTCATTGTTTTGCAAAAATGCCAGTTTTTCCCTATATAACAAGGACTTGTTTGCAAATACTACAAAATGTTGGTAGTTATTGAGATGGTTCCGCCAACCAATGTCTCATTCCCAATTATTAAATAACCCCCTCAATTGATTTATTAAGTTCGGTGTTGAGATATCCGAAATACTCCAAGTTCCAGAGGCTCAAATTGTCCGTAACCGGGGACACGACTAACCGATTAGATCTTCACTCTGCAGAGGTTTGTGCACTTTACCCGCAAGATTCGTTCCCTCCTTTAAGTCTTCGTACTTCATGGTGTTTGAAGACGGGACGAACGAAACAGGGTCTTCCGAAGAGTTCCTCTGGCCACTGCCGGTACCCATCCAATCCTACCGTTCTTCTAGATCTCGTAGCACCGTCCGGACAAAGTCACACCTACGGTTGACCTAGCCAGAGACCATAATGGCTTGCGGCTGCACAGGTAAGCTTCCGGTCAATGGGGTATACATTCGTCTCTTCGTGGCTGGGTGAAGCTTTCCGCAAGATGTCATGGCGCTTCTCCATGCATCCCGGCCAACCACTGGTTTTCTCCAGGGTGCCCGTCAACCGTCCTCCACCCAGTAGTGAATTTTGAAGTCCATCTTGAGCTTGAAGTCATGGGGTTGTCATCATCTTGACTCTCACATCTCCCTTATGAATCACTCAACCAACCCCGTCTACGAGCATAGCAAAATAAACTACTTCGTCCCGGGCAATGGTAACAAGGGGAATTGGGTTCATCCTACCTCATGATACTACTCAAGAACATCACTTAAAATTCACCTACTGCATTCATGGTGGGGAGGTATAATTCTAATGCAATAAAATCATAGGTATTGTAAAAGAAAACATGGTCAAATGACTTTCCTTGCTGACGATCTTCGAAAGCTAGGGACTCGTGATAGCAAGCTTCGCACTCCGGAAATTCTACCGAAGCAAACAACAATCATATAAGCATAAGAGCATACAATCAATTAACATAACACACAAAACAATTGAACCAGAACCCAAAGAAAACTCGAAGAAATCCAAATCAATGTTTTCACCACATCAAACAACAACTAAGAAATAGTTTTACACAACCAAAATTTTCTTAACAGAACCTAAGCATGGGTTTTTGCTAACTAACAGAAGAGAAAACATCATGCAACTAGGAGCAAAAAGGAATCACATCAAAAGCTATTATAGAACTCATGTTATGCCTATAACAATCCTAGCAGGAGAAAATAAAATAAAAATTCTATTTACTGTAAATAAAAGTTCATGTTCTAAAGTTACAGAAACTAACCTAAAATAAACTATCACATGGGAAAAATAAAATTATTTACTAAATAAAACAATAGGAAAACAGTAGCTAGTTAAATAAATAAGAACCACATGATTTTGATTAAAACTATTTTTTATTAAATCTAAAATGCCCAAATAAATTCCTACGGTTAGGCATGGTCAAAACAAAGTAGTGACAAAAAGAATCACTAAAATAAAATAATCCTAACTCATTTTATAGCAGAATTACTAATCTATCTAAAACTAAAATAAAGCAATTTCTAATAATTTTAACATGACTAAACATATTTTCTACGGAAACTACAACAAATTTGCAAACCAACAAAAAAAAGAATCAATTAAAAATATTAAATAACCTAAAAGATATGGATTTTACAAAACTGAAACTATTCTGTTAAAAACAGAAACGAAAAAAAAATAACTAAAAAGAAAACTGGGCCTATCTAACGCTCAGGCGTTAAATAACTAAAACGTGCCCGCGGTTAACAGAAAACAAACCGAGTCGGGCCGGTCTAAACTAAACCTAAATAAAACCGGAACTAAACCGGGTCTATTTAAAATAAACCGTACCCCTTCGGGTGATCTAATCTAGCGCGTAGATCTTAGATCGGACGGTGGCGGGGATCTCCGGTGACTCACCATGGTGGTCGGCGGCGACGGCGTGTTTCGAGGCGATGACGGTGCTGGTGGCTACGGCGGTCCGGGCGACGGCGGAGACGTCCGGTGGTCTTGACGGGCGAGGGGAGCTTCGGGGTGGGGTCGGTGGAGCTCGGGGGTTGAGGCGGCCGGGCGATGCAATGGCGTGGCGGCGGCGTCGGCTCCGGCGACGGATTGCTGCGAGAGAGAGGGTCGAGCGAGGGGAAGTGGGGAACGGGTCGAGGGTCGGTATATATAGGGGCGGCTTGGAGGAGGCGAATCGGGAGGCGATCCCGATTCTTGAGATTCCGGTGACGGCAATGGCTTGGTTTGGCTTGGGCAAGGAAGAAGACGGGTGGGGTTGGGGTGTCGGTGAGAGAGGGAGGTCGATTCGGATTCAGGCGACCGAGGGTGGGGTTGTTGTGGCGGCTCGGTCGGTCGGCTCGGCCATTGGTGGGCTGGTTGGCTCTGGCTGGCTGGTGGGCAGCTTTGGCAAGGCCTGGCTGCCTCGGCGCTGGCTGGGCTGCCTCGGCGCTGGCTGGGCCGGTTGGCCTGGCTGGCGCCTGGGGGTTTCTTTTCCTTTTTTTTGAAATTAGGGAGAGGGGGAATATATATATAATATATATTTTTTATATAGGACATATATATATCAAAATGATCAGGGGAATATTCCCTACAATTTGAACATTTATCCAGGGGCAAAACTCAAACTTTAAAAAAATCATTTTCTAGAAATCCCAAATAAAAATCAGATTTGAATTCAAACTTTTTGGCAAAGTTTTCTTCTGACATATTTGGAGTGTCATGTTTACTCCTCTCATACTTTTTCTCAAGTATTTGTCAGGCATTGATTTGAAATAAATTTCAATTGCCAATTCAGATTCAAATTCCATCAACTCAAAAATCTTCTGAAACTTCAAATGCTACTCAATTTCAAACAATATGCATAGATGCTTAGCTATAATTGTAAAACATTCCAAATAGGAAATTTGGGATGTTACAGGCGTCACCACCAGAGCCTTTGGCAGGCAAAGACCACCTTTTGTCAGGATAACTTGTACTAGTTGTCCCCCTTCAAATTGGCTGTTGTGGGATCCCTTCCCGCCTAACATTTGGGGAGAGGACCCGGGCCTCTATAAATAGGACTAGCCACCACCTTAGTAAGGGGGGGGGGGAGGATCCAAATCACCATCAACCACACAAGCTCACCGAGCTCAAGAACACCTCTCCTCAGGAGGCTGTTCTTCCCTTGTACTTGATCATCCTTAGCCAACGAGGCAATCCACCACACCACACTGGAGTAGGGTATTACACCACATCGGTGGCCCGAACCAGTATAAACCTTGTGTCCCTTGTTCTTCGAGTTTGATGTGTTGAGCCTTGAGATCGTCCTGAGTGGGTGAGCTAGGGAAGGGAGAGATCTTCGTGCGCACCCCAGTGTTCGAACCTTAAGGGTTTTGTCGGAACCCAAAATCCGAGACAACGCTATCACAAACGATTTAACAGGGAAAACTGTGTGTGATGTACCTGTGAACGGAAACATTTTCCATGGAGCGACTGTGTGGGATGTACATACAAACGGAAACGTTTAGCGGGGACTGACTGTGTGGGATGTACTTGCGACTGAAAACAATTTTGCCTGTATAATTGTATGTTTTAGCTCTACTATACGTATTTCCGTATTTGAGCGCTCGCCGGTCATAGACAAACTCATTTTGCCGAGCGTGTGTGCGAGGAGTGCATATCCCCAACGGTTTCTGGGTCGTGTGGGAAGGACCCCCTATCACCGTCACTCACTAGGCAATGGTTCCAAATGTCGTCGCGGAAAGGGGTTAAAAACAATTTGTATAGCACCAACACGTACCAGTGATGGCTGAACCCTGCATCATCATGACATGTGCCCCAACATTCCAAGTACAACGTTGCAATCAAATTCACAGACGGGCAAATCATAGACAACACTCAGAACAAACTCATAAGATTACCATATATAAATCAACATGCATGCTTATGCATCTACATGATTCACACATCAGAGAAAATATTTACTTCGCAACTAAATACATAAAAAGAAAGAAAAATTGATTGACGTTGCTAACAACAGAGGGGGCCCCATTCCAACATATCAAATGCAAGTCTTCTTTCCAACATCAGTGAGCAAAATTTGACAAGGTTTTCCCATTCCAAAATATCAAATGTGTGTTTTCCTGGTAACATCAATGAGCAAACTTTGACAAGGTTTTCCCATTCGAAAATAACAAATGAATAGGATTGTGGAATGGGTGGGGTTTTTCATCAGTTTGCACATCGACATGGAACATCGTGCTGGATTGACTAGCTGTTATTTTCGTGCAGTTCCACTGAACATGACCAACTTCAACGCGTGGCTTACAAGATTTCACCTTTATATGTTGTATGGCCTTAAAAACAAGGGCATCTCCTTTCATGTATCTAGTTTGGTGTCTCAAGGTGGCAATAAATGATTCAAGAACCATTCGATGTATTGTTTTTTCTACTTCTTGAGCTTGCATTGGTTTTTCCCTTGAAGAGGAAAGGGTGATGCCGCAAAGTAGGAGGCACAAGCAAGTCTCCAATCTATGCACCTGCACAAACGAACAAACACTTGCACTCAACGCGAAAAAGGGGTTGTCAATCCCTTCACGGTCTCGAACAAGAGTGAGATCTAATAGAGATAGGTATAAAAGATAAATAGAAGAGCAAACTAAAGTAAATATAAATAAATTGCAGCAAGGTATTTTTGGTTTTTTGGTTTATAGATCTGAAAATATATGATGGAAAATAGACTCGAGGGCCATAGGTTTCACTAGAGGCTTCTCTCTTGAAAGAAAAGACACGGTGGGTAAACAAATTACTGTCGAGCAATTGATAGAAAAGCGCAAAGTTATGATGATATCCAAGGCAATGATTATGAATATAGGCATCACGTCCGTGTCAAGTAGACCGACTCCTGCCTGCATCTACTACTATAACTCCACACATTGACCGCTATCCAGCATGCATCTAGAGTATTAAGTTCATAAGAACGGAGTAATGCTTTAAGTAAGATGACATGATGTAGAGGGATAAACTCAAGAAATATGATGAAAACCCGATATTTTACCCCCATGGCAACAATATAATATGTGCCTCGCTACCCCTACTTTGTCACTGGGTGAGGACACCGCAAGATTGAACTCAAAACTAAGCACCTCTCCCATTACAAGAAGTACCAATCTAGTTGTCCAAACGAAACCTATATTTCGAAGAGAAATACAAAGGTATTTAATCATGCATAAAAGAGTTAAGAAATACACAAATAATATTCATAGATAATCAGATCATAAATCCACAATTCATCGGATCTCGACAAACACACCGCAAAAGAATATTACATTGGATAGAACTCCAAGAACATCGAGGAGAACATGGTATTGAAGATCAAAGAGAGAGAAAAAGCCATCTAGCTACTAGCTATGGATCCATAAGTCTGTGGTAAACTACTCACGCTTCATCGGAAGGGCAATAGAGTTGATGTAGATGCCCTCCATGATCGAATCCCCCTCCGGCAGGGTTCCGAAAAAGATCCCAAGATGGGATCTCACGGGAACAGAGGCTTGCAGCGGCGGAAAAGTATTTTGGTGGATGCCTCTGGTGGTTTGGGAATATTTGGGAATTTATAGCGCAAGAAATAGGGTTCGAGGACTCGGGGGCACAAGCCCTCATGTCCTCCCCCCCCCCCCCCCGGGGGGCGCGCCTGGCAGGCTTGTGGCCTCCTCGGGAAGCTTCGGCCCCCTCTCCAAGCTCCGTGGATGTCTTCTGGTCCAAGAAAAATCATCGTAAAGTTTTATTCCGTTTGGAATCCTTTGATATTCATTTTTTGTAAAACTCAACAACAAGGAGAAAACAGAAACTGGCACTGGGCTCTAGGTTAATAGGTTAGTCCCAAAAATAATATAAAATATCATATTAATGCATATAAAACATCCAAAACAGATAATATAATAACATAACAATAAAAAAATATAGATACATTGGAGACGTATCAAGCATCCCCAAGCTTAATTCCTACCCGTCCTCGAGTAGGTAAATGATAAAAACATATTTTTTGATGTGGAATGCTAACTTACATATTTATCCATGTAATCTTCTTTATTGTGGCATTAATATTCAGATCCATAAGATTCAAAACAAAATTTTAATATTGACATAAAAACAATAATACTTCAAGCATACTAATAAAGCAATCATGTCTTCTCAAAATAACATGGCAAAAGAAAGTTATCCCTACAAAATCATATAGTCTGGCTATGCTCCATCTTCATCACACAAAGTATTTTATCATGCATAACCCCAATGACAAGCCAAGCAATTGTTTCATACTTTTGGCGTAAAAAAATTTCAACTTTCACGCAATACATGAGTGTGAGCCATGGATATAGCACTATAGGTGGAATAGAATATGGTGGTTGTGGAGAAGACAAAAAGAAGGAGAAAGTCTCACATCAACAAGGCGTATTAACAGGCTATGGATATGCCCATCAATAGATATCAATGTGAGTGAGTAGGGATTGCCATGCAACGGATGCACTAGAGCTATAAGTGTATGAAAGCTCAAAAAGAAACTAAGTGGGTGTGCATCCAACTTTCTTACTCATGAAGACCTAGGGAAATTTGAGGAAGCCCGTCATTGGAATATACAAGCCAAGTTCTATAATGAAAAATTCCCACTAGTATATGAAAGTGACAAAATAGGAGTCTCTCTATCATGAAGAACATGGTGCTACTTTGAAGCACAAGTGTGGAAAGGATAGTAACATTTTCCCTTCTCTCTGTTCTCTCATTTTTTCTCTTTTTTTGTTTGAACTTCTTTGGCCTCTTTGTTTTTATAAAGTCCGGAGACTCATCCCAACTTGTGAGGGAATCATAGCTTCCATCATCCTTTCCTCACATGGGACAATGCTCTAATAATGATGATCATCACACTTTTATTTACTTACAACTCAATACTAGAACAAAATATGACTATATGAATGCCTCCGGCGGTGTACCGGGATGTGCAATGATCTAGCATAGCAATGACATAAAAAAACGGACAAGCCATGAAAACATCATGCTAGCTATATTACGATCATGCAAAGCAATATGACAATGATAATACGTGTCATAATAAAACGGAACTGTGGAAGTTGCATGGCACTATATCTCGGAATGGCTATGGAAATGCCATAGTAGGTAGGTATAGTGGCTATTTTGAGGAATGTATAAGGTGGGTGTAATACACTGGCGAGAGTTGCGCGGTACTAGAGAGGCTAGCAAAGGTGGAAGGGTGAGAGTGCGTATAATCCATGGACTCAACATTAGTCATAAAGAACTCGCATACTTATTGTGAAAAATTATTATCCATCAAAACAAAGTACTACACACATGCTCCTAGGGGGATAGATTGGTAGGAAAAGACAATGGATCATCTCCGACCGCCACTCATAAGGAAAACAATCAAAAAATATATCATGCTCCGACTTTATCACATAACGGTTCATCATACGTGCATGCTACGGGAATCACAAACTTTAACACAAGTATTTCTACCAATCCACAATTACTCACTATCATGACTCTAATATCACCATCTTTATATCTCAAAACAATCATAAGGAATCAAACTTCTCATAGTATTCAATGCTCTTTATATGAAAGTTTTTATTATATCCCTCTTGGATGCCCATCATATTAGGACTAAATTCACAACCTAAGAAAGTTACCATGCTGTTTAGAGACTCTCAAAATAATATAAGTGAAGCATGAGAGTTCAACAATTTCTATAAAATAAAACCACCGATGTGCTCTAAAAATATATAAGTGAAGCACTAGAGCAAAACTGCCTAGCTCAAAAGATATAAGTGAAGCACATAGAGTATTCTAATAAATTCACGAGTCATGCGTGTCCCTCTCAAAAGTTGTGTACAGAAAGGATGATTGTGGCAAACTAAAAAGCAAAGACTCATATCATATAAGATGCTCCAAGCAAAACACATATCATGTGGTGAATAAAAATATAGCCTCAAGTAAATTTACCGATGAACGAAGACGAAAGAGGGGATGCCATCCAGGGCATCCCCAAGATGAGATGCTTGGTTGTACTTGAATATTACCTTGGGGGTGCCTTGGGCATCCCAAGCTTAGGCTATTTCCACTCCTTGTTTCACATTCCTTCAAATCTTTATCCAAAACTTGAAAATTTTACAACACAAAACTCAACAGAAAACTTATGAGATCCGTTAGTATAATAAAATAAATCACCACTTTAGGTATTGTTGTGAACTCATTCTAAATTTATATTGGTGTAATATCTACTGTATTCCAACTTCTCCATGGTTCATACCCCCCGATACTACCCATAGATTCATCAAAATAAGCAAACAACACATAAAAAACAGAATCTATCAAAAACAGAACAGTCTGTAGCAATATGAAAACTTCATATACTTCTGTAACTCTAATAATTCTGAAAAATTAAGACAACAGAGGAAATTCATATATCAATCTTGTGTAGAAAATTCAGAATTTTTCCACGCTCCAGTGAATTTAAACAATTATGTTACTGGACGCAAATGTTTCTGTTTTTCAGCAAAACCAAATCAACGATATACCAAAGTATCCCAAAAGTCTTACTTGGCTCAAACACTGATTAAAACACGAAAACACAATTAATAGAGAGGTAATAATGTGTAATTGTTTAAAAACAGAACGAAAAACCAAAAACATAAAAATAAAATTGGGTTGTCTCCCAACAAGCACTATTGTTTAACGCCCCTAGCTAGGCATAAAACATAGATCTAGGTATTGTCATCTTTGGTATTAAATCCATAAGTTTACCTCATAATAGATTCATATGGCAACTTAATTTTCTTTCTTGGAAAGTGTTCCATGCTCTTCCTTAACGGAAATTGAAATCTAATGTTTCCTTATTTCATATCAATAACTAGCGGATGCACCCACGCATTTGCGCGGCTAGACTTTGGTCAATTTTTTATCAAAGTTAAATTTATATTTGTATTGAAGTCCCCATATGTTTTTTAGCTTCTCACCGTTATTTTAGTTTTGGTTATCTCCTTCTATTTTTTAGGTTCCTCGGATTTTTTGTTCCCTTTCTTGCCTATCCACTAAATGGTCCTAATCCATGAGAGCAACAACAAATGTGTATCAATGTTGTAATAATTCAAATAAGATATATCTAAAAATTCATTACAATATACTGGTTATAGAGTTTTGACTTGCCATAGCTATTTTTTTCATATTTGTATTGTCACAAATTTCAATTAGGTTTATATATTTGAAATTATATATTCTTTCATATATATATATATATATATATATATATATATATATATATATATATATATATATATATATATATATATATATATACACATTCGTAATATATCTTTCCTTCTGACTGAAGGCTTTTCATCCATTGCACGTACTTGTGCAACAATTCTTTTATTCACTTATTTGTCCTCTACATGATTTATATCCATCTATTCAGAATCTTTATTGAGAGCTGTGTGTATTTCGATGGCAAGATTTGTACACATATTTTTACTTGGAAAATGAAGGACATATTTATATGATATTACGTTGACCTTCGATTTGGAATTGTTTTTGGCTTCAACACCAGTATCGCTTATCTTTCTATATTCCTTCGATTATATGTATTTCAAACACCCTTCAGTTTGTAGTTTGGATTATTAGTACACTTTGCATTTCTTACTTTTAGTATGATATATATATATATATATATATATATATATATATATATATATATATATATATATATATATATATATATATATATATATATATATATATATATATGAGCTATTTAGGATCACTTATGTCTTGGATTTTTATTTTACGTGTGATCGGATCTGCGTATTACACGACGAAGAAGTAGTTGAATCCTGTGTTAGAAAAAAGTAATTGAACCCTCATTTTTCTGAGGGAAAATTGGATTCATGTTATTGTATAGTTTACGAGTACACAAAAGTCTGAACCCAATTACGCATAGCCCACGTATGGAGCATGCACATGCCCAAATTTTTGTGTAGTCCCATCGGAGACAAGGTTGTTGGGATATCCTCCTCATGTGGGGTGTGAGGAGATGACCATTTGAGGCCTTTTAGGCAGCCCAAAGAGGTGCATAAGCCCACTACCCATTAGTGTTATGACCTAGGGTCATTTTGGACTTTGCACATGTGTGGATGGGGATGCTTTACCCTCCATCCAGCAGCCACCACCAAGAGTGACGAAAATCAGTTCATCCTCCAAGAGAGAAGAAGAGAGAAAACCAAGAGAGCAAGGGAAGAAGAGGAAGATTGAAGGAAGAAGAAAAGGGAGCTCCTCCCCAAGGTTGTGATGGTCTAGATCCACTACCTTGCCTCCTTCAAGCTTCAGTTCCACCATCTTTGGTGAGATTTTTCCAATCCCTGGTTCTTGAGCCCCAAATCCTGTTGTGTTCATCCAAGATTCAGAAATCTTGATGTATGAGATCCTCTAGTGCTGTCTAGAGAATAACTTGTTGTATCCCACATTTGATAATAGTGGAAGAGGATTTGGGTGGCTTCGGCCCGTGGTTTTTCCCCTCAAGTTGAGGGTTTTCCACGTAAAAATCTGGTGTCTCTTTGTTGATGCTTGATGCTGTCGGAAAACTTACTCCTACCACAAGACACTAGGTGAGGAGTGTCTTGTCTGCTGAGTAACATTTTCGCCTCCATATATGATGCTGCATATGTTTCCTTCCGTGCTAAGCAACGATCCTTGAATTAGTACAGGATGTGGTGCTGAGATTACTTGTTTCCGCTGCAGTTTTCAGTTAACCACAAGTGGATTTGTGTGCTAATTCCCAACAGAGTGGCATCGAGCCTTGGTTGCTTAGAAGGTTGCAAATCCCAGTTGCTTGATTGTTCTTTGGAAGTGCTGCTCACAATGGCTTTGGAAGAAAGCGCTACTACAAGTGGCATGATAAAACTTGATTCTTCCAATTACTCATTATGGAATCCCATGATGGAAGACATCCTTTATTGCAAGGATTTGTATGAGCCAATTGTGAAAGACAAGATACCCACAGGGGTCACGGAAGAAGAATGGAGAGTGTTGCATAGAAAGGCAGTAGGTATGATTCGGTTGTACATCAACCACAATATTTTCCACCATGTTGCAAATGACACAAATGCTTATGAGATGTGGCAGAAGTTGGAGTCCATGTATGAGAGGAAGACATCAATGAACAAGGCCTCGGTGATCAAAAGACTTGCAAAGCTTGAGTACCGAGATGGCACAAGTGTGATTGAGCACTTGAATGTCTTCCAATGCCATATAAATCAACTTTCAGCCATGAAGATCAACTTTGAGGATGAGGTGCAAGCATTGTTGCTGCTGAGTTCCATGCCCGATAGTTGGAACATGCTTGTTGTGTCACTTAGCAATTCAGCTCCGGATGGGAAGCTGACTTTGGAGATGGTGAAGAACAGTATCTTTGAATGAAGAAGCCGAAAGAAGGAAAAGGGTGATGCCTCTTCTTACGATGCGTATGTGGCTGAAACCCATGGGAAGAATGAGAACCGTGGACGCAGCAATACAAGATTTCAGCAAGGCAAAATCAAATCCAGGGGGAGATCAAAGTCAAAACAGAGAAAAGATATTACTTGCTTTCATCGTGGCAATCCGGGACACATAAAGAGCGAGTGCAGGAAGTACAAAAGAGAGCTTGCAGAGGGGAAACTCACAAAGAAAACCGAGCAAAAGGCTAAGAGCAGTTCAGCCATGACCACAACAGATGAGGACTATCTAGTCATTGAAGATGAAGATTGCTATAGTGCTGTTCGCGATGATGCCATGAGTTGGGTTGTGGATTCGGTCGCCCTTCCACATCACATCACACAAGGAGTATTTCACATCTTACACTAGTGGTGTTCTTGGCCAAGTGAGGATGGGAAATAGTGGTTCGTCGACAATTGTTGGCAAGGGTTCTATATGCATTGAAACAAACACAGGTTGCAGATTGGTGCTCGATGATGTGAGGCATGTTCCGACATAAGGCTGAATTTGTTATCGATGGGCAAGCTTGATGATATCAAAAGTCCTAGTTATTTTGGTGAAGGAAAATGGAAGCTCACCAAAGGCTCTTTGATTGTGGCTCGAGGAAGTAAGCAAGGTAATCTCTATGTGACTAAAACCAAGTTGTGCAATGAGGTGTTGAATGTTGCTAAAAAGACACTTGGTTGAATTGTGGCACAAGAGGCTTGGGCATATGAGTGAGAAGGGCATGCACGCTCTTGCTCGCATGGAGTACCTCCACGAGTTGAAAGGTATATCCTTGAAACCTGTGCACATTGTTTCTTTGGCAAACAACACAGGCTGCATTTCATACACTCCTCCACATCGTGCAGATAATGTTCTTGATATTGTGCACACCGACGTTTGCTCCATGACTGAAAAATCTCATGGTGGAGCATTATACTTTGTGACTTTTATTGATGACCATTCCGAAAGGTTTTTGTGTATGTCTTTGAAACACAAATACCAAACGTTTGAAGCCTTCAAGGAGTTCCATGCCAAAGTTGAAAGAGAAACATGCAGGAAATTGAAGTGCGTGAGATCGGACAATGGTGGTGAATCAGAGGTCCTTTTGAAAGGTATTGCGAAATGTTGGCATCGGGCTTGAGAAGAGTCCACCAAAGACACCTCGGCTCAATGGTCTTGCAGAGAGAATGAACAGGACACTCACAAAGAGGGTCACACTATGCTCTCTCATGCTCATTTACCTAATTCTTTTTGGGTGAAGCATTGATGAATGCTATGTATGTGGTTAACCTATCTCCCTCGGTTCCTCTTGCGGTGATATTCCTCGAGAGTTTGGTCGGGAAGGAGGTATCATACAAGCACTTGAAGGTCTTTGGTTGCGGGGCATTTGTACATGTTCCAAGGGACGAGAGATCCAAGCTTGATAGCAAGACAAAGCAGTGCATCTACCTCAGCCAACCAAGTGAAGAGTTTGGCTACAGGTTGTGGGATCCAGCCAATAGAAAGATTGTGAGAAGCAGAGATGTGGTGTTCATTGAAGATGAAACAATAAAAGATATTGGGAAACCAGAGAAGACAATGACCAGCACACCTCAGGTTGATATGGATCCAATCCGTCCTCCTCTCGTGCATGACAATCATGGGGGAGATGATGACACTAAAGATAGTGGAGATGCAACTGATCAAGGCAGTACAAGTCAAAGTGACGAGCAACCATCAAGTGATGATGATGAAGTTGGTAATGATGATGCTAACGAAAATCCACCTGATTCACCACCAGTGCAGTAGCAAAGAAGAAGTGAAAGAGGTCACATTCCTTCTTCTAAGTATCCACCACATCAATATGTGTTGATGACAGATGCAGGTGAGCCCTCATGCTATGAGGAGGCAATGTCTGATGAGAACAAGGAAGAATGGTCAGAAGCCATGCAGGATGAGATGAATTCCCTGTATGAGAATAATACCTTTGAGTTGGTGAAACTGCCAAAGGGCAAGAAAGCACTCGAACAAGTGGGTGTACAAAGTGAAGATGAAGAAAACACCTCACATCCAAGGTACAAGGCCGATTGGTTGTGAAAGGATTCATCGGAAAAAGGACATTGATTATAGTGAGATATTCTCTCCGATTGGTCAAGATGTCTTCGATCCAAGTTGTGCTTGGCATGGCTGCCACCATGGACTTGGAAATTGAACAACTTGATGTGAAGACAGCTTTCTTACATGGTGACCTAGAGGAGGAGATATACATGGAGAAGCTAGAGGGATTCATGGTTGCAGGCAAGGAGCACTTAGTTTGCAAATTGAAGAAGAGCTTGTATGGCTTGAAGCAAGCTCCTCGGCAGTGGTACAAGAAGTTTGAGTCTTTTATGACTGGGCTTGGTTACCATAAAGCACAACCTGACCATTGTGTCTTTATGAAGAGGTACGCCGAGGGTGACTTCATTATTCTCTTGTTATATGTTGATGATATGTTGATTGTTGGAAATGGCACAAAGAGGATTGCTCTCCTCAAGAAGGCATTGAGTAAATCATTTGCCATGAAGGATTTAGGACCAGCTAAGCAAATACTTGGCATGAAGATCTCCCGTGATAGATCAAAGAAGCAGCTTTGGCTCTCACAGGAAAGATATATTGAGAAGGTAGGTTCAATATGAAAGATGCAAAATATGTTATCTCTCCGCTTGCAGGTCATCACAAACTGAATTCAAAACAATGTCCTACAAGCAAGAAGGAGAAAGAAGAAATGAGGAAAGTACCTTACCAATCTGCTGTGGGCAGTTTGATGTATGCCATGGTATGCACTAGGCCTGACATTGCCTATGCAGTTGGAGTTGTTAGCCGGTTCATGGCAAATCCAGGTAAAGCTCATGGGGAAGCAGTGAAGTGGATTCTCAGGTATCTCAAGGGTACTTCTACATCTTGTCTATGCTTTGGAAATGGTGATCCTGTATTGCAGGGCTATCTGATGCTGATTATGCAGTGACAAGGATCGAGGAAGTCTACATCTGGATACCGATGACTTATGCTGGGGGGAGAAGTGTCATGGCAATCAAGATTGCGAAATGTGTCTCTACATCAACTACTGAAGCTGAGTACATTGCAACGCTTGATCTTGGCAAGGAGGTTTTGTGGATGAAGAACTTCTTGCAAGAGCTCGGCATGAAGCAAGAGAAGTATGTTCTGTTTTGTGACGGTCAGAGTGCTATTCATCTTGCCAAGAATTCAAGCTATCACTCTCGAACCAAGCACATTGATGTGAGGTACCATTGGATTCGAGATGTTGTGAGTTCCAAGTTCTTTGAAACTTGAGAAAATCCATACCGACGACAATGGTTACGATATGATGACCAAGATATTACCAAATGAGAAGCTACAAGCATGTTGCAAGGTAGCGGGCATGGCGGTGCCCCCTCATGAGTCGGAGGGGAGATTTGTTGGGATATCCTCCTCATGTGGGCTGTGAGGAGATGACCATTTGAGGCCTTTTTTAGGCAGCCCAAAGAGGTGCATAAGCCCACTACCCATTAGGGTTATGACCTAGGGTCATTTTGGACTTTGCACATGTGTGGATGGGGATGCTTTACCCTCCATCCAGCAGCCACCACCAAGAGTGACGAAAATCAGTTCATCCTCCAAGAGAGAAGAAGAGAGAAAACCAAGAGAGCAAGGGAAGAAGAGGAAGATTGAAGGAAGAAGAAAAGGGAGCTCCTCCCCAAGGTTTTGATGGTCCAGATCCACTACCTTGCCTCCTTCAAGCTTCAGGCCCACCATCTTCGTGAGATTTTTCCAATCCACAGTTCTTGAGCCCCAAATCTGTTGTGTTCATCCAAGATTGAGAAATCTTGATGTATGAGATCCTCTAGTGCTGTCTAGAGAAAAACTTGTTGTATCCCACATTTGATAATAGTGGAAGAGGATTTGGGTGGCTTGCCCGTGGTTTTCCCCTCAAGTTGAGGGTTTTCCACGTAAAAATCTGGTGTCTCTTTGTTGATGCTTGATGCTGTCAGAAAACTTATCTCTACCACAAGACACTAGGCTGAGGAGTGTCTTGTCTGCTGAGTAACATTTTCGCCTCCATATATGCTGCTGCATATGTTTCCTTCCGTGCTAAGCAACGATCCTTGAATTAGTACAGGATGTGGTGCTGAGATTACTTGTTTCCGCTGCAGTTTTCAGTTAACCATAAGTGGATTTGTGTGCTAATTCCCAACAAAGGTCACCACACTGTATAATTATTTTCAAAGTTATTATAAGCATAGCTCGCATTTCTCTCAAGAAAAAAAGTAAAACAGCTTGTGGGGCGTACAGGTTCAGATTCAGAACTTATCCTAGGTCTTGTTCGATACCCACATATCTCCCTACCCACATGCGTCATTTCTTCCGATTTACCGCCGGCGACGGAAAGTATGACCGCTGACCATCAGCAAATCAGACCCCAGGCTATTCTCGATCTACTTGTCGCTTATTTTCTTCGAATTCCTCTTTCTAAAGGTGGTTGCGCAGGTGGGTGGGTGAGTGCGTGGACGGTGTCTCCGGAGAGCGTGAATCTGCACCAACCTCTTTGAGTCTGGCGGAGCGGCGAGGAGGGCCATGGCGAACAGGGCGCGCTGCTGAACCTAGTCATGGCCGACGGCTAGCGGCTGTGGCGGAGATGCTGGAAGTTGGTGGCGCCGAGGAGGCGGTGTGGGAGCACCAGTTCACGGATTTTCTGGACGAAATCATGCGATTCGGGGTAAGTTTGTTGTTGGCAAGGCAACAATGTCAGCGGAGCGAATTGCACAAAAGAATTGTTGTTCGGAGGGAGGATGCTGAAGTATGGAGGGATGGACAGAGGGTGGCCGTGGCCTGGCTATGGTCCATGGGAGGTATGTGGTTAAAGGAGGCAAGATGCATATAAGGAGATTGTTGGATAATCAAATAGCAGCAAGATGTTTGCGGCTTCTAGGGATGGTGTGGTTTCTACAAATTGTAAGTACCAGCTACTGATATGCATTGCTCCCTTATGGTTGATCCATATCACTATGGAGTTTTGTCTGTTTTTAGTTGTTTTTACTACTCCCTCCGTTCCTAAATAATTGTCTTTCTAGAGATTTCAACAAGTGACTACATACGGAGCAAAATGAATGAATCTACACTCTAAAACATGTCTACATACATCCGTATGTTGTAGTCTATTTGAGATGGCTAGAAAGACAAATATTTGGGAACGGAGGGAGTATGTGTTAATAAGAAAGCTTTATTTTATCTCCATGCCTGTAAAGCCGGTGACCCCCAGTAGATGAAAACGTGTGGTTCGTTTGCTTAATACTCAGTGTCTCAAGCTTAGTACAACTTTCTACTAAAGTTAGTACAAAGTTGAGACACTTATTTTGGGATGGAGAGAGTATATATATACAAAGCATGCCTGGGCCCTTTCTCTAAAAATAGAAGGATTCCATTTATTAACTGAAATTTGTTTGTGTGTTAAACGACATAAAGTGATTGATCTATTTACCGCGTCTTGTTAGTGCTGTGTATGATATTGAAGATTTTATCATGGTTTTCTTAAACTAAACAGGTAGTATGTGTTCTAGAAGTTTTGTTACCAAGAACGATAAACTTACAAAAGTAACAGTACCTGATTTTGATAGTCTTGCATCTGTGTAATTTCGTGCTATTTGAGTTGTTAAGCAACCTGACGCCAAGTTTTTTTATAGATGACTGTAGTTCATCTCTGCTCTGGTAATTAGATTAGCTTTTTAAAAAGTAATTTGTAGCCTTGCATAATATTTGTCCAATTTGGGAGTTGCTTTGTTGAGCAGAAGTTCACATGTTGAGTCTAGTCAAGTAATGTCTGCATCAGAAAACGCTAATGTTACTTGGCTAAAATAGCATGTATGTAAAGTATAGCTATATCCTTTATGAAGAAAGTATTCAATCTAAATTTACATACTTATATATTATAATAACTATTACTCTTCTTACAGTTCTGGATGCCTCAAGTACTCTTACAATATCTTGGTAAATACAAATAGACTGTCTCACTATTACTTTACTAAGCTAATGATCCACTAATTTTTTGGAAAACTTCCTCGGTCTCCTAGGTGTTGCATCTCCTACTTTATGTTCAAACTGAGCACTTATGAACCGGAAGTTGGTTCATATCTGTCAATAAGATTTTTTTCCATTATTTTCTTAAACTGCAAAGGCCTTATGAAATAGAATTTTTGTTACCAAGAACAATTAACTGAAAGATATATAGTGGATTTCCTTTGTTGCTAAGTCTAAATGTGAGAACCTTGTTTTTGGATAGAATGGCGGTGTCGACAAAGCTAGTGGTATGTACAACAACAACAGAGAGGTCGTTGATTTGCTTGTATGTGGTTCAACAATTATAAGTTATTGAAGCAAGGTACTTTCCAGTCTATTGTGAGTATGGTTTCTTCAAATTGTGAAGTGAATCCTAATATGTCAAAACTCTAGTCTTGTAGTATGTGCTGGTCTCGTACATATTTGTTTAAAATAGCATGTACATAAAGGAAACTATGCAAAGAAAGTTTTCAATCTGTTTTCGGGTAAGAACATTGCTAACATTCACACTTATATTAATCTAATAGGTATCCTTGTTATCCTCGTCGATGTCAAGTTACTTATGTTGGTCAATGCAAATAGACTGTCGTACTTTTAATTTCATAAGCTCACCTTGATGATTCAGACAATAAGAAGTTTAGTGTGGCTTCCTCGGATGTCGAGTTGCGTGCCACATGAAGCAATTGGGTGTCAAGCTACACGTCGCATGGTAATTTTTGCTAGTTGATAATGGCCAAACTTGATGATTCCCCTTGATTCAGGTGAGAAGAAGTTCAGTGTGGCTTCGTCGGACGTCAAGTTGCGCGCCAGGTGAAGCAATTAGGCATGGGTTCGTTGGACGTTAAGCTGCACGTCGCATGGTAAATTTATGCTAGCTGATAATGGTGGGGCATCGAGTTTCATTGTTCCAACAGACTTCGATTTTTCTTGGTGGCATGTTCGAGTTGCACCCGCTGACTCGTACTTCATGGACGTGTGCTTGTGTGCGTGGCAAGATTTGTATATATGGGTTGTGGTCGGCGTGTAGAATTCTGACCGTGTCCGTCTTATTTTCTTATCATCTGGTTTGGAATTGTGGGCAGTGTGGTTACGTATGTCCGTCCTTTTTTTCGTCTGCATATGTAGTCCTATTCGTTCGTTGCGTCCGACTCCTTGATGGAAACACATCTACTTTTCCTTGTATCTCGGGCTATTTATAACAGACAGATTTAATACCAAAGATATCTTTACATGACATGTTGCACTGGTTGTAGATGTCAATATTTGTATGTTACGTTTATATCCTTTAATCCCAACCATTGATATCTAAAATTAACGATCAATATAATTTCATCTATGTGGATTAACATGATGGCTTATTTTGCTCTTGTCTTTTTGTTATATAATAGATAGATTGCATCAATTGTTCTAAAGAAAGGTCTACCAGGAATATAGGACATGTAGGATTGCAATCTATATCAAGCAAAAAATAAAATCCATGGACACATAATTCCTTTTTGCGACAATAAGAACATCATTAATCCTTCCCATAGGTTTCTTAATAGTGAAATCCGCTAAATGCAAATTCAAAGAACAATCATCAAGTTTATGGAAATCAAGCACATCACATAAAGTTTTTGGAATAGTGGAAACACTAGCGCCCAAATCACACAAAGCATTGCACTCATAATATTTAATCTTAATATTAATAGTAGGTTCCCACTCATCAAAACTTTCTAGGGATCAAAACTTTCAATTCAAGTTTTTCTTCAAAAGATTTCATCATCGCATCGGTGATGTGTTTAGTAAAAGCTTTACTTTGATTATAAGCATGAGGTGAATTAAACATGGATTGCAACAAGGAAATACAATCTATCGAAGAACAATTATCATAATTAAAATCCTTGAAATCCAAAAGAGTGGGTTCATCGCTACTTAAAGTTTTGACCTCTCCAATCCCGCACTTATCAATTTTTTCATTAAGATATTTAAACTCCGAATAATTGGGACGCCTTCTACCTAAGGTAGACCCATCTCCAGTCCCATCTTTATCAAGATTAATATTAGAAAACAAAGATTCAATAGGAGTCACACTAATCACTTTAAGATCTTCATCATTATTTTCGCAAAAACTAGAAGAACACACTTTTACAAACCAATCTAGCTTAGCACGCATCCTAGTGGTTCTTTCTTTACACTCATCAATAGAAATTCTAATAGCTTTCAGAGATTCATTAATATCATACTTGGGTGGCATAGATCTAATTTTCAAAGAATCAATCTCAAGAGAAATTCTATCAACGTTCCTAGCCAAATCATCAATCTTGAGCATTTTTTATTCAACCATAACATTGAAAACTTTTATATCTCAAAACAATCATAAGGAATCATATTTCTCATAGTATTCAATGCTCTTTATATGAATTTTTTTATTATATCCCTCTTGGATGCCCATCATATTAGGACTAAATTCACAACTTAAGAAACTTACCATGTTGTTTAGAGACTCTCAAAATAATATAAGTGAAGCATGAGAGTTCAACAATTTCTATAAAATAAAACCACCGATGTGCTCTAAAAAGATATAAGTGAAGCACTAGAGCAAAACTGCCTAGCTCAAAAGATATAAGTGAAGCACATAGAGTATTCTAATAAATTGACGAGTCATGCGTGTCCCTCTCAAAAGTTGTGTATAGAAAGGATGATTGTGGCAAACTAAAAATCAAAGACTCATATCATATAAGATGCTCCAAGCAAAACACATATCATGTGGTGAATAAAAATATAGCCTCAAGTAAATTTACCGATGAACGAAGACGAAAAAGGGGATGCCATCCGGGGCATCCCCAAGATTAGATGCTTGGTTGTACTTGAATATTACCTTGGGGGTGCCTTGGGCATCCCAAGCTTAGGCTATTTCCACTCGTTGTTCCATATTCCTTCAAATCTTTAATCCAAAACTTGAAAACTTTATAACACAAAACTCAACAGAAAACTCATGAGATCCGTTAGTATAATAAAATAAATCACCACTTTAGGTACTGTTGTGAACTCATTCTAAATTTATATTGGTGTAATATCTACTGTATTCCAACTTCTCCATGGTTCATACCCCACGCTACTACCCATAGATTCATCAAAAAAAGAAAACAACACATAGAAAACAGAATCTATCAAAAACAGAACAGTCTGTAGCAATATGAAAACTTCATATACTTCTTTAACTCTAATAATTCTGAAAAATTAAGACAACAGAGGAAATTCATATATCAATCTTGTGTAGAAAATTCAGAATTTTTCCAAACTCTAGTGAATTTAAACAATTCTGTTACTGGACGCAAATGTTTCTGTTTTTCAGCAAAACCAAATCAACGATATACCAAAGTATCCCAAAGGTCTTACTTGGCTCAAACACTGATTAAAACACCAAAACACAATTAATACAGAGGTAATAATGTGTAATTATTTAAAAACAGAACCAAAACCAAAAACATAAAAATAAAATTGGGTTGTCTCCCAACAAGTGCTATTGTTTAACCCCCCTAGCTAGGCATAAGACATAGATCTAGGTATTGTCATCTTTGGTATTAAATCCATAAGTTTACCTCATAATAGATTCATATGGAAACTTAATTTTCTTTCTTGGAAAGTGTTCCATGCCCTTCCTTAACAGAAATAGAAATCTAATGTTTCGTTCTTTCATATCAATAATTGCACCAATTGTTCTAAGGAAATGTCTACCAAGAATAATAGGACATGTAGGATTGCAATCTATATCAAGCAAAATAAAATCCATGGGCACATAATTCCTATTTGCAACAATAATAACATCATTAATCCTTCCCATAGGTTTCTTAATAGTGGAATCCGCTAGATGCAAATTCAAAGAACAATCATCAAGTTTATGGAAACCTAGCACATCACATAAAGTTTTTGAAATAGTGGAAACACTAGCGCCCAAATCACAAAAAGCATTGCACTCATAATATTTAATATTAATATTAATAGTAGGTTCCCACTCATCATAAAATTTTCTAGGGATCAAAACTTCCAATTCAAGTTTTTCTTCAAAAGATTTCATCATCGCATTGTTGATGTGTTTAGTAAAAGCTTTATTTTGATTATAAGCATGAGGTGAATTAAACATGGATTGCAACAAGGAAATACAATCTATCAAAGAACAATTATCATAATTAAAATCCTTGAAATCCAAAAGAGTGGGTTCATCGCTACTTAAAGTTTTGACCTCTCCAATCCCACTTTTATTAATTTTTTCATTAAGATCTTTAAACTCCGAATAATTGGGACGCCTTCTACCTAAGGTAGACCCATATCCAGTCCCATATTTATCAAGATTAATATTAGAAAACAAAGATTCAATAGGAGTCACGCCAATCACTTTAAGATCTTCATCATTATTTTTGCAAAAACTAGAAGAACACGCTTTTACAAACCAATCTCGCTTAGCATGCATCCTAGTGGTTATGTCTTTACACTCATCAATAGAAATTTTAATAGCTTTCAGAGATTCATTAATATCATGCTTGGGTAGCATAGATCTAATTTTCAAAGAATCAATCTCAAGAGAAATTCTATCAACGTTCCTAGCCAAATCATCAATCTTGAGCATTTTTTCTTCAACCATAATATTGAAAACTTTTTGTGAATTAAATCTTTAATGTTGTTCTAGAGATAAGAGGGTATTTTATTATAATTTCCATAAGAATTCTTGTAGAAATTACCATAATTATTAGAGGAAAAGGCCTAGGGTTGAAATTACTAGGAAAATTGTTCCTACCAACAAAATTCACATCCATAGATTCATTATTATTCTCAATCAAAGTGGACAAAGGCATATCATTAGGATCAATAGGATCACTCTTACTAGCAATCAATTTCATAAGTTCATCCATCTTTCCACTCAAAATATTAATTTCTTCAATCGCGTGCACTTTTTTTACTAGTAGAAGATCTTTCGGTATGCCATTGAGAGTAATTTGCCATAATATTATCTAGGAGTTTAGTAGCTTATCCTAATGTTATTTCCATAAAAGTACCTCCCGTGGCAGAATCTAAAAGATTTCTAGATGCAAAATTCAATCTGGCATAAATTTTTTGTATGATCATCCATAAACATAAACCATGCGTAGGGCAATTTCTTATCATCAATTTCATCCTCTCCCAAGATTGTGGAACATGTTCATGATCAAGTTGCTTAAAATTCATAATATAGTTCCTAAGGGAGATGATCTTAGCGGGAGGAAAATACTTGGAAATAGAAGCATCTTTACACTTGTTCCATGAATAAATACTATTTTTAGGCAAAGATGAAAACCAAGTTTTAGCACGATCTCGTGAGAACGGGAATAGCTTTAATTTAACAATATCATTATCCACATCTTTATCCTTTTGCATATCACACAACTCAACGAAAGTATTTAGATGGGATGCGGCATCTTCACTAGGAAGGCCGGAAAATTGCTCTTTCATAATAAGATTCAACAAAGCGGCATTAATTTTATAAGATTCCGCACTTGGCGGGAGCAATCAGAGTACTAATAAAAGAATAATTATTAGTATTGGAAAAGTCACACAATTTGGTATTTTCTTGAGACATCGTGACAAAGCAAGCAATCTAACACAAAAGTGAGCAAAAAGCAAACGAAAAGACGAACGCAAGAAGGGAGAATAAAAAGGCAAATAATTGTGAAGTGGGGGAGAGGAAAATGAGAGGCAAACGGCAAATAATGTAATGCAAAGATGAGAGTTTATGATGGGTACTTGGTAGGCTTGATGTAGAACCTCCCCGGCAACGGTGCCAGAAATTCTTCTTGCTACTTCTTGAGCTTGCGTTGATTTTTCCCTTGAAGAGGAAAGGGTGATGCAGCAAAGTAGAGATAAGTATTTCCCTCAGTTAAGAACCAAGGTATCAATCTAGTAGGAGGCACAAGCAAGTCTCCAATCTATGCACCTGCACAAACTAACAAACACTTGCACTCAACGCGAAAAAGGGGTTGTCAATCCCTTCACGGTCTCGAATAAGAGTGAGATCTCATAGAGATATGATAACATAAAAATAATATAATTATATACAATATAGTTAGAAGGGAAAACATAAGTTGGACCTGGCATTCTTATTCTTATATGAAAAAATAGAACAGAGCTCTGCGTTTTCTTCAAAAATAAACATAAGTTGGGCTATGAATGTTTAATAAAAAATAAAACCTAGGATGGCAGGCATATAGGCCGGTAGATACATGATGGATCTCAAAAAAATAAGTTGAAACCACTAGTCGGCATGTCGTGGGTTGCGCATGTTGAAAAACAAAACCTAGGCTTGGCAGGCCACAACCCACCTGATACTTCTTCGCCCTCTGAAAAAATGATACATGCTGACTCCCCGATGACAGTCTTTGTTTTAACTTTGTCTCGTTTATTTACTACGTTGACAAACCCGTGGGCCCCAACATCAGTATACCATAGGAGGAAGTTTTTTTCCAATGAGGCACGTGCTTGCGTATGGCCATGGACCTAGTGGGTCCCGAATGTCAGCCTCTCCACATATAGTCCTCCCCAGATTCCTCTCGTTTGACCATGTTGACAACGACAGCCAACGGCTCCACGGCGAGCGCACAAAGGCGGAGGACAATGTCGAGGCCTCTTTTGGGAATGAACAGGAGTTGGGGAAGACGCGGTAGTGTAGCACCTGCTCAGCCCGGGTTTGATTCTCACTGGCGCTGTGGAAACCCCCCCCCCCCCCAATTTTTTGCCTATGCTATTACGGACATGTGGATCCCCCTTGTCATCCACACACACACACCACCTCCATCCCTAGTTTTCTATATTTTTCGCACACTCAACATTGTCTTGGCATTTTGAAAATAGCATATCTTTTTGACTACGCGTCATATGAAGATGTGCTATACATGAATGTTGATCAGCATGATGTTAACTTGCTGTTAGTTCCATTTTTAACCATGAATAAAATTTTCAACATGATGTTATCCCTGTTTTAAAAGGGTGTGCTAATATTAATACTCTGCCTCCGAAACTTGCAGTTTCTTATCTGAAACTAAAACTTGTAGTTTCTTCTCTGAAAATCACATGGTCTGCACTTTTATATTCGTATGAAACAACATTTTTGAAATTAATAAAAATAGATCTCTGGAATTCAGAAAATAATTCATATGCGCAATACTGTAAAGATATGAAATTCAAAAGACATTCATATCTAAAAGTACTCAAAATACACAACACAAAACATAATTCACAACCTACAAATACTGATAACCCTAAGGTCCTCCTCTAATTAATCGTCGGGGCACTCCCCTCTTATTCCTCAGCGGCAAACTTCGCCCCATGAGACAAGGTGAATGGCGAGGGGACCTTCGAGAATGGCGAGGAAGCGTCATCACGCCAACTGCTTTCCTCCTCTTGTAGTTGAGTACGGTCGACAAAGACTCCACCGGCTTGCGCTGCCACGACACCCTCACAAATGGCACCATGTGGATGATCGATCCTTGATGCTTTGGATGGTCCATCCTGGGTCGATACTCCCACAACCTCCACCTCACTACCAGATTCGACAAATTTGTCTGCTCCATGGCCCAGAGGAGCAACTCTATGTACTCCTACATGACTCCATCGGGGTGGATCGTCGCATTTTCGCTCTGCTTCAGATGTTTGACCATTGCCATCGCCGTCGCCGCTAATTGTCGTTCATTGTCAAACCAAGATTGTATCTCCATCATCCTGGCTAGCTTCACAGGGTCGCTGTCTGTGATCGTCACATATTGGTTGTACTCCTCCATTGATCTGCTACTCCACAACACCTTCACTAGCCGGCGGTGGTTTTGGAATGGAAGAGGGACATCGGTGGTTTTGGATTGGAACAGGAGATACGGTGGCTTTGGAATGGAAGAGGAGAGGAGCGGCGATGGTCTTGGAAGGTTTTTTTAGGTGGTGGTCTTGGAAGTTGGAATGCAAGAGGAGTTGTTCGGGATATACCCCACGGGATGTCCCGACCAGGATATGACCAGGCCCTCCTACGGAGGCTCATATCAGGCTAGTTATGTGGGTCGTAATTCAAAGCCTAGGAGGTGACTGAAAGAAGAGGCCGACTTATGGCCCAGTATCTGGTGAGCCAGCTCGACAAGGAAGCTGTAGGGAATTTTCCTTACTTGACGGACAAGATAAGTAGGAAATAGACTAAGACGTGTGTCATAGTACGACTCGATTCTATTACAACCTTAGGTCCTTGACCTTTATATAAAGGAGAGCCCCTGAGGCAGAAAGGACTAAGTTACAAGCTCTTGAGTACTAGGTTAGCCAAGTCGCACCCTTGTAATCAAGATCTCAAGAAATAATCAATCAAGCAGGAAGTAGGGTATTACCTCCATCGGGAGGAGCCGAACCTGGGTAAACTCGTGTCTCTCGATTTCGATCAACCCCGTTCAAGCTACTACCTACCTGGGATGGCCTCACGACTAAGTCCTTTTTGAAGTTCATCTGCCGTGACAAAACCACGACAGTAGGCGCCCATCATGGGGCCCACGCATGGTGGTGTTGAGTTCTTGCAGGGAGCTCTCCCAGGGATCGATGATATGCGATCGGCTGGATGACCAAGAATCGTCGCAGCAAGCTCTACATCGATGATTCAGGCTGGGGCCCAAGAAGTATAGGGGATCGCAACAGTTTTCGAGGGTAAAGTATTCAACCCAAATTTATTGAGTTGACACAAGGGGAGCCAAAGAATACTTGTAAGTATTAGCAGTTGAGTTGTCAACTCAACCACGCCTGGAGAACGTTGGATAATATTCATCATATAACAATCATAACCTAGGGCGACATACAAATAGCTCCAATTCATCAATGTAATGTAGGCATGTATTCCGTAAATATTCATACGTGCTTATGGAAAAGAACTTGCATGACATATTTTGTCCTACCCTCCCGTGGCAGCGGGGTCCATAAAGAAATTAAGGGATATTAAGTTCTCCTTTTAATATAGAACTGTAACAAAGCATTAACACGTACTGAATACATGAATTCCTCAAACTACGGTAATCACTGGAAAGAATCCCAATTAAGGGTATGTGGATCATAATACGTAGCAGGTGCATATAACTTGCATGATCTGATCAATAACACAAATATATTGGTGAAAACATAAACGGTTCAGATCTGAGATCATGGCACTGGGGCCCTAGTGACAAGCATTAAGCATAGCAAAGTCATAGCAACATCAATCTCAGTACATAGTGGATACTAGTGATCAAGCCCTAACAAAACTAACTCGATTACATAATGAATCTCATCCAACCCATCACCGTCTAGCAGGCCTACGAAGGAATTACTCACTCCCGACGGTGAGCATCATCAAATTGGTGATGGAGGATGGTTGATGATGATAAAGACGGAAGAACCCTCTCTCCCGAGCCCCAAACGGATACTGATCTGGCATCCCGATGAAGAACAGGAGGAGACAACGGCATCATATCATAAAACGCGATGAAACTTCCCCTCCTATTTTTTCTCAGAATATAGGAATTTATATAGTTGGAGTTAGGGTAAGTTGAGCCTCGAGGGGCCCACTACCCACCAGGGTGCACCAGAGGGGGTGGCGCCCCATGGTACCTATTGGGCAGCAGGGGCCCCCTCTAGTGGATCTTTGCTCCAATATTTTTCTTTTATCACAAAATAAATCTCCAGAAAGTTTTGTCCAATTCTAAGAACTTTTATTTCTGCACAAAACAGCACCATGGTAGTTCTACTGAAAACAGTGTCAGTCCGGGTTTGTTTCATTCAAATCATGCAAATTAGAGTCCAAAATAAGAGCAAAAGTGTTAGGAAAAGTAGATACGACGGAGACGTATCAACTCCCCCAAGCTTAACTCATTGCTTGTCCTCAAGCAATTCAGTTGACAAAATGAAAGTGATAAATAAAAACTTTTACGAACTCTTTTGTTCTTGTGTCCATACATATGCTTAAATAATACTCATGTTGCAAACGACAAGTCTTCGAAATTATATTCACTCATATCAATGGCATAATCAACCAGCGAGCAAATAAAATATCTCAAATGCCAACACTTTTTCAAAACAATAATTATATAATATGACAATAATGGTATCTCACTAGCCCTTTCTGAGACCGCAAAACATAAATGCAGAGCACCTCCAAAGTTCAAGCAGCGACTAGATATTGTAATTCATGGTAGAAGAGATCTAGTCATGGTGCACACAACATTAACTATACAAAATGCATGAGAATGACAATAGGGCTCTCAAGACTGGTGCTTGTTTGAGAAGGTGATGACTCAACATAAAAGTAAATAGATAGGCCCTTCGCAGAGGGAAGCAGGGATTTGCGGAGGTGCCAGAGCTCGAAGCTTAAATCAGAGATAAATATAATTTTGGGAGGTATACCTTTCCTGTCAATGTTACGACCAAGAGTTATCAATATCTTCCATGCTAAACAAATTAGCGGCGGTTCCCATGTGGTAAAGGTAAAGTTTACTTCCTATCCACCAACAAACACAAGCCGTGGCTAGCTGAATCCTTGGGTGCCCTCCATACCAACAACAATCCAGGGGAGTTTGTTTCATTGTTATTGTAATTTTCATCATGGGACTGGGCATCCCGATTACCATCCCCTCTCGTGCAAGGATGAGTGAATGAACACTCATCATGATAATTACCTGCTTAGCATGGAAGATACTGACCGACTCCTGTCGCTCCATGACCAGAACGGGCACACAAAACAGATGTTCATTTGAATATTTTAGAGGTAGCACATGCAAATTTACTTGGAACGGCCGAGTAATACCGCATATAGGTAGATATAGTGGACTCGTTTGGAATAACTTTGGTTTAAGGACTTTGATGCACAAGTAGCATTCCCGCTTAGTACAGGTGAACGCTAGCAAATAGGTTGAGAAGCGCCCAACTAGAGAGCAAACACGGTCATAATCATGCACTATGAATAATTAACATTGAATACTAGCATGAGTAGGATATAAACACCATGAACATAAATGTCGTGGAAGCTGTGTTGGTTTTGAACCAACTATATGCGTGAACATGTGCCAAGTCAAGCCACTTGAAACATTCAGAGGAGGATACCATATCGTCATACTACATCACAATCTTTTTAATGCATGTCGACATCTAAGATAGATCATTATCCACTCCTAGCTACTTAAGCATGGCATGAGCAACTATAATCTCTAATTGTCATCATAAACATGTTTAATCATAATATGCTAAATCATGGATACTGAGCTAAACATACTTACAAAAACAAAAACAAGTTGAGTTCATACCCGCTTTTCCTTGCCTCAGTCACTTCATTAAATATCGTCATTATTGCCTTTCACTTGCACGACCGAATGATATGAAAATAATAATAGTGCAAGGGTGTTGTGGACTAAGCTGGAATCTGCAAACATTTTATTCAGAGGAGAAGACAAGATAATATGGGCTCTTTGTTAGATCAACAGTAAAGCATATTAGAGCCACTCAACATTTTCATCGTGGTCTTCTCCTCATACTGACTCAAGAAAAAAAAGAATTTCAGAGAAACACACTGAAATATTTTTAGAGCTTTTATTTTTTCTTGAAAGAAGCAAACTAAAATGAGAAAAAAACAAGAAAACTATTTACACGGGAAAGCTCCAAACAAGCAAAAGAGGAATGGGAAATATTTTTGGGTTTTCTTTTCATACTACAACTAATTTAAACTAGAAAGAAAAACCGAAAAGAAGCGAAAAATATGTTTGGATTTTCTTGAAGTTTTTCAAACACACAAGAAGAAAGCGAGAAAATAAACTAGCATGGATTATACAATGAAAAAGTATGAACACCGACAACTGGAATGAAGTGTGTGAACATGAAAGTAATGTTGGTGGGAAATACGTACTCCCCAAGCTTAGGCTTTTGCCTAGCTTGGTAATCACCACCCGTAGCCTGGGTAATAGTCAGAGTGATAGCTCATGGAGGCTCTCGGTGCAACCTCCTCAGCCAGGCGGGGTGGCCTCCACTGCTGCGTTGTACTCATGCGCCTATCTCTCATAGATGTAATATCTTCATTTACTCTGGTAATCAAAGAGAGCAGGTGTAGCAAAATAATAGGTAAAAAAGGTTTTTTTTATCGAACATCAAGTTGTAATTGTAATTCTGAGCTCCATATTTAATGAACTTATGACACTGCATTGCATCAAATTCTAGGTATTGGGTAGCTAAAATAGGATCATTGGGCATAGGTGACACACATAGCCTTGCAGCTATGCGCGAGGCATAAATTCCTCCATAAAAATGACCACTATTAGCATTGCCTTGCAGCCTCCGTGCAACTATTGCTCCAAGATTATAACGTTTAATCCCTGTTAAGGCAGTGTGTATGAGGCTCAAATAAGGGGTACAGAGTGTACTGCAATCTTGTTTACCCATGATGCATTTTCCATTAAAAATGCAAAGTAACGGATGGATGGAAATTGTATACTTTTTATTCTAGCTTGTGCAACTCCTCTATCCTCACCACAATAGAGACTACTTAGGAACATCTCATACTCAGATTTTGGTGGTTCGTCTAGCGAACCCCAATATGGAATTCTGCATGCGCCATAAAATTCTTCTAGAGGCATGGTAAAGGCACTATCATAAAGGCAAAATGAAACTCTAGAATCACGAGAATGATACTTAAATTTCTTGGTGAACGATTGCAATGAAGGGAGCAAGCTCAGTGTTATGAACATACTGATCAAATTCTTCCTTAAAACTCGCACCTATCATGAACTCATCACACGGCCAGAGGCACGATTTGCTATAGGAATCCCATACTGAGATTGCCTTTGGCTCAACATAGGCATGTCGTATCAAGGTCTCACTCGACGATGCCTCCGAGGACCTCCTCCTCGAAGAACTCGTCTTAAAGAGGTGCATTTTGTACAAGAAAATTTCTGTAATTTTGAGCCACAAAATAATGTGAACAAAACTTCACAAGATTGATAGCCACTACTCATATGGATGTTTAGAGGCTATATCAAGCATTGAAACTACTTGGAACTCAAATAATTCAACATGCAAGCTCATTTTCTGTAGCACTACGAGTAGCTAATTACTCAAAATATAAAACACTAAATCAAAACCTAATTGGAGCAATGGAGGAGTCACATACCAAGTAGCAATCCCCCAAAACAGTTTAAAAAATTGAGCTCCGAGCAAAGAGATAAAAAATCTCAGCCTTGGGAGCAAGAACACGAGAGAGAGAGAGCTAGAGCAATTTTTTCTGGAGGTGAGTGACGATGTGAGGTAAGGGAGAGAGTGATGGGGTCCTTGTGGGGCCCACTACCCACCAGGGCGTGCCAGGTGGGTGTGGCGCTCCCTGGTGCCTAGTGGGCACCCCCCTGTGGTGTTTTCAGTGCCAGAAATTCTCAAATATTCACGAAAAATCATGTTAAAATTTCAGGTCATTTTGAGCACTTTCAATTTTTGGCACTTCTAATTGCACGGATAATTCAGAAAACATTATTATCATGGCATTTTATTGTATTTAACTAAAAATAACAGAAAATATAAAGTGGTTACAGAAGGTTGTGCCTACTAAATTCATCGACCACATGCCTCTCGAAAATAATCCATTAATAAGGTTGATCAAGTCTTATTAATAACCACTTTCGATTAGCATGAACCCGAAGAATATTCGTAAAACACTAGGTTACCTTAGTGGGGATGTGCATCTCCCAAACAATAAGTGTTTCATGTTTCTTTTTGATAGTCGGAAGAGGAATTTGAGAACTTCCAATAGTAATTGGCAGAGTCTTTTCAATAACATTAATACCATTCACTTGAAATTGTTTCTTTGGAAAGTGCACCGTATGCTCATTACCATTGATATGAAAAGTGGTCTTGCTCTTGTTGCAATCAATAACAACCCCTACAGTATTCAAAAAGGGTCTACCAAGGATAATCGACATGTTGTCATCCTCGGGCATATCAAGTATAACAAAGTCTGTTAAGATAGTAACATTTGCAACTACAACAGGCACATCCTCATAGACATCGATAGGTATGGCAGTTGATTTGTCAGCCATTTGCAATGATATTTCAGTGGGTATGAGTTTATTCAAATCAAGTCTTTTGTATAAAGAGAAAGGCATAACACTAACACTAGCTCCTAAATCACATTAAAGCAATTTTAACATAATTTCTTTTAATGGAGCATGGTATAGCTGGTATTCCTGGATCTCCTAATTTTTAGGTACTCCATCCTTAAAAGAATAATTAGCAAGCATAGTGGAGATTTCAGCTTCAGGTATTTTCCTTTTATTAGTGACAATATCTTTCATATATTTATCATAAGGGGCCATCTTTAAAATATCAGTCAAATGAGTATGCAAAAAGACTGGCCTAAGCATTTCAGCAAAGCGTTCAAATTCTTCCTCATCCTTTTTCTTAGATGGTTTAGGTGGAAAGGGCATGGGTTTCTAAACCCATGGTTCTCTTTCTTTACGATGTTTCCTAGCAACAAAATCTCTCTTATCATAATGTTTATTTTTAGAAGGTGGGTTATCAAGATCAACAAAGGGTTTTATTTCAACATCATTATCTGGTTCTTTATCATTATCTGGTTGAGCATCTACATGAACATCATATTGTCATTATAATGATCACTGGGTGAATGTTCATTACCAGATTGAGTTTCAGCATCAGAAATAGAAACATAATTATCATCCTCAGAAGGTTTCTCTACCTCTAGTTTACTAGAAGTATGCAAAGTCCTATCTTTTTTCTTTTATTTTTAGAAGGACTAGGTGGATCAGCATTAATTCTTTGAGAGTCTTGTTCAATTCTTTTAGGGTGAACTTCAGGATAAAGTGGCTCCTGAGTCATTCTACCTCCTCTAGTCATTACTCTAATAGCATGATCATTCATATTATTATTCATTTCATTGAGCAATTCACTTTGAGATTTAGCAACTTGTACTAACAGAGTTTGGACCATAGAAGCATCACTGGTGCGTGCCGGTCCTAAACAAACTGTTCTTTACCCCTTTCTGCGACGACATTTGGAACCGTCGCCAAGTGAGTGTGGGCGATAGGGGGGTCCTTCCCACACGACCCAGAAACCATCGGGGATATGCCCTCCTAGCACACACGTTCGGCACAATGAGGTCGTGTGCAACCGGCGAGCGCTCAAATACGGAAATACATATAGTAGAGCTAAAAACACAATTATACGGCAAAATTGTTTCCGGTCGCTAGTACATCCCACACAGTCAGTCCCCGCTAAACGTTTTCATTCGTATGCACATTCCACACAATCGCTACAAGGAAAATGTTTGCGCAAGGTGGCGTAACGCAAAGAGTTTTGAAGAGAATGTCGTGTGTGATTGTTCATTGATCCAACATGGTTTATTCCTAGAAACTGTGTGTGTTGCCTTAGGTCATCACCCACGGTGTTTTCTCATTAACCGTTGCAATAGGAAAACCCAATTAGCAAGCTAATTGACCAATTAGCAGGCTAATTGGCCTATTATTAATAATCCATTTACTAATCTAATTGACATTCATATTAAGCATATAATATATTCCATTTCCATATTAAGGAAGCATGATTTCATAATTGAAATACATCGAGTACAACATGATATAGCTTGAGACTCAGCTACCCCATTACACAATCGCACAAAGAACAAGTTTCACATGCAACATCTAGAACCTTTTGAAATTAGCATCATAGACGGTACATAGAGAGATGCATCTCATCTGGAAAACTGCTGAAGTGGAAGGCGAATATTGAGCCTTCATTCATGTTGAAGGTCTTTGCAAATTTTGGCCAGTGCCTATGGATGATTGGCCGTCCATCCTTCGACCTCTTCAGGAACACTTCAATATTGAAACGTGGGTGTTGTATGAAAACTTTCCTCGCCTCCTGACCACAGAGGTGGTTTGAGAGGTAATCATCAGTGAACCCTGAAAACAAGGATGTGCATAAATATCTTCTCTATATTGGAAACAAGGCAAAGGAATAAAAAAAGGCAAGGTATAATAGCTAGTACCATCTTGTAAACCTCAGTGCTTCCCATTGTTTCCTTGCAACACATATAAGGTAGTTAGTCATCAGGTTAAGTAAGGGTTCGCATGCTATGAGTAAAACATGTTGATGAAAAATAAGCACATTGCAGATTCATCAGATTAATTCAAGCCACATGGAAAACCCATATATCCAAACCAAGCATGATTAAGAACTAGGAAATATAGCACTTGTATATGTTTCTCATGTATTAAGTGCAGCCAAATTCAATTTATTCCTCACATGGTATACAATAACAGAATGCGGCCACCGCAATTGAACATCGCATTACAGAATTGAGCCAAGCAGTTAACTAAACACCACAACAAATGAACCAAACGTTAACTGAGCACCACATTGCACAATTAACATACTCCTAATAGAAGATCAGATAGTTAACCAAACCAAGCATGCTTAACAACATGGAAATATAGCAATTGCATTTGTTTCTCATGTATTTAGTACAACCAAATTCGATTTATTCCTCACATGGTATACAATAAGAGAATGCAGCCACAACAATTGAACATCGCATTGCAGAATTGAACCAAGCAGTTAACTAAACACCACAACAAGTGAACCAAGCCACAACAAATGAACCAAGTAGTTAACTAAACACCAATTGAACAATATAACATACTCCTAATAGAAGATCCGATAGTTAACCAAACCAAGCATGCTTAACAACTTGGAAATATTGCACCCTGAAGAATTGAACATCACATTTGCAGAATTGAACCAAGCAGTTAATTGAACACCACATTGCAAGACATATAGAACATATACACTATAGCAGAAGATTGCATGATGAAAGTAGATAGCACAATTCACTATAATTTGTTAAGGAAAGGCAGTAGCTAGCAAACTGAACATGGGTCCTTATAGTGAGCTAATAAGACAAGCTACTCCTCATTGTCAGAGATATCGATGATGATTGGCTCCTTGGACATGGAAGAGGGAAAGGCCTCCACATCGTGGGTGCCCTTGTTGCAGTGGTGAGTTTCCTGAGCCGCTCCGGGCACCAACTTGCTGGCTCTCGAGATGAGGTAAGCATGTGCACGCTGAGAAAACACCTCGTAGTCTTCGCCGAAGGCACCGACAGTGGCCTCGAGAAAATGCCATGAACTATCGTTTAAAGCAGCCAACCGCGTCACGTCATCGGTGCGCGAGGCGTCAACGGTGGCCTCGACGGCGAGGTGCTCCTCCAAGATCTGGGGGTCGTCACGAATGGCAGCCATCGCGACCTCATCCGCACGTGTGGCCGCGATTTGCTTCTTCGCTGCCAAATGCTCCTTGAGGTCATGGCTATACTGCGTGCACCATGGCTTTGGCCGGAGCTTATTTGGTGGAGGGGTCGGTGATTTGGGTGGAAGGTGTCGCGCTCACGCCGGCGGTCGGGGCATGTGGGATGTGGAAGGAGGAGGAGGATGGGGGTCGGGTGTGGATTACCTGCCTGGATAGGCGAGGCCGAGCAGCGTGAAGGAGGGTCACCGACGAGGAGGCGGCAGCGCTGCAAGCAAGGAGTGAAGGTTTCAACTTGGAAAGGAAGGTGGAAAGGGGGGAAATGTGGCTTTTGGTAAGGGGAGGGGCAGGGAGGTAGATATTTCATGAAGCGAAAATTTGGAATCGCTTGGACAAAAAACTCATGGCGCAAAGTGTCATCAGACATGGTACCTTATTCAGACACGGTCCAAAGATATTTTGTGCTGCATCTCACACGGTTGGTTATAATAAACTGTGTGGGATCTACTTGATTTTTGGTCTTCATTTGAATTACATAATGGGGTCACATCAGCCATGGACGGTGTTTGAATGGCTAGACCTTTTATCTGCAGTGGTCATAAAAGAATTGGAATTATTCAGGGTTCGTTCGGACATTTTGTGCATTAAGTGAGTTTTCAATGCATTTATGTGCATAATTCAAATTTGAACTACATGCACATGCTCCAGTGCATATAAATTCGTTGAAAAATCAAATCTTTGTCCTTGGGTTCATGCTTAGGTCCCATGCATGAAATGGGAATGAATGTCAAACACCCTGCCACCGTCACTCGACCGCAAACATTGAGATACCTGGTTTTTAAATTCTAGTAAATCCAAAACTCGTCTGAAATTCATGAAACCTGGCATGCTACCATGGAGCGGCATCAACATGGCATGGTAAAGTTTTTGTCCCATTTGGGGCAGGTTTGGGTATATGCTTCTCAAAAACTAGAGTTTCTCACAACAAGCATGATGGTTTCGGTAGGGAACGCCCCAACTTTGGGGACGAAACGATATCCATTGCCTCTAATTTCTTTCAAAAAAATTCTCGTGTCAACATAGAACAACAGGAGTGTTGTGTTATGTTTTGTGATTTTTCGGGGTTTGTTTGGACATTTTTATGCATTAAGTGAGTTTTCAATGCATTTATGTGCATAATTAAAATTTGAACTACATGCACATGCTCTGGTGCATATAAATTGGTTGAAAAATCAAATCTTTGGTCCTTGGGTGCATGCTTAGGTCCCATGCAAGAAATGGGAATGAATGTCAAGCACCGTGCCACCGTCACTCGGCTGCAAACATTGAGATACCTGGTTTTTCAATTCTAGTAAATCCAAAACTCGTCTGAAATTCATGAAACTTGGCATGCTATCATGGAGGGGCATCAACATGCCGTGGTAAAGTTTTTGTCCCATTTGGGGCAGGTTTGGGTATATGCTTCTCACAAACTAGAGCTTCTCACAACAAGCATGATGGTTTCAGATAGAACACCCGTATGCAAAGTGAGAGCAGGATTTGTGCATCTCTTGAACACAAAGGTTATTTTGGATGACCCGTGTGAATCACTAGCGGGGTGTCGGTGTACAAAAGTAGGGGCACTCCTTTTTACCCCTTTACTTGTGCACGGGCAGTCGGAGCCGCGCCCATGGCCACACTAAGTAGGGGAGAAGAGGGAAGCCAGAGACACAAAGAGCAAGAGGGCGAGGTGGACTCCCCCGGCAAGACCCTTGATGGGGCAGCCTCTTGCCGGGGTAACTTGCCCAACAACAGCAGAGTGAGCCACCCTTGGGCCCGAGGGTTCCAACAACCACATTGGAACCAAGGCTCGGGAGGCACCTCTGCGGTGGCATGTAGATCTTTGTCAAGATCATAAACACACAAGATCAGATGAGGACCAGAAGATGACGATCCTCGGCGGGATCCTAGCCGAGGAAATCCATGAGACCCCCGGCAAGATCCTTGCCGGGGACGACCACGATGCCGCGAAAGACCCTTGCCGGGGCCCCGGCTAGGCCCTTGCCGAAGTCATCTGCGAGGCCAAAACCAGGCCCGCGTCTGCCAAAACTCCACCACCGTTCCCATATAGCTGCCAGCCCAACCAGCCGGGCAGGCACCTGCGTGGCAGCATGCGGCTTCCAGGCCAGCCTAGCAAGCACCTACGTGGTGGCATGCAAATCTTCGTGAAGACCCTACCACCACGCCACCTCAGCAGCCAGCCAGCCTACGTGGTGTTGCATGCCTCATTGGCCTGGACGCGCGTTGGGGCAAGACGGAGCGGCGACGGACGGGACGGGCCTCGTTGTTGTCCCTGATAAAGTAACAGGACACCTAAGGGGCGCATTTAATGCGGCTTGTCCCATAATGACAAGCGATAAGCTTGTTACTATACACCTTTCCACCTCATGTGTGCCACTGTGGCAACCCTTTTGTCTATAAAAGGAGGCCTGATGCGACCAGGAGGAGGATTCGGATCTTCTGGGCTAGATACGCACCATAGCTAGTTCAGGAACTCAAGAACACTCAAATACATACACCAAAGCAGGACTAGGGTTTTATGCATCCTTGCGGGCCGAACCTGGGAAAACGATCTTTGTGCTGGCTCCTGAACCTGCTCTTTGCACAACTCCGCGCCCGCCAACCGTATAAGGGATCCCAGTGATCCCATAGGTGTCGTTTCCGCCGACATCTTTGGCGCGCCAAGTAGGGGGCGCAGTTGTGGAAATCTAGTTTGATTGGAGCGGCGTCTTCGTGGTGGTCGTCACTCCAAGGAGGAAGACGACCAAATGGGCGGCGGCGCCTGCGGATGCGGTGAACGCCCGCGCCACGACAGAAAAGCTAAGTCACGCGAAATCTTGGTTATTCTCACTCATATAAGGCTGTCCTCCCCAGGAGATCTTGTTCCTTGTACGGGAAACCTGCACGCAATGGGACCCTTCCGTTATGGGCAACACCCTTGTTTCTGTCTCGAGCCCGCTCTACAGTTCATGCGGCCGTGCTAGTAGCGGCAAGGTGGCCTACCCGTTGCCAGTAGCACTCTTGTCCTGCTTCGAGTCTGCTCGACAGTTCAAGCGACCGCTCTGGCAGCGGCAAGGTGGCTTGCCCGGCAGCAAGCGCCCTTCCGGCAAGGTGCTAAGGATCCGTCCTTAAAGCACAACGGCATGGGTTTACGCACCGGCCGCCTTATCTCAATAAGCGTAGGGTACAAACATACAAGGGAAGGTCTAACTTGGAAGATAGCATGCATGATATTAAAAGTACTGCAGAGTTATATTACATCAATTGTGCCGCGGTTCTAACTAAAGATAAAAATTGTCTTGGTCATGAACCTGCAGCGGCGATGAAGAACGGGGTGCCTAGTCCCGGCGCTAGCCCTCTACCCTCTGGATTCTGTCGATGCGGCTGGTGATGGTCTTGATACGCTCCTCGAGCGTCGCAAGGTCCGCATCCTCCGGCAAGCTCTCCAGCGTGGCGTCGAAGTCGAGGTTGGGGTTCTAGTGCGCCACCTTGGTGAGAACCTTGGTGATGGCACCCCGGCAAAGCCTCCGGGCCTCATCGGCCAGCGAGGCCGCCGTGTTAGAGCGGAACAGCTCCAGGGCTCCAAGAACACCCTCAAAGAGCAGCGTCAGCTTGGCGTTGGGGCTCACGTTCGGCTCCGGGACATACCTCATGTTTGGCATCCCCATGGTAACCAGCTGCGTGGTGATCCTGCCGGCGACGTCCTCGAGGCGGCTGATCCATAGGTTCTCGCCCTTCACAAAATCTGCGTGGTTGGCGGCCTTGTTCTTCCATAGCTGCTTCTCCTTCTCCAGATCCTTGGTCAGGGTCTCCTCCTGGGCCCTGGCCCCCGAAAGCGTCCCCTCAAGACCCTCTAGCTTCAGCTTTAGGTCTTTGATGGAGTCGTTGGTCTTAGAGAGCCGCTCAGCCTTGCCGAGGACTGCGCCCCGCGCCTCCACCAGAGCACCGTTGAGCGTGTCCTTCTCCTTCGCCAACTTCAGGGCCTGGTCCTTCAGCCCGTCCCACTGCACCTCCAGCTCTTTTACCTTGCTGGCATGGACCAGGGCTTGGGCATTGAGCACCTCCTTGTGCCTCTGCTCTAGCTCCTGGGTCCGCTGCGCGAAAAGCTTCTCCACCTCCTCATCCTTGCCGCGGAGTGTTGCGGCAAGCTTCTCCTCATGAGCGGCAAGGTTCTCCTCCTGGGAGTTCAGCACGGCCTGGTGCTCGTGCCGAGCGGCCTCGTCCTGGGCGGCCTGCTGCTTCGCCAGCTCCTGGGCCTTCTCGATGTCGGCCTGCTTCATGACAAAGCTCCAGCTTGCACTCAGCCAGCACGTCCTGGGAGGCCTTCACGTCCATGTGGGCCTAGCGGAACCAAGCCTGCGCCTCGGCGACGCGCTCCTCGAGGTCCGCCTCCGCCTTGTCCACCATCGCCATCCTGGACTTGGCCTTGTCCAGGCGGGCACGATGAAGCGCCTGGAGCTTCTGGAAGTTGGCACTCATGGCCTGGAGGAGCCGCTCTTCCTGGGAACCGCCGCCACCGGCACTCGGTTCGTCGACAACCTCGAGCCCGGCGGCGGCGAGCACCTTGTCATCGAACACCTCCCCCTCGGTGGGCGCCCCGGTGATCGCCGTCCCTAGGAGGTGGACGAACAGGTCGTCGTTCACCCTCAGGTACCTGCCCGAGCCAGAGGCAGCAGAGGAGGAATGTTGGTCATCAACCGCCCCCTCCTCGGCAGCAGCCTTGCCGGCCTCCTCGGCAGAGGCCTTGCCGGTCTCCCCGACCGGCTCCTTGGAGGCGTTCTCAGCAGCACCCTTGGCGGCCTCTTCGGTGGCGATCTTGTTGGCCTCGGCCTCCGCGTCCCTGGCGACCTCCCTGATGACAGTATCGATGTCCTCCTGGTCCACCGAGGGAGCGCCTAGATGCCAATAGGAGGGTGAGGCAAGGCCAAGACCAAAGTTCAAATGAAGAAGGAAAGACAGGGATGGGAAGCGAGCAGACTTACCTGCACGAGGTTGGGAAGAAGTGGTGTCCTCCCCGCCAACATTCGTGGCCGGGGTGGAACCACCAGCACCCAAGTTCGTCTCCTCCTCCTCCATGGGCGTGGGCTCGGTGGTGGATGCCCTTGCTGGGGACACCCCTCGGGGCGGCGTGGTCGAGGGGGGGGGGCGTGTTGGGGGTGTCCCTCGGTGGCTCCTCCTGCTTCCGTTCTTCCCCTGTGAAACCTGACAAGATCAGCATCAAAGAATCACACCCCAAGGTTCATCAATGGAGGAGTGAGTGGTAGACTTACGCTGGGGCTGAAGCGGGGGCTGCGCTGGGGGCTGTTCTCCGGGCTGCTCTCCGCCACCAGCGGCGTGCTCGAGGTCCCCGCTGGGGGCTGGTCGCCTGACGAGGCCCTGGCTCTCTTTGCCACCCTCTAGGCCAGCGTCTCCCTGTCCCTGCGAAGATGAAAACAAGCCAAGAAAAACGAAACAATCTGAAGGGCCAGAAAAGATGAAGGGCAAGATGCTTACCCATTCTCCTCTTCCTCTTCTTCTGGTTTCCTCTTCCACCATGGGCTGAGTGACCCAAAATCAAAGGCGACCTCCGTGTCGACATCTACGGGAGGAGGGGAAGGAGATGGGGTCTGGCGACGCTTGGACGAACAGGAGGCAGTCGTTTTCTTCTTCGCTGCCGGAGCCTTCGCCATCTTCCTTGCTGCCGCGGCCCTTGTCTGGCGCACGGACTCCCCCTGGACCTCCTGCGGTTGCGCAGCCCTGCCAGGCCGGACCGGCTCGCCGGAGCTGGCCTGCCGCAGGGTGCATCTCTTCCCCATGGGCGGAGGGTCGTCAGCCTGGGCCTCCTTCTCAGTCGACTCCTTGACCGCGTCCTCGATGGGGGAGGCCCCGGTGTCAGTGCTGCTGACCTCCCCGACGGACTCTGCCCACTGGGCGAGCTACCTGTCCTCTGCATCCGCACCGTCTTCATCCTCCATAGCGCCGGTGATGTCGGCCTCCTTGGCAAGCTCTGCCTCCACCGCCCTGGCGGTGATGTAGTCCAGCTCTGCTTGGGTGGTGTCCTGGATAAGCAGCGGCTCATCGCGGACGTATCTCTCCGACAGGCTGGCGAAGAACTCCTGCACCCACGCCGCCTCTGGCTCAGCCCACTTTGGGTCCAGGCCGTGCGTGTTGGAGTCCGACATCATGGCAATGATGTCGGATTGGCGGGAGTTATTGCTCAACGGGACCACTCCCGCCGGCAACCCAAACGGTGGCCCCTTGACAACCTTGCCGGCCTTCGCGGCCTTGCTGGATCTCTCGGCCCTGCTATCACTGAACACATCAAGCTGGAAGATCCTCTGACAGAAATAGGCGTGCCCCATCACCGTAAAGTTGTGCTTCAAGCCAGTGCGAAGCCTCATGATGTCGGCCGCGTTCCTGAAGAGTCATGCCGGCCTCCCCTTGTTATGAAGTGGGGCGATTCGGCGGCGGAGGAAATCGGCCCTAATCATCTCAAGGGTGAGCCCGGCCTTGGTGAGGCAATGGATTCTGGTGGTGATAATCGTGAGCTTCTTGTCGTCGGCGTCATGGTCGCTCCATTCCTCATGACGGACTGGCGGGCTCCGACGAACCTAGCAGAACTCCTGTGGATCCTCCTCCTCGATCCACGGCCACCGGGCCCGCCATTCTGCCCACCACTCCTTCTGGGCGCCCTCCGGATATGTGCTTTTCTCCTTGGTCCTTAGGATCCAAGTGACACAGCCGGAGATGGCGCCCCCCGCCTGGATGCGGGGATAGAAGTAGTGGCGGAAGAGCGCCGTGCTAGGGAGCACTCCGGCGAAGCCCTCACAAAGGTGGGTGAAAAGGGCCATGCACGCCACGACATTTGGCGTAAAATCCAGAAGGTGGAAGCCATAGGTATGCATGACATCATTAAAAAATCAGAGAAGGGGGGGGGGGGGCAGAGGCCGCAGGAGAAGTAGTCGACGAAGAAGGGATACCGATTTGGGCCGGCCTCGGCAAAATCGACGGGGATGATGCGCATGGCCGGATGCCCCGTCGTCCCCCCCTCCCCCCCATCTTCGCCCCCCACAGGGGTCTGAAGTAGTCCCTGAGGTGGACTGCGTCGACCGTCGGGGGGAAGTAGGCAAGCTGCGTCCGGAGCACCGCCAGCTCGCTCTCCGGCATCCCCTCCCTTGCCTCTGCTGGATTTGGGCGCCATGGCGACCAGCGAAGAAGGTGAGTTTAAGGGAGATGGGGGTGCGGCGGTGGCGGATGGAAGCGAGAGCTTGAGGAGGAAGAAGGAAGGAACGGCGGTTCCGAGATTGGAGAAGACATGAAGGGTAAATGGGCGTCGCACCTGCGGTTTCTCCTTTTTTATGGGGAAGGCTCGGGTCGCCCCGTTACCATTTACCATGATGTGACGCATGAGGGCAGCGGCCGCCCCACACATGCCCCCCCACGTCACGCACGACCCTTGATACGTCTCCAACGTATCTATAATTTTTGATTGCTCCATGTTATATTATCTACTGTTTTGGACCATATTGGGCTTTATTTTCCACTTTTATATTAATTTTGGGACTAACCTATTAACCGGAGGCCCAACCCAGAATTGCTGTTTTTTGCCTATTTTTGTATTTCGAAGAAACGGAATATCAAACGGGGTCCAAACGGAATGAAACCTTCGGGAACGTGATTTTCTCACCGAATATGATCCAAGAGACTTGGACCCCCCGTCAAGAAAGAAAGGAGGTGGCCACGAGGGTGGAGGGCGCGCCCCCTAGGGCGCGCCCCCTGCCTCGTGGGCCCCCCTTTTCTCCACCGACGTACTCCTTCCTCCTATATATACCTACGTACCCCCAAACGATCAGATACGGAGCCAAAAACTTAATTCCACCGCCGCAACCTTCTGTATCCACGAGATCCCATCTTGGGGCCTGTTCTGGAGCTCCGCCGGAAGGGGAATCCACCACGGAGGGCTTCTACATCATCACCATAGCCCCTCCGATGAAGTGTGAGTAGTTTACTTCAGACCTTCGGGTCCATAGTTAGTAGCTAGATGGCTTCTTCTCTCTTTTTGGATCTCAATACAATGTTCTCCCCCTCTCTGATGGAGATCTATTCGATGTAATCTTCTTTTTGCAGTGTGTTTGTTGAGACCGATGAATTGTGGGTTTATGATCAAGTTTATCTATGAACAATATTTGAATCTTCTCTGAATTCTTTTATGTATGATTGGTTATCTTTGCAAGTCTCTTCAAATTATCAGTTTGGTTTGGCCTACTAGATTGGTTCTTCTTGCAATGAGAGAAGTGCTTAGCTTTGGGTTCAATCTTGCGGTGTCCTTTCCCAGTGACAGTAGGGGCAGCAAGGCACGTATTGTATTGTTGCCATCGAGGATAACAAGATGGGGTTTATATCATATTGCATGAATTTATCCCTCTACATCATGTCATCTTGCTTAAGGCGTTACTCTGTTTTCTTGAACTTAATACTCTAGATGCATGCTGGATAGCGGTCGATGAGTGGAGTAATAGTAGTAGATGCAGGCAGGAGTCGGTCTACTTGTCTCAGACGTGATGCCTATATACATGATCATACCTAGATATTCTCATAACTATGCTCATTTATGTCAATTGCTCAACAGTAATTTGTTCACCAACCGTAGAATACTTATGCTCTTGAGAGAAGCCACTAGTGAAATCTATGGCCCCTGGGTCTATTCTCATCATATCAATCTTCCATCACTTTATTATTGCTTTGCTTTTTTACTTTGCCTTTTATTTTATTTTGCATCTTTATACCAAAAATACCAAAAATATTATCTATCATCTCTATCAGATCTCACTCTCGTAAGTGACCGTGAAGGGATTGACAACCCCTAACCGCGTTGGTTGCATGGAGCTATTTGTTTTGTGTAGGTACAAGGGACTTGCATGTAGCCTCCTACTGGATTGATACCTTGGTTCTCAAAAACTGAGGGAAATACTTACTCTACTCTGCTGCATCACCCTTTCCTCTTCAAGGAAATCCAACGCAATGCTCAAGAGGGAGCAGGAAGATTTCTGGCGCCGTTGCCGGGGAGTCTACGCAAAAGTCAACATACCAAGTACCCATCACAATCCCTTATCTCTCGCATTACATTATTTGCCATTTGCCTCTCGTTTTCCTCTCCCCCACTTCACCCTTGCCGTTTTATTCGCCCTCTCTTTTTCGTTCGCCTTCTTTTCGCCCTTCGCTTTCTCTGTCGCTATGTCTGAAATTGGGGAAATTATTGCTGATATGGACAATAATAATATCATAGAAAATTCTGATGCTCCTGCTGAAGAACCCCCTACCTTGCATACAAAAAGATTTCGAATTGGTAGTGGTAATATTGTTGGAAAAGGAGTTATTCAAGATTTCTTTACTTGTGCCGGCGCTTTGCCTTCTATGGGCGGTTCTATTCTCGGTAGAACTAGTAGTCTTGCGGACGCTATTGCCATGCTTATCGTTGAACTTGAAAGGCAATTTATGCACATGCATCCTTGCATACAAAGGATTTTCCTAGAATTTTCTAATATCGAGCATTCTTCTGTTAAGCGTGCCACTACAATCTTTTTGGCTCATGAATTCAGATTTATAATAAAAGAGGCCAAAGAGATCTTTGCACATTGTAGGGCTGACGCTGGCCGTCCTCCCATAGAATCTATCCTCTTTGATCAAGAAGAAATAATGTGTTTTCAATCTCTTGACTATGTTGCTTTCAATGAAAACCTTAGAAAAAAGGTGCCTACCAATATTTTAGTTGATAAAATCTCCGAACTTAATGATGATTTGGCTATTCGAAATAATGAGCTAGGATACTCTCTTGAGTATAGGCTCACAAGGTTCTGTCAAAAGAACGCTTATAATGATGAATTGGTTGTGCAATACGAAGGGCCGAAAGAGGAATCTATACCTCCTAAAATTGATCTTGGGGACTTTTGTCCTATTAAATTTAGCCCTTTTGATTACTTTTTCTTGCCTCAGAGAAAACTTGCTGCCGAAAGTAGAGAATATGAAATGAGTTTCACCGATCTATCTTATTACTACGACACTACATAGATCTATCCTTGCTTGTATGCCTAGCTAAGGGCGTTAAACGATAGCGCTTGTTGGGAGGCAACCCAATTTTATTTTAGTTTTTTGCTTTTTGTTTCTGTTTACGAATAAATAATCCATCTACCTTCTGTTTAGATGTGGTTTTATGTTTTATTTAGTGTTTGTGCCAAGTTAAACCTATAGGATCTTCTTGGCTGATAGTTATTTGATCTTGCTGTAATTTCCAGAAACTTTCTGTTCACGAAAACAATTGTTAAAAATCACCAGAACGTGATAAAATAGTGATTCCAATTGCTGCTGATCAATAAACAAATTTCCTAGATCTTCCTATGTTGGCTGATTTTTGGAGTTTCATAAGTTTGCGTTAGTTACAGATTACTACAGACTGTTCTGTTTTTGACATATTCTATTTTTCGTGTGTTGTTTGCTTATTTTGATGAGTCTATGGCTAGTAAAATAGTTTATAAACCATAGAGAAGTTGGAATACAGCAGGTTTAACACCAATATAAATAAATAATGAGTTCATTACAGTACCTTGAAGTGGTCTTTTGTTTTCTTTCGCTAACGGAACTCACGAGATTTCTGTTGAGTTTTGTGTTGTGAAGTTTTCAAGTTTTGGGTGAAATATTTTGATGGATTATGGAACAAGGAGTGGCAAGAGCCTAAGCTTGGGTATGCCCATGGCAACCCCAAGATAATCCAAGGACACCAAAAAGTCAAAGCTTGGGGATGCCCCGGAAGGCATCCCCTCTTTCGTCTACTTCCATCGGTAATTTTACTTGGAGCTATATTTTTATTCACCACATGATATGTGTTTTGCTTGGAGCGTCTTGTATGATTTGAGTCTTTGCCTTTTAGTTTACCACAATCATCCTTGCTGTACACACCTTTTCAGAGAGCCATACATGAATTGGAATTTGATAGAATACTCTATGTGCTTCACTTATATCTTTTGAGCTTTATAGTTTTGCTCTAGTGCTTCACTTATATCTTTTAGAGCACGGTGGTGGATTTATTTTATAGAAACTATTGATCTCTCATGCTTCACTTATATTATTTTGAGAGTCTTAAATAGCATGGTAATTTGCTTAATAATAATAATATGCTTGGTATTCAAGATTTGTAAAACTTTCTTTTGAGTGCGTTGAATACTAAGAAAAGTTTGATGCTTGATAATTGTTTTGAGATATGAAGATGGTGATATTAGAGTCATGCTAGTTGAGTAGTTGTGAATTTGAGAAATACTTGTGTTAAAGTTTGTGATTCCCGTAGCATGCACGTATGGTGAACCGTTATGTGATGAAGTCGGAGCATGATTTATTTATTGATTGTCTTCCTTATGAGTGGCGGTCGAGGACGAGTGATGGTCTTTTCCTACCAATATATCCCCCTAGGAGCATGCGCGTAATACTTTGCTTTGATAACTTCTATATTTTTGAAATAAGTATATGAGTTCTTTATGACTAATGTTGATTCCATGGATTATACGCACTTTTCCCATCTTTCCATCATTGCTAGCCTCTCTAATACCGCACACTTTTCGCCGGTATCATACACCCACCATATACCTTCCTCAAAACAGCCACCATACCTACCTATCATGGCATTTCCATAGCCATTCCGAGATATATTGCCATGCAACTTTCCACCGTTCCGTTTATTATGACACGCTCCATCATTGTCATATTGCTAGCATGATCATGTAGTTGACATCGTATTTGTGGCAAAGCCACCATTCATAATTCTTTCATACATGTCACTCTTGATTCATTGCATATCCCGGTACACCACCGGAGGCATTCCCATAGAGTCATATTTTGTTCTAAGTATCGAGTTGTAAATGTTGAGTTGTAAGAAAAATAAAAGTGTGATGATCATCATTTTTACAGTATTGTCAGTATGATGGAGACTATGATTCCCCCACAAGTCGGGATGAGACTCCGGACGAAAAATAAAAAAAAGAAAAAAACAGGCCATAAAAAAAGAGAAAAGGCCCAAACAAATAAAAAATGAGAGAAAAAGAGAGAAGGGACAATGTTACTATCCTTTTACCACACTTGTGCTTCAAAGTAGCACCATGATCTTCATGATAGAGAGTCTCTCATTTTGTCACTTTCATATACTAGTGGGAATTTTTCATTATAGAACTTGACTTGTATATTCCAATGATGGGCTTCCTCAAAATGCCCTAGGTCTTCGTGAAAAAGCGAGTTGGATGCACACCCACTTAGTTTCTTTTGTTGAGCTTTCATATACTTATAGCTCTAGTGCATCCGTTGCATGGCAATCCCTACTCACTCACATTGATATCTATTGACGGGCATCTCCATAGCCCGTTGATACGCCTAGTTGATGTGAGACTATCTTCCCCCCTTTTTTGTCTTCTCCACAACCACCATTCTATTCCACATATAGTGCTATATCCATGGCTCACGCTCATGTATTGCGTGAAGATTGAAAAAGTTTTGAGAATGTCAAAAGTATGAAACAATTGCTTGGCTTGTCATCGGGGTTGTGCATGATTTAAATACTTTGTGTGGTGAAGATAGAGCATAGCCAGACTATATGCTTTTTTAGGGATAACTTTCTTTGGCCATGTTATTTTGAGAAGACATAATTGCTTTGTTAGTATGCTTGAAGTATTATTATTTTCATGTCAATATGAACTTTTGTCTTGAATCTTTCGGATCTAAATATTCATACCACAATTAAGAAGAGTTACATTGAAATTATGCCAAGTAGCACTCCGCATCAAAAATTCTCTTTTTATCATTTACCTACTCGAGGACGAGCAGGAATTAAGCTCGGAGATGCCTGATACGTCTCCAACGTATCTATAATTTTTGATTGCTCCATGCTATATTATCTACTGTTTTGGACCATATTGGGCTTTATTTTCCAATTTTATATTACTTTTGGGACTAACCTATTAACCGGAGACCCAGCCCAGAATTGCTATTTTTTTTGCCTGTTTTAGTATTTCGAAGAAACGGAATATGAAACGGAGTCCAAATGGAATGAAACCATCGGGAACGTGATTTTCTCACCGAATATGATCCAGAAGACTTGGACCCCCCGTCAAGAAAGAAAGGAGGTGGCCACGAGGGTGGAGGGCACCCCCCTAGGGCGCGCCCCCTGCCTCGTGGGCCCCCCTTTGCTCCACCGACGTACTCCTTCCTCCTATATATACCTCACGCACCCCAAGCGATCGATCACGGAGCCAAAACCTAATTCCACCGCCGCAACCTTACGTATCCACGAGATCCCATCTTGGGGCCTATTCCGAGCTCATTGGAAGGGAATCCACCACGGAGGGCTTCTACATCATCACCATAGCCCCTCCGATGAAGTGTGAGTATTTTACTTCAGACCTTGGGTCCATAGTTAGTAGCTAGATGGCTTCTTCTCTCTTTTGGATCTCAATACAATGTTCTCCCCTCTCTCGTGGAGATCTATTCGATGTAATCTTCTTTTGCGGTGTGTTTGTTGAGACCGATGAATTGTGGGTTTATGATCAAGTTTATCTATGAACAATATTTGAATCTTCTCTGAATTCTTTTATGTATGATTGGTTATCTTTGCAAGTCTCTCCAAATTATCAGTTTGGTTTGGCCTACTAGATTGGTTCTTCTTGCAATGGGAGAAGTGCTTAGCTTTGGGTTCAATCTTGCGGTGTCCTTTCCCAGTGACAGTAGGGGCAGCAAGGCACGTATTGTATTGTTGCCATCGAGGATAACAAGATGGGGTTTATATCATATTGCATGGATTTATCCCTCTACATCATGTCATCTTGCTTAAGGCGTTACTTTCTTTTCTTGAACTTAATACTCTAGATGCATGCTGGATAGCGGTCGATGAGTGGAGTAATAGTAGTAGATGCAGGCAGGAGTCGGTCTACTTGTATCGGGCGTGGTGCCTATATAAATGATCATACCTAGATATTCTCATAACTATGCTCAATTCTGTCAATTGCTCAACAGTAATTTGTTCACCCACCGTAGTATACTTATGCTCTTGAGAGAAGCCACTAGTGAAATCTATGGCCCCGGGTCTATTCTCATCATATCAACCTTCCATCACTTTATTATTGCTTTGCTTTTTTTACTTTGCCTTTTATTTCATTTTATTTTGCATCTTTATTCCAAAAATACCAAAAATATTATCTATCATCTCTATCAGATCTCACTCTCGTAAGTTACCGTGAAGGGATTGGCAACCCCTAATCGCGTTGGTTGCATGGACCTATTTTTTTTGTGTAGGTACGAGGGACTTGCGTGTAGCCTCCTACTTGATTGATACCTTGGTTCTCAAAAACTGAGGGAAATGCTTATTCTACTCTACTGCATCACCCTTTCCTCTTCAAGGAAATCCAACGCAGTGCTCAAGAGGTAGAAACAAGCAGTATTCCCGCTTAGTACAAGTGAAGGCTAGAAAAAGACTGGGAAGCGACCAACTAGAGAGCGACAAAAGTCATGAACATGCATTAAAATCAATTAACGTTGAGTGCAAGCATGAGTAGGATATAATCCACCATGAACATAAATATCGTGAAGGCTATGTTGATTTTGTTTCAACTACATGTGTGAACATGTACCAAGTCAAGTCACTTGAATCATTCAAAGGAGGATACTACCCTATCATACCACATCACAACCATTTTAATAGCATGTTGGCACGCAAGGTAAACCATTATAAACTCCTAGCTAATTAAGCATGGCATAAGCAACTATAATCTCTAATTGTCATTGCAAGCATGTTTATTCATAATAGGATGAATCAGGAATGATGAACTAATCATATTTACAAAAACAAGAGAGGTCGAGTTCATACCAGCTTCTCTCATCTCAATCAATACATCATATATCGTCATTATTGCCTTTCACTTGCATGACCGAATGATGTGTATAATAATAATAGTGCACGTGCATTGGACTAAGCTGGAATCTGCAAGCATCCAGTAAACAGGAGAAGACGAGGCAACATGGGCTCTTGGTTAAATCAACAATAATGCAAATAAAAGCCACTTCAACATTTTAATCATGGTCTTCTCTTTCGACCCCCAAAGAAAAGAAAAGAAATAAAACTATTTACACGGGAAAGCTCCCAACAAACAAAAGAAGAACGATAAATATTTTTGGGTTTTCTTTTAATTATTACTACTACAGCAAGAAAGTAAACTAGCTAAAAGCTACTACTAATTTTTTTAGTTTTTCTTAAGGTTTTTCAAACACACAAGAAGAAAGCATAAAAAGGAAAATAAACTAGCATGGATATTATAGTGAAAAAGTATGTGCACCGACAACTAGCATGAGTGTGTGAACATAAATGTAATGTCGGTGAGAAATATGTACTCCCCCAAGCTTAGGCTTTTGGCCTAAGTTGGTCTATTGCCACGGCTGGCCTGGAGGATATCCAAAGTTATAGTTGGGGTCGTACTGAGATGAAGCCTCGGGTTGCCACTGGTTGGCAACTGTAACGCCCCGGACACACCCGCCGGTGGTCGTTACTCCTGGCGGGATCTAGACTGGCCCCACATATCAATACTAGTCTTTCTGCGCACTTTGTCCTCACTCGTGCGCGCCGGAGCAACTTCGGTCGGTCACCCATCGACACTACTCCAAGCTGAGGCAGCTTAACTTTGGAGTTACGTCCGAATGGGCTCCCTAAAAGAAGGAATTCCTTATTGATATGAGTAGTCTATCATCCCTAATAAGCCAGGCTATCACATACACCCCCACTCGGAGGAATCGGCGTCCTCGTCGGGCCACGAGAACGTTCCCTCTTGGCACAAGCGTCGTGCTTCGATCCGGTACATGTGCCATGTCGGGTGCCACGACGGGTCACAAGCGTCATGAACAACATGACCACGCACCTGTCCGCAACCATCCGTGTAACCGCGAGGGTCGGCTCGGATACCAACTTATAACGCCCGGACACACCCGCGGTGGTCGTTACTCTGGCGGGATCTAGGCGGCCCCACATATCAATACTAGTCTTTTCTGCGCACTTTGTCCTCACTCGTGCGCACCCGGAGCAACTTCGATTCGGTCACCCATCGACACTACTCCAAGCTGAGAGCGCTTAACTTTGGAGTTCTGTCGAATGGGCTCGGAAAAGAAGGAATTCCTTATTGATATGAGTAGTCTATCATCCCTAATAAGCCAGGCTATCACAGCAACCTCCTCCAGATCCCACTGGTAAACAGACTGGCGTGGGGGAACAAATTATGGTTACGGATCTGGCTCTGTAGCTGATGTGGTGTTCCGGTAGGCGTGAATGGCCTCCAACGGAACAAGGTACTCTCCTGCAGATAAATCAAACAAGGAAGGAGCGGGCAAGGTAATAGTCTCAGGGTGATTTTTATCAAATAACAGTCTATAGTTAAGCTCCTTTTTCCTTTTCTAAACAATGAAATCATGTGCAACCATACTCTTGTAATCTAGAAAAACAGGAGGCAACAATTTTTGTTCTTTCTCATAATGCCTAATAGGTATGTTAAAGTATGCAGCGAGGCGCGAGGCGAAGATGCCTCCCAAGATGGGGCCCTTAGTATGGTTAAGATTTAACCGCTTTGCAACAATAGCGCCCATACTAAATGATTCATCACGAAACAAGGCATGGCACAAAATAACAATATCAGGGGCACTTAGGTTGCCACAGTTTCCATGACCAATTAAGCATCTACTAGCAAATAATGCAAAGTAACGTAAAACAGGAAAATGTATGCTAGTGATTCTTGCATCGGAAACTTTCCTAGTTTCCCCTACCGCAATTGTATCAATAAAACCCTCCACATCATAACGATGTGGGTTCCTCTATGCTACCCAAAAAGGGCAATTTGCAAACCTCACAAAATTCAGAGAGAGGCATCTCCTTATACTCATCATATAAATAAAAATCCACCGAAGGTGGTGACCTCCTAGCATGGAAATGAAAATTTTGCACAAAGATATTAGTGAGTTAGAGATACTGTTCACGTTGGTCGCAGAGGAAGTCGGTGAGGCCTGCATTCTCAGCCAATTCATAAAAATCATCATAAATCCCGGCTGCTCTCAAGAAATCATCAAAAGGCCATTCACACGGCCGAACTTCCGCAGTGTGAGGGAGATTATACTTGGGCCTCTCCTCCTCTTCACCTTGCTTATCCTTCGAGCTTCGGCTCGAAGAACCCCTCAAAATCTCTTCATCATTTTCTGAAAATTTCTGAAATTTTTAGTAACTTCAAATAAAAGTGAACCAAACTCAACAAAATTGATAGCAACTACTCCCACAAGTGCCTAGAGACTATATCATGCATTAGAACTACTTGGGACCATATAAATTTGACATGCAAGCTCAAGAACAGGGTCACTAAGCAGCAAAAATTTGCAATGAACAAAGCACTAGAACAAAAACTAATTGGACCATTGGAGGAGTCACATACCAAGGAACAATCTCCCAAAGCAGTTTTGTGAGAGGCGCTTTGAGCAAGGAGATCGAGAATGGCAGCAAGATGAGCAAGAACTCATGCTTGAGCTGGTTGGTGATTTTTTTGGGAGCAAGAAGGAGTGTGTGGGTGCAGGAATACGTGGAGGGGAGCCACCATGGGCCCATGAGGCAGGGGGCGCTCCTAGGGGGGAGGGCGCGCCCTGGACCCTTGTGGCCAGGTGCTTGCTCCCCTTGATGTGCTCTCAGTGCCAGATATTCTCAAATATTCCAGAAAAAATCATATTTCAATTTTGGGGCATTTGGAGAACTTTTATTTTATGGGTATTTTTTTATTGCACGGATAATTCAGAAAACTAACAGAAAATACTATTTTTACTTTATTCAATCTAAATAACAGAAAGTAAAAGGAGGGTACAGAAGGTTGTGCTTTCTAACTTCATCCATCTCATGCTCATCAAAAGGAATCCACTAACAAGGTTGATCAAGCCTTATTTAAAAAACCCATTCCAAATAACATGGAACCGGAGAAAATTCGAATAACACTATGTTACCTCAACGGGGATATGCACGTCCCCAATAATAAGAATATCATATTTCTCCTTGACAGTAGCAAGAGGAAATTCAAAACCTCCAAAAATAATCGATGTAGTTTTTCCAATAGAGTTTATACTATGAACTTGAGGTTGTTTCCTCGGAAAGTGTACCGTATGCTCATTACCATTAACATGAAAAGTGACATTGCCTTTGTTGAATCAATAACTTCCCTTGCAGTATTCAAAAAGGGTCTTCCAAGAATAATAGCCATACTATCGTCCTCGGGAATATCAAGAATAACAAAGTCCGTTAAAATAGTAACGTTTGCAACCACAACAGGCACATCCTCACAAATACTGACAGGTATAGCGGTTGATTTATCGACCATTTGCAAAGATATTTCAGTAGGTGTCCACTTATTCAAATCAAGTATATGATACAAAGAGAGAGGCATAACACTAACACCGGCTCCAAGATCACATAAAGCAGTTTTAACATAGTTTCTTTTAATGGAGCATGGTATAGTTGGTACTCCTGGATCCCCAAGTTTCTTAGGTATTCCACCTTTAAAAGTATAATTAGCAAGCATGGTGGAAATTTTAGCTTCCGGTATCATAACAATATCTTTCATATACTTAGCATAAGGATTGATTTTGAGCATATCGGTCAAACGCATACGCAAAAAGATAGGTCTAATCATTTCAGCAAAGCGCTAAAAATCCTCATCATCCTTTTTCTTGGATGGTTTGGGAGGAAAAGGCATAGGTTTCTGAACCCAAGGTTCTCTTTCTTTACCATGCTTCCTAGCAACAAAGTCGCTCTTATCATAATGTTGATTCATTGATTATGGGTTATCAAGATCAACAGCAGGTTCAATTTCTACATCATTGTCATTGCTAGGTTGAGCATCAACATGAACATCATTATTAACATTATCACTAGGTTCATGTTCATTACGAGATTGTGTTTCAGCATCAGAAATAGCAATATCATTGGGATTCTCAGGTGTGTCAACAACAGGTTCACTAGAAGCATGCAAAGTCCTATCATTCTTCTTTTTCTTCCTCTTAGAAGGACTAGGTGCATCAACAATAGTTCTCTAAGAATCTTGCTCAATTCTCTTATGGTGGCCTTCAGGATACAAAGGTTCCTGAGTCACTTTACCCCCTCTAGTTGCAACTCTAACAGCAAAGTCATTATTCTTACTATTCAATTCATTGAGCAAATCATTCTGAGCCTTAAGTACTTGTTCTACTTGAGTGATAACTATAGAAGCATGTTTACTAATGAGTTTAAGTTCACCTTTAACTCTAGACATATAATCACCCAAGTGTTCAATCATATAAGCATTGTGTTTTAATTGTCTACCAACATAAGCATTGAAGTTTTCTTGTTTGACAATAAAATTATCAAACTCATCTAAGCATTAGCTAGCAGACTTATAACGAGGAATATCACCTTCATCAAATCTATAAAGAGAATTTACCTTTACTACCTGTGTCGGGTTATCAAGACCATGTGTTTCTTCAACAGGCGGTAAATTTAGACCATGTATTTCTTCTACAGGAGGTAAATTCTTAACATCTTCAGCTTTTATACCTTTTTTCTTTCATAGATTTCTTTGCCTCTTGCATATCTTCAGGACTGAGAAATAGAACACCCATTTTCTTCGGAGTTGGCTTAGGAGTTGGTTCAGGAAGTGTCCAATTATTTTCATTAGTCAACATATTATTCAATAGAATTTCAGCTTGATCAACTGTTCTTTCCCTGAAAACACAACCAACACAACTATCCAGGTGGTCTCTGGAAGCATCGGTTAGCCCATTATAAAAGATATCAAGTATTTCATTTTCCTTAAGTGGATGATCAGGCAAAGCATTAAGTAATTGGAGAAGCCTCCCCCAAGCTTGTGGGAGACTCTCTTCTTCAATTTGCACAAAATTATATATTTCCCTTAAAGCAGCTTGTTTCTTATGAGCGGGGAAATATTTAGCAAAGAAGTAATACATCATATCCTGGGGACTACGCACACAACCAGGATCAAAAGAATTAAACCATATTTTAGCATCACCCTAGCGATTTTTCTCATCATTAGTGAACAGGGTGGCTATATCATTTAATTTAGTAAGATGTGCCACAACAGTTTCAGATTCATAGCCATAAAAAGGATCAGATTCAACCAAAGTAATTATATCAGGATCAACAGAGAATTCATAATCCTTATCAGTAACAAAGATAGGTGAAGTAGCATAAGCAGGATCATATTTCATTCTAGCATTCAAAGTTTTTTATTTCAGCTTAGCTAATAATTTCTTAAGATCACTCTTATCATTGCAAGCAAGAAAGTCTCTAGCAGTTTCTTCATCCATAACATAACCCTCGTGCACAATAGGCAATTCATATATAGGGGGAGAATCTTCATCATCACTTCATCAATATTATCAGTTTCAATAATTTCATTCTCTCTAGCCCTAGCAAGTTGTTCATCAAGAAATTCACCAAGTGGCACAGTAGTATCAAGCATAGAAGTAGTTTCATCATAAGTATCATGCATAGCAGAAGTGGCATCATCAATAACATGCGACATATCAGAATTAATAGCAGAAGCGGGTTTAGGTGTCTCAAGCTTACTCAAAACAGAAGGTGAATCAAGTGCAGAGCTAGATGGCAGTTCCTTACCCCCCCTCGTAGTTGAGGGATAAATTTTAGTTTTCTCGTCTTTCAAGTTCTTCATAGTGACCAGAAGATATATAAATCCCAAGTGACTCAAAGAATAGAGCTATGCTCCACGGCAACGGCGTCAGAAAATAGTCTTGATAACCCACAAGTATAGGGGATCGCAACAGTTTTCGAGGGTAGAGTATTCAACCCAAATTTATTGATTCGACACAAGGGGAGCCAAAGAATATTCTCAAGTATTAGCAGTTGAGTTGTCAATTCAACCACACCTGGATAACTTAATATCTGCAACAAAGTATTTCGTTGCAAAATAGTATGATGGTAACGGTAACAGTAGCAAAAGTAACAGTGATAGTTTTGTAGTGATTGTAACAGTAGCAACGGAAAAGTAAATAAGCGAAGAACAATATGTGAAAAGCTCGTAGGCATTTGATTGGTGATGGAGAATTATGCCGGATGCGGTTCATCATGTAACAGTCATAACATAGGGTGGCACAGAACTAGCTCCAATTCATCAACGTAATGTAGGCATGTATTCCGAATATAGTCATACGTGCTTATGGAAAAGAACTTGCATGACATCTTTTGTCCTACCCTCCCGTGGCAGCGGGGTCCTAATGGAAACTAAGGGATATTAAGGCCTCCTTTTAATAGAGTACCGGGCCAAAGCATTAACACATAGTGAATACATGAACTCCTCAAACTATGGTCATCACCGGGAGTGGTCCCGATTATTGTCACTTCGGGATTGCCGGATCATAAGACATAGTAGGTGACTATAGACTTGCAAGATAGGTTCAATAACTCACATATATTCATGAAAACATAATAGGTTCAGATCCGAAATCATGGCACTCGGGCCCTAGTGACAAGCATTAAGCATAGCATAGTCATAGCAACATCAATCTCAGAACATAGTGGATACTAGGGATCAAACCCTAACAAAACTAACTCGATTACATGATAAATCTCATCCAACCCATCACCGTCCAGCAAGCCTACGATGGAATTACTCACGCACGGAGGTGAGCATCATGAAATTGGTGATGGAGGATGGTTGATGATGACGATGGCGACGGATTCCCCTCTCCGAAGCCCCGAACAGACTCCACATCAGCCCTCCCGAGAGAGTTTAGGGCTTGGCGACGGCTCCGTATCGTAAAACATGATGAATCTTTCTCTCTGATTTTTTTCTCCCCGAACACGAATATATAGAGTTGGAGTTGAGGTCGGTGGAGCACCAGGGGGCCCACGAGGCAGGGGGTGCGCCCAGGGGGGCAGGCGCGCCTCCCACCCTCGTGGACAGGGTGTGTGCCCCCTGGCCTTGATTCTTTCGCCAGTATTTTTATTATTCCCAAAAATATTTTCCGTGAAGTTTCAGGTCATTTCGAGAAATTTTGTTTCTGCACAAAAATAACACCATGGCAATTCTGCTCAAAACAGCGTCGGTCCGGGTTAGTTCCATTCAAATTATGCAAGTTAGAGTCCAAAACAAGGGCAAAAGTGTTTGGAAAAGTAGATACGACGGAGATGTATCACCAGGTTCCTCATTACAAATCTCATCTCCTTGCAATTAACATTATTTGCCATTTGCCTCTCATTTTCCTCTCCCCCACTTCACAAAAATTTGCCGTTTTATTCGCCCTCTTTTTCGTTCGTCGTTTTTTTGTTAGATATGTTTTTGAGTGCAATCTTGTTGTGTAGTCACAATGACTCAAGAGAACACCAAATTATGTGATTTCTCCAATACCAACAACAATGATTTTATTAGCGCCCCGATTGCTCCACCCGCCACTAGTGCGGAGTCTTGTGATATTAATGCCGCTTTGTTGAATCTCGTTATGAAAGATCAATTTTCTGGTACTCCTAATGAGGATGCCGCATCCCATCTTAACACATTCATGGAAGTATGCGATATGCAAAAGAAAAAAAGATGTGTACAATGATATTGTGAAGTTGAAATTATTTTTGTTTTCTTTGAGAGGTCGTGCAGAAATTTGGTTTTCTTCGTTCCCTCGCAATAGTACCGATTCTTGGGATAAGTGTAAAGATGCTTTTATTACTAAGTATTCTCCGCCTGTGAGAACTATTTCCCTTATGACATAAATCATGAATTTTAAGCAACTTGAGCATGAACATGTTGTGCAATCTTGGGAAAGAATGAAATTGATGTTAAGAAATTGTCCCACTCATGGTTTAAATCTTTGGATGATCATACAAACAATTTATGCGGGATTGAATTTTGTTTCTGGAAATCTTTTAGATTCCGCCGCGGGGGGTACTTTTATGGAAATTACTTTGGGTGAAGCTACTAAATTGCTTCATAATATTATGGCAAATTATTCACAATGGCATTCCGAAAGAGCTCCTACTAGTAAAAAAGTTAATTCGGTTGAAGGAATAAATTCTTTGAGTGAAAAAGTTGATGCTCTTATGAAGTTGGCTACTAATAAAAATGATCCTATTGATCTTAATGATGTGCCTTTGTCTACTTTGATTGAGCAAAATAGTGATCCCATAGATGTGAATTTTGTTTCTCGAAACAATTTTAATAACAATGCTTATAGAGGTAATTTCAATCCTAGATCTTTTCCGGGAAATTCCTCTAATAATTATGGTAATTCCTATGGTATCCTTCTTATAATAATAATACAAACACCTCTAATCTTGAGAATAGTATTAAATAATTTATGAATGCTCGAAAGAATTTTCATACTAAGATAGAAGAAAAGTTAAGTAAGATTGATGATATGTCTAGAAGCATTGATAGAATTTCTCATGATGTAGAAAATCTCAAGATGAAATTTCTTGTGCCTAAGTTAGAAGAATCAATTAAAGCTTTATATGTTTCTATTGATGAAAGTAAGAAAAGAATCACTATGCTTAGAGCTAGAAGAGAATTTTTAGAAAAGGCGTTTTCTAGTGATTGCTTTCATAAAAATGACGAAGATCTTAAAATGATTGGTGTTTCTTCTATTGATCCTCTGATTGGTAAAATTAAGATTTATGATAAAGGGACTAAAGGCGAGTCAACTTCAGTTAGAAGGCGTCCGGATAATTCGGAGGGTGAAAATCTTGTTGAGAAAAATGATAAAAGTGGGTTTGAAGAGGTCAAAACTTTAACTAGTGATGTGCCCACTCTTTTGGATTACAAAGACTTTAATTATAATAATTTTTATTTGATTGATTGTATTTCTTTCTTGCAATCCATGATAAATTTGCCCCATGCTTATGAACAAAATAAAGCTTTTACTAAACATATTGTTGATGCTATGATGAAAGCTTTAGAAGAAAAGTTGGAATTAGAGATCTCAATTCCTAGAAAATTACATGATGAATGGGAACCTACTATCAAAGTCAAGATTAAAACTTATGAGTGTTTTGCTTTATGTGACTTGGGTTCTAGTGTTTCTACAATTCCAAAATCTTTATGTGATGTGCTTGGTTTTACCGATATTCAAGAATGTTCTTTAAATTTGCACTTGGCCGATTCTACTATTAAAAAGCATATGGGAAGAATTAATGATGTTCTTATTGTTGCAAATAGGAATTATGTGCCCATAGATTTTATTGTTTGAGATATTGGTTGCAATCCTTCTTGTCCAATTATTCTTGGTAGACCATTTTTACACACTATTGGTGCCGTGATTGATATGAAAGAAGGAAATATTAAATTTCAATTTCCACTAAGGAAGGGTATGGAACACTTCTGATGCGGAGCATCCCACGGTCATCTCCATGTACACCTTCATAGCACCTCAAGCCCCAAGTGGACCTACCGGACTTAAGGTGAACCCGCTCCTCTTCGAGACTTACATGAATATCCATTGGACTTGGTCGCTACCTCACCACGGAACATTGTGCATGATTAGGTACGAGGACGACCGCCACCAAGCAGCTATGGAGCTTCCCGGAGACCAAGGAGAAGGACCCCAAGTACGCACGGAGGAAGAAGGAACCCAACAGGAGCTGGACAAGAAGTCCCAGGTGACCCCGTGCCGACGGGCTACACAGGAAGCTGGCACTAGAGCACACCGTGCGCACGGGCTTGTACCGTGCCCACGCGACCCCCGTGCGCACGGGCCCTACAGGATGGTCGGCCGAGGCTAATGTTTTGGGCCTCCACTTCGTCCCCTTCCTCCACCTACCTATATATACGCCTCTTCCTCCTCCATTTAGATTAGGCAAAGTAGTTGATAGACATTAGAGAGCTTTGCTCCTTGTATCCACTCCTCTAGAAGATCATGACCTCCTAGCAGAAGATCCCCTTGTGGATTCAAGACCTCCTCTTGGAGAAGACTATCATCAAGACCTCATTCCTCATAGGATTGGGATGAACTAGTTACCTTGTATCTTTCCTTTGTTGTCCTTGGATCATTGTGACCTCTTCTGTGTTCTTGGATCTAGCATATGTGTGATTGGATCTAGTTAATTTGAGTGTTTCCCCTCTCTTGTGTTCTTCGTGTTCTTTAGGATTTCCCCTCCAATTCATGAGAGATCCATCGCAGGGTTCCACCCTACAACATCTTGGTATCATGAGCCATGGTTTCTCACAAAATTGGAGCCCCCCTTCTTTTTCTCTAGCCTAATTTTTTTTCATCCCCAATTTCGAAAATCCCCACCAAAAATAGCCCCAATTTTTTTAATTTGTTGGTTTGGTGATGTTTTGTTGGATTTGATCCATGGATTTGCTTGGTTTCAAGTGGTTCTAGCTTTCCCCCATCTTTTCACCACCATCCATCCCCAAAATCTCTCCAATTTTGCCCTAGAAATCTTCAATTTCCGCCCAAAAATCGCAAAATTTCCGCCCACCCTATAGGGGATATGATATTGGATATGACCCGCCCAGGAGGGGCCGGGTCATGCCACTGGTGGCTTAAAGATGAAGAAGCCCGACGAGGCCCAAGAAGATAGGAAGATGGCAGTTCATGAAGCAGGCTTATTGAAATCCCAAGACCTAGAGGCGACTTAGGGCCTAAAGGGATGAGCCGCCATATGTTTAAACTTGTACTGTAAGGCAATCTTAGTATAAACCGAGCCGGTCACGTTTGTGTAAGCCGGCCGGACTATGTAAGCCGCCGGGCATCTACCTGTATATAAAGGGGCGACCCGACGGCGGGTTAACTCAAGAAATAACTAATTGAGAACTAGGTCAAGCATATTCACTCCCTGGTAATCAAAACCCAAGAAATACAACCTAAAGCAGGAGTAGGATTTTACCTCGTTGAGAGGGGCCGAACCTGGGTAAACTCACTGTGTCCTTTGTCCCATTTAAACCCCTTCAAGCTAACCTAGCTGCAACGGCTCCACACCTAAGTCCTTTTACTAGGGCATCTGCCGTGTTAAGTCCATGACAGTTGGTGCCCACCGTGGGGCCAGCACACAGTGGTTTCGAGTTCTTGAAGGGCAACTTCACAGGGATCAAGGCACACGCCATCGGATGGATGACTAAAAGCCACCGCGCAAGCTCTACATCGACGATGCTGGCTGGGGCCTCGAGGCCAGCTCAATCGAGTACGGGTACCGGGTTCCCTTCGGCGGAATCCACATCTTCATCGGCGGGATCGGTGAGTAGGAGCCTGAGCCGGACACCTGCACCGACATCGTCGAGACGGCTCAGCATGCATGACCCGCCAAAGTTCAAACTGCCGTGAAGCACGCTTTTGTGGGTTTTACTCATGGAGTGGATCTTGAGGAGCGATCTGTGTACGGTGGAGAGACAACCATCTATTCTGGTGATAATTCCTCAACCAGCGAGACCAATTCCATATATCAATTGCAAGATGGTGGGCTTGGGGGCTGTTCCGATGGCTATAGTATTCCGGACCCCTATGAGCTGCCGAACAGGGTTGCGATCTTCATGGCCGGCACACAACTGGTGCTCGATTCAACAACTGATGTGGCTATGACCTCCAGTTCAATGTTTGCGGGGATGGCCGGGGCGAGCAGTTCTATGCGCACGCGGGCTCAAGTGCTATCTGAACTCTTGGAGGCTTTGGCGACCTTATTGGTTGCAGAGGTGACACCAGAAAATCAAGCACATCATGAGGTGGATGTTGCGTAACTACGAGATGAGATAGATCAAGCCAAGGAGGAGTTCAATTCTGAGAATGCTAGGATGGCAACAGAACGAGCTGCTTTGGATGCTGCAACACGAGGATTCAGGCAGGGTCGTTCCGGCTCACCTGCTTGGACCAGAACGCTTCAAACATCATCATGAGAAGGAGGCACCAGACCCATCTACCGACAGAGTTTGTGGCTAGGAACCTTTTCAATACACCTGGGGCAGGAACCAGTGACCCGCCCGTGGTAAACTGGGTTGTTGAGGCAGCCGTGACCGGAGCAACGGTTCAGCCACGTACCGCAGTTGGGAGGCTGAGCTGGCGGCTCAGTTGGCGGCTCATCAGCAATCTCGGGTTTACCCATGAATGTCTATGGAGGCAGGAATGACCTCTAGAACCCTTGGTGTGCCATGCTTAGTGCCGGCTTTACGTAATGAGCGCCTGCCCAAGGATTTTAATGGCCCTCGGAAGGTGCCTAATTATTGAGCGGATCAACCCCCGGAGGCTTGGATTGAGAGCTATGAGCTAGCCATGGAGATGTTGGATGTCAATGATGCTGTGTGCGCTAAGTATTTCACCATGATATTGGATGGGATGGCTCGTACCTGGTTAAAGGGGTTGCCCCCTAACTCCATCAGATTGTGGGCTGAATTGAAGACGCGTTTCATTCAGAATTTCAAGGACACATGCAAGCAACCGCTGTCGATTCTTGATTTAGACACATGCATCCAGGAAGCGGGCGAGTCAACCGCCTGATGGGTGCACCGGATTTCGGTTGTTATCCACTCATCAGGTCCGGGCCTCCATTGTGGCTGACATCCTGGCTCAACAAGGGTCAGGACTGGGCGTCATCCGACGAGGTGACGACGCTGCAGAATCGCATCAAAAGTATGGTGACCAAGAATACCAGCCTGGCCAACGTGATCCAGGTAACGCTCTTTCGCCAGATTCTTCCATGCCAAAGCCAGACTCAGTACATGTGGGAGTTCGACCCAGCCGGCCCTCGGACCCTGCAGCAATTCTTCGGTATGAAGCACGAAGACATGTGGAAGCTACTGTTCAAGGCCCAAAAAACATGGACGAAAACGACGGAAGACCTCGGCCTCGACCGGACTCACGCGGCGCCTCCCGTAAGTTTTATGACAACTTCATTGCTTGTAAATTCAAAGCGTATACTTAAGCTTTCCATTTTTCTCACAATGTTGGACGAAGAAGGCGGAGTGAATTCACCGTCCGGCCCTGCTACCCGAAGACCCAGCCATTCCTTTGTTAACGAGGATGCTGGTTCCGATGCCATATCAGGCGCCGGAAAAGAAGGCCAATAAGAAGGGCAAGGAGGCTAAAAGCAACCTCCGTCGTAGAGGTGCTTCGGACGTAGTGTCCGTAGACACCGAGACTCACTCCTCCCCCGACGAAGACAAAGGGGAGGAGGAAGAGAACAACTCTCCCCTTAAAGGGGGGAGGTAGAAGAGGGGGGCTTCCAAAGATCTGGAGGTGGACGCGTCCAAGAAAAGGAGAATCTCCCTCACGAATGACTCCGAATCGAAGGCCGACGAATGGCGCCCCAGGCCGAAGCCCCTGGCCAGATCATAAGTACCCCCAAAGGCACTTATACTTTATACATCTATCCAGCTTTCTAACTTGTGATTTTAACATGCTGGATTTCGTGTTACAGTCCGTCTCACATCCCCCCAAGCAATCCTCATCCTCGGGGAATTGGCTGGATTCGAACGGGATGGACAGCGGGTCTCCTCCACCGGCCTCCTCCCCCAACGCTATGGACATCGCCGAGGTGGTGTCCTGAAAGGCCCTTCTGGGCCAGGAAGAGGTGTGGGGAGCCGCCAGGTGACGCCAGAGGGTGATATCCCTGCTGCCGATAACATGGGGGAATCGACCCCCATGGAAACTAAAGCTGGGGTCCATACCCAATTCGGCCCCCAATCGAATATTATTCCGGAGACCCCCAAGGCTCCGGGATCAGGTGAGCAGCTCCCTTTGAAAGAAGGGGGTGCGCAAATTCCATCAGCAACCTCTGTCAATCCAGAGGCGCCGTATACTCTGATGGAAGCACTTCAGAGTGCCATCATTGTAGAAGAACATCGTACCCTTATGGGTACGGTGGTCGAGAGGGTTCGGTCCACCAAAGGCGGATTGACCGAGGCCTATACTAGCCTTCTACGAGGCTTTGAGGTATGTAGTATAAGGCCCTTTAGCTATATAAGAAAAATATCTGAGTATAGATAGCAGCCCCTGATACTCTGTTCGGTGTTCATAAAGAAAGGCCGAGCAGAGGATCGAATGACTCATATAGGGTATTAACATACATATCTATTCGAACCGAACAGGCTGTGATGCAAGCATCGGCCACCCACGCCACCGAAGCGTCTGAGTTGAGGCGGAAGTTAGCGGAAAAGCAAGGTATATGATACCGCAAATGCTTCCGAAAATAATACCAATAATAGTTTGCCAGCTTAATGAGTGTTATAACTTTGTTCGTAGTTGTCGCGCCTGAGGTTGAGACCCTCAAAAGCACTCTGGCCGAGGCCAAGAAAGAGGCAGAGGAGGAATGAGCCGCCCGCCTACACTACTGCAGGATGCTGCTAACGCGACACTACAATGAGAGACCCTTCAAGAAACTGTGTGCGATGCCATAATCACAAATGGTGCTGTATGAAAACCGTCAGAAATGTATAAAACGTTTGTGATGACGGATGCACCAAACACGGTTCAGGTTTTAGTTGCGTGTGCGATGAAGGGCATATGGTTCAGTTCAATTAACTGTTTGTGATGAGGAGGAACAAAAAAACGGACAGCCAGACGAAGGCGTGTGCGATACACAGCATACGGTTCACTCAGATGAACTGTTTGTGATTAGGAAACACACAAGAAACGGGTAGCCAGATGAAGGTGTGTGCGATATACAGCATACGATTCACTAGAATGAACTGTTTGTGATTAGGCAACACAAAAGAAACGGTCAGCCAGATCAAGGTGTGTGGGATATACGGCATGCGGTTCACTCGGATGAACTGTTTGCGTTGACACAAGAGTACAGAAATGGTTCAACTTAACGAGACGTGTGTGTTGTGCGATGGGATTGCAGGCGGTTCACTGGGCCCTTGTCGTCAGTGTGTGACCTCTGTGGCAACCGTTCGTTCCCCAGGCACCTCTTCGTGTACCGTGGCAACCATCCACCAACTCTTCGCCTTTCCCTCTCGATTTGGAACAGCTGTCGCATGCTAGCTCTTCCTCCCTCCTCCATTTGACTTCACCCTTCCTTCTGCCATTGTTTGATCATCTTCTCCATGGAGGGAACACGCCGGTAACAACCCTGTTATTCTTGCCCCGGTCTAAATGATGACGCAGTGGAGGAACTCATTGATCGGTGCGACGTCATCACCTCGCCTAGCATGGCAAGTTCGTTCAAGACCATTCTCGACTCAACTAATAACATCATTACAAGGAACCCAAGGGTTCAGGAGCGGTTTGATCTCCCCTATCTTCTTCGTCGTGACCCTGCTGACTGGCGCAGGGACGAGGGAAGCCTCGCCTTGTGTAAGTTGATGCCGCTTGATAATGATACTTATGATGTTAAGATGCCATCGCTTGAGGGAAAGGCTTGGGCAGGCGCAAATGGTGATTGGGTTGTTTATATTGGGTACAACTGCGAGTGGGAACTTGTGAATGTGTACACCCGTCACCGGGTTCTACTTCGAAAAATCTCAGACGACTACCTAGAGGTTGAGTACACCGGTATTCCACGTGAGTTCAAATACAATCATCCTGACTGTCATCTACGAAAGATAGCAATTTGTCGAGTTCCCAACCGCTCTTGGGGTTATAGGAATGCTTATGTTGTTGCTATATTCGACAAGCTTGTTGCCATCCTTCATGGTTCGACTCGATGGATATTGCTCAAAAATCAGTTTCTATGCACAGATGAGTATTTTGATGCAATTCAATACGAGGGTCTTGTGTTTGCTGCCACCACTCGTGGCACTATTTTTGCATGGAATCCACATGATTTAGGTACGTTTGTCTTCCACCGTAATTATAATTGTTTCATCCACATGCATGCGGGTTAGCTAGTTTCCCTTTACTAATTAACCTTCTTGTGTTTCCAAGGTCCTGTGAACATTCCACCACCTATACTTGAAAATTTTATTCACGAGCATGAGGGCGAGCAGGACACATATACTCAATGGCGCCTGGCAACTTATTCTGATGGATCACCTCTTCTTGTGCAGTATCTGTGGAGCCGCTGATGTTACTAAGGAAGCAGGTGTTGTCTCGTATGGTCGCGCTCTCCGGACCTATTCCAACATCCGTTGCAGGGTATTCGGATGGATATTGGTGTACTAGCGCCAACACCTCCTCCCTGGTTCAGTATTGAAAGTCTTGGAGGAAACTCGCTCTTCCTTGGACAAAACTATCCAATGATGGTGGAAAGCGAACCAGCTGCTGTTGACATAACGTTACTACCATTTATGAGAAGCAACTGTATCTATACCTCAGACATTACTATGCTTCCCTGCCGTCCCAATATGGGTATTGAAATAGGCCGCTTCAGCCTGGATGATCAGTCCTGCGTTGGTCTCGAGATTGGCAGTAGCTGGCCCTTCCCAGAGAATCACTTCTGGTTCAAAGCAAGTGTTTCCAACGTCGGCGAGTGGTTGAGCTGAAGTTCATTTCATCGCTTTGTTATTTGTTGTGTGAGAAAAACTTTACTAGAATGTTTTGTTGTAAATGATCTATAATCCAACGTGTATCCTCGTTGTCGTTGTGGGTTGATGGCTTGTTGTATGTATTCAATGGTACATTTTCATATGCGTCCATGAACTCACGCCTGCTAGTGGTGTCCATATGAACAGTGCTAGTGATTTTAATTGCAAAAATTAGATAGTGCTAGTGATTTGTAGCTGCATATTTTGACAAATCGCAGTGTTACAAGGTTGACAAATGGCAATGTTACTAGATAAACAAATGTCAATCTTTCCAGTTTGAGAAATGGCAACATACCCAAAATGACAGATATGCAAATCTTACCCAATTGTTTGTACGTGGTTGCACACTGATCATGCAAAACAACCATTTTCCTTGAAGGGATGCAGAAATCCTGCTCGGCACATTTTCCCTTGGCTTCCTGGGGAAGCTGTCGGTTTGCATACGGGTGTTCTAACTAAAACGTTTGCGATGAGTGTTTTATATTTAAAAATTGTTGACGTTTTTTCCAAAATAAAATCGTTTGACAAGTCTGTACATTAAGAGAGAAAAACACAAGTTCGTTCAAACCATATCTTTCATTCTGTCACACTGCGAATTTATATTCATATGATCGAGAATTGAGATCTGATATTAAACCCCAAAAACTATTTCCGGCGGCGATGGAGGCGGTGTGCCGCGCCGTCGTTGTCGTCCTCCGGACGCCGTTGTTGAAGTCTTCAAGGCAGCACAAAATGTTCTTCACTGTAAATAAAAAATCATGTCGTCGCGCGATCGACGGGCGGGGCGCAGGAGGACGGCAACTGGCACCGCTGAGAGGTAGCGGTCGACGGCAGCGTCCCATGCCGCTGAGGGGGGGGGCACGGGCATGGGCGCGGCGGGTGCAACCAATCGCACGGGGACCGGCGCCGTGGTGGGTGGAGGGGCGCGCACGGGTGCGGCGGATGCAGCCAAACACACGGGGCCGACCGCACGGTGGGTGGAGGGGCGCGCACGCGCACGGGCACGGGCGCTGGCACTGGCATGTACAAGAGCTCGCGCGTGTCCGCGGAGACCTCGTTGACGCCCGCGGCTTCCAGCTCTGTGATAGTGCTCGACGACCAGCCCGTCAATGCTACGGGGATGAAATTTGGCGCGAACGCGTGGATGGGGCTGGGGCGGGGCGGGGTAGCAACCGCCGCGGCCAACTCGTTCTGGGCCATGTCCATGAGGCCCCATTCCTCCTTATTTTCTATCTCCTCCAACTCAGAGTCGACTTCACCAAACTGAAGACTAGTGGCAGAGTGGCAGCTGATCATTCTGCGCCATGGCGGTGGAGGTCTGCGCGGGGGGGGGGGGGGGTGAATGGGAGGCGAACAGTAAGGCCGCCCGTATTAAACAGTGGCTCGGGCACCATTAATGGAGAGGAAGGCGGGCGGCCATGGAAGTCAAAGGGCTCACTTCCTAGTGAGCCTGCGCAGCGTAAAGCTCACATGCTTCCCGGTGAGCATGCGCATTGGAGGACAGCTTACACGCCTCTCGGTCAACCTGCGCACCAGACTGCGTTCGCATGCCTCCCGTTCAGTCAAGGTCAAGTAGTTGTCCGCACGACACCTCCTACAGCCATTAAAACCAAGACACGTGGCGTCACGTGAATGGTTAACTGAACGCACACGTTTTGAATTATACAAACGTTTGAGATATTAAGTGGCAGCTATTTTTTCAAAATGCTTTTGTTGGCTGTCATTATTTGAGTGCGCCTTCTCTCAAAAGGGACACGAAAAATACCACATCATGTCGGGCGCCATTCCATGATAGCATGCCAAGTTTTTCATGAATTTCAGACGAGTTTTGTCTACTAGAATTTAAAAACTAGGCATGTCAATGTTTTGTCGGCAATCAACGGTGCCCTGGTGTTCGAAATTCATTTCCATTTATTGCGTGGGACCTAAGCATGCACCCAAGGACACAGATTTGATTTTTCAATCAATTTATGTGCACTGGAGCATGTGCATGTAGTTCAAATTTGAATTATGCACATAAATGCATTGAAAACTCAGTTAATGCATAAAAATGTCCAAAAGAACCCCGAAAAATCACAAAAATTGACACAGCACTCCTGTTGTTCTATGTTGACACGAGAAATTTTTGGAAGCAATAAGAGGCAGTGGATATCATTTCATCCCCAAAGGTGGGATGTTCCCTACCGAAACCATGATGCTTGTTGTGAGAAGCTCTGGTTTGTGAGAAGCATATACCCAAACCTGCCCCAAACGGGACAAAAATTTTACCACGTCATGTTGATGCCGCTCCATGAAAGCATGCCAAGTTTCATGAATTTTAGACGAGTTTTGCATTTACTAGAATTTTAAAACGAGGCATCTCAATGATTTGCCGGCAATCAACGGTGCCCTGGTGTTTGAAATTCATTCCCATTTCTTGCATGGGACCTAAGCATGCACCCAAGGACACATATTTGATTTTTCAACCAATTTATATGCACTGGAGCATGTGCATGTAGTTCAAATTTGAATATGCACATAAATGCATTGAAAACTCAGTTAATGCATAAAAATGTCCAAACGAACCCCGAATAATCCCAAAAATTGACACAACACTCCTGTTGTTCTATGTTGACACGAGAAAGTTTTTGAAAGCAATAAGAGGCAATGGATATCGTTTCGTTAGCAAAGGTGGGACGTTCCCTACCGAAACCATCATCCTTGTTGTGAGAAGCATATACCCGAACCTGCCCCAAATGGGACAGATTTTTTAACACGGCATGTTGATGCCGCTCCATGATAGCACGCCAAGTTTCATGAATTTTAGACGAGTTTTGGATTTACTAGAATTTAAAAACTAGGCATCTCAATGTTTTGTCGGCAATCAACAGTGCTCGGGTGTTTGAATTTCATTCCCATCTCTTGCATGGGACCTAGAAATTCACCCAAGGACACACATGTGGTTTTTCAACCAACTTTAGTGCATTGGAGCATGTGCTTGTAGTTCAAATTTTAATTATGCACATAAAATGCCTAGAAAACCCAGTTAACATATAAAAAGGCCAAACGAACACCGAAAAATGCATTCCCATTTCTTCCATGGGACCTAAGCATGCACTGAAGGACACAAATTCAATTTTTCAACAATTTGTATGCACCAGAGCATGTGCATGTAGTTTAATTTTGAATTGTGCACCTGAAATGGCTAGAAAACCAGTTTAATGTATGAAATGTCAAAACGAACCCTGAATAATTCCAATTCTTTTACGACACACATACAGTTGCATGTTCACTGCAGATAAAAGGTCTAGCAATTCAAACACCGTCCATTGCCGATGTGACCCCATTTTGAATTCAAATCAAGTAGATCCCACGCAGTTTATTCTCACCAACCGTGTGAGATGTAGTACAAAATATCTTGGAGCACCGCCGGTGTATAGTACGCCTATAGCTTACGCGAGAAGGTGTGTCGGCTACAGTCCACAGCCGGCGTGTCAAGCACACTAGCTCGCTCCCCCAAAACTCCCGCCTCTACATCCCTCTCTACTTCGGTCCCTTGATTCAAATTTTGATGCCCCTGACATTTTTCTCCCGCCTCTGCATCCCTCGCAATCTAAAAATATCTGCTCGCCCTTGATCCAAATTTTTAGTAGCCCCGCCTTGTTACTCCCGCGTACTATAATTTTCAGTTGCCGCAATATTTCCTCAAACACAACCTCCACTCACACAGACACACACAACCCTCGAAACCATTGGTAGGTCACCACCATCGCCAGCGCCTCCATCCTCAACCTCTGCCTATGTGCCGAGAAGCTCGAGTAGCCAATGGCCAAAAAGAGGTTTATCGCGGCCTTTTCGCCCGACACCGGCGAGGTGGCTACCTAGGTGTCCCCTTCGTCCTCCGCGGGCCCGATCCGCCATCATCGGTCCCCCGATCCGCCCGCCGCAGCGCCCCTACGCTGGTTCGAGGACTTCCCCGTCCCCCCCTCGGACCCGGCAGCCGACGAAGTCCTACCTCGGGGTCCGGCAGCGGCGGTGGGGGACGCGGGTCGCCAAGATTATAGATTGAGAGACGCAGACCTGCCGGTGGCTCGGTAGCTTCAACACGGCCGAGCTCGCGGCCATGGAGTACGACCGCTGGCAGGCCCGCTACCACGGCGCGGTGGCTAGGCTCAATTTCCCCTTCGGCACACATCCGGTCCACCTCGTTCCGCCGGAGCCAGGGGTGGTGAGCTCGGCTATGGTGCGGGAGGACCACGAGGCGTGGGAGCGTCTCGAGGCTGAGGCCGCCGCCGAGGCCTACATGCAAGAGCTCCGCCGGCAGCACCCGAAGCTCGTGGAGACGGAGCGGGCGATCTTTGCCGGCGCGGAGGGCGGCAAGGTTATCGCGCTCTCCTCCAATGACTAGGTCAAAGGCGGCAATGACGGCGGCGAGGTTATCATGCTCTCCTGTGATGACGAGGTCGAAGGCGGCGGCGACGGCGGCACGGAGGGCGTCGAGGTGTTCCCCCAGGACAAGGAGATCGACGTCAACGAGTGGAGGAGTGCCTTCCGCAACGACCCCGATGATGGTACTGGCCCGGACCCGGCTCGCCGCACACCGTACATGACGAGGAAGGATTGGCTCGACCTCTACTTCGACCGAAAGTAGTTTAGCTTAGTTTAAATTTATGTTTTATGTTCGGTTATGCAAAACTATCTATGTTTATGTTTGAATGCATGCTACTTTCGGTTAAACTTGCTTTGAACTTGATCAAATTGAAGTTTACAACCTTAAGTTTAGGGGATCGACTAGAAAAGGCCAAAAATTGCTGGAGTATATATATATATATCCACTAAGGGTTTTAGTCCTTTAACTTTTTAAGGATCGCCTAGAGATGTCCTTATGACTTGTTTATTTCAGTTCTTCACAATGTGATGCTCTATATGTGCAACTATTTGTTGTGCATTTCAATTTCATCAATAACAGTTTCAACAATACCACTATGAATTGCGATATTTGGTTGCTTTTAAGGATATTGTCGTTAACTTTCCTTTTTGTTTTTCAATTGTTGTTTAGCAACATGCATTGTACTGAATGACTAAATATGCAATCCCAGGCTACATAGTGACAAGGAAGAGTGTTACCTTAATGTTCTGATGATGTCTAGATATACATGTAATAAAATCTTATATAATCGGATGGATGGAATGTTGTACTGCATCATTTTTCAATTGTTGTTTAGCTTCTAATATTAACTTGGTGCTTTTAGGTACATATATCATTGCCAAAGATCCACACTTCGAGCCTTTCTGCGCATGGGGCAATGAGATATTCATGAACCAGCATCAAGTGAGGAAACTGATAAAGATTGTTACTAAAATGGGTCAAAAAATGTCAATCGAACTATTTGTTTACACTTTATGCAAGACAACAGTGAACTGCAGGATGGTAAGTAAGAACACTGTAGCCTTCTTTTTACTGCCCATAATGAGTTGTGTTAGATGACAATATCTGAATCTTTTTTGTTTTGCAGTGGATCATGAAGTAGTTTACTCAAGATTACCTCTCAAACTACATGATTGGCGGCCGGCCATCACAAGGGGTTGGACTAGAGTCATGCATGCCTTCTGCATCCAGGAGAGCACAATAGGGCCATTCTGCTTCACCTTGTTCAGCAACTGGAATGTCTGTCGCCTCTTTCTTTACCATTTGTAATAATACAAGTATAGAACCCTGGTACATCATTCTCTATTTGGTGCTTATGCAATTCTTAAACATATGTACCTGTGAATCGAATAATGCATTGGTTGTTTGAACCTGATGGATATGAATAAAGCTATAGCCTACTTTCAAGTTTAAATTAGGTACAATTTTAAACAGCAGCAATTAAATTAGGGCGAAATTACGTTGCAGGTCATTACGGCACACACGGTTGGTAAAACACAAACGTATGTGATATACACCATAATCCGAGACGGTTCACAGATAGGAAACGTGTGCAAGCATGCACAGCTGTTGCCCGTTCTAAGCGCGTGTGATGTCGACACTATCACATACGGTCTTTGGAAAACTAAATGTGTGTGATTGTCTACCTATCGTACACGGTTTATAATCATGAACTGTTTGTGATGTGCCAGGCATCGTAAATCTCCCGTGCCTGGAATCTGCCTAAAATCTGCTGAAAAGCTCCGTGCCTAGAATCTGCCTGGTTTTAGGCGAACCACAAAACTCCATTGTGATGGCAATGCGAGCACAAGCAGTAGCAAGGATGAAGCATTTGGGATATTGAGATATCGGAAGCGGTTATATAGGGACAATCAGATGCATCAAGGCTCCTATCCACGGCGATTTCGGGTGGTGTGGGAAGGACCCCTATCGCCCACACTCCTCTGGCGGCGGTTGAAATGTAAATGCGAAAAGGGGTAAAAACCGTTTGTTTAGGACCGACGCGCACCAGTGCTAAAACATGAGTCAAGGGTGTCCGAAGTCCAGTAAGAGCTGAAGGATGCTATAAGCAAATGTGAGGCCTTAGAGCACCAGGTCTCGGATTAAAAATCTGAACTTGCTAAGGCCCTTCAAAATGCTTAGGAGGCCCGGACGGAAGCCCAAAACGCCTGCCGGGAGATCCAGGAGGCGAAGAAAATTGCGGCTGGTAAGGCCTTTAATATGCAGAGCAGATTTGTGAGGGAGAAATACATCTTACTGACCCGGGTTGGGAGTTTTCAGGAGCGTTTGCGGATCTGCCCCGGAGTGTTGCTGATGCTGCGGAGTTCTTCCGAGACGAAGAGGGGAGCTCAACGGAGAAACTGTTCTGGTTGTAGTACCTTGCGCCAGAGCATCCAGTGCCCCTCAGCTATCAGCTAAAACAGTAGATTGAACTGCATAGGATGGCCGAGCTGGCTATGAAGGATTTCATAATCCGTTTATGGCCAGCCGAATCCATACCCTGCAGCAATTTCGAGCTCGTGAAGCGGCTGATCAAGGCTTGCCCCCGTCTTGACGCCGTGAAGCGATCGGCCTGGATCAAAGGTGCGCAGATGGCCTTCGCCTGCGTTAAGGTGCATTGGGCGAAGATGAACGCTGCCAGGCTCGCTACCGAGGGACCATCTGCAGGCAAGGAGCATCGTACACCAGAGGAACCAGAGGGGTACTTCGATGATGTCCTAGAAGGATCCCATATAGTGGAGCGACAGTGCTCAAAGGACATCATATTTGAGTGAATGTATCTATGTTGTCCGATCCTGTATTATGAAACAAAGCTTTATGTATCGTACATTGCCTGTTCTGTTTTGAGATATCTCCTCCTGTGTGGCTGTTTACGATATATGAGAGTTGGCCAGTCGTCGGCTTCAGCCCCCTCATAGGTAATACGGGGTGTTCGGGATAGCACCTGAACACACTTGACCAACAATGTGGTCCATAAAGGAGGTGTTTAGTGCGGCGAACCAGGCAAGCGGACTATGTGGCTTTATCGCTCTCACTTTGGCCATAGGAGTTTTATAATAGGCGTAGCCCCTAGTACTGTTCGATTGTCCGAATGTGGGTGATGTGAGTGCACAGCCGGTCTAAGGCTGGCCCATTGCTTAATGTGGAAAAAATCACAAGAGATTTATACGTAGTCACCGAATAGCTAACCAGCTCTCGCCGCATCATGACAGTTAGTTTTTGGCTTTCTCTACTAAGGTGTTTGTCCGGATGAACCAGAAACACAATCGCAGTAGTTCTTCCTTTACTATCTTAGCCGAACAAGCGGAACATAAGGTAGTAACCACAGGAGCCGGACAACCCAACTATTGACCAAAGACATGATTCGGAGCCAATGCATATAATGCTATATTGGGAACGCCGAATTGTTACTAGAAAAGTGTTTGGACTTTTTTTATTTGATAAATCTACGTAGCTCAATAGAGCCCCTGGCGATTTAAGTCGTACCAAGGTGCACATGACAATCAGATGAAAACAGGGAAATACAGGTGGAGAGGTAAGTTAGTACCACATAGGCTGGTCTAGAACTGTTTCCATTCTAGTCTGATAGATACGTCAAAACGTATTGTTACAACTAGTGCAGTAAGCAACAAGGCTATTTAAATTCCGAGTACAAGGGAAAGCTGCGCGCAGGTCCTGTGAACGGACTAGGTGATCTTTAAAGATCCTTTAGATACTCTGTCATGCTTCTACACCGCCTTTCTCCTTGGTGTATTGTCCTTCAAGAGGATCGACACTTGGTGTTATCATGATAGGCTTCGAAAAGAGGCCTGGGCACCGTCGGAAAGGTGACGTGGGTTATAAGATACCTGAAAAGAAACAAAAAAACAAAAAATGCAGGCGTCTGGCCGAGGTCTGGTCGTACTGTGTACTTTGTCTTTGTGATGCCTCCATCTTTGCCCATGGTATTTTTAGTGCGTAGTTATGTATGCTTGGCACATGGTCCGTAATTCGGTTGGAGCTAAGATGGAGGCCGAATTGCTAATCGAGCTCTTGACGAGCCGAGGTGGCGCCCTACAGTGTAGTCCAGACCCATTTAAGTGTGTCCGGGGGCCGAGCCGCTGATGTGATGTTTGGCCTGACATGGCCGCCCTGCACTTCCGCTGCCAAGGCCGTGGTGTGCTCCTCAGTACGGAGGGAGCGTTCCATGTTTCCGTTGACTGTTATAACGCCGCGTGGTCCGGGCATCTTGAATTTGAGATCAGCGTAGTGCAGGACCGCGTTGAAGCGGGCGAACGCGGTTCGTCCGAACAGTGCATGATAGCCACTTCGGAAGGGGAAAATGTCAAAGATTAAGTCTTCGCTTCGGAAGTTGTCCGGCGAACCGAAGATGACTTCCAATGTGATTGAGCCCGTACAACGGGCCTCTACACCGGATATTACCCCTTTGACGGTGGTTTTGGTGGATTTGATCCTTGACGGATCGATACCCATCTTGCGGACTGTGTCCTGATAGAGCAGGTTAAGGCTGGTGTTGCCGTCCATGAGGACTCGTGTGAGGTGGGATCCATCGATGATTGGGTCGAGGACTAGTGCGGCCAAACCTCCATGACGGATACTGGTCGGGTGATCTTTACGATCAAAAGTGATCGGACAGCTGACCATGGGTTGAATTTAGGGGCGACTGGCTCTATCGCGTAGACGTCCCTGAGCGCGCGTTTACGCTCCCGCTTGGGCATATGGGTGACGTATATCATATTCACCATTTTGATTTCGGGGGGAAACTTCTTCTGACCCCCTGCTTTTGGTGGGCGAGGCTCCTCGTCTTCGTCCTCATTGGGCGACTCCTTCTCCTTTTGCTCGGTATTTAACTTACCGGCCTGTTTGAAGACCCAACAACTTTGGTTGGTATGATTAGCTGGCTTGTCGGGGGTGCCGTGAATCTGGCAGGGTCGATTGAGTATTTGGTCCAGGCTGGATGAGCCTTCTCTATTTATTTTGAATGGCTTCTTCCGCTGACCGGACTTAGAGCCGCTGAATCCGGTGTTGACCGCCGTGTCTTCGGTATTGTTGTTATTGCTGCAGCGCTTGTGTTTGTTGCGCCAGGGCCTGCTGTTGCTATTCCTAACTTCTGAAGTGTCGGGTTCGCTTGCGCTGCTGCTGCTATGGGCTAGCCAGCTGTCTTCGCCCATGCAAAATCGGGTCATCAGTGCTGTAAGGGCTGCCATGGACTTCGGCTTCTCTTAGCCGAGGTGTCGGGCGAGCCATTCATCGTGGATGCTATGTTTAAAGGCCGCTAGGGCTTCGGCATCCGGTCAGTCGACAATCTGTGTCGGATTTCGGGTTCCGGCACACCCTCTAGGTTCGAACTCTGGGGTGCACGCGGAGATCTCACCTCCTACCTACCTACACCTCATCGTCTCACAAGGATCTAAACTACACAAAGAGCAACACAAGGGACACAAGGTTTATCTTGGTTGGGCCACCATTGTGGTGTAATACCCTACTCCGGTGTGTGGTGTGGTGGATTGCCTCGGGGGTGATGATGAGCAGTACAAGGAAGAACAGCCTCGAGAGTCATTCTTGGCAGTCTGACGAACTGCTAGGGGAGTTGGGTCGCTCTCTCTCTAGATTGCTTGATCTCTAGCTCATTGCGGATTCCCGATCCCTCTACCCTGTGGGTGGCTGGTCCTATTTATAGGCAAAGGCCACAGGCCTCTTCTCAAATATTGGAGGGCAGGCGCCAACAATTGGCCATTTTGAAGGGGGACATCTAGTACACTTATCCTGACTAAAGTTGGTCCTCGCTTGCCAAAGGCTCTGTCGATGACGCCGGCTTGGGCTCCACGATGACCTCCTTCCTGCCGTTGTGTTGGTCTTGGTCTTGTTGCACCAAAATGGTTGCCTTTTCTTGATACTCTCGCCTGCGCTTGCCTCCTTTGCACCAAAGAGGAAATGAGGACACTGCGTGGGCTGGCGCCCGCCTGGCGCCCTTGGTCGTCATGGCTTGCGTCATGGGCACCTCATGAGGTACCCCGCCTTGATCTCTCCGCCTCCTCGCGAGCCAGCTGGCGAGGCCGTGCACGAGGAAGCTCACAGTCGTCCGCCCAGCAATCTGGCCCCTCGCGAGGTCTTGATCTTCTGGCGATGAAGATGGGCGCCTGGCCACCTTGAGCCATGCGCGGGCGAGGCGAGCAAGTCAGGTACCCCGTTCCCGAGCGCCGACAGTAGCCCGGGCCCAAAGCGCGCTGGACTTAACGCGGAGAAGCGAAGGGCAAGTGCGGCGCCACGAGCCCTAACAGCTGTGGCCTCAGCGCCAGCGTGGCGATTGATTGGGCGTGGGCGTCCTGTTCCCCACGCCTCCTTATTTTGCGCCCAGCTAAGCGGACACGTGGTTGCACACAGTCATCCCTCTTCTCGCCGCTCGGCGTCTCACGCTCTTCTTCCTCTCGAGCTCCAGTCTCCGCTTCCAATCCGATCTCGAATCCTCCCCCTTTCTGTCGCCATGGCTCCAACGAAGAAGGGGAAAGGGAAAAAACCTGTGCCTCCGCCCTGCTCGCCGCCGCCGACGGCTCCTGCTGTCGATCGGTCGATCATACTCAACCGAGAAGGCTTGGACAAGGTCAGCTCCGCCCTTGCCACCATCTTCAACGAGTGCGGGAGGACGACAGCCTGGCTCGCGTCTCACTTCTCCATTGACAGAATAGTCACTGAGGTCCGGTACTTCGCCGACGCCCTGTGGGTGGGGCTGGTTCCCCCCTTTTCCAATTTCTTCAATGCCGTGCTTTCCCATTACCAGATCCACATGATGCACTTGGGTCCCGAATCCATTACTCTTCTTGCCGTTTTTGCTTTCGTCTGCGAGGCGATGATGGGCATTCCTCCTTCAGTTGCCTTGCTGCGCCACTTCTTCTCCTTGCGCCTCAACGACCCCACCCAATGCTCGGGGTGCGTGAGCTTCATTACCGCACCAGAAACAACGGCTTCAAGGATTGATTTCAGCCATCCTCCGCCCGCGCCTGGGTTCCACGAGCGGTGGCTGTATGTGGATGTCGGGGTGCCCAGCCCCCTGCTTTCGGAGCCAACATTACCCGCTATCCCCAATTCGGGCTGGGGCCAGGAGACGCTCACGAGCCCCCGGCTCGTCTTCGTCTGGCATTGTAACGCCCTCGATGCAGCTATATCTCCCACGTGTCGAAGCACGACTTAGAGGCATAACCGCATTGAAAGCAATGTCGCAAGCGAGGTAATCTTCACACAACCCATGTAATACATAAGGGAAAGAGATACATAGTTGGCTTACAGTCGCCACTTCACACAGTTCATAAATAAACATCCATCATCCAGATTACACTCAAGGTCCGACTACGGAACCAAAATAAAAGAAGACTACCCCAAATGCTACGGATCCCGATCGCCCTAAGCTGGGCTCCACTCGATCATCGGAAAAGACACATAGTAACGACCACGTTCCTCGTCGAACTCCCACTTGAGCTCGGTTGCGTCATCCGCACGGGCATCGTCGGCACTGCAACTGTTTTGGTAGAATCTGTGAGTCACGGGACTCAGCAATCTCACACCCGCGAGATCAAGACTATTTAAGCTTATAGGAAGGACAGAGTTGTGAGGTGGAGCTGCAGCAGCGACTAGCATATATGGTGGCTACATTCGCAAAAGAGAGCGAGAAGAGAAGCAAGGGACGGTCGTGAAGCTAGTAGCGATCAAGAGGTGATCCTGAAACTACTTACGTCAAACATAACTCCAACACCGTGTTCACTTCCCGGACTCCGCCGAGAAGAGACCATCACGGTTACACACGTGGTTGATGTATTTTAATTAAAGTCAACTTCGGGTTTTCTATAACCGGACATTAACAAATTCCCATCTGCCTCATAACCGCGGGCACGGCTTTCAAAAGATAATACCCTGCAGGGGTGTCCTAACTTAGCCCATTATAAGCTCTCACGGTCAACGAAGGATATTCCTTCTACCGGGAAGACCCGATCAGTCTCGGAATCCCGGACTACAAGACATTTCGACAATGGTAAAACAAGACCAGCAAAGCCGCCCGAATGTGCCGACAAATCCCGATAGGAGCTGCACATATCTCGTTCTTAGGGCACACCGGATAGGTCAGCCTACAAGTAAAACCAGCCCTTGAGTTGCCCGTGGTGGCCCATGATCTGCCAGGTTGGGACCAACACTCGAAGGAGCACGGCCGGGGGCTAAAATAAAGATGACCCTCGGGCTCGCGAAAACCCAAGGGAAAAGTAATAGGTGGTAGGTAGTCAAATGGTAAAACCAAAGTTGGGCCTTCTTTGGAGGAGTCTTATTCAAAGCGAACTGTCAAGGGGTCCCATAAATCACCCAACCGTAAGGAGGAGCGAAATCAAGGAACATAACACGGTATGGCGGAAACTAGAGGCGGCAAGAGTGGAACAAAACACCAGGCATAAGGCCGAGCCTTCCACCCTTTACCAAGTATATAGATGCATTAATTAAATAAGAGATATTGTGATATCCCAAAAATATCCATGTTCAACAAGGAACAAACTTCATCTTCACCGCAACTAGCAACGCTATAAGAGGGTTGAGCAAAGCGGTAACATAGCCAAACAACGGTTTGCTAGGAAAGGATGGTTAGAGGTTTGACATGGCAATATGGGTGGCATGATATAGCAAGTGGTAGGTAACGTAGCATAGGCATAGCAAAAGAGCAAGCATCTAGCAAGCAAAGATAGAAGTGACTTCGAGGGTATGGTCATCTTGCCTGCAAAGTTCTTAGAATTGTCGAAAGCTTGATCCTCATAAGCGTTCTCAACAGGTTCCTCGTTCATGTACTCGTCTCCCGGCTCTACCCAAAGCAAGAAAACAAACAATGGAACCACAATAAATCACGGGCGATGCACAAACAACATGATGCAATACATGGTATGATATGCGAGATGTGAGATGCAATGCATATGCGTGCTCCGGAAGGAAAATGATGAACAAGGCATCAACTTGGCAAACCAAGTATTCCTCTGGAAAGGTGAGATGATTTCGGTTGAAATCGATATAAAGATCACCGGAATCGGATGCACGGTTTGCAAATGACAAGCAAAACAAGAATGACACAAATCTGTCATTAATAGCACGATGCCACATAGCAAGCAACAAGAAATTAAGCTACTGCACCCAAACGTACCAACAAAGCATATGGCAGTGATCTACTCAAGATGCTTGACAAAAGATGAACACTGAGCTACGGCTAATTCACACCATAACAGGTCCAAACAAGCATGGCAAAAGTGCAAAATATATCAGCTTCACAGACTTAGAGAAAATACTAACATGCCAGAAATTAACATCAGGAAGGCATGTTTAGAGCAAGAAAACAACCTGCTACAGGAACAAGACATAGCAAACCATGGCATGGCATGAATCTACTCAAGGCATTGAACAAAAGTCCCTTACTGACCAAGAGCCAAAAGGGATCAAAAAATGTAATAGCACCCACGTCAATATAGCAAGTTTAGTTATGATTCACCAAGCAGGGCATGACATTGACAGAATTATGAAGGCATCTTCATGAGCTCGATGCACTCACTACAGAGCATTTCATGATAAAGTAAGCATACATCCATCAAGAAGACATGGCATAGAAGCTATACATGGCAAGAACAACATCATAGCATACGGATCAACTACAACAACCTTGGCAAAATTGAATAACATGTAAACAATCTGCGGAAACATTTTATAGCAAAAGTAGAGCTCGATTGGCTCAAGCTATGGCACTCCATAATTGAAAAAAGGGCATGGATGGATGAGAATAACCATATGTTCACAACATCCTTCTGAAGTATCTCAAAATAAGCATGGATCTCTGCAGCATCAAGTTTACATGGCATAAAAATATCGTGAGAGAGCAGGCTGAAATCAGCAACATCATGAAGTCTAGTTTGCATGCTTGTGCTAGTCACCACAGAGATCACAAAAATACATGGCATACACCCCTGTAAATATGGGATGTCATATTACAAAACACATGTAGGAATAAAGTTCATAGGGTGCACACATAAATCATGGAAAAAATGACAAAAGTGCATGTTCTGATAAGAATCTGAAACTAACATCACATAGCCCTCTTCTAACAGAATTTCGGGCATCAAGATGAGCTCAAATGAAAATGATGCAATGAGATGAAATGATGTACTCGTCGATTCGAACAATTCGGTATGCTACACACCCAAAACGGAGCCACAGGTACAGAGTTATGATGCGATGAACATGCAACAAAATTACTGGAAAAAAATGACTTGGAGGAAAACCGGGGCTCGGGGAAAGTCAACCTCTAGGGATCTAGATCCGGCTCGGGCGCGTGGATCGAGGACGGCCGGTGGCGGCTCGCCGGAGTAGGAGCTCGGGAGGAGGAGAAAGGCGGAGGAGGGCAGGGGCCCGGCGGCGGGCGGCCGCAGGCGGCGGGCGGCAGTGGCAGGCGGATTGAGGACGAGGCGGCGGCGGCGGCGTGGCGGGCAGCGCTTAGGCGGCGGCCGCGGGAGGAGGCGGCGGGCACGGCCGGCGCGTGGGCAGGAGGGCCCCTTTGGGCCAGCGAACTGTCGGGAGGCGGCGGCGATGTGGGCGGACTGCCCACATGGCGGCCCCTGGTGGCCGGGCGGCGGGCGGACACGTCCGGCCAGTCCGAGACGGTGTCCGCTTGTGAGAGAGGGCGGGGCTAGGGTTAGGGTAGGAAATGATCCGGATTTGGGGGAGGAGGTGTTTTATAGGTAGAAGGAGCTAGGAAGCTCCAAATGAGGTCTTGTTTTTGCCCACACGATCGTGATCCGACGACGGAGAGCATGGAAGTGACTTAGATGGGTTATTGGGCTGTTTTGGAGGGTGTTGGGCTGCAACCCAAAAGAGGCCTTCGCGATTACCGGTTAACCGTTGGAGTATCAACGACCTCCAAATGGCACGAAACTTGCGGTGGTCTACGGTGGTGTACCAAGGCCACTTGACAAACCTCAGTCCATTCCGAGAAAGTTTAGTACCGCTCACGGAAAAATGTAAAAGGGGCATTTGGGGACATAGGAGTGCGGATTGCAAAAGCGGACAACGGGGAAAATGCTCGGATGCATGAGGCGAACACGTATGCAAATGAGATGCACATGATGACATGATATGAGGTGCATGACATGAACAAAATGCAAAACTAAAGACAAAAACCCAACCACGGAGGGAATACCATATCACAATGCCGAAAATGGCAAGAGTTGGAGTTACAAATATGGAAAGTTACATCCGGGGTGTTACAGGCATCGCTTCGCGTACTTGAGGTCGCTTGGCGTGACAGCGCCCAAGGTGGTGAAGGAGTTTCTCCTATGCCGCATTGCCCCTCTCCAGCGCCATTCCCGCCGGATGTGGGCCTTTGGCGGCGTGAAGACCGCATGAGGCTCCGGGAGGAGGACTGAAACTGAAGTGCTGAGGAAGGTTCTCATGGTCCTGACTGGGGACCCTTCCCCTGGCAGCATTCGGCAAGGGGGTGCCCTGCTGTACCTTTTCTCGAATAAGGGTGATTTCGTGAAGCAGATGCCTAGCTTCGACGAATGGGGGTTCTTGCTTGAGGCCTCATGGGACCTCGTGAGAACCCGGTTGTGGTGGCTGCCCTTAGGTTGCCGCCGATCCATCCTCGAGTGGTGGAGCAGGGAGGCAAGGGCCACCAGGGGCTGAGGGGGCCTCCGCCGGGATGACGATGCTAGGCGGCACTCCTGAGGTGGCAGCTCCTGCGGCCCATCCTGCGGCGGATGAAGGCATTGAGCCACAGCCCGCGGCTCCCGTAGCAGAGGCCCCTGAGGCCCCGGCTACCCTTCTCGATGAGGCGACTGGCGGCATGCGCCCGGGCTGACACCAGACCTGGCCACTTTGGTGCTTCTTCCTCGTCATGAGCTGACCCTGCGCCGAGCTCTGGCCGCTTCGTGTGGACTTGAGGCTCTCCGAGAAGATAAAGGAGGCCTTGGGTGATGATTACCCTTGCCGCCTACTGAAGCGCAGGAAGTATTTCGCCATTGATGAGTAAGCCTTCCCCTTTCTTAGTTCCTTATTTTCCCGTTGCTTGGCTGATCCTGTGCTGCAGGCCCTTCTGCCGAGCTCACGGAGATGGTGAGAGCCATCCCCAGGCCTCGCCCTCTCCACGTCCCCAAGCGCCCCAAGCTCAAGCACTGCCCTCGTGGTGTGGCCGGTTGGAGAGGTGAGCCATCGTGTGATGCATCATGATTCTGCGCACCTCGCGACCCTCCTTCCTTGAGCCTTCCCGAGTATAGCCAGCCTGCCTTGGGCTCTTGATTGGTCGTGGGCGGCGATTGGCTGAGGTCGGCCCTGCGCTCTTCATTTGAGGATGAGCCAGCTCCGGGAAGGGCTTCTGGAGAGGCGTGCCCGTCCATCGCGAGGGCGCCAGCCCCCAGCCCCTGCCCAGAGGGGGAGTGCTGATTCGTGGCCCCAGCACACTTAGAGGCGGAGGGCAGCCGGAAGGCGTGCTCGCGCCTTGGGGCGCTGCACCTTCGCCAAGGTTTCTCGAGGGCGGTGGCCTTGATGAGCGGCTTGATGTAGAGCTCGCTGACAAAGACGCGCGCCTTGAAGCTGAGGGCCTGTGCCTAGCTGAAGAGAGGCGCAAGATGAAGGTGGCCATTGCCCTTGCACGCCACCAGCATGACCTCGACAAAGAGAAGGCCGAGGTGTTGCTGGTGGCTTCTCAGGAGGCCTGTTCCTGGGCCGTCGAGGAGGCCCGGGAGGCTGACCCGGCGGCATGAGGCGGCGGAGGCGGGCGGGAGCTCGGGCTGGAGCAATTCCTGGAGCAGCAGGTGGAGCTGCGTGGGGCGGCCTCAGCGTCGATGAAGGGGGCTTCGGTCGATCAAGGCGGAGCTCGAGGCGTGAGGAGGCATTGACGCTGGAAGCCGCAGGCGCTCCCGTGACCTCAGTGGCTGGAGCGAGAGGCGCTTGGTGGCGCGGCGGAGGACGATGTTCTTTGCATGGGAGACCCGAGTCTTGGAAGGGTTGACCGCCGGGTGGCGGCCCGCTCGAACCTCGGCCTTGAGTTCGAGGAGAGGCTGGAGTTGATCGGGCAGGCGGGCGGAACACCGCCACGAGGCCAAGCTGGATGAGGTGACGCGCGGGCTGATGCTTCCCTGGCCGCCCTTGGCGCGGCATAGGAGGAGCTGACTTCCTCCCGCGCCGAGGTGCTTCTTCTCCGCCAACGGGTTGATGCGGATGAGGCCGTTGCGCGGCGGAACAAGGACGAGATACGTCAGCGGCAGATCCTGGAGCACGAGCATGGCCCTATGCTCCATGCGCTCTGGAAAGGGCTAACACAGCCTTGGGCAACATCTGTGGCGCGCCGTTGGGGAGCCTCAGCGGTTAAATATCTTTGGTAACCTCCGGTTCTTCAGCGACGTGGTGACTTGTTGGAGGCGCGGTCGGGCGAGCCAACCGGTTGGTGGAGGAAGGCCGTGCCCTGCTCGGGCGTTTTTCTCGCGTCTTGACCATTTTGAACATGGATCCCAACTTTGACTTTGATGCGCCATCGCCCGGTACCCCAGGCCATCCGGGCGACTGGGCGACTGGTGGAGGACAACGTGGATGCCCTCGTTAGGGCCTTCACTACGGACAACGACGGCGTGGTCGTGGCGGTGATGAAGGCGGCGTGGTGAATGGCCCCGATGCGCTCCACGGCGAAGCGGAGGCGATGGCGAGGCCAGCGGCGCCAGCGGCGATTCAGAGGTGCCCTTGAGGATGCATTGGGGATTTATCCGGTGACCGCGTGTTGTTCACCTTTCTTGCCTGCTGCGAGATAGAGTTCGGCTTTGCCACGAAGATTGTAAGACATTTTGGGAGGGGGGCCTCGTGTAAAAAAACTTGCAGTTAGCGTATTATTAGATGCGATATCACCCGTATGCCTGCGCCAAGTGGATGGCCTTACGATGAGCTGGTTGGCTTCTTTACCTTTGACCCGCGTGGGCCCCGAGGTAGCCTGCGGGGGGCTGTGGTGTCCCGAGCGCCTCCTGAACAAGCCCGTTGAACTTGTAATGAGAACCTCCTGAGAGGGCGTGGTGACGGCAGTCCGGGCTGCACGCATGCTAGGCCTGGCCCGGCTCGCGAGGGGCTCGCGAGGGGAGGCAGCTGAGGCAAAGTGGTAACCAGAACGCGAGAGATTGCTCGAACGAGATTAAACACCCCTTCCCTGAATACACACAAATCTCAAGCTCAAATCCAACTTAAATCCAAATGGGGGAAAACGACAGCCAATGGGAAGAGCAAGAAAAGCAGAAAAAAGCCGCGTCCGGCACCTAGTCTAGTCTTGGACGTCTTCTCACCAGCGCGGAGCTAAGTGCTGCCACTGGGCGTGGGAGGGAGCCCTAGGGCCTGAGGCCAGCGCTCCTGAGACTCCGGGGCGTGTACAGCCCCCACTCATTATTACGTGAGAGTGTCCGCAGGCGGCGAGCTTCACAAGCCTTGGGCCTTCATCACAGTACCGGCTTTGCTTCATATTGCCAGACGAGGGCCCCGCCTTGCGCCACACTCTAGTGCCATCGACGACGGCCGGAGACCGAGGACGCCGCCAATGGGGTAGAGCGGTCGCCAGCGGTTCCCCCGACGACCACGGGTCCTCTGCCGGGGGTAGGCACTGAGACACCTCCCCGGCAGAGGGCCTACCTCCTGAGGACGCCTTGCTCCGAACGCCGCGGTGGTGATACCGGATCTCGGCCCCTCTCCTGCAGCCCCCGGCGCCCTCCTCCTGAGGGGTAGGAAGCCGCTGGATTGGGGCAGCCATCCGCCGCGACGACCTATACCTCCTGCGATCCACGGTTAGCGTATGCCTGCTCTGAGGATTAGCGGTGCCGATGTCGCTGCCTCAGCAGCTGATCGGCAGGGCCTTCCGGGGCTCTGAAAGAGCTCAACACGGTGTCTCTTCCCCAGCTTGGGCGAGGCGAGCCATGGTCTTCCTCCTGCGCGTGCCCTTGATCCATCATGTGGGGCACATACTCTTCCGGGGCCGCCACCCTGAATGCTTCGCGTAGTGCCCCGCGTGCCACGCAGCCCTGCTCGAAGCGCCCACCTGGGGGTGGTAGCGTGGCGGCCCACTGGGGCCGTGGGCTGTGGCGAGTCCTCCTTCGCTAGCCGGGGGCAGAGGCAGCGCCGCTGTTAGCCCGGTGCTGACGGCCTGGTTGGCGTTGGAGTGGCCTTGGAGACCGCTTGGAGTTGTGTGGGAGCGCGCGGGGCCTCCGTGTGGCCCGCCCTAGATCTGAGGTGGTAGCTGGGTGCGAAGGGTGAGCCCCGATCTGGCGAAGCCAGGAGCTGCCACCCGCTCAATGAAGACGTCGTGGCTGCCCTCCGGCCTTTGCATTACAGTAGCTCTCGGGCCACCGTGAGCGCCCTTGAGTTCGCCTGCTCCCGTCGGGTGTCTGGCGCCCGTGTCCATGACGATTCGAGCCCTGCTGCCGACCGCTTTTGCCGTGGCGTGAGAACCGGCGTTGCGACCGCGTCGCGCATCTCGCGGCGCCCTACGGACCATGGGCTGCACAGGGCCACGGGTTGAGGTCGTCCGGGGCAAGCGGCTCTGCATGGCGGGCCAGGCCGCCCGAGGATCGAGGTTACCCGTTGGGTCGCCGGACATGATGATGACGATCTGACGGTAGCGAGGCGGACAAAAGCGGATCTGGCGCACCCTACTGCGCGCCAAATGTCGGTTCGGGTTACAGCAGACCCTCTAGGTTGAACTACAGGGGTGCGGAGATCTCACCTCCTACCTACCTACACCTCGTCGCCGCAAGGATCTAAACTACACAAAGAGCAACACAAGGGACACAAGGTTTATCTTGGTTGGGCCACCATTGTGGTGTAATACCCTACTCCGGTGTGTGGTGTGGTGGATTGCCTCGAGGGCTGATGATGAATAGTACAAGGAAGAACAGCCTCATGATGCATTCTTGGCAGTCTGACGAACTGCTAGGGGAGTTCGGTCGCTCTCTCTCTAGATTGCTTGATCTCTAGCTGCATTCTGGATTCGATCCCTCTACCCCGTGGGTGGCTGGTCCTATTTATAGCCAAAGGCCTGGGCCTCTTCCCAAATATTGAGCGGGAAGGCGCCAACAATTAGCCATTTTGAAGGGAACATCTAGTACACTTATCACGACTAAAGTTGGTCCTCGCTTGCCAAAGACTTTGTCGATGGCCTTGGCTTGGGCTCCACGATGACCTCCTTCCTGCCATTGTGTTGGTCTTGGTATTGTTGCACGAAATGGTTGCCTTTGCTTGATACTCTACTGCGCTTGCCTCCTTTGCACCAAAGGGAAATGAGGACAACTGCGTGAGGCTGGCGCCCTTGGCGCCCTTGGTAAATCATGGCTTACGTCATGGGCACCTCGTGAGGTACCTGCCTTGATCTCCGCCTCCTCACGAGCCCGGCCTGACGAGGCCGTGCACGAGGAAGCTCCACAGCAAATCCGCCCATGAATCTCAGCCCCTCGTGAGGTCTTGAGCTTGTGCTGATGAAGATGGGTCACACTGGGCCACCCCTTGAGCCACGCCGCAGGCCGCAGGCAGGCAAGTCTAGGTACCCCCATTCCCAGAACGCCGACAATCTGGTTCTCTTTAATTAGGAACCTAGTCCAGAATTTTCTGGCCGATTCTCTGGGCTGCTGGACTATATGACTCAAGTCGTCGGCGTCCGGAGGCCGAACGTATGTACCTTGGAAGTTATCACGGAAAACGTTTTCCATGTTCTCCCAGCTGCCAATGGAGTTTTCTGGCATGCTATTTAGCTAGTGCCGAGCAGGCCCCTTTAATTTTAGTGGGAGATATTTGATGGCATGAAGATCGTCACCACGGGCCATGTCAATATGGAGAAGGAATTCCTCAATCCATACCACCGGAAATGTTGTTCCATCATATGATTCGATATTCATGGTTTTAAACCCTTCCGGGAATTCATGCTCCATTACCTCATCGGTGAAGCATAGTGGGTGTGTGGTGCCTCTATATCGGGCAATATCACGGTGGAGTTCGGATGAAGTCCGTATGTGATTTTCGGCCCGAGCGTGGTTGTGCTTGTCGCGCCAGGCTTGATAGCTGTCCTCACGCCCCCCCCCACGCGCGATCCGTATATCGATCTTGTCTGACCTGCTCTATTTTCCAGGTCTTGTCGTAGGTCATATGTGTAACCCCGAGCTGTTGTTTCTCTGCTTCTATGGCGAGGAGGCACGGGCTGGTGTTCAGCTTGAGTTGCCATTCTGTCCGGGCCACGTGGTGGTCGGTCAGGTCCATTAGCCGCATTACGTGCGGGTGGTACGGGCTCCAGCGCGTCGTCGTCGAATTGGTGTAGCACCTTACGCTTCCGGTAACTTTTTGTCGGGCGTTCAAGGCCGTATTCTTCGGGCGCCAGGACATTTGTTCATCTGTCGTTTAGCAGATCTTGGTCAGCTTGAAGTTGCTGCTGCTTCTTTTTTAGGCTTCTTGCCGTGGCTATTAGCTGGCACTTAAAGCGCTCTTGTTCGAGGGGTTCCTCTGGCACGATGAAATCTTCGTCGCCGAGGCTCACCTCGTCCTCGGAGAGTGGTAGATAGTTTCTATCCTCTGAGTCTTCATTCCCTGCTTGCTCATCAGGGTCAACTTGCCCGTCCTCCCGATCATCCTGTTCGGATGTTGGTTCGATTGGGTATTCCTTGTCTTCAGCATTCTCCGGAGTATCATTGTCTCCGGTGCCAGTATTGCTATCCTTTCCGCGACACGATTTAGAGTGGCGCCGCTGATGTCGATGCTTTGGTGGTACCTCAGGAGGTTCGTCCTCGATTGGGTCCTCCTTTTTATCGTCGTCGCCTTCTTTAGGTGTATCCACCATGGACACGTCGTACGAGGAAGTGGTCGTCCAGCGTCCGGTGAACGGCGGGTTTCAGGCCTCCTCCTCCCCGACATCGTCGTCCATACCGTCGATGTCTTCGGAGGCGTAATCATGCATGTCGGTTAGATCCTCGATAGTGGCTATAAAGTGGGTGGTGGGTGGGAAGTAAAGTTCCCTATTTCCAGCCCCTAGTCCAAGCTGGGCGCAATTAGGAAGCGGCTCCTCTATGATGGCGAGGGACTGCGTAAAGTCCAGAGCCTCGTTTAAGAGCGAGGTTTGTCGAGGACGGAGTTCCTGGCGAGCCCGCGGGGCCAGCGTCTTGCGAGGTCGAGGGCTAGTGTTCGGAAAAGAGTCCGGCTTTATGATGAGTGTTGGTGACACTATTCCCTCCGGTTCTCCCATGTTGAGCTCTGCAACCGCAGAGAGTCCCATGGGCTCTAGTCTCCCGTCTTCGGACCTGATGACGTGCTCCAGATCTAAGGCCGGAGCGGTGGTCGGAGCCACGAACCCTTGGAGGATCAAGTCCCCTCGGATATCAACGACATAATTCAGATTTGCGAAGCTGATCTATTGACCAGGGGCATAACTGTTGATCTGCTCTAGGTGGCCAACGGAGTTGGCCCGCAGTGCGAAGCCGCCGAATACGAAGATCTGTCCGGGGAGAAAAATCTCGCTCCCGGCAGCATTGTTGTAGATGATCGATGGAGCCGTCGAGCCTTTCAGCGACGGCACATCAGAACTCTCAATGAAAGCACCAATGTCGGTGCCAAAACCGGCAGATCTCGGGTAGGGGGTCCCGAACTGTGGTCTAAGGATCGAAGGTAACAGGAGGCAGGGGACACAATATTTACCCAGGTTTGGGCCCTCTTGATGGAGGCAATACCCTACTTCCTGCTTGATTGACTTTGATTAGTATAGGGGTTACAAGAGTTGATCTACCCCGAGATCATAATGGCTAAACCCTAGATGTCTAGCCTGTATGTTATGACTACCTCTACGGACTAAACCCTCCGGTTTATATAGACACCGGAGGGGGCTAGGGTTGTACAGAGTCGGTTTACAGAGAAAGGAATCTTGATATCCGCACGCCAAGATTGCCTTCCACGCCAAGGAGAGTCCCATCCAGACACGGGGGAAAGCCTTCCATCTTGCATCTTCACGACCCATGAGTCCAGCCCATGTCGCATAGCCCGGACGCCCGAGGACCCCGTAATCCAGGACTCCCTCAACGACTTCTTCAGCATGCATCTTCAGCCACTTCAACATCTCTTCAGCGACAGTGCCAGGTGACATTTTCTGGTTTATTCAGTTGGGGGCGCCCCTCGGGCTGCATCATCCACAAGCCGCGTGGGTCAGTCCTTGCGGCATGTATCATTCTTGCATCTATCAGAGCTAGCTTTACCTCCTCCCAGGAGTTGCCTTATGATTATTATATGCCTGTCTGGTACTTCGATACCATGAACATCGTACGCCCTTGCAAACCCACCCACAACCGCCTCATGATTAAGGACGGGCACAACGTCTGTGCTCGGGTCCGTCCCTGCAGCGTCGCTAAACCCAAGAAGCTGAGCTCTGGCTCGCGAGCTAGCTCCCATGTATGTCACCTCCCATGGTGCTTGGTGCCTTGTTCTTGCATGAGCTAATCGCGGGCGGACGAGGTAGGGCGCGTGACCGGCGCCTCGTCACCACGGGAGCCGCGCGCCGGTTGTATTTCTTCAGGATTTTTGCATGAGAATACTGGGCACGGCGTCTGTGCTCGGGTCCGTCCCTGCAGCGCCGATAAACCCAACGACTGAGCTCTGTCTGGCGGGCCGGTCCCGTTCACGTCACCTCTTGGGGTCGTTGGTGTTTGTCCTTCTCATGTGATCACCTCAGGAGATTCATTCGGCGCAGGTTGTCTAACCATCTCGCAGGGCCATCGCAAGTGTCAAGAATCAAATTCAAGCGCAACCCGCCTTGAGGTAGGGCCTCGTGAGTCCCGTGCCAGCTCACGAGTGCCCAGACACACCTCCTCTTACCCTGCCGTGCAAGCCACGTGTCAGTGTGGCGCTGTACACGCCCCGGGGGCTCCACTCAGAGGGAGCCCCCACGCACGCACCAGTGGAAGCACCATTCTCCATGCTGGCAGTCGACATGGTCGAGGAGCGGCTATGCCCGTGCAAGTGCGGAAGCTCCATGCTCCGCGCTGGTGATAAACAACTGGGGGCAGCCCCATGGCCGCATCAACCTCCGGGAGCCGCCAGGATCAGTGTCCAGCCTCATCGCAACACTTTCCCCTCGGTAGAGTTGCACGAGGGGGATGGGCACGGGGGCTGCACTCAGGTCATGCCTAGCGTACGCATCCTGCCAGGTCCCTCGGACCTGGTCGTCGCGCGCCCTCCCGAGTGGGACCTCGGTGAGGAAAGGTATGTAGGTCAGTTGGTACGTCAAGGGGGACTCCTGAGCATCACGACTCAGGAGCCTTACTGGTCACGTAGCCCCTCACCCCTTGGTCACATCCTGGCGATCCGGACGACCCAACGGCGGCTGAGGTATGTGCGGGGCCGGGCCCTGCCGACACAGAACGCTAAGACCTACTCTCGCATCTCCTTCCCGAGGGCCGTTTGTACGTCAAGGGGACTCCTGAGCATCGCGACTCAGGAGCCTAACTAGTCACGTAGCCCCTCACCCCTTGGTTTTGTCCTGGTGATCCAGACGACCCAACGGTGGCTAAGGTATGCGCGGGCCCGGGCCCTGCCGAAGTAGAACATTAAAGCAAATGGGAAGGAAATCACAAAATCCTAGCAAATTATTACAAGAAACGCTGTCTCTTAAAAGGTGCATAACACATAAGTTTTAACACCCCCACGAGGCACGGTGCATGTTGCAGGAAATAAAATTGGAGGGAAGCGCTGCCAGCAAGCCTCTTCTTCAACCTTGAGCGCTGCAATCGCCCTCAATGAGTGCCCCATCGTCAACAACGTCGCCATCACCCGTGCCATCAGCTGTGGCTGAGGGTTCGGTGACACTGTCAGCCGGGGGCGTGGGGTCGATGGCGAGGAACTTCCGCAGCAGGGCCTCCACCTGACCCTTCACGGCTTCGGCAGCGGCAGCACAGTGTTCCAGGTCCACAGGCTCAAGCAAGGCTTCGAAGTCGAAGTTGGGGTCGCGAAGATGGAGGTGACTGAAGACGCGGGTCACGGCCGAAGTGAAGAGCGCGTGGGCCTCTCCTTCCACCATGGGGCCGACCCCAAGGACAACGCCCTCGATCGCCGTGACAAACTGGGGGAGCAGCTCGATGGGGACTTCCTCAGTAGTAACCAACGACTTCTTCAACCCCCTCCTGTAGAGGTCCCGTAGTGCCTCACGGGACCTCCTCTCAAGAGAATCAAAGGCGGCACGATCGTTGGCAAGGATTTTCTCCTTGGCCTCCAGCGCGGCCTTCTCTGCCTCCACCTCCTTCTTCAGCTTCTCCAGGCGGTCGCGCTCCGCGGCCTGCTCCCATGCTGATTGCTCCAGCTCGGTGTCGCGACCGGCGACCACGTCTTCTCGAGCCTCCAGCTTCTCCTCCCGCGCCTTGCGCCGACGAGCCTCGGCGGCATGCTCGTTGCACAGGGTCTCCAGCTCTGCCTCCGCCACCCAACAGCACTCCTTGGCAGCCTCAGCATCCTTCAATGCCACGTCGCGGGCGGCCGCGGCCAGGAAGGCAACCTGTTTACCTTCCTCGGAGGCCGCTACGGCCTGGCTCCATGCTGTCTTGACGGATGCGTCGGATCGCAGCCACCCCGAGATCAACTCCAAGCGCCCCGACGCCAGGCGACGGTCGGCGCCTTGAAGGTCGTCACGAAGCTGGGTCAGGGCAGAAAGGGCCTCCTCCAGAGCACCAGGCGAAGCAGGAGAATCATGGCCCGACAGCTGAGGGAGTCCTAGACTAAGGGGTCCTCAGGCGTCCAGCCAGTTGGACATGGGCCGGACTAATGGGCCTGAAGATACAAAGACCAAAGACTTTACCCGTGTCCGGATGGGACTCTCCTTGGCATGGAAGGCAAGCTTGGCAACCAAATATGAAGATTCCCTTCTCTATAACCGAGTTTGTGTAACCCTAGTCCCCTCCGGTGTCTATATAAACCGGAGGGCTTAGTCCATAGAGGAGAGATACAATTATAGTCATACAGGCTAGACTTCTAGGCTTTTTAGCCACTACGATCTTGTGGTAGATCAACTCTTGTAATACTCATATTCATCAAGATCAATCAAGTAGGAAGTAGGGTATTACCTCCATAGAGAAGGCCCGAACCTGGGTAAACATTGTGTCCCCCGTCTCCTGTTACCATCGACCTTAGACGCACAGTTCGGGACCCCCTACCCGGGATCCGCCGGTTTTGACACCGACATTGGTGCTTTCATTGAGAGTTCCACTATGCCATCCCCAAAAAGGTTTGATGGCCCCTTCAATCATCCACAACAATGTTGTCCAAGGAGAGGTCTTCCTCCCCGATCAGATCTTCATGTTCAGCAGCTTCGCACTGCGGGCCAACTCGCTTGGCCATCTGGAGCAGATTGATAGCTACGCCCCTCGCCGTCAGGTCAGATTCGGAAGCTTGAACTACGTCGCGGATATCCGCGGAGACTTGATCCTTGACGGATTCGAGACCATGGTAGTCGCTCCCCGTCACCACGATGAACATGACTTAAATCTGTCATCGGGCCATACGAAGGAAATTGCACCTGTAACCGCTCTGGCCTTAGATCCGGAGCAGATCGCGCCATCCGTGGATGGGAAGCTCAACACCGCCACGGAAGCCACGGATTTTGCGGTGTTGGAGCTGCACATAGACCTAACCTCGGGTGATGTCTGTGTCACCGGAACCTCGGACTTGTTTCCGGCTATAAGTTCTGAACCATGTGCGTCCACGTATGTCGAGCAGGACCGATCATCGATCACCGAATTCAGCACCGCGGACATCTTCCGGCACTCACCTTTAGGCGACGTGTTGAACTCATTAAAAAATCTATCCTTAGCGGAGGACTCACAGCCGAACTATATCCGGTTGAGCGGAGGCTGATGGCGAACAATTCGCTTCCACCGCCACCCACTACATAGCCACTATCGAGGACTTAACCGACATGCTTGATTACGGCTCCGAAGACATCGACGGTATGGACTACGATGCAGATGAGGAGCATGGCCAAAACCCACCGTTTACCGAACGTTGGACGACCACTTCTTCGTACAACGTGTACATGGTGGATACACCTAAAGAACCTAACGACGACGAAAAAGAAGATCCAGTCAAGGATAAACCTCCTCGGACACAGCCTAAGCGCCGGCGTCAGCGGTGCCGCTCTAAGTCACGTTGCGCAAAAGATAGCAATACTGGCACCGGAGAAAATAATACTCCGTACGACACCGAAGACAACGACGACCCTATTGAGGCAACTTCCGAACAGGAGGAACAGGAAAACGGACAAGTTACCCTTGATGAACAGGCCATACATAACAACTCGGAGGACAATAATTATCTTCTGCTCTCCGAGGATGAGGTGAGCCTCGGCAACGAGGATTTCATCGTGCCTGAGGAACCCCTCGGCGAGGCGCTTCAGCGCCGACTAATAGCCTGCAAGGAGCACGAAAAAAGAAGCGGCGGCAGCTTCAAGCTAACCACGATCTGCTCAACGACAGATGGACCGATGTCCTGGCAGCCGAAGAATACGACCTCAAGCGCCCAACCAAGAGTTATCCGAAGCGCAAATTGCTACCTCGGTTTGATGAGGAGGCACCGGAGCTCATACCTCCCTTGCGCAATGCGGCCGACCGACCACTACGCGGTCGGGCCAATGCGGCTAACCAACCACAACATGGTCGGGATAGAGCGGCAACTCAAGCCGAACACCAGCCTACCCCACCTCACCATAAAGGCAGAGATAAAACAGCTCGGGGTTACACATATGACCTTCGGCAGGACCTGGACAGTAGAGCAGGACATACCATATCGATCTACGGATCACGAGGACATGCCCCAACGCGCGGTGACGACTATCTACTCAGACGTGACAAGCCTAGTCACGCCCGGGCCGAAAACCGCAGACGGACTCCATCAGAGCTACGTTGCAATGTGGCCCAATATAGAGGCGCCACACATCCTCTTTGCTTCACAGAGGAAGTAATGGAGCATGAATTCCCAGATGGGTTTAAGCCCATGAATATAGAATCATACGACGGAATAACGGACCCTGCGGTATGGATCGAGGATTTCCTCCTCCATATCCACATGGCCTGCAGAGATGACCTTCATGCCATCAAATACCTGCCACTAAAACTCAAAGGACCAGCTCGGTACTGGTTAAACAGTCTGCCGAAAAACTCTATTGGCAGCTGGAAGGACTTGGAAGACGCCTTTTGCGTCAACTTCCAAGGAACATATGTCCAGCCACCGGATGTCGATGACTTAAGTCACATTGTCCAGCAGCCCGGAGAGTCAGCCAGGAAGCTCTGGACTAGGTTCTTAGTTAAAAAGAACCAAATCGTCGACTGTCTGGACGCGGAAGCCCTAGCCGCCTTCAAACACAGCGTCCGGGACAAGTGGCTCGCACGCCACCTCGGTTAAGAAAAACCAAAATCCATGTCAGCCTGTACCGCTCTGATAACCCGCTTTTGCCCGGGAGAAGACAACTGGCTCACTCGTAGAAGTAACAGCGCCAGCGATCTGGTCACTTCTGAAGTCTGAGATGGCAATGGCAAGCCACAACGCAGTAAACACAAATGTCGCAATGATAATGAAGAACGCACGACACAACGGTCAACGCCGGATTCAGCGGCCTGAAACCCGGTCAACGGAAAAAGCCATTCAAGGCAAGCAGAGCGAACCATCAATTTAGACAAGATATTGAATCGGCCTGCCGAATTCATAGCCACCCGATAAACAGCTAATCATACCAGCGAAGTTGTTGGGTCTTCAAGCAGGCCGGCAAGCTCAACGCCGAACACAAGGGGAGGAGGCCGCCCGGTGATAGCGACGACGAAGAGACTCACCAACCAAATACCGGGGCTCAGAAGCAATTTCCCCCCGAAGTAAAAACAGAGAACATGGTATACGTGACACAGAACTCTACAAGGAAGCAGGAGAAGCACTCCCTCCGGACTGAGGATCATACTACGGCAACCACAACAGAAGTACAAAGTGGTCTTATTAAGCCGCATACCTTGTCAGCCATTAAGCCACCGGTCTCCATTCAACAAGATCGACCAATTTCAAAGCTGGATTAGCAGTTCGGCTTCCGCTGTCCGCCTCATATACCTGCAAAATCTATACCGCGCATACATAACTATGCACTTAAGATACCCTGGGCATTGGCGGAAGCACAATACGGACGAGGCTGCAAGTACTCCCATAACCTCTTTTTTCTTTTCTAACTACTCTTTATTTTTCATTATCCTTTACCACAGGTGGCGCAAAGGCTGGTCATCTCATGGACTCTATCGGAGTTCAGGTTCATAAATTCAACCAAAGGCTCCTCCCATTAAGGAGCCCCTCCACCGAGGAAAGTCATCGCAGACGTGCGACAGGAGGTCCAAAACAACTTTTTGTAGACCGCACTCTCTATTTTGCGAGCCTGTAAAGTGCCTGTTTCCTCAGCCGTCGACCCCTGGCATGTCAAATAGCCGGGGTTGTGGCGTTATTATCTATAAAATGAGAATTGGCATGTCACATAGGTTCCAGTGAAAATAATCTGTATCCGGTATTCACTTTTCTATAAAGAACTGGATTTTGCTCCTTTGGTTGTTTCACACACCCACCCCGACATAACTTGCCAGGGGCTTGGCATGGGAACAAAGTCCGAACAGCTTTATAGCATACTTCGGCGTCGCGAGTTCGGCCTTATATGCATCAGCTCTGAATCATGTCTTGGGTCAATAATTGGGTTGCCCGGCTCCTGTGCTTACTACCTTACGTTCCGCTCTATCGGCTAGGGTGGTAAAGGGAGAACTACTGCGATTGTGTTTCCGGTTCATCTGGTCAAACACCTCAGTAGAGAAAGCCGAAAACTGACTGTCATGATGCGGCGACAGCTGGTTAACCGCTCGATGACTTAACGAAATCTTTTACGATTCCCTCGTATTACACGAAGGACCTTCTTTCAGGTCATACATGTAATGCACCGCATTGGGATAACCGCGTACATAACAGGGTCTATATCGTAGATCCACCATAAAACTCCTATGGCTAAGTGAAAGTGTTAACGCCCTATAGTCCGATTGCCTAGTTCACCACATTGACACCTCCTTTATGGACCAAGACGTTGGGTTAAGAGTGATCAATTGCTTTTCCGAACACCCCCGTATTTTCTACGAGGGGGCTGAAGCCGACGACTGGAAAACTTCCAGATTATATAAAAACGGTCGCACAGGAGGATTCAAAGCTTTTAAGAAACTCTAAAATAGCTTTATTATTTCATAATATTGTCTTTTATAAATTCAATACATTTCACTCGAATATCATTTCTTTCGAGCACTGACCCTCTATCAAGCGGGCACCCTCTAAGACATCCTCGAAATAATGCTCCGGTGCGTGATGGTCCTTGCCCTTGGGTGGACTCTTCATTGCAACATCGATGGCCTTCATCTTCGCCCAGTATGTATTAACATGGGCAAAGGCCATCCGTGCACCTTTAATGCACGTTGACCGCTTAACGGCGTCGATACACGGCACTGCGTCAGCAAGTCGCCGCACCAAACCAAAATAACTATCCGAAATTGGTTCAGTCGGCCACAGCCGGACCACGAAGTCCTTCATGGCAGTGCCGGATATCCGGTGAAGCTCGACCCATTGGGTCATCTGTTCGTTCAGGAACAGCAGGCGCTTTGACGCATCGAATTGCAACCAGAAAAGTTTCTCCGTTGCATACCCACCTTGCGCTTGGTAAAACTGTGCTGCATCAGAAGCACTCTTGGGCAAATCCAATAAAGCGTCTTGAGAACTCCACACTTGATTAAGTGGGGCATAATTCGGATCGCCAAACTTAGTTTGTAATAAAAATGGCTTACCAGCCGTGATCTCCCCAGCTTCCCGGATCTCCTCCCGGGCCGCTCTAGATTTGGTCCGCGCTTCTTTTGCCTCTCATAAGGTCTTGTCAAGATCAACCGTTTTGGATGTATTATCCTTCTTGAGGAATTCACAGCGGCTAGCGGCATCTTTTAGTTCACACGCCATCATGGATATTTTCTCCTCATTTTGGCGCCGAGCAGCCTGTTCGGCCTTCAACTCGGCAGATGCCTTTTCGGCAGCCGCATTACTAACCCGGGCCTGCTCCTTGGCCCAGGCTAGCTCCGCCCGAAGAATCTCAACTACGGCGGCACCATCTGCAATCATGCATATCTCATTATACAACCTTCAGAGTCACGCTTATATTATAAGCACGTACATGTAATGACTTCCCCAAATACATACATTGTGACTCGTCAAGACGCATGTTGATTAGCGTAACGTCAACTCCCGCCACATCAAGCTTCCGCTGCAGATCGGCAACTTCTGTAGTCCGGGCGGTCGCCAGGGAGGTAACAGCCTATCTTCCAATTAATCAGATTATTTCCTGGGCATATCCTTTTTGATCCTCTGATCGCCTCCCTTGGGAAGCCAATCTAAGTCTCAGGGGCTACTATCTATACACGGGCACATTTTGTGAATAAAACACAATCAAAAATATTACAGTACAAACCTCGAAGCCTCTTAGCAGGCTCGTGAAGGCCTCATTCAATCCGCTTTTTGCGGACAGGACCTTTTCAACCACCGTTCCCATCAAGGTACGATGTTCCTCTAAGACGGACACCTGTCGCAGCATGTTCGTCAATATATCCGGCGCTCCTGGATCTCCGGAAGTTGTTGTAGGAGTACGGCCCCCCTTGGAAGGGATCCGTTTAGCCATCCCTGGAGTTGTCTCCGGCTGTAGGCCGGACAGTTCGGGGCCTTCATTGTTGGCCCCCGGACCTTGGTCTACCGAAGTATCACCTTCAGGTAGTGTCTTCGACATCCCTTGCACCACTTGTTGATCAGGAGAGATCCTCCGCGATGACACCTCGAAGTCGTCCACCCTATTGGGCGAGGAGACCGGTGGAGGCGTCTCGCTTTCCATCATCTCTGGGAGAAGATCCCCCGAGGAAGAGGATTGGTCAAGAAGACTGTGTGTCAAGCTGCAGAAAAACATATATTCTAGATGTTACCTCGGTCGCAGGAAAGGAACAGGATATGGTTAAAACACCCTCGTTCACTTACGATTTGGCTAAAGGCTTGTCCTCACTGTGGGACTGCGCGATGACGTCGTCCTCCAAGCCCGAGCTGCCTGACAGGGGCCTCTTGCCTCGCTTAGGAGACTTTTCCTCCCAACCTTCGGAGGCAGCCCTTTTCTTACCATGGGGAGAAGAGACGTCGACTTCTCCTTCACTTTTGTCTTCGGATGATGGAATTTTGATTCCCCCGGGCACAATGTCTGATATACCTTCGGAAGGGAGGCCACCTTTGGCCTTACCGCTCTCTGCTTTGTCTCCCTTCACAGGCACCTGGTACGGTGTCGGGGCCAGCATCCTTATTAGTATGGGATCTGCTGAGTCTTCGGGGAGGGGGCCGAACACCTAATTCGCTCCACTTTCTTTATCCAGCCCTGGAGGAAGATAGTTTGCTCAATACGTATTATGGTATACTTAACTACAAAGTGTTCGGGAGTTGCGCGCTTACCGAGGTATCCGGATGGTTGCAGTCGAGGTTGATGTCCTCGAAAGTGTCCGGCCACTGTTTTCGTTTCCCGAAAAAAAAACTTCCACATTCCTTTGTGCATATTTCCGAAGAAGTGTTGGAGGGTTCGCGGTCCTTCCGGATTAAACTCCCACATGCGGAGAGGCCTACGCTGGCATGGCAGGGCACGGCGGACTAGCATTACTTGAATGACATTGACAAGATCGATGTCCTTCTCAAGGAGGGTTCGGATGCGGCTCTGTAGAGTCTGCACTTCATCAACTGATCCCTAGTCCAGCCCCTTATTAATCCATGAGGCAAGCTGTAACGGTGGGCGAGCGGAACACAGTATAGCTGCCCACTTAATACTGTGCTGGGTTCTATGGCGTAAAACCACTCCCCTGCCATTGGTTGGAAGTTTGGTGAAAGAGCCTTTTGGCGGAGAGTATTAGTAAGCTTGCTCACTACGGCACCGCCGCCTCCGCTGTTCCGTCGATCACCTTGACTTCACACTAAGGTCTTGAGCCATAAGCGAAGTGTGGGGAATCGGAGGAAGGCCTCTGCGTGATGATAAACACCGAGACGTGGAGGAAAGAATCTGGGGCTAGATCGTGAAAATCTAGTCCGTAATAAAACATGAGCCCCCGGACGAAGGAGTGAAGGGCGAACCCTAGCCCTCGGAGGAAGTGAGAGATGAATACGACTCTCTCGCAGGATCTGGGAGTCGGAATAACCTGTCCTTGAGCAGGAAGCCTGTGGGGGATCTCCGCGGTCAGGTATCTGGCCGCCCGAAGCTTCACAATGTCCTCCTCTGTAACAGAGGAAGCCACCCATCGGCCCTGTGGGCTGGGTCCGGACATGATTGGGAAGCTTGACACAATGAAGTCGAACCTTGGATGCTAGAACTCGAGGTTGGAAAGGCTGAGGAGAGGTTTGGCATAAAAATAGACAGCCCTTGGCTCCTTTATAAAGGCAACGGGAATCGAACGCCTCCTCCTAAGCCTGAAAACCTGCCTATTCCTAAGGAATCTTTCCAGTAGAACGGTTGGGTTACCCACGCTCGTATTGTTGAGAATCCCGCAATAAGGGGACACAATCTCTGCTTCGACAAGACGTGCCAATAAAAACCGCGCCTCGAAACATGGAATGGCAGGACAGGAAATGGTTCAAAATAATGACCGGGCAAGCGTGATGTCATGTTACCAAAAGTTGTCAGCAGATTGGACTCGTGAAATACTATACACTCTGCGGTAGTGTGTGGTACTTATGTTGCAGATCCGGACACGTTCGTCCGAAGACTATCTTGGAGTATTCGAGAAAGGGAACCCACCTTGCAATGCCGAAGACAATCTGCGAGCCGGACACCTCATCATTGAAGCCTGGTTCAGGGGCTACTGAGGGAGCCGTGGACTAAGGGGTCCTCAGGCGTTCGGCCTGTTTGACATGGGCCAGACTAATGGGCTGTGAAGATACAATGACCGAAGACTTTACCCGTGTACGGATGGGACTCTCCTTGGCGTGGAAGGCAAGCTTGGCGACCAAATATGAAGATTCCCTTCTCTGTGACCGACTTTATGTAACCCTAGTCCCCTCCAGTGTCTATATAAACCGGAGGGCTTAGTCCGTAGAGGAGAGATACAATTATAGTAATACAGGCTTGACTTCTAGGCTTTTTAGCCGTTACGATCTCGTGCTAGATCAACTCTTGTAATACTCATATTCATCAAGATCAATCAAGCAGGAAGTAGGGTATTACCTCCATAGAGAGGGCCCAAACCTGGGTAAACATTGTGTGCCCCGTCTCCTGTTACCATCGACCTTAGACGCATAGTTCGGGACCCCCTACCCGAGATCCACCGGTTTTGACACCGACAGCAGCATAATGGAAGGGGGAGGAGACAACATTGGCGCCAAGATCGGCAAGTTAGCAGCAGTAGAGGGGGTCGAGGGCTCCAAAGACTTCGGGACCTCAGCAGGCGAGCTGGGGGAGATCTCCTCCTGAGCTGACTTGGCCACAGAGATCGCCTTCTCCTGAGGCCGGGCCTCAGAGTCTCACGAGGATGACCCAGCCGCAGAAGCTCGAGAACCATCACCATACTTCTGTGCTAGAGGTGGCGGCCACGGCAGGCTGCTGGGTCTTAGGGATCACAGTCGTCTCCTTCTTCTTCTTCACCACCGGCATCGACCTAACCATACAAGAAGAAGGCGTCAAGATACCATGACAAGAACAGGGAACAAAAGGTCAAGGCGGAGCACTTAGTGGTCCACGGCGGCATAGTCCCTCGCCCTCTTCAGAAGCACCATGCCCGTGGTCTTCGCGGGATGGGGCACTGGCGCACGAGCCCCAGGGGCAGACGAGGGTGCAATGCCCGGGCCTGCGGCATCCATGACCGGCGACGAGGCAGAGGCACCACCTCGCGGGATCAGTGCCGACCTGCTCTTCTTCGGCACCCCCTACTTCAGCCCCTTCGGAGGGGTGCCCTTAGACCTCGTGGTGACCCTGGCGGAGTGCGGCGACTCCCTCACCGGGTGCTTGCCAGTGTCATCATCGTCGGGGAGGGTGTGGAGGAGTTCGGTCTGGCGTGGAGGATAAGTCTCCCCGCCCCCTCCCGGATCGCTTCTGAGTCCGACCTCTCCTCCTGGTCGGACTCGCCGGAGGACAACGTCACCGGGGAGCCTAGGGGCCCGGTGGGCGCCAGTGGAACGAGCCTGCGCTCGTTGAAGACAGGAATGGCGGCAGCGATCTCTTCCCCATCCGGGCGGCGGTATTAGCGGGAGATGAGTATCTGGCAGGCAACCTTGGTCCTTCCCGACCAGGAGGCATAGGACCTTGTTCAGCTCCTCTTCAGGCAAGTCGTTCGGGCGCAGACGGAGTTCGCCTCCGTCGTCCGTGAGCTTCCACAAGGGGCGCGAGCGCGCCTTGAGCGGAGCCAGGCGTTGTGTCAGGAACTCCTTGACAATCATGGCAACCGTCAGCTTCACCGCCTTTGGGTCGTCCGACTTCAGGTCGGCCACCATCTTCTCCGTCAACTGCTCCACACGGGGATCGGTGCGCTTCTCGTGATTCCATCCCTCGTGAGGCACTGGCATCCCAGCCGGCAGCGCCAGCCGAGGGTAGGAGCGCTTGGCATCCATGAAGATCCACTTGTTCCTGAAGTCCTCCACATTCTTCCCGGCTAGCGAGATCGTGTTGCTGCCATTGGCCGTGACGAAGTTGGCACACCCCGAACAGCGGCCCTCCTTGACCCGGAGGTAGAGGAAATGGCGGAGCAGCGCCGTGGACGACATCACCCCCACGAATACCTCGCAGTAAAAGGCAAAGATCGACAGGAGGAGGACGGAGTTGGGATGAAGATGGAGGGCGTGGAGATAGTAATGACAAAGGATGGCATATAAGAAGCCGGAGAAAGGGGGGACCAGCCCCGCGAAGACGTTGTGCAAGAAGAAGGGATAGAAGGTACCGCCCAAGGTATCCAGCTTGACGGAGCCACCACGGAGCACCGTCTCTCCCCCCTCGTTGCTGCTGCCCGCCGTCACTAGGAGCGCACCGGCGAGGTTTTTGTCCATGACTGTAGACGCGCTCAGGGCAGGCTCGAACCAGGAGGGCGAGCGCGTGGCCTTTGCCTTGTCGGTGGCCATCGGCAGCGGGTTTGGTGGAGAGTTTCGGTGGATCTGGAGGCTCTCTAGGCGAGAAGCAGAAGGGGGTCTGGAGCAAGACGAAGGAAGGGCAATGAAAGCCCTGTAGCAAGCGCCAGCCTTTTTGTTAGGCAAGGAAGGTTGCCGAGGCAGCGTGGGGAACCGGAGGCGCCCATGTCCCATCAATCACCACACGTCGACCGAGGCCTCAGGAGGTTGGGGCCCGTGGCGCTCCGCCCTTGCCCTTTGGCTTTGCCTCGAAGCCAAGTTCGAGCGTGGCTTGGGCCCGGGGGCTATTGTCGGCATCTTGGGAACGGGGGTACCCAGACTTGCCTGCCTACGGCCCATCGCGTGGCTCCGTCAACGGCCCGGTACAACCCAGCTTCAGCAACAACAACCCAAGACCCTCGCGAGGCGGATGACACCAAGACCTCCCTAGGGGGCGGCCTCACTAGGATGGCTCCCGAGGAGCGGAGATATCTATGCAAGGTGCACCTCACGAGGTTCATATGACGTGAGCCATGACGACCAAGGCCAGGAGGGCGCCAGCGGGCACAGTGTACCAGTTTCCTCTTTGGTGCTAAGGAGGCAAGCACGGGAGTTGGGTCCCTAGGAATCAAGCAAAGGTTTCCATATCGGTGCAACAAAACCAAGACCGCCTGGACGGAGGTCATCGCGGAGCCCACCGCAGCGTCACCACTAGAGCCTTTTGCAGGAGAAGACTACTTTTGTTAGGATAGCTTGTACTAGTTGTCTCCCTTAAAATATGGCCGTTGTGGGATCCCTTCCCGCCTACATTTGGGAAGAGGACCAAGGCCACTATAAATAGGACTTACCCACCACCATAGAGGGACGGATCGATTCCACCCTGACCATTTCTCCAGCTCATCGAGCTCAAGAACACCTCACCTCCCAAGGCTGTTCAACCGCTGTACTAGTTCATCCTCATCCCCTCAAGGCAATCCACCACAAAGCTGGAGTAGGGTATTACACCGCAAGGTGGCCCGAACCAGGATAAACTGCCATGTCTCTTGTCCCTTGGGTTCGTTGAGCTAGGCCATGGAATCTTTGAGCAGGCAGACTGGGAAGGGAGAGTTCTTCGCACGCACCCCAGAGTTCAAACCTCTCAAGGGTGTGCGGAACCCTGAATCCAACAATAGACCTTCTTCAAGCCAATCAACATGTGTACAAAAACCAAAAAATGTCAAAATTACAGAATAAGGACCTCGAGGTTAATTCAACTAATATGATGGAGCACTATATACATTCAACACAATTAAATCTTTACAGCGACCCATCACATCAGTTAATTTGACATCGAGGCCACTTCCCATCCGGTCACCCATCTGATGACTACTCAAGCCTCAAGACAGTTAACTTGGTAGTTCTCTTAGATGAGCTATCGGTAGGGAAGCTGGTCCTTGATGATGTAGGACCCCTCTTTGCATCCTTTATTGGGCACCTGGATGACCGACTGTTGCCACCTGATGGTCAATGACACGTCCCCCGCGAATGTGCCCGGCACGACCGATGGTGTACTCAAGGTCAAAGCCGACCACTTGGTACTTGTCCTCGGCAAGGAACTGGACCATAGTTTGGATGGAGCTCTCCACCAAGACCGGTTCATTCGTGTACACCACCGAGAGGGCCTTCCCCCTCATGTGGGTGTCCACTACGTGATGCGTGGTGAACTGCCCGTTGTTATCGGTGTCGGCCGCTGGGAGCGCCATTGGAGCCACGGGGATCGCCATTGGAACCACTGGATGTCCTCTCTATATGTGTCGTCGTGGGTGTGCTTATTGTGTCGTGCGCTGGCCCCAAACACTGGCAGCACAACTTATAAATTGATGGATGGAGTACTAGTTACAGTGATGCATATAATTAAGCAAAGGGATCACACATGTCTGTATTGACTGGAACGAGAATGCAATAGCACAATAAGAATTAAGGCCATGATGATGCGATCGTAGTGGTGGTTACAGGAGGCAAGAAGAAAGATGCATCCATCAATGTATGACCTCCTCCTCCTTAACTCAGTGCGCCGGGCCACCGACCAGCGGCTAAGGAGCGGTGGCTTTTGTGGCGAGGTCAAGGTGCTATTCTGCAAAGGCATCCAAGGCTTCGAGCCGGTTGAAGAAGGCCAACGTCGTAGCGTCCTCACTAGCCTTGTAGATACCTATGTACATGATTTGCTCGTACACGTGGATGTGTAGGTCGACGAATCCTTGCAGGGCGAGGCGCCTCGCGGCGAGCGCGACCTCCAGGTGGACATTCTTCGTGGCGTCGGCGGGTAGTCGCAGGGCCACCAGTGCTTGAAAGAGGTTCCGACAATGGAGGCTGATTAGGGTGGCAAGCAATGAGGAGCCCGGGCACGCGGGCTGGAGGAGTACGACGATGTCATCCGCGAGCTTCTAGACGACGGTGAACTTGTTGGTGGTGGCAACGATTGTCTGGTCCAACTGAGAGTCGTAGCTGGCGTCGACGGCGGCCATCCACCAGCCGGTCGACAACACCGTCTAGAGACGATCCTCGGTGCCATGCCACAGGCAGGCGTCATGGACCATCTGGCACAGCCGCTGGCGCTTCATGGCAGCACCGCCATGGGTGCAGGTGACCTTTGTTGCACTTAGTGTAGGTGCTTAGGCAAATGCTTAGGTGTGTATGATGTGGTAGATGCATTGGAATGGAGGGGCGCCTTTATATGAGTCCACACTATTTTGCATTCACATCGTGCTGCCTCTTTTCCCGGTCCTCCTCCCATTACTTCCCTCATGCATTCATGATGCTAATTGAAGGAAGATGCATCATTGGCCGATCAACATTTTGGGAACCGCTACCCTCTCCCTTGTCTGCATTAAAGCCGTATCGAGAAGCTGCGCCCATTGTCAAATCGAAAATATCGCCGCCGCCAAAGACGCCTTAACTGAACATGCCTCCTCGCCTCCATCTATGCTTAATTACTAAATTTTAGTTGCAAAGATACTTCTAGTGATTTTTAGGTTCATATTTTGACAAATCACAGTGCTACAAGGTTGACAAATGGCAATGTTACTAGATCAACAACTGTCAATCTTTCCAGTTTGACAAATGGCAACATACCCAATATGACAGATGCAAATCTTACCAAAATGTTTGTAAGTGGTTGCACACGGGTCATCCAAAAGAACCGTTTGCATTGAAGAGATGCACAAATCCTGCTCTCACTTTGCATACGGGTGTTCTATCTAAAATGCTTGCGATCAAGAGCCATTAAAACCTATAGCCATTAAATCCAAGACATGTGGCGTCACATGAATGGTTAAAAGAACGCAGACGGTTTGAATTATACAAACGTTTGAGATATTAAAGTGGCAGCTATTTTTTTTCAAAATGCCTTTGTTGGCTGTTATTCGAGTGCGCCTTCTCTCAAAATGGACATGAAAAATACAGCATGTCAGGTACCATTCCATGATAGCATGCCAAGTTTCATGAATTTCAGACGAGTTTTGGATTTACTAGAATTTAAAAACAAAGTACCTCAACATTTTGCCGGCAATCAACGGCGCCCTGGTATTTGAAATTGATTCCCATTTGTTGCAGGGGACCTAAGCATGCACCCAAGGACAAAGATTTTATTTTTCAACCAATTTAGATGCACTAGAGCATGTGCATGTAGTTCAAATTTGAATTATGCACATAAATGCATTGAAAACTCAGTTAATGCATAAAATGTCCAGACGAACCCCGAAAAACCACAAAAATTGACACAACACTCATGTTGTTCTATGTTGACATGAGAAAAACTTTGAAACAAATAAGAGGCAATGGGTATCGTTTCATCCCCAAAGGTGGGACATTCCCTACTGAAACCATCATGCTTGTTGTGAGAAGCTCTGGATTGTGAGAAGCATATACCCAAACCTGCCCCAAATGGGACAAAAAATTTACCACGGCATGTTGATGCCGCTCCATGATAGCATGCCAAGTTTCATGAATTTCAGACGAGTTTTGGATTTACTAGAATTTAGAAACCAGGTATCTCGGTGTTTGTGGCTGAGTTACGGTGGCAGGGTGTTTGACGTTCATTCCCATTTCTTGCATGGGACCTAAGCATGCAACCAAGGACACATATTTAAATTTTCAACCAATTTATATGCATTAGAGGATGTGCATGTAGTTCAAATTTGAATTATGCACATAAATGCATTGAAAACTCAATTAATGCATAAAAATGTCCAAACGAACCCCGAAAATCCCAAAAATTGACACGAGAAAAGTTTTGAAAGCAATAAGATGAAGGAAATATGCCCTAGAGGCAATAATAAAGTTGTTATTTATATTTCCTTATATCATGATAAATGTTATCTATGCTAGAATTGTATTAACCGGAAACTTAGTACGTGTGTGAATATATAGACAAACTAAGTGTCACTAGTATGCCTCTACTTGACTAGCTCGTTGAATCAAAGATGGTTAAGTTTCCTAGACATAGACATGAGCGTATCATATCATGGGGTTTGGATGCACCGGCGAAGCTTGCACCAACTCTCGAGTAGAGAAAGGGCAATGCACGGTACCGAAGAGGCTAGCAATGATGGAAGGGTAAGAGTGCGTATAATCCATGGACTCAACATTAGTCATAAAGAACTCACATACTTATTGCAAAAATATACAAGTCATCAAAACCAAGCACTACGCGCATGCTCCTAGAGGGATATATTGGTAGGAAAAGACCATCGCTCGTCCCCGACCGCCACTCATAAGGAAAGCAATCAAAGAACACCTCATGCTTCAAATTTGTCACACAACGTTTACCATACGTGCATGCTACGGGACATGCAAACCTCAACATAAGTATTTATCAATTCCACAATTACTAAACTAGCACGACTCTAATATTACCATCTTCATATCTCAAAAACAATCATCAAGTATCAAACTTCTCATAGTATTCAATGCACTCTATATGAAAGTTTTTATTATACCCATCTTGGATGCCTATCATATTAGGACTAATTTTATAGCCACAGCAAATTACCATGCTGTTATAAATGAATCTCAAAATAATATAAGTGAAGCATGAGAGATCAATAATTTCTATAAAATAAAACCACCACCGTGCGCTAAGAAGATATAAGTGAAGCACTAGAGAAAAATTATCTAGCTCAAAAGATATAAGTGAAGCGCATAGAGTATTATAATAAATTCCGATTCATGTGAGTCTCTCCAAAAGGTTTGTACAGCAAGGATGATTGTGGTAAACTAAAAACCAAAGACTCAAATCATACAAGACGCTCCAAGCAAAACACATATCATGTGGTGAATAAAAATATAGCTCCAAGTAAAGTTACCGATAGACGAAGACGAAAGAGGGGATTGTTGGGGAACGTAGCAGAAATTCAAAATTTTCCTACGTGTCACCAAGATCTATCTATGAAGAAACCAGCAACGAGGGGAAGGAGAGTGCATCTACATACCCTTGTAGATCACTAAGCGGAAGCGTTCAAGTGAACGGGGTTGATGGAGTCGTACTCGTCGTGATCCAAATCACCGATGATCCTAGCGCCGAGCAGACGGCACCTCCGCGTTCAACACACGTACAGCCCGGGGCGTCTCCTCCTTCTTGATCCAGCAAGGGAGAGGAGAAGTTGAGGAGAACTCCGGCAACCTGACAGGCGTGGTGGTGATGGAGCTCGTGGTTCTCCGTGAGCTTCGCTAAGCACTACGGAGGAGGAGGAAGTGTTGGAGGAGGGAGGGCTATGCGGAGGAAGGTGCGGCTGCCCTCTCTCCCTCACTATATATAGGGGTAAGGGGGTGGAGGCGCCTAGGGTTCCCTAGGGAGGCGGCGACCACAGGGAAACCCTAGATGGGTTTGGGCGCCCCACCCCTAGGAAACTGCCCCCAAGCCGGGAAGGGGCTGCCCTAGGGAGGCGCCCCCACCTCTCCTGGTTACGTGAGAGGGCTGGGAGGCGCACCACCCTTAGTGGGCTGGTTTGCCCCTTCCCTTTGGCCCATGAGGCCCTCCAACACTTGGGGCTCCCAAACACCTTTCGGTCATCTGGCCATGGCCTAGTACCCCCGGAACACTTCCAGACTCCAATACCCTTCGTCCAATATATCGATCTTCACCGCCGGACCATTCCGGAACTCCTCGTGACGTCCGGGATCACATCCGAGACTCCGAACAACCTTCGGTAACCACATACTATTTCCCATAACAACTCTAGCGTCACTGAACCTTAAGTGTGTAGACCCTACGGGTTCGGAAACCATGCAAACATGACCGAGCCGTTCTCCGGTCAATAACCAACAGCGGGATCTGGATACCCATGTTGGCTCCCACATGTTCCACGATGATCGCATCGGATGAACCACGATGTCGAGGATTCAATCAATCCCGTATTCAATTCCCTTTGTCTAGCGGTATTGTACTTGCCCGAGATTCGATCGTCGGTATCTCGATACCTTGTTCAATCTCGTTACCGGCAAGTCTCTTTACTCGTTCCGTAACACATCATCCCGGGATCAACCCCTTGGTCACATTGTGCACATTATGATGATGTCCTACCGAGTGGGCCAGAGATACTTCTCCGTCTGCGGAGTGACAAATCGATCTCGATTCGTGCCAACCCAAGACACTTTCGGAGATACTTGTAGTGCACCTTTATAGCCACCCGATTACGTTGTGACATTTGGTACACCCAAAGCATTCCTACGGTATCCGGAGTTGCACAATCTCATGGTCTAAGGAAATGATACTTGACATTAGAAAAGCTTTAGCATACGAACTACGATCTTTGTGCTAGGCTTAGGATTGGGTCTTGTCCATCACATCATTCTCCAAATGATGTGATCCGTTATCAACGACATCCAATGTCCATGGTCAGGAAACCGTAACCATCTGTTGATCAACGAGCTAGTCAACTAGAGGCTTACTAGGGACATGGTGTTGTTTATGTACCCACACATGTATCTGAGTTTCCTATCAATACAATTATAGCATGGGTAATAAACGATTATCATGAACAAGGAAATATAATAATAACTAGTTTATTATTGCCTCTAGGGCATATTTCCAACAGTCTCCCACTTGCACTAGAGTCAATAATCTAGTTCACATCGCCATGTGATTAACACTCACAGGTCACATCGCCATGTGACCAACATCCAAAGAGTTTACTAGAATCAATAATCTAGTTCACATCACTATGTGATTAACACTCAATGAGTTCGGGTTTGATCATGTTTATGCTTGTGAGAGAGGTTGTAGTCAGCGGTCTGCAATATTCAGATCCCTATGTATTTATAAAACTTTATGTCATATCATAGATCTGCTACCACGTTCCACTTGGAGCTATTCCAAATTGTTGCTCCATTATCGTATCCGATATCTCTAGTCGAGCTATCCGGATAGGTGTTATGCTTACATCGACGCAACTCTTTACGTCGAACTCTTTATCACCTCCATAACGAGAAACATATCCTTATTCCTCTAAGGATAATTTTGACCGCTATCTGGTGATCCACTCCTTGATCACCTTTGTACCCTCTTGCCAGATATGTAGCAAGGCACACATCAGGTGCGGTACACAACATAGCAAACTGTAGAGCCTACGTCTAAAGCATAGGGGACGACCTTCGTCCTTTCTCTCTTTTCTGCCGTGGTCGAGCTTTAAGTCTTAACTTCATACCTTACAACTCAGGAAAGAACTCCTTCTTTGATCTATCTTGAACACCTTCAAGATCATGTCAAGGTATATGCTCATTTGAAAGTACCATTAAGCGTTTTTGATCTATCCTCATAGATCTTGAGCTCAATGTTCAAGTAGCTTAATCCAGGTTTTCCTTGAAAACACTTTTCAAATAACCCTATATGCTTCTGAGAAAATTCTACATCATTTCGATCATCAATATGTCAACAACATATACTCATCGAAATTCTATAGTGCTCCCACTCACTTCTTTGGAAATACAAGTTTCTCATAAACTTTGTATAAACCCAAAATCTTTGATCATCTCATCAAAGTGCACATTCCAACTCCGAGATGCTTACTCCGGTCCTTAGAAGGATCATTGGAGCCAAAGCATAACTTTTAGCATCCTTAGGATTGACAAAACTTTCTGATTGTATCACACACAACCTTTCCTTACTTAAGTGGTAAGGAAACTCGTTTTTGACATCCATCTGCCAGATTTCATAAATGCAGCTAATGCTAACATGATTCCGACGGAATCAAGCATCGCTACGGATGAGAAAATCTCATCGTAGTCAACTCCTTGAACTTGTGAAAAAAAACTCTTCGCCACAAGTCGAGCTTCATAGACGGTGATATTACCGTCCACGTCCGTCTTCTTCTTAAAGATCCATTTATCTCAATGGCTTGCCGATCATCGGGCAAGTCCACCAAACTCCATGCTTTGTTCTGATACATGGATCCTATCTCGGGTTTCATGGCTTCTAACCATTTGTTGGAATTTGGGCCCACCATCGCTTCTCCATATCTCGTAGGTTCATTGTTGTCTAGCAACATGACCTCTAAGACAGGATTGCGTACCACTCAAGTAATACGCATCCTTGTCACCCCACGAGGTACAGTAGTGACTTGATCCGAAACTTCATGATCACTATCATAGCTTCTACTTCAATTGGTGTAGGCGCCACAGAACAACTTCACGTGCCTGCTACACACTAGTTGAATTGACGGTTCAATAACCTCATCAAGTCTCCACCATCCTCCCACTCAATTCTTTCGAGAGAAACTTTTCCTCGAGAAAGGACCCGTTCTAGAAACAATTACTTTTGCTTCGGATCGAGATAGGAGGTATACCCAACCATTTTGGGTATCCTATGAAGATGTATTTATCCGTTTTGGGTTCGAGCTTATCACGATGAAACTCTTTTACATAAGCGTCGCAGCCCCAAACTTTTAAGAAACGACATCTTAGGTTTCTCCAAACCATAGTTCAAACGGTGTCGTCTCAACGGAATTACGTGGTGCCCTATTAAAGTGAATGTGGTTGTCTCTAATGCCTAACCCATGAACGATAGTGGTAATTTGATAAGAGACATCATGGTACGCACCATATCTAATAGGGTGCAACTATGATGTTCGGACACACCATCACACTATGGTGTTCCAGCGGTATTAGTTGTGAAACAATTTCCACAATGTCTCAATTGTGTACCAAACTCATAACTCAGATATTCATCTCTATGATCACATCACGGACATTTTATCCTCTTGTCACGAAGATCTTCAACTTCACTCTGAAATTACTTGAACCTTTCAATAATTCAGACTTGTGTTTCATCAAGTAAATATACTCAACATCTACTCAAATCATCGTGAAGTAAGAACATAACGATATTCCTTTGCATGCCTCAACACTCATTGGACTGCACACATCAAAATGTGTTACTTTCAACAAGTTGCTATCTTGTTCCATCTTCTCAAACCGAGGCTTTTGGTCATCTTGCCCATGTGGTATGATTTGCATATCTCAAGTGATTCAAAATCAAGTGAGTCCAAGCGATCCATCTGCATGGAGTTTCTTCATGCGTATACACCAATAGACATGGTTCGCATGTCTCAAACTTTTCAAAAACGAGTGAGTCCAAAGATCCATCAATATGGAGCTTCTACATGCGTTTTATACCAATATGACTCAAATGGCAGTGCCACAAGCAGGTGGTACTATCATTACTATCTTATATCTTTTGGCATGAAAATGTGTATCACGAGATTTCAATAAACCATTCATTTTAGGTGCAAGACCATTGCAGGTATTATTCAAATAAACAGAGTAACCATTATTCTCCTTAAATGAATAACCGTACTACGATAGACATAATCCAATCATGTCTATGCTCAACGCAAACACCGAATAACAATTATTTAGGTTTAACACCAATCTCGATGGCAGAGGGAGCGTGCGATGCTTGATCACATCAAACTTGGAAACACTTCCAACACATATCGTCATCTCACCTTTAGCTAGTCTCCGTTTAGTCTGTAGCCTTTTATTTCGAGTTACTAACACTTAGCAACCGAACCGGTATCTAATACCCTGGTGCTACTAGGAGTACTAGTAAAGTACGCAATAACTTAATGTATATCCAATATACTTCTTTCGACCTTGCCAGCCTTCTCATCTACCAAGTATCTAGGGTAACTTTGTTCCAGTGGTTGTTCCCCTTATTACAGAAGCACTTAGTCTCGGGTTTGGGTTCGACCTTGGGTTTCTTCACTGGAGCAGCAACTGATTTGCCGTTTCATGAAGTGTCCCTTCTTGCCCTTGCCTTTCTTGAAACTAGTGGTTTCACCAACCATCAACAATTGATGCTCCTTCTTGATTTCTACTTTCACGGTGTCAAACATCGTGAATGCCTCAAGGATCATCATATATATCCCTGATATGTTATAGTTCATCACGAAGCTCCAACAGCTTGGTGGCAATGACTTTGGAGAATCATCACTATCTCATCCGGAAGATCAACTCCCACTCGATTCAAGTGATTGTTGCACTCAGACAATCTGAGCACAAGCTCAACGATTGAGATTTTTTCCCTTAGTTTGCAGGCTAAGAAAATCGTCGGAGGTCTTATACCTCTTGACGTGGGCACGAGCCTGAAATCCCAATTTCAGCCCTCGAAACATCTCATATGTTCCGCGATATTTCAAAAAACGTCTTTGGTGCCTCAACTCTAAACCGTTTAACTGAACTATCACGTAGTTATCAAAACGTGTATGTCCGATGTTCGCAACATCCACAGGGCGGACGTTTGGGGTTCAACACACCGAGCGGTGCATTAAGGACATAAGCTATCTCTTGTCCGCATAATCGCTCATCATCAACTTTCAACTATATTTTCTCTAGGAACATATCTAAGCAGTGGAACTAAAGCGCGAGCTTCGACATAATTTGCAAAGATCTTTTGACTATGTTCAGGATAATTAAGTTCATCTTATGAACTCCCACTCGATTAGACATCCTCTCGGTCATCTAAGTGATTACATGATCCGAGTCAACTAGGCCGTGTCCGATCATCACGTGAGACGGACTAGTCATCATCGGTGAACATCTTCATGTTGATCGTATCTACTATCGACTCATGCTCGACCTTCGGTCTCTGTGTTCCGAGGCCATGTGCGTACATGCTAGGCTCGTCAAGTTAACCCTAAGTGTTTGGCGTGTGTAAATCTGTCTTACACCCGTTGTATGTGAGCGTAAGAATCCATCACACCCGATCATCACGTGGTGCTTAGAAGCGACGAACTTTAGCAGCGATTGCACGATTAGGGAGAACACTTCTTGAAATTGTTGTAAGGGATCATCTTATTTACTACCGTCGTTCTAAATAAACAAATTGCATAAACATAATAAACATCACATGCAATTTTATATAGTAGTGACATGATATGGCCAATATCATATAGCTCCATTGATCTCCATCTTCGGGGCTCCATGATCATCATCGTCACCGGCATGACACCATGATCTCCATCATCATGATCTCCATCATCGTGTCTCCATGAAGTTGTCTCACCAACTTATTACTTCTACTACTATGGCTACCGGTTAGCAATAAAGTAAAGTAATTACATGGCGTTGTGTAATGACACGCAGGTCATACAATAAATAAAGACAACTCCTATGGCTCCTGCCGGTTGTCATACTCATCGACATGCAAGTCGTGAATCCTATTACAAGAACATGATCAATCTCATACATCACATATCATTCATCACATTCTTCTTGGCCATATCACATCACATAGCATACCTGCAAAAACAAGTTAGGCGTCCTCTAATTGTTGTTTGCATGTTTTACGTGGCTGCTATGGGTTTCTAGCAAGAACGTTTCTTACCTCATAAAACCACAACGTGATATGCCAATTGCTATTTACCCTTCATAAGGACCCTTTTCATCGAATCCGTTCCGACTAAAGTGGAGAGGCGGCACCCGCTAGCCACCTTATGCACCAAGTGCATGTCGATCGGTGGAACTTGTCTCACGTAAGTGTACGTGTAAGGTCGGTCCGGGCCGCTTCATCCCACAATACCGTCGAAACAAGATTGGACTAGTAACGGTAAGCATATTGAACAAAATCAACGCCCACAACTACTTTGTGTTCTACTCGTGCAAAGAATCTACGCAATAGACCTAGCTCATGATGCCCTTTGTTGGGGAGCGTGGCAGAAATTCAAAATTTTCCCTCGTGTCACCAAGATCTATCTATGAAGAAACCAGCAACGAGGGAAGGAGAGTGCATCTACATACCCTTGTAGATCGCTAAGCGAAGCGTTCAAGTGAACGGGGTTGATGGAGTCGTACTCGTCGTGATCCAAATCACCGATGATCCTAGCGCCGAGCAGACGGCACCTCCGCGTTCAACACACGTACAGCCGGGGCGTCTCCTCCTTCTTGATCCAGCAAGGGAGAGGAGAAGTTGAGGAGAACTCCGACAAAGACGACGGCGTGGTGGTGATGGAGCTCGTGGTTCTCCCGTGAGCCGCTAAGCACTACGGAGGAGGAGGAAGTGTTGGAGGAGGAGGGCTGTGCGAGGAGGAAGGTGCGGCTGCCTCTCTCTCCCTCACTATATATAGGGGTAAGGGGGTGGAGGAGGCGCCTAGGGTTCCCTAGGGAGGCGGCGACCATGGGGGAAACCCTAGATGGGTTTGGGCGCCCCACCCCTAGGAAACTTGCCCCCAAGCCGGGAAGGGGCTGCCCTAGGGGGCGCCCCACCTCTCCTGGTTACGTGAGAGGGGGCTGGGGGGCGCACCACCCCTTAGTGGGCTGGTTTGCCCCTTCCCCTTTGGCCCATGAGGCCCTCCAACACTTGTCGGGGCTCCCGAAACACCTTTCGGTCATGCTGGCCATAGCCTAGTACCCCCGGAACACTTCTGGACTCCAATACCCTTAGTCCAATATATCGATCTTCACCGCCGGACCATTCCGGAACTCCTCGTGACGTCCGGGATCACATCCGAGACTCCGAACAACCTTCGGTAACTACATACTATTTCCCATAACAACTCTAGCGTCACTGAACCTTAAGTGTGTAGACCCTACGGGTTCGGAAACCATGCAAACATGACCGAGACGTTCTCCGGTCAATAACCAACAGCTGGATCTGGATACCCATGTTGGCTCCCACATGTTCCACGATGATCTCATCGGATGAACCACGATGTCGAGGATTCAATCAATCCCGTATTCAATTCCCTTTGTCTAGCGGTATTGTACTTGCCCGAGATTCGATCGTCGGTATCCCGATACCTTGTTCAATCTCGTTACCGGCAAGTCTCTTTACTCGTTCCGTAACACATCATTCCCTGATCAACCCCTTGGTCACATTGTGCACATTATGATGATGTCCTACCGAGTGGGCCCAGAGATACCTCTCCGTCACACGGAGTGACAAATCGATCTCGATTCGTGCCATCCCAATGAGACACTTTCGGAGATACCTGTAGTGCACCTTTATAGCCACCCGATTCACGTTGTGACATTTGGTACACCCAAAGCATTCCTACGGTATCCGGAGTTGCACAATCTCATGGTCTAAGGAAATGATACTTGACATTAGAAAAGCTTTAGCATACGAACTACGATCTTTGTGCTAGGCTTAGGATTGGGTCTTGTCCATCACATCATTCTCCAAATGATGTGATCCCGTTATCAATGACATCCAATGTCCATGGTGGGAAACCGTAACCATCTGTTGATCAACGAGCTAGTCAACTAGAGGCTTACTAGGGACATGGTGTTGTTTATGTACCCACACATGTATCTGATTTTCCTATCAATACAATTATAGCATGGGTAATAAACGATTATCATGAACAAGGAAATATAATAATAACTAGTTTATTATTGCCTCTAGGGCATATTTCCAACAGGGATGCCTTCCGGGGCATCCGCAAGCTTAGACTTTTCGTTGTCCTTGAATATTACCTTGGGGTGCCTTGGGAATCCCCAAGCTTAGGCTCTTGCCACTCCTTATTCCATAGTACATCGAATCTTTACCCAAAACTTGAAAACTTCACAACACAAAACTCGACAGAAAACTCTTAAGCTCCGTTAGTATAAGAAAATAAAACCACCACTTAGGTACTGTTGTGAAATCATTCTAAATTCATATTGGTGTAACTGTATTCCAACTTCTCTATGGTTCATACCGTCCGATACTACTCATCGATTCATAAAAATAAGCAAACAGCACATAGAAAATAGAATCATCAAAAGCAGAACGATCAGCAGCAATCTGATTTTTGAATATACGGAACTCCAAAATTTCTGAAAAACTAGGACAACCTGGATAATTTGTATGTTGATCTTCTGCAAAAATAATTAGCATTTTATCACGTTCTGGTGAATTTTAACAATTATTTTCATGAGCACAAAGTTTTTGTCTTTTTCAGCAAGATCAAACAACTATCACCCAAGAAGATCCTATTGGTTCTACTTGGCACAAACACTAATTAAACATAAAACCACACCTAACCAGAGGCTAGATAGATTATTTATTACTAAGCAGGAGCAAAAGGCAAATAACTAAAATAAAATTGGGTTGCCTCCCAACAAGCGCTAACGTTTAACGCCCCTAGCTAGGCATGATGATTTCAATGATGCTCACATAAAAGATAAGAATTGAAACATAAAGAGAGTCATGAAGAATATGACTAGCACATTTAAGTCTAACCCACTTCCTATGTATAGGGATTTTGTGAGCAAACAACTTATGTGGACAATAATCAGCTGGCATAGGAAGGCAAAACAAGCATAACTTTAAAACTTTAAGCACGTAGAGAGGAAGCTTGGTATTATTGCAATTCCTACGAGCATATATTCCTCCCTCATAATAAGTTTCAGTAGCATAATGAATGAATTAAACAATATAACCATCACATAAAGCATTCTTTTCATGATCCACAAGTTTTTATTACTCTCCACATAAGCAAATTTGTTCTCATGAATAGTAGTGGGAGAAAACTCAACATAATAACTATCATGTGAAGCATAATCCAATTGAAAACTAAAATCATGATGACAAGTTTCATGGTTATCATTATTCTTAATAGCATACAAGTCATCACAATAATCATCATAGATAGCAACTTTGTTCTCATAATCAATTGGAACCTCTTCCGAAATAGTGGATTCATCACTAAATAAAGGCATGACCTCTCCAAATCCACTTTCATAATTATCACAATAATATTCAACATCCTCCAAAATAGTGGGACCATTACTTCCTAAAGTTGACACTCTTCCAAACCCACTTTCATCAATATAATCATCATAAATAGGAGGCATGCTTTCATCATAATAAATATTCTCATCAAAACTTGGGGGACTAAACATATCATCTTCATCAAACATAGCATCCCCAAGCTTGTGGCTTTGCATATCATTAGCATCATGAGTATTCAAAGAATTCATACTAACAACATTGCAATCATGCTCATCATTCACATATTTTATGCCAAGCATTTGATACGTCTCCGTCGTATCTATAATTTTTTATTGTTCCATGCCAATATTCTACAACTTTCATATACTTTTGGCAACTTTTTATACTATTTTTGGGGACTAACATATTGATCCAGTGCCCAGTGCCAGTTCCTGTTTGTTGCATGTTTTTGTTTCGCAAAATATCCATATCAAACGGAGTCCAAACGCGATAAAAATGAACGGAGATTATTTTTGGAATATTCGGAGAATATGGGAAGGAAAATCCACGTGAGACGGTGCCCGAGGGAGGCACGAGGCAGGGGGCGCCCCACCCCCCTGGGCGCACCCCTGGCCCTCATGGCCCCCCCGTAAGGCGGTTGATGCCCTTCTTCGGCCGCAAGCAAGCTAATTTTTAGAAAAAAATTCACGGCGAAGATCTCAGTCCAATCGGAGTTACGGATCTCCATATATATACGAAACGGTGAAAGGGCAGCAGACCAGAACACAGAAATAGAGAGAGACAGAGAGACAGATCCAATCTCGGAGGGGCTCTCACCCCTCCCATGCCATGGAAACCAAGGACCAGAGGGGAAACCCTTCTCCCATCTAGGGAGGAGATCATGGAAGAAGAAGAAGAAGAAGAAGAAGAAGAAGAAGAAGAAGAAGAAGAAGAAGAAGGGGGGCCCTCTCCCCCTCTCTTCCGGTGGTGCCGGAACACCACCGGGGCCATCATCATCACCGCAATCTTCACCAACAACTTCACCGCCATCATCACCAACTCTTCCCCCCCCCCCCTCTATGCAGCGGTGTAACCTCTCTCTTCCCCGCTGTAATCTCTACTTAAACATGGTGCTCAATGCTATATATTATTTCCCAATGATGTATGGCTATCTTATGATGTTTGAGTAGATTCGTTTTGTCCTATGGGTTATTTGATGATCAAGATTGGTTTGAGTTGCATGTTTCATTATTGGTGCTGTCCTATGGTGCTCTCCGGTGGTGCAAGCGTGAGGGATTCCCGCTGTAGGGTTTGCAATATGTTTATGATTTGCTTATGGTGGGTGGCGTGGTGTGTGAAGCATGACCGAGTTAGTAGGTTGTTTATGTATGGGATAAAGGGACTTGATACTTTAATGCTATGGTTGGGTTTTACCTTAATGATCTTTAGTAGTTGCGGATGCTTGCTAGAGTTCCAATCATAAGTGCATATGATCCAAGTAGAGAAAGTATGTTAGCTTATGCCTCTCCCTCAAATAAAATTGGAATAATGATTACCGGTCTAGTTATCAATTGCCTAGGGACAAATAACTTTCTCGTGACAACAAGTTCTTTACTAAAACTAACTTAGTTGTGTCTTTATCTAAACAGCCCCTACTTTTTATTTACGTGCACTTTATATTCTTGCAAAACTATCCAACAACACCTACAAAGTACTTCTAGTTTCATACTTGTTCTAGGTAAAGCGAACGTTAAGTGTGCGTAGAGTTGTATCAGTGGTCGATAGAACTTGAGGGAATATTTGTTCTACCTTTAGCTCCTCGTTGGGTTCGACACTCTTACTTATCGAAAGAGGCTACAATTGATCCCCTATACTTGTGGGTTATCAGCATTCTATGTAATTCTTCTTCTAGTACTTGAGCACAATTTTCCTTCCCATCATTTTCATGAAAGACATTAAAAAGATGAAGCATATGAGGCACCCTTAATTCCATTTTTTTGTAGTTTTATTTTATAGACTAAACTAGTGATAAAACAAGAAAAAAAAAGATTCAATTGCAAGATCTAAAGATATACCTTCAAGCACTAACCTCCCCAACAACGGCGCCAGAAACTGCTTGATGTCTACTACGCAACCTTCTTCTTGTAGACGTTGTTGGGCCTCCAAGTGCAGAGGTTTGTAGGACAGTAACAAATTTCCCTCAAGTGGATGACCTAAGGTTTATCAATCCATGGGAGGCGTATGATGAAGATGGTCTCTCTCAAACAACCCTGCAACCAAATAACAAAGAGTCTCTTGTGTCCCCAACACACCCAATACAATGGTAAATTGTATAGGTGCACTAGTTCGGCGAAGAGATGGTGATACAAGTGCAATATGGATGGTAGATATAGATTTTTGTAATCTGAAAATATAAAAACAGCAAGGTAACAAGTAATAAAAGTGAACGTAAACGATATTGCAATGCTAGGAAAAAAGGCCTAGGGTTCATACTTTCACTAGTGCAAGTTCTCACAACAATAATAACATAATTGGATCATATAACTATCCCTCAACATGCAACAAAGAGTCACTCCAAAGTCACTAATAGCGGAGAACAAACGAAGAGATTATTGTAGGGTACGAAACCACCTCAAAGTTATCCGTTCTGATCGATCTATTCAAGAGTCCGTAGTAAAATAACACGAAGCTATTATTTCCGTTCGATTTATCATAGAGTTCGTACTAGAATAAAACCTTAAGACACAAATCAACCAACACCCTAATGTCACCTAGGTACTCCAATGTCACCTCAAGTATCTGCGGGTATGATTACACGATATGCATCAAACAATCTCAGATTCATCTATTCAACCAACACAAAGTACTTCAAAGAGTGCCCAAAAGTTTCTACCGGAGAGTCAAGACGAAAACATGTGCCAACCCCTATGCATAAGTTCACAAGGTCACTGAACCCGCAAGTTGATCACCAAAACATAAATCATGTAGATCACGTGAATATCCCGTTGTCACCACAGATAAGTGTTGGAAATATGCCCTAGAGGCAATAATAAATTAGTTATTATTATATTTCCTTGTTCATGATAATCGTTTATTATCCATGCTATAATTGTATTAATAGGAAACTCAGATACATGTGTGGGTACATAGACAACACCATGTCCCTAGTAAGCCTCTAGTTGACTAGCTCGTTGATCAATAGATGGTTACGGTTTCCTGACCATGGACATTGGATGTCGTTGATAACGGGATCACATCATTAGGAGAATGATGTGATGGACAAGACCCAATCCTAAGCCTAGCACAAAGATCGTAGTTCAGTATGCTAAAGCTTTTCAAATGTCAAGTATCTTTTCCTTAGACCATGAGATTGTGCAACTCCGGATACCGTAGGAATGCTTTGGGTGTACCAAACGTCACAACGAATCGGGTGGCTATAAAGGTGCATTACGGTATCTCCGAAAGTGTCATTGGGTTGGCACGAATCGAGACTGGGATTTGTCACTTCGTGTGACGGAGAGGTATCTCTGGGCCCACTCGGTGGGACATCATCATAATGTGCACAATGTGACCAAGGGGTTGATCACGGGATGATGTGTTACAGAACGAGTAAAGAGACTTGCCGGTAACGAGATTGAACAAGGTATCGGGATACCGACGATCGGATCTCGGGCAAATACAATACCGCTAGACAAAGGGAATTGTATACGGGATCGATTGAGTCCTTGACATCGTGGTTCATCCGATGAGATCATCGTGGAACATGTAGGAGCCAACATGGGTATCCAGATCCGCTGTTGGTTATTGACGGAGAACGTCTCGGTCATGTCTACATGTCTCCGAACCCGTAGGGTCTACACACTCAAGGTTCGATGGCGCTAGGGTTATAAAGGAAGTTTGTATGTGGTTACCGAATGTTGTTGAGTCCGGATGAGATCCCGGACGTCACGAGGAGTTCGAGAATGGTCCGGAGGTAAAGATTTATATATGGAAAGTTGTTGTTGGGTTAGGAAAAGTTCGGGTTTTTCGGTATTGTACCGGAAGCTTCTGAAGGTTCCGGAGGATTCGGAGGGGTCCGGAGGTCCGGAAATTGTTCCACCACGTCCAATACAGTAGCATGGGCTGTAGGGGGCGCCCTAGCCTTAATGGGCCGGGGCACCAGCCCCCAAGGCCCATGCGCATGGGAGGGGGAAACCCTAAGGGGAGGGCCTCCACTTGACTTGGGAGGCACTCCTCCCCTCTTGGCCGCCCCAAGTCCCATCTAGGGCTGGCCGCACCCTTGGGGTGGGAAACCCTAAAAGGGCGCAGCCCCCTTCCCCTATATATACTTGAGGTTTTGGGCTGCCCAAGACACATGAGTTCTCTCCTCTTGGTGCAGCCCCCGCCTCCTCCTCCTCCTCTCCCTTGGTGCTTGGCGAAGCCCTGCGGGATTGCCACGCTCCTCCATCACCACCATGCCGTTGTGTTGCTGCTGGATGGAGTCTTCCTCAACCTCTCCCTCTCTCCTTGCTGGATCAAGGCGTGGGAGACGTCACTGGGCTGTACGTGTGTTGAACACGGAGGTGCCGTCCGTTCGGCACTAGGATCTCCGGTGATTTGGATCACGACGAGTACGACTCCTTCAACCCCGTTCTCATGAACGCTTCTGCTTAGCGATCTACAAGGGTATGTAGATGCACTCTCCTTCCCCTCGTTGCTGGTTTCTCCATAGATAGATCTTGGTGTTGCGTAGAAAATTTTGAATTTCTCGCCTCGTTCCCCAACAAGTGGCATCATGAGCTAGGTCTATTGCGTAGATTCTTTGCACGAGTAGAACACAAAGTAGTTGTGGGCGTTGATGTTGTTCAATATGCTTACCGTTACTAGTCCAATCTTGTTTCGACGGTATTGTGGGATGAAGCGGCCGGACCGACCTTACGTACTCTTCACGTGAGGCAGGTTCCACCGGTCGACATGCACTTGGTGCATAAGGTGGCTAGCGGGTGCCGTCTCTCCCACTTTAGTCGGAACGGATTCGATGAAAAGGGTCCTTATGAAGGGTAAATAGCAATTGGCATATCACGTTGTGGTTTTATGAGGTAAGAAACGTTCTTGCTAGAAACCCATAGCAGCCACGTAAAACATGCAAACAACAATTAGAGGACGTCTAACTTGTTTTTGCAGGGTATGCTATGTGATGTGATATGGCCAAGAAGAATGTGATGAATGATATGTGATGTATGAGATTGATCATGTTCTTGTAATAGGATTCACGACTTGCATGTCGATGAGTATGACAACCGGCAGGAGCCATAGGAGTTGTCTTTATTTATTGTATGACCTGCGTGTCATTAAACAACACCATGCAATTACTTTACTTTATTGCTAACCGGTAGCCATAGTAGTAGAAGTAATAGTTGGCGAGACAACTTCATGAAGACACGATGATGGAGATCATGATGATGGAGATCATGGTGTCATGACGGTGACGATGATGATCATGGAGCCCCGAAGATGGAGATCAAAAGGAGCAAAATGATATTGGCCATATCATGTCACTATATAATTGCATGTGATGTTTATTATGTTTATGCATCTTGTTTACTTAGAATGACGGTAGTAAATAAGATGATCCCTTATACAAATTTCAAGAAGTGTTCTCCCCTGACTGTGCACCGTTGCTACAGTTCGTCGCTTCTAAGCACCACGTGATGATCGGGTGTGATGGATTCTTACGTTCACATACAACGGGTGTAAGACAGATTTACACAGCAAAAACACTTGGGGTTAACTTGACGAGCCTAGCATGTGCGAGACATGGCCTCGAACACGGAGACCGAAGGTCGAGCATGAGTCGTATAGTAGATCGACCAACATGAAGATGTTCACCGATGATGACTAGTCCGTCTCACGTGATGATCGGACATGGCCTAGTTGACTCGGATCATGTAATCACTTAGATGACCGGAGGATGTCTATCTGAGTGGGAGTTCATAAGATGAACTTAATTATCTTGAACATAGTCAAAAGACCTTTTGCAAATTATGTAAAAGCTCGCGCTTTAGTTCCTTGTTTAGATATGTTCCTAGATAAAATATAGTTGAAAGTTGTGAGAGCGATTATGCGAACGGAGAAAGCTTATGTCCTTAATGCACTTTTCGGTGTCTTTGAACCCCAAACGTCGTTTGTGGATGTTCGAACATCGGACATACACGTTTGATAACTACGTGATAGTTCGGTTAAGCGGTTTAGAGTTGAGGCACCAAGACGTTTTTCAAACGTCGCGGAACATATGAGATGTTTGAAGGCTGAAATTGGGATTTCAGGCTCGTGCTCACGCCAAGAGGTATAAGACCTCCGACGATTTTCTTAGCCTGCAAACTAAGGGAGAAAAGCTCAATCGTTGAGCTTGTGCTCAGATTGTCCGAGTGCAACAATCACTTGAATCGAGTGGGAGTTGATCTTCCGATGTGATAGTGATGTTTCTCCAAAGTCATTGCCACCAAGCTGCTAGAGCTTCGTGATGAACTATAACATATCGGGATAGATATGATGATCCTTGAAGTATTCGCGATGTTTGACACGCGAAAGTAGAAATCAAGAAGGAGCATCAATTGTTGATGGTTGGTGAAACCACTAGTTTCAAGAAGGGCAAGGACAAGAAGGACACTTCATGAAACGACAAATCATTGTTGCTCGGTGAAGAAACCCAAGGTTGAACCCAAACCCGAGACTAAGTGCTTCGTAATAAGGGAACAACCATTGGAGCAGAATTACCCTAGATACTTGGTAGATAAGAAGGATGGCAAGGTCGATAGAAGTATATTTGATATACATTATGTTAATGTGTACTTTACTAGTACTCCTAGTAGCACTGTGGTATTAGATACCGGTTCGGTTGCTAAGTGTTAGTAACTCAAATAAAAGCTACGGAATAAACGGAGACTAGCTAAAGGTGAGCCGGCGATATGTGTTGGAAGTATTTCCAAGGTTGATGTGATCAAGCATCGCACGCTCCCTCTACCATCGAGATTGGAGTTAAGCCTAAAATTGTTATTTGGTGTTTGCGTTGAGCATAGACATGATTGGATTATGTCTATCGCAATACGGTTATTCATTTAAGGAGAATAATGGTTACTCTATTTATTTGAATAATACCTTCAATGGTCTTGCACCTAAAGGAATGGTTTATTAAATCCCGATTGTAGTGATACACATTTTCATGCCAAAAGACATAAGATAGTAATGATAGTACCACTTACTTGTGGCACTGCCATGTAAGTCATATTGGTATAAAACGCATGAAGAAGCTCCATGTTGATGGATCTTTGGACTCACTCGTTTTTGAAAAGTTTGAGACATGCGAACCATGTCTATTGGTGTATACGCATGAAGAAACTCCATGCAGATGGATCGTTTAGACTCACTTGATTTTGAATCACTTGAGATATGCAAATCATACCACATGGGCAAGATGAGTGAAAAGCCTCGTTTCAAAGAAGATGGAACAAGATAGCAACTTGTTGGAAGTAACACATTTTGATGTGTGCAGTCCAATGAGTGCCGAGGCATGCTGATGAATATCATTATGTTCTTACTTCACGAGATGATTCGAGTAGATGTTGAGTATATTTACTTGATGAAACACAAGTCTGAATTATTGAATGGTTCAAGTAATTTCAGAGTGAAGTTGAAGAACATTGTGACAAGAGGATAAAATGTCTATGATATGATCACAGAGATGAGTATCTGAGTTACGAGCTTTGGCACGCAATTAAGACATTGTGGAAATTGTTTCACAATTAATACCGCCAGGAACATCATAGTTTGATGGTGTGTCTGAACATCATAGTTGCACCCTATTGGATATGGTGCGTACCATGGTGTCTCTTATCGAATTACCACTATCGTTCATGGGTTAGGCATTAGAGACAACCACATTCACTTTAAATAGGGCACCACGTAATTCCGTTGAGATGACACCGTATGAACTATGGTTTAGAGAAACCTAAGCTGTCATTTCTTAAAGGTTTGGGGCTGCGACGCTTATGTGAAAAAGTTTCAGGTTGATAAGCTCGAACCCGAAGCGGATAAAATACATCTTCATAGGACACCCAAAACAGTTGGGTATACCTCCTAATTCAGATCCGAAAGCAATAGGGATTGTTTCTTGAAATCGGGTCCTTTCTCGAGGAAAAGTTTGTCTCGAAAGGATTGAGTGGGAGGATGGTGAAGACTTGATGAGGTTATTGAACCGTCACTTCAACTAGTGTGTAGCAGGACACAGGAAGTTGTTCCGTGGCACCTACACCAATTGAAGTAGAAGCTTATGATAGTGATCATGATGTTTGGATCAAGTCACTAACGCACCTCGTGGGGTGACAAGGATGCATACTACTTGAGTGGTATGCAATCCTGTCTTGAAGGTCATGTTGCTAGACAACAATGAACCTACGAGATATGGAGAAGCAATGGTGGGCCCAAATTCCGACAAATGGTTAGAAGCCATGAAATCCGAGATAGGATCCATGTATCAGAACAAAGCATGGACTTTGGTGGACTTGCCCGATGATCGGCAAGCCATTGAGATGAATGGATCTTTAAGAAGAAGACGAACGTGGACGGTAATATGACCGTCTATGAAGCTCGACTTGTGGCGAAGAGTTTTTCACAAGTTCAAGGAGTTGACTACGATGAGATTTTCTCATCCGTAGCGATGCTTAAGTCCGTCGGAATCATGTTGGCATTTGCTGCATTTATGAAATCGGCAAATGGATGTCAAAACGAGTTTCCTTACCGGCCAGAAGGAAAGGTTGTATGTGATACAATCGAAAGTTTTGTCGATCCTAAGGATGCTAAAAGGTATCTTTGGCTCCAATGATCCTTTCTAAGGACCGGAGTAAGCATCTCGGAGTTGGAATGTGCACTTTGATGAGATGATCAAAGATTTTGGGTTTATACAAAGTTTATGAGAAACTTGTATTTCCAAAGAAGTGAGTGGGAGCACTATAGAATTTCTGATGAGTATATGTTGTTGACATATTGATGATCAGAAATGATGTAGAAATTTCTGTAAAGCATATAGGGTTATTTGAAAAGTGTTTTCAAGAGAAAACCTGGATTAAGCTACTTGAACATTGAGCATCAAGATCTATGAGGATAGATCAACAACGCTCAATAGTACTTTCAAATGAGCACATACCTTGACATAATCTTGAAAGTGTTCAAGATGGATCACCAAAGAAGGAGTTCTTGCACGAGTTGTAAGGTATGGAGTTAAGAGTTAAAAGCTCGACCACGGCGTAAAAGAGAGAAAGGACGAAGGTTGTCCCTATGCTTCGGACATAGGCTCTATAGTATGCTATCTTGTGTACCGCACGGAAGTGTGCCTTGCCATGAGTCGGTCAAGGGGTACAAGAATGATCCAGAATGGATCATTGGACAATGATCAAAATTGTCCTTGGAGTAAATAAGGACATGTTTCTCGATTATGGAGGTGATAAAGAGTTAGGCATAAAGGGTTACGTCGATGCAAGCTTTAACACCTATCCGAATGACTCTGAGTAGCAAACCGGATACGTATAGTGGAGCAACCATTTGGAATAGCTTCAAGTGGAGCGTGGAAGCAGCATTTACAATATGACATAGAGAATTGCGAAGTACATACGGATCTGAATCTGCAGACCGTTGACTAAAACCTCTCTCACAAGCAAAACCTGATCAAACCCCGAACTCATTGAGTCTTAATCACATGATGATGTGAACTAGTTTAATGACACTAGTAAACTCTTTGGATGTTGGTCACATGGCGATGTGACCTATCGATGTTAATCACATGACGATGTGAACTAGATTATTGACTCTAGTGCAAGTGGGAGACTGTTGGAAATATGCCCTAGAGGCAATAATAAATTAGTTATTATTATATTTCCTTGTTCATGATAATCGTTTATTATCCATGCTATAATTGTATTAATAGGAAACTCAGATACATGTGTGGGTACATAGACAACACCATGTCCCTAGTAAGCCTCTAGTTGACTAGCTCGTTGATCAATAGATGGTTACGGTTTCCTGACCATGGACATTGGATGTCGTTGATAACGGGATCACATCATTAGGAGAATGATGTGATGGACAAGACCCAATCCTAAGCCTAGCACAAAGATCGTAGTTAGTATGCTAAAGCTTTTCAAATGTCAAGTATCTTTTCCTTAGACCATGAGATTGTGCAACTCCGGATACCGTAGGAATGCTTTGGGTGTACCAAACGTCACAACGTAATCGGGTGGCTATAAAGGTGCATTACAGGTATCTCCGAAAGTGTCATTGGGTTGGTACGAATCGAGGCGGGATTTGTCACCGTGTGACGGAGAGGTATCTTTGGGCCCACTCGGTGGGACATCATCATAATGTGCACAATGTGACCAAGGGGTTGATCACGGATGATGTGTTCTGAGCGAGTAAAGAGACTTGCCGGTAACGAGATTGAACAAGGTATCGGGATACCGACGATCGGATCTCGGGCAAGTACAATACCGCTAGACAAAGGGAATTGTATACGGGATCGATTGAGTCCTTGACATCGTGGTTCATCCGATGAGATCATCGTGGAACATGTGGGAGCCAACATGGGTATCCAGATCCCGCTGTTGGTTATTGACGGAGAACGTCTCGGTCATGTCTACATGTCTCCCGAACCCGTAGGGTCTACACACTCAAGGTTCGATGGACGCTAGGGTTATAAAGGAAGTTTGTATGTGGTTACCGAATGTTGTTGAGTCCGGATGAGATCCCGGACGTCACGAGGAGTTCCGAATGGTCCGGAGGTAAAGATTTATATATGGAAAGTTGTTGTTGGGTTAGGAAAAAGTTCGGGTTTTTCGGTATTGTACCGGAAGCTTCGGAAGGTTCAGAGGATTCGGAGGGGTCCGGAGGTCCGGAAATTGTTCCACCACGTCCAATACAGTAGCATGGGCTGTGAGGGGCGCCTAGCCTTAATGGGCCGGGGCACCAGCCCCCAAGGCCCATGCGCATGGGAGGGGGGAAACCCTAAGGGGGAGGGCCTCCACTTGACTTGGGAGGCACTCCTCCCCCTCTTGGCCGCCCCCCAAGTCCCATCTAGGGCTGGCCGCACCCCTTGGGGTGGGAAACCCTAAAAGGGGCCCAGCCCCCCCTTTCCCCTATATATACTTGAGGTTTTGGGCTGCCCAAGACACATGAGTTCTCTCCCTCTTGGTGCAGCCCTGCCTCTCCTCCTCCTCCTCTCCCTTGGTGCTTGGCGAAGCCCTGCGGGATTGCCACGCTCCTCCATCACCACCATGCCGTTGTGTTGCTGCTGGATGGAGTCTTCCTCAACCTCTCCCTCTCTCCTTGCTGGATTAAGGCGTGGGAGACGTCACTGGGCTGTACGTGTGTTGAACACGGAGGTGCCGTCCGTTCGGCACTAGGATCTCCGGTGATTTGGATCACGACGAGTACGACTCCTTCAACCCCGTTCTCATGAACGCTTCTGCTTAGCGATCTACAAGGGTATGTAGATGCACTCTCCTTCCCCTCGTTGCTGGTTTCTCCATAGATAGATCTTGGTGTTGCGTAGAAAATTTTGAATTTCTGCTACGTTCCCCAACAATAAGCACATGCAAGACATACATTAAGTGTTCTCAAATCCTTAAAGACTCAATCCGATAAGATAACTTTGAAGGGAAAACTCAATCCATTAGAAGAGAGTAGAGGGGGAAAACATCATAAGATCCAACTATGATAGCAAAGCTTGCGATACATAAATATCGTGCCAAATCAAGAACACGAGAGAGAGAGAGAGAGAGAGAGAGAGAGAGAGAGAGAGAGAGAGAGATCAAACACATAGCTACTGGTACATACCCTCAGCCCCGAGGGTGAACTACTCCCTCCTGGTCATGGATAGCGCCGGGATGATGAAGATGGCCACCGGTGAGGGATACCCCCTCCAGCAGGGTGCCAGAACAAGGTCCCGCTTGGTTTTTGGTGGCTACAGAGGCTTGCGGCGACGGAACTCCCGTTCTAGGTTATGTTCTGGAAGTTTGGGTATATATATAAGAGGTGTTGGCGTCGGGAACAAGTCAGGGGGGACTCCGAGGCGGCCACGAGGTAGGGGCGTGCCCAGGGGGGTAGGGCGCGCCCCCCACCCTCGTGGGTGCCTCAGGACTCTTCTGGCCCATCTCCGATACTCCATGGGCTTCTTCTGGTCCAAAAATAATCTCCGGAAATTTTCAGGTCAATTGGACTCCGTTTGGTTTTCCTTTTCTTCGATACTCAAAAACAAGGAAAAAACAGAAACTGGCACTGGGCTCTAGGTTAATAGGTTAGTCCCAAAAATCATAAAAAATAGCATATAAATGCATATAAAACATTCTAGATGGATAATATAATAGCATGGAACAATAAAAAATTATAGATATGTTGGAGACGTATCAACCACTCAAGCACGACCCACGTCGTCGATCAGTGCGGTGTCAAGCCGCAAGATGATTAAGTGGTAGCCATTTCCTACAGAAGAAACCCACAGATGACACCCGTCCTGCGACGTGTCAAGAGAACAGGCGCGGAGCTAGCAAGATAGCCCGGCAATCCTTGCCGGGCAACCAGTGATGTGACACTAAGCGATGCATGTTGTCGGTGTCAAAACCGGCATATCTCGGGTAGGGTGTCCCGAACTGTTGATACGTCCATTTTGAATCATGCTTTCATATCGATATTTATTGCATTATGGGGTGTTATTTCACATTATGTCACAATACTTATGCCTATTCTCTCTTATTTTACAAGGTTTACATAAGGAGGGAGAATGCCTGGCAATGGAATTCGGCACGGAAAAGGAGCAAATATTAGAGACCTATTCTGCACAACTCCAAAAGTCCTGAAACTCCACGAAAGTTATTTTTGGAAATAAAAAAAAATACTGAGCGAAAGAAATACGTCAGGGGGCCACCACCTGTCCACGAGGGTGGGGGCGCGCCCTACCCCCCTGGGCGCGCCCCCCTGCCTCGTGGGCCCCCTGTTGGTCCTCCGGTGGCCATCTTTTGCTATATGAATTCTTTCGCCCGAATAAAAATCATAAGCAAGCTTTCGGGACGAGACTCCGCCGCCACGAGGCGGAACCTTGGCGGAACCAATCTAGGGCTCCGGCAGAGCTGTTCTGCCAGAGACACTTCCCTCCGGGAGGGGGAAATCATCGCCATCGTCATCACCAAGGCTCCTCTCATTGGGAGAGGGCAATCTGTAACACCCCGGAAGTAACTTTCCATATTTGTAACTCCAACTCTTGCCATTTTCGGCATTGATATATGATATTCCCTCCGTGGTTGGGTTTTCTTCATTTTGCATTTTGTCCATGTCATGCATTTTATTATGTCATCATGTGCATCGCATTTGCATACGTGTTCGTCTCATGATTCCGAGCATTTTTCCCGTTGTCCGTTTTGCAATCCGGCACTCCTATCTCCCCCGTCGGTCCCTTTTACGTTTTTCCGTGTGCGGGCACTAAACCTTCTCGAAATGGACCGAGGTTTGTCTAGTGGCCTTGGTATACCACCCGTAGACCACCGGTCAAGTTTCGGGTCATTTGGAGCTCGTTTGGTACTCCAACGGTTAACCGCACTCTCGCAAAGGCCTATTTTAAGTTGCAGCCCAACACCCCTTCAAAACAGCCCAATAACCCATCTAAGTCACTTCCATGCTCTCCGTCGTTCGATCATGATCGTGGGGAAAACTACACCTCATTTGGACTCTCCTAGCTCCTCTATGCCTATTTAAACACCTCCCAAAATCCGGATCATCCTTCCCGAAACCCTAGCTTTTCCCCTCCACCCTTGGCCGACGTGTCCACCCAGCCATGGACGCTCAGCCACGCCGCCGCCCAGCAATCGGGGGCCCACACGTGGCCGCCGCCACACATGTGAGCCATGAGCCATGAGCCCACGGCCAGCTCCGTTCCTCCCGGCCCGGCCTGTTCTCCTGCCCGGCCGGCGCCGCCCGGCCGCTGCGCCGCCACAGCCCCGCCGCCGCCACCGCCGCGGGCGCCTCAGACCGGCTGGCGCCACGAGTTCGCCCGCACACAGCCGGGTGGCCCGCCGCCTCCGCCCGGCCACCGAGCCCGCCGCCCCTCGGCGCCGCTCCCCCTCGCCGGCCGCCTCCCGGCGAACCTCTCCGCCGCCGCCGCGTCCCGATCGGGTCGGGAGCCCGATCCGGCCTCGGTTCCCGCGCGTTGACCTCTCTCCCCCCCTCATTTTTTCTCTAAGTCTTTTCATATCTACGTTTTTGTTGCATTTTCAACCGAGTATATCTTTGCATCTGTAGATCCATTTTGCGCGTATAATATATCAAAATGTTCGTCTCGAAGAGTAGATCATTTCATCTCATTGCATCATTTTCATTTGAGCTCATATTGATGCCCGAAATGCTGTTGGAAGAGTGCTATGTGTGGTTAGTTTCTGTTTCTTAACAGAACTTGCACTTTTGTTATTTTTGCCATGATTATTGTGTGCACCCTATGAACTTGAGTCCTACATGTGTTTTGTAATGTGCCATGCCATCTTTCCAGGGGTGTATGCCATGTATTTTTGTGATCTATGTGGTGACTAGCACAAGCATGCAAAGTAGGTGTCCTGCTGTTGCTGATTTCAGCCCTGTTTTAGCTGATTTTGATGCCATGTTAACTTGATGATACCAAGAGATCTATGCATATTTTGAGATACTTCAGTAAGGGTGTTTTGTAAAGCATGTCTTGCTCTATCCATCCATTCCTTTGTTTGCAATTATGGAGTGCCATAGCTTGAGTCAATCGAGCTCTACTTTTGCTATCAAATGTTTCCTGGCAGATTGTATACATGTTATTCAATTTTGCCTAGCTTGTTGTGGTTGACCCATGTATGCTATGTTATTGTTCTTGCCATGTATGTCTTCTATGTCATGTCTTATTGATGTATGTATGCTTAGTTTTTCATATAAGGCTCTGTAGTGAGTGCATTGAGCTTGTAAACATGCCTACTCGTTATCAGTTTTTGACATGCCATGTTGCTGAATCCGTTAACGAAACTTTCAATATTGACATGGGTGTTACTATATTTTCTACTCCTTTTTGGCTTATGGTCAGTAAGGGACTTTTGTTCTAGGCTTTGATTAGATTCATGCCATGCCTTTTTTTGCTATTTTAAGTTCCTGTAGCATGTAGTTTTGTTGCTCTGAACATTGCAACCTGATGCTGTTTTTGCCATGTCCAGCCTGATATTTTGTGCACTTTTGCCATGCTTGTTTGAACCTGTTATGATGTGAACTAGCCGTAGCTCAGTGCTCATCTTTTGTCGAGCATCATGTGTAGATCACTGCCATGTGCTTTGTTGATACGTTTGGGTGCAGTAGCTTAATTAATTGTTGCTTGCTAAGTGGCATCATGCTGTTAGTGGCAGATTTTGCGCCATTCTTGTTTTGCTTGTCATTTGCAAACCGTGCATCCGATTCCGGTGATCTTTATATCGATTTCAACCGAAATCATCTCATCTTTCCAGTGGCATACTTGGTTTGCCAAGTTGATGCCTGGTTCATCATTTACCTTCCGGGCGCTTATACGCATTGCATATCACATCTCGCATATCATGTCATGTTTTGCATCATGTTGTTTGTGCATTGCACCGTGATTTATTGTGGTTCCTTTGTTTGTGTTGTTGCTTTGGGTAGAGTCGGGAGACGAGTACGTGAACGAGGAACCTGTTGAGAACGCTTACGAGGATCAAGCTTTCGACAACTCTGAGAACATTGCAGGCAAGATGACCATACCCTCGAAATCACTTCTATCTTTGCTATGCTAGTTGCTCGCTCTTTTGCTATGCCTATGCTGCGATGCCTACCACTTGCTATATCATGTCACCCATATTGCCATGTCAGCCCCTAACCATCCTTTTCCTAGCTAACCGTTGATTGGCTATGTTACCGCTTTGCTCAGCCCTCTTATAGCGTTGCTAGTTGCAGGTGAAGCTGAAGTTTGTTCCTTGTTGGAACATGGAGATGTTGTTCCTCTTTGGAACATGTTTACTTGTTGGGGATATCACAATATTTATCTGCTATAAATTAATACATCTATATACTTGGTAAAGGGTGGAAGGCTCGGCCTTATGCCTGGTGTTTTGTTCCACTCTTGCCACCCTAGTTTCCGTCATACCGGTGTTATGTTCCTTGATTTCGCGTTCCTTACGGTTGGGTGATTTATGGGACCCCTTGACAGTTCGCTTTGAATAAGACTCCTCCAGAAGGCCCAACATTGGTTTTACCATTTGCCACCTAAGCCTTTTTTCCCCGGTTTTCGCGAGCCCGAGGGTCATCTTTATTTTAACCCCGGACGGTGCTCCTTGAGTCTGGCCCGAACTAGAGTGCTGTGCAGCGCCCCCTCAAGGCAACTTGAGGTCTGGTTTTAGTTGTATGGACTGCTCATCCGGATGTGCCCTGAGAACGAGATATGTGCAGCTCCTATCGGGATTTGTCGGCACAATCGGGCGGCTTTTTTGGTCTTGTTTTATTCTTTGTCGAAATGTCTTGTAGTCCGGGATTCGAGATTGATCGGGTCTTCCGGTAGAAGGAATATCCTTCGTTGACCGTGAGAGCTTATAATGGGCTAAGTTGGGACACCCTGCAGGTAATATCTTTCAAAGCCGTGCCCATGGTTATGAGGCGATGGGAATTTGTTAATGTCGGTTGTAGAAAACCGAAGTTGACCCCAAATAAAATACACATCAATCGCGTGTGTAACGTGATGGTCTCTTCTCGGCGGAGTCCGGAAGTGAACACGGTGTTGGAGTTATGTCGACGTAAGTAGTTCAGATCACTTCTTGATCGCTATTAGCTTCACGACGCGCTTTGCTTCTCTCCTCGCTCTCTTTTGAAGTAGCCACCATATATGCTAGTCGCTTGCTGCAGCTCCACTTTACTACTCAGTCCTTCCTATAAGCTTAAATAGTCTTGATCTCGCGGGTGTGAGATTGCTGAGTCCCGTGACTCACAGATACTTCCAAAACAGTTGCGAGTTCCGACGAGGCCGGTCAGGGTGACTCAACCGAGCTCAAGTGGGAGTTCGACGAGGAACGTGGTCGTTACTATGTGTCTTTTCCCGATGATCGTAGTGGTGCCCAGTTGGGACGATTCGGGATCTGTGTAGCATTTGGGGTATCTTCTTTTATTTTGGTTCCGTAGTCGGACCTTGAGTGTACTCAATGATGGATGTTTATTTATGTATTGTGTGAAGTGGCATCGTAAGCCAACTATGTATCCCTTTCCTTATTTATTACATGGGTTGTGTGAAGATTACCTCACTTGCGACATTGCTTTCAATGCGGTTATGCCTCTAAGTCGTGCCTCGACACGTGGGAGATATAGCCGCATCGGGGGCGTTTCACAATCTCCATCAACATCTTCACCAGGACCATCTCCTCTCAAACCCTAGTTCATCTCTTGTATCCAATTCTTGTCTCCAAGTCTGGGATTGGTACCTGTGGGTTGCTAGTAGTGTTGATTACTCCTTGTAGTTGATGCTAGTTGGTTTATTTGGTGGAAGATCATATGTTCAGATCCTATATGCATATTAATACTCCTCTAATTATGAACATGAATATGCTTTGTGAGTAGTTACGTTTGTTCCTCAGGACATGGGAGAAGTCTTGCTATTAGTATTCATGTGAATTTGGTATTCGTTCGATATTTTGATGAGATGTATGTTGTCTATCCTCTAGTGGTGTTATGTGAACGTCGACTACATGACACTTCACCATTATTTGGGCCTAGAGGAAGGCATTGGGAAGTAATAAGTAGATGATGGGTTGCTAGAGTGACAGAATCTTAAAATATATCCAAGGGTGCTTTCGGATTTGTGAGGCAGGTGCCAACAAAGTTGTGCATCGTGTATTTAAAGTTTTAAACATGACACCCTATATTCCTACATATATTTGGTCACTTCCAGGTGGTTCTCGACTTCCGCCGCCGCCAACCCCTGCTGGTCTGCCCGTTCCTCCTTGCTTAGATAATAAAGTTCAGGTTACCCAACGATTCCCATACCATTGCCCCACCCCCTGAGTTTTAGATGAGGCTTGCGGTGTCCCTCCCCGCCAGATCCACATCCCCTGCTCCAGAGAGTCGCAGCCTAAGCCCGACCATGTATCCTAGGGAGCCCGACGAGCATTCGACCAAGAAGAGGTTTATCATGGCCTCTCCGGCGGATGTTGGCGAGGTGGTCGCCGTTCGTCCCGACCTGTCGATCTTGGAGCAACACCTCGCCGCGGAAGCCGGCTAGGATGTTGACTATGTTGCCATGCCGAAGGCTTCACGATAGTGGACTAGCGTATTACGACATCAAGCTCGTTGACAGTGACAGCTTCACGCGGGCCATGTCATAGGTTAAGTGGTCCATCCCCAACCCCTCTATTTTAACGACCATCGATCTCTTTGACGGCCCTGCCGCTGATCTCCTCTGCCGCGCGGTCAAGGATTTGCAATCCTTGTACGCCATCGAGCCCATTTTGTCATTTATGAAGAACACGTTCTATGGCAGCGGCTTGGGATCCTCAATTGCCAAGTCAGATCTCATGGACCACGACCACGAGGCGGGCACCCCCAGAGGTTCTTCCAAGGTGAAACAACCCATCTGCGACATCAGAGAGCGCACCATGGGTCTGTGCTCTTCCAACTGGAAGGATCCCATCATGACATGTGAGGCAACATCCTATCAGCAAATCTTACCTTTTCTAGCTCGCCAACCCGTACCCTTTGTTGTAGTAGCTTTTGCCATGCGGTGTTTTAATTGTATCGTGTTTAATTATTTCAGTTATGCAAAAAAAATGTAATGTTCAATAGGGCTATGTGATGTTTAAGTATGAATTGTCCACTTCAGTTTCACGAATGGCTATATTTGGTTGTTTATAGTGAGTAGATGCCTTGTTTATCTATATTTGGTTATTAGGTTGGTTGTAGTGAGCATTTGTCCAGTTATCAAGCAGATGCCTTGTTTACCTGTATTTGGTTGTAGTGAGCATTTGTCCAGTTTTCAAGCAGATGCCTTGTTTATCTGTATTTGCTTGTTAGGTTGGTTGCAGTGAGCATTTGTCCAGTTTTCAAGCATATGCCATGTTTATCTGTATTTGCTTATTAGGTTGGTTGCAGAGTACACTCTGTCCAGTTTTCGATGACTATATTTGGTTGTTATACTGATCGTTTATGCCTTGTTTATTCCAGACATTCACAATGTGATGTTCATTTTGTGCAATTCGGAACTGTGCCGCTCAATTTCATCAATACCAGTTTGAACGGCTATATTTGGTTCCAATTATGCCTGGTGTAGTTAACACATGCCCTTTATTTCAGTTTTACACCTTTATCCAGTGTGATGTTTAAGCATGAGCTATGTTCTATTCATTTTCAACAATACCAGTTTGAATTACAATATTTGATGGCTGTTAAGCCTGTTGTAGGTAACATTCCCTTCCATTTCATATCCGCTTTAACAGCATGTTGAAACCAACACATTCAAGCTATCATTTGGAGATGATATTGTTTACCTTTACTATATTTGTTTGATGTTAAGGTTGACGTACTTATCATGACTTTTAACTACTTATGCAGGACAACAATGGGAGTGGCCAGCATTTTCTGCCGAGGTTAGTTTCATCCCTTGGCCTGTACTCCCCCGTCGTTCCATAATGTAGTGAATATAGATCCAGGCGTGGACACTTTTTAGCTTCTAATATTGACTTGTTGCTTGTAGGTACATATGCCTTTGGCAAAGATCCACGCATCGACCCTTTTTGCGTATGGGGCAATGAGATATTCATGAACAAGCATCAAGCGAGGAAACTAATAAGGACTATTAGCAAAAAGATACAAACGGTGGCAAGCAAATTATTTGTTTACGCCTCTATCCAACACAACAGTGAGTTGTAGGATGGTAACTACAAACTCTGCAGACTTCTCTTTTTACTACCCATAATGAGTTGTTAGACAACAATGTCTGAATCTTTTTCGTTCACAGTGGTTCCCGAAGCAGTTTACTCAAGATTACCTCGCAAAGTACATGATTGGTGGACATGCAATGAAGGTTAAAGTATTTCATCCAGACTACAATGAGCACCGAGAAGTCCTATCGAAGATAGTAAAGGATGGGCGAGCAGCTATCACAAGGGGTTGGCCTAGAGTCGTGCGTGCATTACGCATGGAGGAGGGCACAATATGGGCATTCCGCTTCACCTTCTCCAGCAACCAGAATGTCTTTCGCCTCTCTCTTTACAGTCTTTAGTACAACTGTGGTTCATCATTCTTTGCTTGGTGCTTCTGTAGTTCTTCAGTATATGTACCTGTGCATCGAATTATGCATTCCTGGTTGAACCTATATTTGTAATAAACATGGTTCGATATGAAATAAGTGATCTCCTACTTTCAAATCCAAAATCTATGATTTTTAAATGCAGGGATTAAATTAGGGATAAATTAGGGATTACACTGCACACATTTGCAAATGCAAAACGTCTGCGATAAACGTGGAGATCAGACATGTTTCTCAGATCCACTACGTGCGCGATCAATCTCTATTGCACACACGATCAACCAAGAAAAAATGTGTGAGATTAACAACAACATCGCACGCAGTTCCTTCTTATTAAATGTTTGCGAAAGTCACCTTATTACACACGCTTGGCAATTATGGACTGTTTATGGTGTCGTGCGCATCGCAAACGTTTGGTCATAGAAGAACGCATGTGATAGGTCTTCATCTGATGTGGGTACGACGGATGAATCATGTGGGATATATTCAAGCTTCGCATACAGTTTTATAGGGACAACTGTATGCACTCTTACATCAAATTGCATACAGTCGAGGAAAAGTAAATGTGTGTGATTGTCTGCTTATCATACACGTTCTATAACCATGAACTGTTTGTGATGGGTCGTGCATCATAAACGTAGCACCACGGAATACCGATTGCGATGGCAATGCGAGCACAAACGAGCAGCAAGGATGGAGCTTTTGGGATATTCGAGATATCATAAAAAGTTTTATAGGGACAACTGTATGCATCATGGCTCCCTATCCCTGACGATTTTTGGGTCGTGTGGGAAGGACCCCCTCTATCGCACACACTCACTTGGCGACGGTTCAAAATACTGTCACAGAAAGGGGGTTAAAAACCGTTTGTATAGCACCTCGATGTACCAGTGACATACTCAACCATCATTTAGTCTTCTATGATTGCTAACACTCACAACATATATATGGAGCAAAAAGTTTCAGCTGGACACAGAGAAAGATAGGGGCTTATAGTTTCGCCTCCCAACTTATTCACCTCAAGGGTGATGTCAACAATAATAACTCATGATCACTCATATCCAACTGGATATATGTGCCTAGTCCTTTCCCCACCACATGATGCTTGCAAAAGAGAAAAATAAAAAGGAATAGAGGAGAATACTTTGACTCTTGCATAAAAAATAAATTCATAAAAGTAAAAGATAGGCCCTTCGCAGAGGGAAGCAGAGGTTGTCATGCGCCTTTTGGTTTTATATGCATAATCTCTTAATGCAAAAGAATGTCACGTTATATTGCCCCTTGTGATAGCAACCTTTATTATGCAGAGGGATGTCTATATTGTCCCTCTTTGTGTAAACCTTGCATATTATGAGAGAAAAGGCATTATAATTACTCCACAAAGTATTATATTGCATAAAAACACTATAAATAGCAGTGGGGAAACATGATGTAAAATGGACGTATCACGTAGTAGTATGCACTCTCCCTCGCCCCTTGCCTCTCGCCCACGCGGTGGACATGCAGCAATTCATTCGGTGTGAGATTGCCAGAAGCATATACAATAGTATCATCATTATTCGACTTCCCGATGAGGCGAAGAGCCAAATGCAAGGTTAATTTTATTGAGATGCCAAGCGCAAGGTTAATTTTATTGAGATGCCAAGCACAAGGCTTATAGGAGTACTAGTAGTATGAGGAACAAACATGAATCTAAGTTTTGTCTGACAATTTGTTCTTACAGGATGTGCTAGACCTAGTGGACCTCATTGTTGTAATGGGAGTATCATAATAGTACGTATAATAGATGACACTAATGTAACGCATTGATAATTAAGCTACAGTAAACCCCTGCTAATGATGCCATGTCATCACTTTTACTGTTGCTAGAATTCACTTTGATTCAACCCGGTTCAAATTCAAATTTAAATTAAATTCAAATAATTAAAGTTTTCAAATGTCAAAACTAAATAGTACAAACGGTGGCAAATAATTCATAGGTAATATTGGTGAAGAAACCATATTTTTATAAAAGGTTTAAATGAACTAAAATAAATAAATAAATAAAGCATCTAAAACAATTAATTAAATGCCTTTTAGAATTTCTAAAATATTAAACTAATTTATTTGGGAGTTAAACTTTCTATGGAAGTGGTATAATTAAAAGTACTAATTTAGGAACTAATTTTATAATTTATAAAAATAAAAATAAATCAGAGAATAAATAAAAAGAAATAAAAAATAAAAATAAAGGCAAAAGCAAATGAGACAAAAAAAAGAGAAAGCCCCCTGCCCCCCGGGCCTAGCCCACCTGGGCCGACCAGCACAACCCTCGCTCGCCCCCCTTTTGCTACAGGGACGGGGGTTGGCGTGGCAGCCATCGCCGTGGCCACCGACGCTATGGCGACAATCGGTCGCAATCCCCCTCCTATTTCTTCCCTCGGCATCCTAAACCCTAGCCGGGCCCAAGCATCTCTTCCCCTCGCCCCCCACGAGCCCGACGCCTGCGCCCGGGCGCTCCAACGTCGTGCCTGCCTCGTTGACGCCCCCTTCCCCGTCCACGCCGACCACCGCCCCGACTCGCTTCTCCGAGCAACACCACCCGTGCATCTACACCGGAGGGTGAGGACCTCACCCTCTCCCGTCGCTTCCCCCCTCTGCTCGTCGCACCCTGGCCTCGTCTGCTCGCGCTCCACCGCGCCTACCTCGCCGCTACCCCGTGATCGGCTGAAGCAGCCTGGTGCTGCCCCGCCCGCTATTCCCGCTTGTCTGTCTTGGCTATCGCCATCGCCGCTGCCGCCGCTTGTCGTTTCGCCGCCTTCTGTTGCTGGCTAGGACGCACCTGCCTAGCTTTGTCGCCGCTGCCCACGCTGGACCTCGTGCTGTAGGCTGTCCTCATCGTGCGCTTCCAAGATGGCCCTTGCCGCGCCCGCTTGCGCGCGCTGCCGCCACGCGCTGCTCGCCGCGCCCACGCCGCTTCGACCGTGCGCGCCTCCCTCGTCGCGACCATGCGCTTAGCCGGGCTCGCCACGCTGCCGCCAGCGCCACCCGGCAGAACCATGCTCCGCCCACCTCCTCCGCCTCGCCCGCCTCCACTATCGCCGTCCCGCCTTGTTCGCGCCGATGCCACGCCTGTGACCTCGCACCGCCAGCTCGCCGCACTCTCCTCGCCTCTACTCCGCACCTCCTCCGCCATCCGACGCAGTGGTGCTGCCCTTCTGCTACGCGCCCTTGCCGCGGCTCCGTCACCGGAACGACCGGTCGGCGGGCCCCGCCGTGGCTGCGGCCACGCCCGTGTAGTGTGCGTGCGTGAAGCCGCGAGGGCTCGGCCTAGGTCACTGACCTTAGGGGCCCACTGCCCTGTAAAAAAGAAAATGAAATAATAATAATAATTAAATTAATTAATTAATAAGTTAGTTAGTTAACTTAATTGACCTAATCCTAATTAAATTAATTAACTAGGTAAATTAGTTAAATTAGTGTATGATAGGGGGCCCCACCCCTTGTTGACCAGTGAGAACCCACAAGTATAGGGGATCGCAACAGTTTTCGAGGGTAGAGTATTCAACCCAAATTTATAGATTCGACACAAGGGGAGCCAAAGAATATTTGTAAGTATTAGCAGTTGAGTTGTCAATTCAACCACACATGGAGATTAATATCTGCAGCAAAGTGATCAGTAGCACAGTAATATGATATTCTGATAGTAGTAATAATGGTAGCAGTGGTAACGGTAACAACAATAACAGTTTTGTAGCAGTTGTAACAATAGCAATAGCAATAGTAACTTAGCAAGAACAATATATGGAAAACTCGTAGGCATTGGATTAGTGATTACATTGGATAATATTCATCATATAACAGCCAAAACCTAGGGCGACAGAGAACTAGCTCCAATTCATAAATATAATGGAAAATAACTTGCATGACATCTTTTGTCCTACCCTCCCGTGGCAGCAGGGCCCATAAGGAAACTAAGGGATATTAAGGCCTCCTTTTAACAGAGAACTAGAACAAAGCATTGACACATAGTGAATACATGAACTCCCCGAACTACGTTCATCACCAGAAAGTATCCCAGTTGTTGTCACCTTGGGGTTTACAGATCATAACACGTAATAGGTGAATATGACTTGCAAGATTGGTTCAAGAACATAGATATAATGGTGTAAACATAAACGGTTCAGATCTGGAATCATGGCACTCGGGCCCTAGTGACAAGCATTAAGCACAACAAAGTCATAACAACATCAATCTCAGAACATAGTGGATACTAGGGGTCAAGCCCTAACAAAACTAACTCAATTACATGATGAATCTCATCCAACTCCTCACCGACCAGTGAGCCTACGAAGGAATTACTCACTGTCGGCGGTGAGCATCATGAAATTGGTGATGGAGGATGGTTGGTGATGATGAAGACTGAGATCCCCCTCTCCGGAGCCCCGAACAGGCTCCAGATCTGGCCTCCCGATGAAGAACAGGAGGTGATGGCGGCTCTGTATTGTCAAACGCGATGAAACTTCCACTCCTATTTTTTTTGGAAAATAGGATTTTATAGCGTCGAAATTAGGGTCAGCGGAGGCTCGTGGGCCCCACTACCCAGCAGGGAGCGCAACAGGGGGGTGGCGCGCCCTGGTGCCTTGTGGGCAGCTGGGCCCCCTCAAGTGGGTCTTGATTCCAAAAATTATTATATATTTCAAAATAATTCTCCAAAAAGTTTCGTCCAATTCTAAGAACTTTTATTTCTGCAGAAAAACAACACCATGGTAGTTGTGCTGAAAACATCGTCAGTCCGGGTTAGTTTCACTCAAATCATGCAAAATAGAGTCCAAAACAAGAGAAAAAATATTAGGAAAAGTAGATACAATGGAGATGTATCAACTCGTCAAACTTTGACTGGTCGACTGGGACCCCCTGGTCCCACTGTCAGCCACAGTGTACCCTGCTGGGTACACTTTGTGGTTGCACCTAGCAAATTTTCATTTAATTTCGAATTAAAATAATTCTAAAAATTGATTAAAACTTTGAAAATTAATATAAAACAACCCGTAACTCGGATAAAAATACTTTATACATGAAAGTTGCTCAGAAAATATGACGATTCCGAATATGCCCTCCTTTCGTCTCTCACATGCCCCTAGCATAGCGAACATGGAACCGTCCCCTCCCTTTCATCTGACCGAAAAATGCCAAACGCTGGGGAAAAAATCCCGGATGTTTTCCCTCTTCGTCTGCAACATATAGTACCGCATTAGAACACCCCTAGCTCTACCTGTTGTCATGTCGTGCATATGTGTTACACTTGTGTGCTTTATATTTACCGTTTCTTCCCTCTCTTCTCTCCGGTAGACCCCGAGACCGATGTTTCCCCTGTGATCGACTATGTCACCAACGACCCTTCTTCCTTTTCAGCAGAGCTTCCAGGCAAGCAAACCCCCCTTGATCATTCCGATATCGCCCATTCCATTCTCTCTCATGCTTGCATTAGATTTTTTGGTACTGTAATTGATTGCTCCTGTTCTGATGCATAGCCTACTTTTGTAACTTGTTGTTGTACCTTACCTGCTTATCCTAAACTGCTTACTATAGGTTGGTTAGTGATCCATCAGTGATCCCTCACCTTGTCCCTGTTGCCCTTGCTTCATTATTGATGACCCGATCGACTTGATCGATGTCCAGAGCCCGACACATCACCTCACCCCCCTTTAGTTGTACGACTCTGCAGAGTTACTATCAAGTGTCGAGGGTCATACCTCATACAACATTTCTGATGAGATCTATGTGGTGTAGCTAGTTGGTCGTGGTCTACGGAGGGTGATTGCTCCTTCACCACTCCCGATAACGTCTTTGTCGTGCAACACCTCAAGTGTGAAACCTTCGAGGGTGATTCCTCCAAGTTCACCTTGATGGTCACATCGAGTGGAATCCATCAAGGGTGATTCCTCGGGTTTCCCTCCTTGATGTTTTGGACACACGGTTATCTTGACTTTTACCTCAGTGCCTTGTTAAAGTCGGGTCGACTCCGAGGGGTACCCGCGAGAGATACCTGTGAAAGTCGGGCGGGCCCAGAGAGCACCCGCGAGAGTTACTGTGGCGGCTGGCTGTTTAGCGGTACTACCCAGGTTGTGGTGGTAGCTCCGGATTTGTCCCGACAGCCGTCACTAAAATTAACAATGCACTAACAGGTTGGGTATTTGATCTGAGTTGGCCACTTGCCTATACGCACTAACCGCCATGGGGGATCAGTTATGGGTACTCGGCGTTGTACGTTTCTTCTGAAAGCTTTGTCAGACGTCCAGTTCAGCATTGTGGGCCTATCGGGCCAGTGCCATCCAGGATGAGGTGGTGCTTGTCCCGGCTCATCGCATAATGACCCGGAGTGCAAAGGGTGATGGGACCAAGACCCCGGAGCGCTTAGGATGTATACCGGCGGGGACCTCTCTGTGGAGCCTAGGTAGGACTATGACGTGTTGATATTTCGAGGCCGGGCATTACCCAGGAAAGTGTATCCGGCAAGAGTAATCAAGCATGTTGGGTAATGTGGTGCACCCCTGCAGGGATGTTATCTATTCGAATAGCCATGTCCACGGTAACGGACACTCGGAGTGGTATCCCGATCTGTTACAACTATAAATGGACACTTGAGACATGAGATGGATATGATGGCTCCGGGATTGCTTTCTCGCAGGGAGTCGAGGAAGGATCTCTGGGCGTTAATACTACAATATGCTTGTTAATTATAAAATGCTATTCTGTACTCTTCTGAATGCTGCAAAATGCTTGAAGATGCTAGTCTTAGATAAGCTAGGCTTTCCCTTCTCTTCTGGCATTCTGCAGTTCAGTCCACAGATACATGCCCATTCCTTTGATACCGATGCATGCTTAGCATAGTTCTGATGTAAGTCTTGCGAGTACTTTGGATTAGTACTCATGGGTGCTTTGCTATCTCTTTTTCTCCTATACCCGGTTGTTCCGATCAGATGGTGGATCCCAGGAGCCAAATGCCACCGCCGACGGCAACTACTACCCCGAGGGTGCCTACTACAACATGGAGATCACCAACGACCAGGAGTAGTTAGGAGGCTCCCAGGCAGGAGGCTTGCGCCTTTTTGTTCTGTATCTTGTTTGTGCTTGCCTTCTTAAGGCAGTCTTGTTTAACTTATGTTTGTACTCAGATATTGTTGATTCCGCTGACTCGTTTGTGTTCGAGCTTATGTATTCGAGCCCTCGAGGCCCCTGGCTTGTAATATGAAGCTTGTATTATTTTAACTTGTGTCTGGAGTTGTGTTGTGATATCTTCCCGTGAGTCCCTGATCTTAATTGTACAAATTTGTGTGTATGATTAGTGTACGATTGAATCGGGGCCGTCACAACTATCTAGATTGGTGGGTAGCAGAATAATATTCGGAGCTGCTTAGTCTTAAACCCCATGAAGAAGTCCCATCACACTATTTTGAATTGCCTGATATGTTTATCCCTTATTCATGCACCCTTTTGATTACACATTAGACACTTTTCTTAGGCTGATCTGTCACACTACCATTGATTACATTTTCCGCAGCCTAACGAGTAGAAATAGGTGCGACTATTTAATGAAGGTTCTTCCTCCTATCACCCTCCTCTTGCTCCTCCTCCCACGCACCTCTTGCCTTCCTCTCTCCTTCATTAATGCCCTAAGCTTTTTCATGCCAGATCTCCTTCTCTAGCGAACCAAACTTGTTGATTTGCTAGGGATTGAGGGATGAGACCTAGATCTACTTACACCAAAGGAATTTTGATTTGCCCATCTCGTATCTTGTGGATCTTCTTACTATTGGGAGTTTGGGCACCCTAGAGGGAAGATCTCACCTCGAAGCCACATTCCATTGTGGTGAAACTTCATGGTGGTGTTGAGAACCCCCATTTGAGTTGTTGAGATTGCCCAACCCTATTTGTAAAGGTTCCAGTTGCCGCCTTCAAAGGCACTGCATAATGAAATCATGACACCTTGCATTGTGCGAGGGTGTGGGGGGAATAGAGTGAGCCATTTGTGGCTTTAGGGTGCATCGTGCGTCCCCACCCCTATCGAAAAAGAGAATGCACAAATGTGCTTCCACGAGAAGCACATCCTATGTTTCCCGAGAAGGGAAAAAACACAACATCTGTTTCTACGAGAAGCACAACCGTGCTTCCAAAAAATGGAAAGGCATAGAGTGTGCTTTCGCGAGAAGCACAAATGTGTTTCCCGAAAAAGTGAAAATAACAATTATGCTTTCGGTTACCCTTTTTCATTTTTTTGTGATGTTATGGTTTTCAGGGGTTTTCCCTATTTTTTTAGTTATCATTTTTTTAGATTTTCATTTTTTCAGTTATTGTTTTCTCTTCTCATTCCCGTTTTTTCGTTAAAAAAGTTTGTCGAAACCTATTTACACGAGATCTAGTTTAAAAGATCTTGACACAGGAAATCCAACGATGATGATGGTTCATGATTTGGGCACACGATTCAAGAGATAAAACGTTTTGAGAAAACCTCACAACACCTATTCTTCACATGTCCTGTTGCACGGGTGCTCTAGAGATCTGTGGGTGCGATGTTGGGTACAGATCTCCACCCCAACAACCGTTCTGTTGGTGTTACAAGTTTTCCTGGGGGGGGGGGGGGGAAGGAGGTTATTCTCTTGTTGGTTTGCTGGTTTTCCTTTGGGCCATCTGGCTAGCTCGCAATAGAGCTACCTTTGAACACAAGCTTATAAAGACCCCTTTTGAGGTTGTTTTTTCTGCCTGCTCTTTTCTTATGTAATGGGCAGGTCTTCAAAAGGAGGGGCGATGTGGCGATTCTGAGAGGAAGTGTTGAGCTGCTAAGTGCCAATACTGTGAACTTGGTGAAGATCAACTATACCTGGCCATACCTCGGGCTTCGGGCCGGGCCTAGCCAAGCCCGACGCAAAAAACCCAGCCCGAGCTCGCCCGCCCGCCGTCGGGCTGCTTTCGGGCCCGAGCGCGCCGAACACGTAAAGCCCGTCAGGCCGGGTGGCCCGACCCGTCCTTCAGGAAAACGCGAAAACGATGGGCCCGGGCCCGGCCCAGCCCGGTCTTCGGGCTCAAAATCTAGGCCCGAGCCCGGCCCGGGAGCGGCGTCGGGCCGAGCCGGGTCGGGCTTTTTCGGGCCGGGTCAGGCCGGGCCGTTCGGGCAGGGCTGTCCATGGCCAGGACTAAGATCAACGCACCATCCAGGAGTGCGATCGGTGGGTGCTGATGAAGCTACCTGAGAGCTTCCATGATCGTTTACTTCTGTTTAGTTTCTGTTTATTTTGTTGGTCTACTGGTTTCTGTAACAGGGTATGCTACTATGGTGCTGACAGGTTTTCTCCCCATGATGTCCGTTTCAACATCGGGCAAATATAGTACTGTCAGTGCCTTGGACTCGCTTTCCCTCTCTTTCCGGCTCAATGTATTTTTGTTTGTTGTAAATGGAAAGGGGTTAGCCCGGTTAAAATAAATGAATCTATAAAAAAAGGAAAAAAATCTTTCAGGTTGCGACAAGTGCAGTGCCCCACTTGTTAAGCATGGGAGAAGGTGTTGGAGTAACCTTTGAAAAGGTACACTTGATTTTTTGAAAAACACCTGCAATTTTATTTGTACTCATAACAATTACAGATACGCTGTTTTGCATCTAAAATCTAAGAAAACACAAAGTAACTCATATGAATAAGAATTAGCATGAAATCTTTTGGAAACACCTTCACGGTATCAATCTCTGCTAAAAAATAAATACCCCAAAGACTTTGATAAAGAGATTGCAATTGAAATGGAGCAACGATGTTGTCACTCTCCGCACGAACATTAGTAATAATGATTTTTGAAAGCGCCTTGACTCGCCCATTCAAAAAGATGGAAAACCTTGATCAATGAACGTACTTGGCCGGGGATGATCCCGTAGAAGAGCACCCCGTCGGATCACAATAACTTCATCATGATGTCGATGAAATATTTCAATTTCACAAAGAATCAAACCAATAAAAAAGTTTGACACACCAACATAAACTCATCAGATTCAAATAATCAAATGTGCGAGGACAGAAAACTCTCTAATCTTGTGACACCGTCAAAAGAACAAGAGTAATTTATTTTAAAAAGTTTGATTACTAAACGATGACGAAAATCGTAGAACTTCTGAAGATGCGAGATCTTCAATGTCCCGGTGCCAAGATAGCAGCCAGTGGCGAGGGGACCAACAATTCTCGGCGACCGGCGGCGACTGCTGCCCTACATGAACGTCGCGAGGTGAACGTACTGCGTACTATAATCATCATCGGTTTCCACACGTTTGCTATTAGCCCGTCTGGAGAAGCCCATAGAAGCCCATAAGCCTGTCTGGAGAGGCCGTAGAAGCCCATAAGCGTTGCTATTTAAAACAAGCCCTTCTCCTTCCACAACTCCGTGTCCAAGCTCGGGCTGCGCCGCCAAAGCTTTGAAGTCGCTACTAGGGTTTATCGCCTCCACTCATCAAGCGCCTAGCTAGGGTTTTGCTTGGTCCAGTCGGGAGAGGGAGACGAGATGCTGCGTCGGAACACGCGGCTCCGTCGGGAGTACCTCTACCGGAAGAGCCTCGAGGGGAAGGAGCGTCAGCACTACGAGAAGAAGCGCCGCGTCCGGGAGGCGCTCGAGGAGGGCAAGCCTATCCCCACCGAGCTTCGCAACGAGGAGCTCGCCCTCCGCCGCGAGATCGACCTCGACGACCAAGACCACGCAGGTTTCGTCGGATCCATCGCACCCACCTTCCCATTTCTTTACTTTCTTTTGTTGCGTTTCTCATGGTTGGTTGGTCGGTGGCAGTACCGAGGAGCATCATAGATGACGAGTACGCCGGCGCCACGCTCCGCGAGCCCAAGATTCTCTTGACCACATCCCGTAACCCGAGTGCGCCCCTGACTCAGTTTGTTAAGGTTTGCTTATGCTGTGAATTGGAATGTGTTTGACAGGTTAAAATGGTGCATCCTGTGCTTACTGACTGGTCAAACTTGTTTTTTTGCCAGGAGCTGAAAGTTGTATTTCCGAACTCACAGAGGATGAACCGTGGTGGTCAGGTATGATACGGAAGCATTCCACCTCGTGTATACTTTGTGTACCAACATCAGATTAGGTATCATTCACATAAGATTTGATTGATTAAAAAGTGAACAGGCTAAATAGTGTTTGTTTCGACTGTAATTTTTCTCGCACATCATCCGTGAGTTTTGGCCACTGTTTCTTATTGATCCATTTTTTCTTCCTGGTAGGTGATTTCAGAAATCGTTGAGTCCTGCCGATCACACGAGATCACTGATCTTATTTTGGTGCATGAGCATCGTGGCCAGCCTGATGGTTTGATTGTGTGTCATCTACCATTAGGTCCAACTGCATACTTTGGGTTACTCAATGTGGTAAGTGCCCATATCTGTTTTATTCATGACTAGCTGGGGCAGTGTACAACATGCGACACCATTCTTGGTGGTAACTCATGGTTCCATCTTTGGCAGGTAACACGACATGATATCAAAGATAGGAAGGCCATGGGCAAAATGTCAGAAGCTTACCCTCATTTGATACTGGACAACTTCACAACTAAGGTATTACATACTTGAATCCTGAGTCACTTTGTTCTAATATGTCTCACCTGTTAAATGTTCATGTTCATTACATGCATGCAGACAACAATTAACAATGTCACCCTCATGCTTTATCTATGTTTTTCATTGTAATTGTTCCACCTTATGTGGCCTGGAAAGTAGTTTTGTTTTAGCATTTAGGTATGTGTGTTAAAGAATTACGATAAACATCCTGCAGTCTTCTGTAATGATTTTATTTTTCGGTTTCTTGGTTCCTCTAGACCTATCATTTATCAGTAGTCCATTCACACATGCATATATACTCACACTGGAACTGGAGGCTGCTGTGATGATTCTGGCTTATCTAATTAAGCAAGGACTCTCTCTCTCTCTCTCTCTGGTTGCTCATGCATCCACACATTCATACTCTCAAGAACAATATTTGTGATAATGTTTATATTTCTGTTTATGATGAAATTATTGATTATTTCATGATTGGTCATCTGATTCTGAGCACCTCCAGTTCCAATGGATCTTATGTTGCCTAGAATATATGTTGTCTTGGCTGCTGTATGCTCATTTGCTTTGTTGCTGCTGTTGTTTTGTTGTGCGCACAAAAGTTCACACTAAAAATAGTACTTTGCTTATTATCTTCGTTGGCTGCAATGATGGTTTTCTCGTTAGCCCGAGACACAGTATGAGGACAATATGTCCATTCGGAACTATGTAAACCGAGCTGCTTTGGTATCATTTTAAAGAAATTTCTATGCTTCAGTTAGTAGTTTGTTTGCTCATTTTCCTCGGACAATGTTTGTTGTCTGGTTTGATGGCTGCAATGATGGACTTCTCGTTAACCTGAGACCTACTATGAGGATAACATATCCATTCAAAACTATGTACTGAGCAGCTTTGATACCTGTTTGCTTATTTTACCTCACAAATTATGTGCTTCTTACCTGGTTAGTTGCCTTGCTGCAATGATGGTCTTCTCGTTAACCTGAGACCAACTATGAGGATAATATCTACCCATTCAAAATTATGCATCTCAACAGCCTTGGTTATCTTGGTAGCATATAACAGGATGAGGGTTAGGATTTTTTTTCTGTTCTGTTCCTTTCCTGTTTCTGTTTCAGATCGATTTTTTTATGAAATTTGGAGGCTGCTGTAATGTTTTTCTCGTTAACCTGAGATGTACTCCCTCCGGTCCTTTTTACTCTGCACATTGGATTTGCCGAAAGTCAAACTTAGCTAAGTTTAATCAAATTTATGTTAGAAATTATTAGCATCTATAATATCTAATAAATATAATATGAAAATATATTCCGAGATGAATCTAATGATATTGGTGTTGTTATGTAAATATCAATAATTTTTTATATAAACTTGGTCAAAGTTGGATGAGATTGACTTCAGACAAACCTAATATGCAGAGTAAAAAGGACCGGAGGGAGTACTTACTAATGAAGACACTCGAACCATTCAAAACTATTAAACTGAGCGCCTCCACTTACGCCCTTGCTTCTAAAAGAAACTTCTTTTTGCTATCTTCTTTTCCTGTCTCTGATCTAAATTTGTTATGGAATTTGGAGGCTACAGTGATGTTTTTCTCGTTAACCTGAGATGTTCTCACTAATGAAGACGAACTAAACCATTCAAAATTATTAAACTGAGTGCCTCCACTTCTCAGAAAAGAAACCCTTTTTGCTATGTTCCTTGTCTGTTTCTGATTTTTTTAATGAAATATAGAGGGTGTGGTGATGTGTTTCTCGTTGACCTCACCTTTTTGCTCTGTTGCTTCCCTGTTTCTGATCTAAGTTTGTTACAAAATCTGGTGGCTGCGGTGATGTTTTTCTCGTTAACCTGAAATTTGCTTACTAATGAAGACAAACTCAAACCATTCAAAATTATTAAACTGAGCCCCACCATTTCTACTGTTGCTGAGGGAAAAAGAATTATTTTGCTCTGGCCCTTTTCTGTTTTTGACCTCACCCTGTTTCTGATCTAAGTTCTGGTAATGTGTTTCTCGTTGACCTGACCTTTTTGCTCTGTTGCTATCCTGTTTCTGATCTAAGTTTGTTACAAAATCTGGTGGCTGCGGTGATGTTTTTCTCGTTAACCTGAGATTTGCTTACTAATGAAGACAAACTCAAACCATTCAAAACTATTAAGCTGAGCGCCACCATTCTACTGTTGCTTAGGGGAAAAGAATTATTTTGCTCTGGCCCTTTCCTGTTTTTGATCTAAGTTTGTTACAAAATTCGGAGGCTGCGGTGATGTTTTTCTCGTTAACCTGATATATGTGCTTACTGGTGAAGACAATCTCAAACCATTCAAAATTATTGAACTGAGCACCTCCACTTCTACTCTTGCTTATTTGGCTTGAAGTTCATTTCTGTGAGTTCCGCTTTAGTATTTGGTTAGGCACTTGTAATATTGCCAGTTTTTATCCTCTGGTTGTTTGCTTCTAAAAGAAATTTAGGCCACTGGCATTGTTGTATATGGCATCCCTGGTTACTACTACCTTCATTCCAAGACGTTTTGGCAGTTCAATTGAACTGTCAAAACGTCTCATATTTAGAAACAGAGTATTTTAGTATTAGACAAGCTCTCGTTAAAGTTCATGGGAAGCAGCTTGTTTTTTAATGCACAGTTTTCTTTGCTATCTTTGTGTTTGTGCTTGGAAATGAAACCTGTCTTTGTTTGATTTGGTCGAATTGTTGCAGACTGGTGAAAGGACTGCCAATATAATGAAGCATCTCTTTCCTGTGCCGAAGCCGGAGTCAAAGCGTCTAATCACTTTTGCTAATAGAGATGACTATATCTCTTTCAGGTTACCATCTTACTTTGTTTATCATCCTTGTTGGTTTTTGTTGATGTCAGCAGTCGCATAGAATATATTCACACAACAAAGCTAGCTGGATTGAGTCTTTGTCTCAAAAGTCCAGAAAATATAGTCTTTCCATATGTCTGGATTTTCTTTCCATGAAAACATATCATCATCTGTCACTCGTTCTGATGTTATCCTCCTTTTGTTTCTCTGATTATGGCAGGCATCACATCTACGAAAAACATGGTGGCCCCAAATCCATTGCCCTGAAGGAGGTTGGGCCCCGTTTCGAGTTGCGACTCTACCAGGTTAAGAAATGCCCTCCATATCTGGCTATTGCCGTGCTGTTTGATGCTTTTTGTAGGTCTTGTGCTGACATAACCTTGCTGTTTTTGCCGGGACAGATCAAACGAGGAACTGTGGACCAAAGTGAAGCGCAGAACGAGTTTGTGCTACGGCCGTACATGAATACTGCTAAGAAGCAGAAATCGCTTGGGGTTTGAGTTGATTTTGACGTGCACAGCAATTTTGAGTTCTGTTTTGTACTTGTAATATTATAGCCGGATGCTTTTGATGCATCTGCAAAATCTTAAAAGGGTGTTCAAAGCATAGTTGGCGTGTTGAAATGTGATGCTTTTCTGAGAGAATGAGGATCATTGGTTGGCATGGTACTCCTTACTCCCTCCTTTTTGGTTATAGGGCTCAATTCAAAAAAAGATAAATACATTGAGAGTCATTAAAGTTGACTCAAAAGCACAATACGGTCACTGAACTTCAGAATACGCTCGTTACGGTCACTATATACGCAAAGTGATGATTATACAGTCACTATTGCAGTGGGCCCATCTGTCAGTAGGCGGAAGAAATAAAAATAAGAAACGTACACGCTGCAGCGAGGGAAGTCGAACGAAGCACATTAGAGCCAACCAAGCACATATATAGGAAGTAGGCGCTAGGCTTTTTATATAGGTTCACGCAATGCACATGCCTGTTCATTGAAAATGAAGCGCGCGTGCGCACACACAAACCGTGCGCACATATATATTTTGAAAACTACATTTATTGTATTAAATTTATGCAACTGTGCCCCAAAAAAGTGATATATTTTTTCATGCAACTTTTAACAAGTGTTTGCATCTTTTGCTAAAAATGTTCATGCATTTTTTTTTGAAAGTGTTTGCATATTTTTTTTATAAAACTTAGTGTAACTTTGTATTAAAAATGCATCCGCCTCCGCTATAATCCGAATCTGCCTCCTACTCTGCTACTAGTTCCCGCGCTCAAACCAAAGCCTCGGCCTAGCCTTTATAATCTCTCAATTCAAGAGCTAGGTGTCAGAAAATAAACCACGAGGTTGTCATCGCACATGAGTCCGAGCTCGTGTTCGCATCCAGCGTATAGGTCCAGGATGTCAGTGGCTGTGGAAACGCAGCAGGAGGCTCGCATGCATGCCCAGAGAAGGACTGCTTTCGTTTGTGCGAAGAGGCATGAGAGATGGCCGGGTCATCTGGTAGTGGCCGGTGCGGTGCGTGCATGCAGCAGGCTATGGTGTTTTAAAAATATTTATGTAGTCTATGGCGTTTCTTTAATTTTAAAATGTACGTATGATTTTAGAAATTATGCACGCATTTATAAAAATACTCATGTAATGTAAAGTAGTGTTACCCTTACAGGAATGCCCATCTATTTCCAGAAAAATTCTTGTACTCTTAATTAATATTAGATGAATTTTAAATATAAAATTACATTAGGTTTTATACAAAATATGCAAGCAGTTTAAAAAAAGCATGAGCTTTTCTAAAAAAAGATGCAAACACTTGTTAAAAGTTGCATGAGAAAAGATTTCATTGTTTTGGCACAGTTACATAATTTGATAAGACGAAAATAATTTTTTAAATATATCTCCGTCCGGAACATGTGCATGTTTTACTTCTGAGAATTGCTTGTGTGCATTGCGTGGAATTTACTTTATAAAGCGGAGCACCTACAAAATGGACAAGTCGGTTCAGCTAGTCCAGCGGTTCATCTTGTGCGCATAACGTGAGAGGGCTTAGTTTCGATTCCCCTCGTTGTCACCCACTGTTTTTGTTTCTGTAATTTAATTTCTTTGCCCACTGACAAACAGGCCCATTGCAATATTTGCGATTGTTTGACCGGTCAACAAAGTGCCATACGATGTTATACGACAAGTCAGTGACCGTATAATCATCGCTTCGCGTATATGATGACCGTAACAAGCGTATTTTAAAGTTCAGTGATCGTATTGTGCTTTTGCTTTAACTACATTGACCATGAGTGTATTTATCTCATTCAAAAATCTCACCAACCAAGGTAGATGGTGAGTGGTGGAATACTTTTTGTAATTTGCAAAAAGCACCTAATTAATGCTCTTGTTTTCCTCAAAAATTATGTTTATCAATGTATTAATTGCAATGAATGCATGCATAAAGTACATGCATTGGTCAATTTTCTCTTAATACTTGCATGCATAAAGTACGTGCTTGGGTCCGAATAACTGCCACACGTGTGGTATGGATGGGAACCCGCCCGCCTCGTGTGGCATGAACGGGGACCGGCCCGCACGACCATGTCTGCGCGCACAAAGGCACGGCCCGCACGTCCGGTGTGTGGCAACCCGCCGACATTTGCCCGTCCGAGCGGAAGACCGGCTACCAGACGACCCAGCCGTTCGTGCCTCCGATCCATCCCTCTCTCGCTCGCCGCCATCGCCCCCACCTCTCGAACCCGACCTCCGTTGCCTACAATCTCTGGTTGTCATGGCAACCAGTAGCAGATCCGTGAGGGCGCTCCCACCCTAAACCACACCCTAACCCTCCCACCCACGACCCTCCACTCCAACCCAGCCCTCCAGACACGATCGGCTAAAACCGGTGAAATTCCCGATCTCATCCTTCTCTCTCATCCTTAAGGCTGAAAATCTCCCGATCTTGTCTTGGTTACATGCTATAGGGTAGAACACTGCATGGTTCGGTGTATATTCGCAATTGATGAGCGAGAATACACCAGATCTGCCATGTAATTGCGTTTGAGGTTAACTTAGGTTTCTAGTTTAATTGCCGCAAGTAGTTGGGTGCGAAATGGATGAGTAGGAATCCAAAAAAGGGCAGGAATGACAATTTTTGTAATGAAGGGGGTGGGAAAAAATAATTGCCACTTGTGTATAATGACAGTTGCCACCTTTCGTTGTCAGGATCTGCCACCTATTTTGACTTGTTGCTTGCCATCCCTATCTTCTATGTGCAAGCAATGAAGAATCTAATTCTTGTGGATTATTGATGCCTTCTTGATCATCCGGTGATTGAGAACACATTGGAAAGAATCGAGACACGGAAAGGATGAATCACGAAGATGGCGGCGATGCTTGGGGTTCTCAAAGGCGAAACGCCCCTTGGGATGCATCGAGTATAGTCAACTCATCTCTGCAGGGCCGTTCTGCCACTATTAGAACATTATGCGGCGTAGGTATGATGCGTGATAACAAAAGAAGAGCAGTTGCCATCTTCATAGCGATGAAGATGACATTCTACTTATGTCATACACCGCCATTTTTTCGCGAGTTCTTATGACCAAAACACTCTTAGGGGGCCCCGTGGCAAGTTCATCACAAGGCGCTAACACCGACAAATGTACAGCAACCAACTTCAACTAGCTAGTATGGCTAATCAAGGTAATGCAAAACAAAAAAGAGCACATACTATCGTGGACATGAAAATGAACATGCAAAAAAGCGCAAAAGGACTCACGAGTTATCATGGGTGAAAATGCGAGCCTTCATGCAGACGTGGCATCGGGCATCACCCATGTACCGCCATCGACGTCATACAGGTGAGTCCATAAAAAGTGAAGTTGCGGATGCTCAATTAGCGAAGCAACATAGTTGACAACTCAATTGCCATGATCGGACATATACAATTGCCATGAATTTAAAACTACACTTGTCATCCACGGACAACTGTTGTTGCCATCCACGACACTGCAGTTGCCATGGAGAAACAACTGCAGATTGCCATGCGGTGCAACTACATTTGCCATGCCATGGCAAGCGCGATTGCCATGAAGGAACAACTGCGGTTGCCATACCGATGCAACTACAGTTGCCATGCCGATAAAGCTGTGGTTGCCACATCGAGGGCAAGCTGCGGTTGCCGTGCTAGCACAAACTGCATTTGCCATGAATTGACCAACCACTACTATGCTTACGAGGTTATTACACTTTGGTGGTAACACGGCAAGCGCCCCGTGGCAAGCTTCACAAATTGCGGTGGAGCACGACATTTTGGTGTCACAGACCACACAAGATGGTCAAATGCAGCACAACAAGGTAAGGAAAAAACTGAACCACAAAAACATCACTACATTTGTTGTTTGTAGTTATTTCTAGGCAAAACAATAGTTGCCATGTTTGTTGAGCAAGAGCTGCCATGGTCGGACAGCTACTGACTGCCACACATGTCCACACGCAGACTCACGGCTTCTTTGTTTGAAAATATGTCGTGCCAAATCACTCTAAGATGGTGTGATCCGTTGCGATACACATGTTATTCAAACAAAAATCTTACTCTCGTGCTGTTTTTCTATTACAGAGCCTACAACTACATTGAACAATGGCTGGGACATCTCTTCGGGAGCTCGGCGCACGGAGGACGCGTTCCACCAGCCAGCAGACAATCATGCCACAAACAATTTCGAGTCAGAGTCGGGAATGGCAATCATTCCAGCAATGCCGACAAGCACCCCTTTGAACACAAGCACTGGCAACACTCAAGTAGATGGAACTGCCGCCGATACTGAAGTGAATGATGAATCTGACGACGACGCACAAGGGGATGAAGATGGTGGGCAATCAGAGATCGTGGTACCTCAGCCACCATACATTGGGCAGAGATTTGGATCGTTCGAAGAAGCAAAGGAATACTACCAGACATACGCAAAGTTCCATGGATTTGCGGTCAACACCGAGTACCATAGGAAAATTAAGAAAACTAACGAGTACAACAGAGGTGAGATGAGGTGCCACAAGGCATGGAGGAACAAGAAGGGGAAAGGTGTTGCGCCTGTCGTTCCGGAACGAAAGAGAGGTATCATTCTCAAGACTGAGTGCCCTATCCGGTGTAAGCTAAACGTAGATGGAGCACAATGGGTGGTCAATGAATATTTTGACGAGCACAACCACCAACTCATAAAGAAGTTCGACCTGGTAAAATTTCTGACCGCCCACAGAGGGTTCAGCCCGTCGAAGGCAATTAAATAAAGCTGCTACATGATTGTAACGTTGGTCCATCAAGAATGGTACAAATACTATCTCTCATCCACAGCAAAAGGGGACTCGAGTAGCATGCCGTACATACCGGTGACGTCACAAACCTACAGGCCAAGTACCGTAGAGAGCAAGTTGGCAGACATAGAGGCCACAATAGCCTACTTCGATGAGAAAGCAAAGGAAGATCCAGATTTCTAATACAGGATAAGGTTGGACGATGAGGACCGTGTCAGGAACATGTATTGGGTGGATGGTGCTGCAAGGAGAGCCTACAAACATTTCCGAGATTGCATTTCATTCGACGCGACGTACCTCACCAATATGTACAAGATGCCATGCGCTCCGTTCATAAGAATAAATAACCACAACCAGTCGTTGTAGTTCGGCTGCGGCCTCGTCCGGAACGAAGACACGGATGGGTACGTTTGGCTGTTCAAGACCTTCTTGGAGTGCATGGATGGACTTGCTCCGATGAACATAATAACAGACCAAGATTTTAGCATGCGTGCAGGCATAGAGGAGGTCTTTCCGTTGGCGATTGCACGAACCTGCAGGTGGCTGATATAAAGAAGGCTGAGGAGACGCTAGGACCGTTCTTTGCCGACCGTCCAGAGCTGCACAAGGCGTTCGAGATGTGCGTGGACCACATCTTGATGGTGGAGGAGTTTGAAAGGAGCTGGATGGCCATGACTGAAACACATCAAGTCCAAGACAACGAGACTCTTGTTAGCCTGTGGGAGAAGCGAATGTACTGGGTGTCGGCCTACTTCATGCAGTGCTTCTTCCCCTTTCTGCAGACTACGCAGCGCAGCGAGGGGTTCAATGTTGTTTTAAAGCGATGCGTCATACGGCAACTCATTGCTACTGGTTTGCCAAGCGAGAGACAGCTTTGCAACAAAAATTCGGGATCGAGCTACAGAAGAAGCGACCACAAAGACTAAAGCAGCCAAAATTGCTAACGTATTTACCGATGGAGAGGCAAATGAGCAAGATATACACCAACAAGATCTTTAACAAGTAAGTCATTGCATTACGGTCTTATTTGCGAAAAAGCACCAAGTCAAGAGGTGCCTTATAGAGTGCAATCAGATTGCCATGATATCACGATTGCCATGTTTAATGAAATACTGTTTGCCATGCTTACTCAGCTGCAGTTGCCATGTTCAATGAAAAATACTGTTTTGGCATGCTTGCTTGGGTGCATTTTCCTTGTTGAATGAAGTGCAGTTGCCATGTTTAATGCACTGTGCTTCCGTTGGAGCATGTTGGCATGCAAATGCCAATGTCAAATGGAAAAAAAGATCTTATATTGGCGACACATATGCTGAAATGCAGTTGCCATGTTTAATAAAATGCATCTGCCGTGTTTGTTGAAATGCAATTGCCATGTTTACTCAAACTGTAGATGCCATGTTTAATAAAAATGCAGTTGCCATGTTTTATGCAATGTGCTTCCATTGGGGAATGTTGGTGTGGAAATGACGATATCCAGTTGAAAATGTACTGCAATTGCCATGTCTGGTGTACTGCATTTGCCATGTCTAGTGTACTGCATTTGCCATGTGCGATGTCTTGCATTGCCATGTTCAACGTACTATATTTGCCATGTTCAATGAACTATGTTTGCCATGTTCAAACAAAATTGCATTTCTATTTCCATGACAACATAAGGGGATACAAGAAAAAGCGCACGATAGTTTAACGAGAAAACACACAAAACTTGCGATTCCAGGAAGAAATAAAGCGTGCTAGCATGTTCACGGCTTTCGGTGGGCGAACATACGTTCAAGGTGTGTTCTATTTTGGGCATGTCGATTAAGAACACGAAGACCGGACAAAGGAAGGAACTACTTCGTCAAAGCCTCGATAAGCGGCGAGTACTACCGCCAATCTTGCAAATTGAGCGGGCGGCATTGTGTTGACACATACTAAAAGTAATGGACATGAACGGCTGTGTGACGGATACCCGCCATTTCATAAAGCGGCGATGGACTTGGGACGCCGACGACGCGTTGGCGCCGCGGAACAACACACGCGATTACGGCTGTGCATGACGAGACTGAGTCAACCATGGAAGCCGTGAGGCGTTGTAGCCGACAAAGAACTATCTTGAGCTAATTGATGAAGCGTGCAAGAGTGATGAGACAGCGAGAGTCGCAGAAAAACATAGGAAGGCATCAAAAGAGAGCTTGATGAGATCAAAAGAGGAAAGGCGAGGAAGCCTTACACGGTTCCCCGCACATCAAGTGTGCCTTCATCCACGGGCCATCATCGAAACCTCGGAGATAGGATCGGAACAGCAAGCACACACAGACCAGTCAGAACCCACCCGTTCCATCACAAAGGGTTGTCCAAGAGAGATAAGGTACAAGTCGGGATTGGAGATTCAAGCAAAACACAAGAAAAGCGAAGAAAGGCGGGCAATCCATGAGCAAAAATTGGTATTGTGACATGGTCCTTGTGGACATTTTGTTTTGTACCCTGGATGGTGAGAATTTTTTAATTGGGAGAATGACTCTTGAGGGCATCGAAGTGGAAGGAAAATTCATTGAATGGATAAATGCATTTGCCATGTTATGGGTACTTAATCTGCCATGTTATGTGTAGTTAATCTGCCATGCTATGTGTAGTTAGTCCGCCATGCTATTTTATACTAAATATGACATGCTATTTTATACTAAATATGCCATGCTATTTTATACTAAATATGACATGCTAGTTGTCTTGGATCTGCCATGTTAGTTGTCTTTGGATCTACCATGTTAGTTGTCTTGGATCGCCATGTTAGTTGTCTTTGGATCTGCCATGTTAATTATCTTTGGATCTGCCATGTTAGCTGTACTAAAAATATGCCATGGTTTTTGTAATGACTCGCATGGCATATATTTCCATGACAATCTGACGCGGTTTAGAGACACATAGTGTGTTGTGTGCAATGTATGGGAAAACAAGTTGGAAAAAAAAAGCGTAGCGTGCATAAACCGCAAGAAAGGTTGTGGCTACATGATCAACCTACCCATGCTAGCCGGTCGATTAGCGATGAAAAGAAGAAGCAAAACAGCAAAAATGAAAAGCAGCGATGACTTTCACTAACCATGTGCGATGAACTACATTTGCCATCTTTTTTAAAACATCGCAGACGCATTGAAACAACAAACCGGTGCTAGAAAGCAGCGAAACCATTGTAATAATGATAAACATAAAACATATCTCTTTGTAAAGCCTAATATAGGTTCACGTCCACACATATATTATGAAGCTATTCAAATGTCGCCACACACCACCACTACATAGTAGGCTACGGGGTTGCAATCATAACATAGCACACAAACATAGTTTTCGGCGAGAACAAAGAGATAGTACCTTACATTCCTCAAAGAATGAATGTAAGGTATGCGTCCGGTGTGTAACGCCACGTGATCACTTGTACTTCTTGATGACTTTGTTGACAACTTCCTCCACGAACTCGTGTGCTCCGGACCACTTGTTGAAATCTCCATTCGTCAACCAGTTCCATGTGTAGATTTTTCGGAGCTCAACGACCGTTGCAGCTGTGATAGCGGGGACAATTCTGCCTTCCCACTTTGCAAGGTATTCCAGTAGCGTGAAAGCCACAAATCCGTCCTGCACGAGGAAAAGAGTCGGTGAACACGCAAAAAGGACAGCCGTAGCAAAGATAGGCTTCAATTCAGATGTGACAACAAAAAGAGGGGTTGGATTGATGTAAATGGCAAATGAAGGAGGGGGTTAAGAAATTACGTGTTCCCTTGCTTCGCAGTCGCCACATACTCGATCGGAAATGCGATCTGGACCTTTGAATGTTCGTAGTACGGTTCCATGTCTCTTTGAGGTTGTTGATGAAGAATTGGCATGCGTAGTAAGGTGCGCATCGACTTCGAGCGGATTGAATCAAGCACCTCAAAACGTTGGTTCTTGAGTCAAGACAGATCGCATAGTGGTGACCACACTTGTCGTGTGGGTCATGTGGTGCAAGCTCTGGAACATGGGGAACATGACCTGCATTTAAAGGTGAAGAAATGAGATGCGAGTTCACATAAAGAACAACAGAGGGACAAAAAATTAGAATCACGTAGAATGTTTGGTTATGGGTGGGGTAGTTGAAAGAAAGTTGCCGTCCATGTATGAACAAAATGAGCCATGTATTTTACTATCAAGTTGCCACATAGTTTGCACGGGATGCAAAAATCAAGAAGTCGATGTGCACGGCACTGTTGCCACATGAAAACATCTGCCACATAAACACAAGTACAGATGATGGCAAAAAACCACACCATGTGAAAAAACGGTGCAGACAGGGAAGGAGTACTCACATATTTCTTCAGTGTGAGCTTGAATTCACCGTGTTGAGCAAAACTCTTCCTCAGGATTTTGTGGTGGAAGTCACCATCCCATATTTTGCAGGTCATACTATAATGCATGATTATCTTGTCGGCACACATATCAGTGTGATTGTTGATGTAGTCGATCCCACATGCAACTACATTCGTCGTCATTTTACCGTTTGACCTCACGGACTCGGCAAGATCACCCAGGTCGACGTACGTCACTCCGCATTGAATGACTTTGGTTCTGTCCAAACATGAGCTGTATGAAAACGATATAACATGGAAGAATCATGCCTACTAAGTAAAAAAAATATATGAAAGAACTAAAACGTAAGCGGACCGTTTATAGAAAGTACGAAGTAGATGAATGGTAAAAAAGGAGCAAAGCAAAATGAGAGATTATGGGGTGTGGTCATTTACGCTTTCAGCTCCTTCATGTGCTTGCTGCTGGCCCTCGCATTTCCAAAACGCTTGATGATATCGTGCAGCTGGGTCTGCATTCCTCGGTATTACGAATTCGGGCTCGTAGTCTTCCGCGGGAGGTGGGTGAACTACCCTCACGGCCTCCACGAACCAGGAGTGGCACTCCTAATGGTATCCTCAGATACCGTATCTGCAGGCACGTTGGAACTTGATTGCCCTTGCCCTCGTGAGGACCTCCTCTGCAATGCTGCCTCCTCGATCATGCGGTAAGCTTCGTCAAGTGACGGTGAAATCTCCTCAGGGGTGGCTGCAATGATAAAAAAAAGTGGGTTAGGATACCTATAAAATCAAAAACAGATGGATTGTGAGAAGATAAGGTGCATGATGTGAGATGTAGGTAGAAAAAGTGGGCAGTTGCCATGGGTGGTCCAACTACAGTGGCCATGTCATAGCAACTACAATTGCCATGTAGTTGCACTGTAGTTGCCACCTAGTTGGATCAGAGGTGCCATGTCACAGCAAGTACAGTTGCCATGTTGTGTCAACTCCACTTGCCATGTGATTGCCGTATGAAAAAAATGCAGCATGGAAACAAAAAATGCAGGTGGCATGGTGTGGCAGATCCAGTTGCCATGTGTAATGCACTGTATTTGCCATGTGACAGCAACTACAGTTGCCATGTTGAATCAACTTCAGTTGCCACGTGGTTGCCCAAATGTCAAATGCAGCATGGCAGCAAGAAAAAAATGTAGGTGACATGGTGCATCAAATCCAGTTGCCATGTCATCACATGTCAGTTGCCGTCACAAAGTGAGAACCCCCAAAAAATATGATTGGGACAAAAGTCAAACTACAAAGATGTATACAAGAAAATCATAAGGACATGATGAGTGTACCTTGCACAATCGGCTCAGCGAACTTGACAGCCTTCCTGCCCTCGACCATTGGCTGCTCCATCATTGCGGGCATGCCTCTTGGGAAAGCAAAGGCAACTGGCATAGGATCTTGCACCACCGGTTGATCTTGACTGATGCCAAGGCTGAAGCTCGGTGGGGTAAAGGCCATTGGGTGCCTCTCATTCCTACTGGCCGGACCACAAACGACTTGCGGGGTAGAATCCAATGGTGAAAGATCAACAAACATATCTGAATCGGCCGCTACAGAATGTTCGGGCTTATTTGCAGGGCGGGGCGTGTTGTCGTGTATCGTGAGCAGCTTTCATGGCAATCTTCTTGTTTGGGCTGTAGGGGACACCAACATTGACAGGGAGCCTGGAAGTGCGCAGATTTATGCTGGGGATTTCCACTGCGGGTAAAGGCGCAGTCTGCTCCAGCCGTTCACCTGCGTCACTCGTGCCCGGCTTGACACCTGCATCAATTGTACTCCGGTCTTGCGGTTTATCCATCACATTGCTTTTGGCGGGTGGCGGGAACAGTGTGGACGCAGGAACATACCCAGACTCGTCTCTCCTGCTCCTAGATACAGCCGGTGCGTTGGGTATGACTGTTGGTTGCTTGCGGGGGATGCGACGCCTAGGTGGAAGACCAGCACGCGCCACGGTCACCTTAGCAGTATCTGCACCGACAGGGGCTGGAGCTGTTGTGCCAGGACTCTCACCTGTAGATGGCATATCCTTATGAACTGCCGCCTCAGCGGCTTTTGTCGTGGACACAGGTGTGCCACCACGCACGTGCTTGGAATCAGTGTCAGAAGAGCGGGAATCTTCCTTGCCTAGGTTCGTCTCGGGAGCGTCCACTTCAACACTTGCTGATGGGGTGGCATGGCTCACAGCAGCATCCTTCATTGCCAGAAGAGTTGGCAACATTTCAGCTGTCCTGGCAGATACCGACTCGTCACTCCCCGATGTACGGATGCCTGTTGTTCTGGCCTGCATATCTGCAGCCGACGGAGATGGTCGGCCACTTGCATCAGAGTTAGTGGGAGCAGTTGATGGTGCAGCAGCAGTATTGTCGCCTGGCGCCTCGTGAACATCTGAGTTGCCCCCTGTTGACAACTTTGAATGCAGGAGTTCGAGTGGGTCCTTACTGCTATGCTTGGCCCCGCGCGTAGTAGTCTTCTTCACCCTGCAAAAAGAAAAAAATCACATGAGAAAGGTATGAAAAAATGAACAAAAATATGTTTGCAATGGTAGAAATCTTAAAAGAATGAAAAAACAAGTGGAAAAGCTGGTAGTTGCCATGTAATGGGAACATGAGTTGCCATGTGTCATAGTTAGCGATTGCCATCCAAAGAAGTTGCCATGTTAGCAAACTTGAAGAATGATACAAATGTATGTTACATCAGAATGCAATTTGAAACCTGTGAGTGGGATGAGCTCACAAAGCCAAAGGTAAAAGATGGCAGCTGCCATTAGGTAGAGTGGTAGTTGCCAGTTGGCCTAGATGCCAGTTGCCATGTAAAGACCAATAGGAGTTGCCGTAATCTAAAAAAATGAAGGAAGAAATCATTTGGAAAAACAGCGGTTGCCGCGTGGGGGACGATGACAGAAGAACATGTGACAAGCTGAAACAGTAGCATTGGAAATTCAAGAAAAAATACCACTATGTACATGAAAGCACATGGATAAACATACTTCTTGTTGGCTTCCTCAGTGCCGCAACACGACAGATCCCGGTGTTGGTCGCCGTAAATGCGAGGAGAAGACTGGTGGAAGGGGTGTCACCGCAACGGTGGCACCTTTGTTCAAGCGGCGAAACACGGGTTGGCGTTGGCGTCATTTCTTCAGAATCGCTTTCGTCCACCGGCCGGTCGGCTCACTTTGCACGTAGCAGATGGAGGGAAAAAAGAAGGTGGCAAGCGCGGACAACAAACCCATTGCTGCGCTTGACAAAAACAAGTGCAAAGAAATGGATGAGATTGTTCCAAGAAAATAGACACAGCAGAAAACTAAAATTGAAAGTCAAACCTCCTCCTGGAAGATACGGGATCGGTCCTAGACCTCTTGCCATGAGAACCCTGCCCAACATCATCTGGAGCCCTCCCCCTCCTTGATGGCAACACCCCCTCGCCTCTCGCAGCCGTATGTTCTATCACTTTCTCCGGTGGGGGGGCATCTGTTGCATCCTTGCCCTTGTTGCCGCCTGTGCGAACTTCAGCATGTTCATCGTCATCCGTGTCCTGATGCACATTATCCATGTCATCGTCGTCATCCTTGCTGAGGCCAGCGTCTCCATCTACATCATCTTGTGTGTCACCGGGCTCTTGGGAACTGTTGTAGTCATACCGGCCACGACAACCGGTTAGTCGATGTGTACGTTCTGGGACAAATGAAGTGAACTGCCTCGCAACCGGCGTCATTGTCGAGGCAGCGAGGATGTCCAACCCTCAACCAACTTCCCGAGCAAGCCGGTCATTCCGGATGCAAACTGCCCAATTAGATGCTCAACTGGTGCCCTCGCCTGTGCACGAAAACAAGAAGCATCAACAACAACCCGTATTGCAGTCGCTTGCGCGACATCAACAAGTAATCCACGGCAAACAATGGATGTCGATATTTTGATTACCTCAGAAGGGCAAGACGGAGCTGAGTGCACGTCCATCCACTTTCCAAATTTTTGAGGCCCCCCAAACACGCTGTAGTCTATAGCATGCTTGCCCATCAGCTATGAAAAACAAAAAGAAATTGTAAGCATGCCTTATAAACCACGGACGGTTGCCTCATGTCAAATTTGTAAGCATGCCGTGTGAAGAGATAAACAAAAACTAACCTGTAGTTTTCCATATGTGGTATCAGTTGCCCTGTCTGCGGAAAGCACAACCTTGACAGCGTTGATGGTCCACGCAAAAACAGCGAACTTGTGCGTGGGCGGCGGGCCTCCTACCCCAGAGAAATCCACGGTGGACAGATCAAGACAGTCAACATACATGAGCTGATTTAAAACAATTTTACAAAGAAAGAAATGTCAGTTGCCATCATGGGTACTTTGTAGTTGGGAAAAAGAGCAGGATAATGTATGATCCAACGATAGTATGTATGTGCTAGTTGCCATCATAGTGTGTTGGCAGTTGCCATCATACCGTGATAGCAGTTGCCATGCTAATATGATGGCAGTTGCCACATTGTCAGTATGACATTTGCCATATTGTCATTATGGCAGTTGCCACATTGTCATTATGGCAGTTGCCATCTTGTTATGATCGGGTTGCCATGCATGAATAAAAGCGTGTTATAAACAAGAGTTCACACGAGATCTGGTAAAATAAATACCATTAAATGCAATGACAACCCTTACGGTACATCTTGTTTTTGAAAGCATCATGGAGAAAGTCGGCAATAAACTTACACCAGTTCATGTTCTTCACATTTTTCAGATTCGCCCGCACCACACAAAATTTCAGGGCAAAAAGTTTGCCGCATCAGAAATCAAGAGGAAAAAAAACAACGAAAACACTGGCAGTCATTAGCTTAACACGTGACATCAGAGCCAGAAGATTGAAGGAAAATAAAGTAGTAAGGATGGATCATTCACCAGGATGGGGAAACATTTGTTGCTTGGGCGAAGGGAAGTGGTCGGCGCGAAAATAGCTGAGATGAGGTACATGAGTAGCTTCATCTTGGAAACATCTCCGTGCGTCGTCATGGCCTGCAGCGAATCTGCCAGTACAGACGTGTTCGGCAAGGACTCCAATCCAGGAAACAAACGGGCGAACAACGCTTCCTCGATCTCATTATTGACCTCGTACGGGACTTTGATATGTCCACGAGGCACACCCAAAGTGCAGAACACGGATTCCTCGTTCAACGGAAGTCTTCCGTCTCCCGGAATCACGAATTCCCTGGAGGCAGGCTCGTAGATCTCACCAAGCCAGTCGCATACAGGGTTGACAAGGTTCGTGCACCGGACATCCATCAGAGCCTGCATACCCATCTCAGCAGCAGCCCCCTTTTGATCGTCGGTGAATTTTTCAATCAACACAGTCAGACGTTCCTGGGAGGCTCTGTTGCGAATACGTTTCTTCTTCTGCAAAAAACAGACACAAAAGTGATCAGCTGTTGCCATGTTTTGCAATGTCATGAAAATTTAGTTCATGACAGACGACTACAAAAAATATAGGTGCCAACCAATAACAAAAATCGGGAGGAGATGGGGCGGGTGTGTGGACAGTTACCTCGTCGCCTCTTTTTCTGTCCGATTGCCCGATTCTGTTGTGGTGGATCCATGAAATCATCGTCATCATTTTGATGATCGCCACGAGCCATTCTGCTGATGTAGGAACAGACCAAATTGTTAAGGGGGAAAATGTAAATGCAAGAGGTAAGCATTTGCCACCTAACAGAAAATGTCAACTAGTGAATGCAAAAATATAGCATGAACACGCACGCGGCCCCCCTCCCCCTATGATTATCGAGAACATAAACGTGGCAAGTAAGCACGTTGGTAAATGCACTTGAAAACAAAATGTTGAAGTTGCCATGATAGCCCAATATAGTACAAAAAAGCAACGAAACCACATCTGAATCGATAACCTGAAAACAGGCACAGTGTGTTCAGATGTCACAAAAGTCATTGTGGCAAAATGAAAAAATTGCGTCCGTAGTACAATGAAAATGCCACATTGTCTTGACCGTAACATGGCAACATGATATGATGTGGCAATGACATGATATGGCATCGGCACAAATTGGTACATAAATGTGGTTGCCATATTATGCAGCCAATTTGCCACACTGTCATATCTGCATTGTGGCAACAGACATTGTGTTCACATTCTATTTGCCACATGATTATACGATCCAAGTGGCAAACACGCACACTCGATGTGCACATTAGTTGCCGTCCAGTGCAGCTGGATGCCGAAACTGCATTGACTACCGATTGTGGCAACTATCAAAGTGTGGAAACTATAACAAATAATTCAGAAAAAATTAGATCTCACAATGAAAAAAAATGTTTGTGGTTACTATCATATAAATTCAGCAAAATTCAGTTTGCCACATGGAAGAGAGCGTGTGTGGCAACTATCATAGTCATTCAATAAAATTAGTTGCCCTATGTGAAAGCTTGAATGTGGCAACTATGACAGACATTTTCAGTAATTTGTTGCCGCAAAGTAAAACACATTTGTGGCAACTATCACATTTGTTCAGGGAGTTTAGTTGCCACACATTTGTTCACGTTCGGTCATTCTGCCAAGTTCGCCTCGTTCTACAGTTTCAAAACTAAACTAACTAGATCTAGGTTTCAATGGCAACTACTTGACTTCAAAATCACCCTCAAAATTCTCGCATTTAACCGACTGCAAACACAAATTGAACCAATGCGCATCAAAACAAACCGGAGGACACCTCCCAAATCCATGCGCAAGACTAGTGCGTGCCTCCGAACAGGCATAACCGCACCGACGATGCGCCAAGGCTGCGATTTAAACTGCCAGTGCCACCAAAAAGCGGCTAGCAGACAACTTCGGCGTCGGCGGGAACGCCGACGCACCGCCGAATCGCCAGAATCTCTAGGAATCGATCTAAGAATCGAACAGAGAGGGAAAGGGGAAAAATGCAGGAAGGGGTTGCGAGAGATGAAGCGAGCATTACCTTCAACCCGCACGGGTTCCGGCGAAGCCGCTCCGCTCCGACGAGCACCACCAACGGCCGCGAACACCGTCGATTGTTCCGCCTCCGCCGTCGCCTTCTCCTCTCGCCTTCTCCTCCAGTGGTTTCAAGTTCGAGTGGGTTGTGCCAGTAAATGCGTCGCGGGTGAGTAAATGGAACCGTGAGGGAGAGGGTGGAGGGGTGTGCGACGTGTTTGACGTCAATCGCGGTCGGAGCGTGGCGTGCGAGCGCATGGCAGTTCCACCGCACGCCTCTGAGTGGCAACCGCTGACCCCGGGATGGCAACCACCGTGCGGGCGAACTGACTCGCACACCGCACACGAGACTCGTCCTACGTGGCGCCGAAAACCGGCCTGTCTGCTACAAGATTCGTGCGTACCGAAGCCAACGGAGATGCTTGCGTGTGGTCGGGGTGGTGAACGCCCACACGTGTGGGCGTTAACATTTCCGAATATCTGCCACACGTGTGGCATGGATGGGAACCCGCCCGCACGCCTCGTGTGGCATGGACGGGGACCGGCCCGCACAACCACGTCCGCGCGCACAAAAGCACGGCCCGCACGTCCGGTGTGTGGAAACCCCGCCCGCACTACCCCGTCCGGGCCAGAAGACCGGCTACCCGCACGACCCAGCCGTTCCAGGCCTCCGATCCATCCCCTCTCTCGTCTGCCGTCATCGTCCCCCACCTCTCGAACCCCGCCCTTCGTTGCCTACAATCTCTGGTTGCCATGGCAACCAGCGCAGATCCGTAGGGCGCTCCCACCCTAAACCACACCCTAACCCTCCCCACCCCTAGCCCCCCGCTCCAACCCAGCCCTCCAGACACGATCAGCTAAAACCAGGTGAAATTCCCCGATGTCATCCTTCTCTCTCATCCTTAAGGCTGAAAATCTCCCGATCTTGTACTGGGTACATGCTATAGGGGTAGAACTTTGCATGGTTCGGTGTATATTCGCAATTAATGTGCAGAATACACCAGATCTGCCATGTCTTTGCGTTTGAGGTTAACTTAGGTTCCTAGTTTAATTGCCGCAAGTAGTTGGGTACGAAATGGATGAGTAGGAATCCCTAAAAAAGGGAGGAATGACAATTTTGTAATGAAGGGGTGGAAAAAATAATTGCCACTTGTGTATAACGACATTGCCACCTTTCGTTGTCGATGTCGCCACCTATTTTGACCTGTTGCTTGCCATCCCTATCTTCTATGTGCAAGCAGCGAAGAATACAATTCTTGTGGATTATTGATGCCTTCTTGATCATCCAAAGTGATTGAGAACACATCGGAAAGAATCGAGACATGCAAAGGATGAATCACGAAGATGGCGCCGATGCTTGGGGTTCTCAAAGGCGTAAACGCCCCTTGGGATGCATCGAGTATAGTCAACTCATCTCTGCGGGGCCGTTGCTGCCACTACTAGAACAAGATGCAAAGCGAGGTATGATGCGTGATAACAAAAGAAGAGAGCAGTTGCCATCTTCGCAACGATGAAGATGACATTCTACTTATGTCATACACCGCCATTTTTTCGCGAGTTCTTATGACCAAAACACTCTTAGGGGCCCCCGTGGCAAGTTCATCACAAGGCGCTAACACCGACAAATGTACAGGCAACCAACTTCAACTAGCTAGTATGGCTAATCAAGGTAATGCAAAACAAAAAAGAGCACATACCGCTGTGGACATGAAAATGAACATGCAAAAAAGCGCAAAAGGACTCACGAGTTATCACGGATGAAAATGCAGATCCTTCATGCAGCACGTGGCATCAGGCAGCACCCATGTAACGCCATCGACATCATACAGGTGAGTCCATAAAAAAGTGAAGTTGCGGATGCTCAATTAGCGAATAAAGCATAGTTGACAGCTCAATTGCCATGGTGGACATATACAATTGCCATGAATTTAAAACTACACTTGTCATCCCCTGGACAACTGTTGTTGCCATCCTCAGACACTGCAGTTGCCATGGAGAAACAACTGCGATTGCCATGCCGGTGCAACTACATTTGCCATGCCATGGCAGCTGCGATTGCCATGAAGGAACAATCTGCGGTTGCCATACCGATGCAACTACAGTTGCCATGCCGATAAAACTGCGGTTGCCACATCGGGGCAAGCTAGATTGCCGTCTTAGCACAAACTGCATTTGCCATGAATTGACCAACCACTACTATGCTTACAGGTTATTACGCTGGTGGTAACACGGCAAACGTCCCGTGGCAAGCTTGTGAACTTGTGATGGAAAACAACCAAATTGAGCCTTATAAAATGGTTGATGACCAAACAGTGAGAGTCTATCCTTGCCATAACCATGTTTGTGGAGAAAGGGTGATATACGTTGTCAAATTGCGAAAAATTCAAATTATTAGTAACTTGGAAATTGATTTTTTATCATCCAAATAGTCCTCTTGAAACTTTAATTAAACCCTCTTACTAAGCAAACTGTAGAATACACTTCGAAGCCTACAAAAAATATTCCACGGCATATTTTCAGAAAATCGTAACTCGTGGGGGATCACTGAAGACAATGGAGTTTTTTTGTTCTTGGAACATTAATGATTTCTATCAGCCTGGGACTAGAGCGACACTCTTAGCACCGAAACCAGCATAATGGAACATATTCCACGTTGTTGGGGAGAATATCACAAGGAATATTTAATGGAAACCGGTAAAAACCACGTGGAAAAAGATTACATTTTCCAAAAACATTTTTTGAAACCAATGAGTATATTTTAAACTCAGGAATATTTTCTAAAATTCACATTTTTTAAATTTTGCAATATTTAAAAAAAATCATTTGAACATCTTTTAATTAAACTAACCATTTATAAAAGCGTTATAGTGCTTTGGAGATTGTGGGGTCACTTGCAGATTGTGTGTTGTTTAGTTTTATTTCTTTTTATTTTTCGTGCACAGTTTAATTCATGAGCACTTACTAAAATTTGTGAATATTAAAATACAAAATATTTTATAATTTTTTCGGTAATATTTTTTAATTCATTGATATTAACTATCATTGATATTTGTGATTATTTTTTGAAATCCATAAATATATTTTAATTCACGAGTGTTTTCTAAAATTCATGGGTTTTATAATTCACAATAACTTTTAAAATCCTTGAACATCTTTTAGTTAAACTAACTTTTTTAAATATAAAAAATGATAGCCAAATTTTCCTAGCTAGCAGTGGGGTGAGTGAAAAAAAATTAGCTGTGTTCCGGCTAGCACCGAGGATGAATGTGTAAAGACACCAACAACCACGTATCAAACAACTCCAGTATCCTCCGGAACCATTATTGTTTCCAACAGCAACCCGACGCGTTATACAAACGAAACACACACCGCCAGAACATATCTATACCTACAAAAGACAAGAATGTTTGCAAGGAGTTGAACTGGTGACCTCCTTGTCATGTAACTATTGTGCTACCTTTTTGCAAAAAGAAAAAAGAAAGAAAACTATTGTGCTACCAGCTGAGCTATCCGAGTTAAGGTTGCTTCAACTATTAATTAGTCCTACCTCGCCCCTTACATCCAATCCTACCAATTTATATAGGCTTTTGAGGTTCCCGGGTATCGAGCCATCTCGAAATCAATAAGTGAAGGGTTAAAATTGAGTTCGAGTGGTCCACAGAGGATTTCAATTGATGTTGCAACGTGCAACCAACAGGCAGAAAGAGAAACAAGAAAGGCAATGATTTGAGAAGGAATTGAGACAGGATAATAAGGAAAGCAGTCCATTGCCTGCCTCAACATGACAAAGAAATAAGGAAGCTAATTTAGAAAGAAACTGAGACAGGGAAATAAGGAAAGCAGTCCATGCCTGCTAATGTAACCTCAACGTGACTGAGAAATAAGCAACAAAAAAGAAACATTGGGAGCACCCTTGCTGGATTATAACATGCACATTGAGAATTACACGGTGACTCCAATTAAAACGGGATTATGGGCCTCTATATATATTGGGAGCTTTACCTCCCCTAATCAATACCATTGCATTTTGATCAATTCTTTCTACTATAAGCCGGTTATCCCTAATTGTGGCGTTTAATCCTTTTTTGTGGCGTTTAATCAACGCAAGGGCAAGCTTCACCAGATAGGCGGGAGGAGCACCCGCATGCGCACCTCCCTGTACGCTGACGACGCCGTAATCTTTGTGGCTCCCTTCAAGGAGGACGTTCAACAGTTTACCTCCCTGCTGGAGGGCTTTGGTAAGGTCACCGGCCTTGTGACAAATTTGGAGAAAAGCTTGGTGGCCCCTATTCGCTGTGATGGCCTCAATCTTGACGACATCCTTGAGTGCTTCCCGGCTACTCGCGCCGCCTTCCCGCTGAGATATCTTGGGCTGCCTCTTTCGGTCCATCGTTTGCGGAAGGTCGATCTGAAGGAAATATGCCCTAGAGGCAATAATAAAGTTATTATTTATTTCCTTATTTCATGATAAATGTTTATTATTCATGCTAGAATTGTATTAACCGGAAACATAATACATGTGTGAATACATAGACAAACATAGTGTCACTAGTATGCCTCTACTTGACTAGCTCGTTGAATCAAAGATGGTTAAGTTTCCTAGCCATAGACATGAGTTGTCATTTGATTAACGGGATCACATCATTAGGAGAATGATGTGATTGACATGACCCATTCCGTTAGCCTAGCACTTGATCGTTTAGTATGCTGCTATTGCTTTCTTCATGACTTATACATGTTCACGTAACTATGAGATTATGCAACTCCGTTTACGGAGGAACACTTTGGTGCTACCAAACGTCACAACGAATGGGTGATTATAAAGGAGTACTACAGGTGTCTCCAAAGGTACATGTTGGGTTGGCGTATTTCGATATTAGGTTTTGTCACTCCGATTGTCGGAGAGGTATCTCTGGGCCCTCTCGGTAATGCACATCACATAAGCCTTGCAAGCATTGCAACTAATAAGTTAGTTGTAAGATGATGTATTACGGAACGAGTAAAGAGACTTGTCAGTGACGAGATTGAACTAGGTATTGGATACCGACGATCAAATCTCGGGCAAGTAACATACCGATGACAAAGGGAACAACGTATGTTGTTATGCGGTTTGACCGATAAAGATCTTCGTAGAATATGTAGGAGCCAATATGGGCATCCAGGTCCCGCTATTGGTTATTGACCGAGAATAGTTCTAGGTCATGTCTACATAGTTCTCGAACCCGTAGGGTCCGCACGCTTAAGGTTTCGGCGATGTTATATTATGAGTTTATGAGTTTTGATGTACCGAAGGAGTTCGGAGTCCCGGATGAGATCGGGGACATGACGAGGAGTCTCGAAATGGTCGAGACGTAAAGATCGATATATTGGACGACTATATTCGGAGTTGGAAAGGTTCGAATGATTCGGTATTTTTCGGATCCGGAGAGTTACGAGAATTCGCCGGGAGAAGTATTGGGCCTTATTGGGCCCCTGGGAAAGAGAGAGGGCTGCCTAGGGCAGGCGCGCCCCCATGGCCTAGTCCGAATTGGACTAAGGGAGAGGCCGCACCCTTCCTTCCTTCCTTCTCTCTTCCCTTACTTGTCTCCTACTCCTAATACATGGAAGGACTCCTAGTTGGACTAGGAAGGGGAATCCTACTCCGGTGGGAGTAGGACTCCCATGGCGCGCCCTACTAGGGCCGCCTCCTCCTCCCTCCCTCCTTTATATACGGGGGCAGGGGGCACCCCATGGACACACAAGTTGATCTACGGATCGTTCCTTAGCCGTGTGCGGTGCCCCCCTCCACCATATTCCACTTGGTCATATCGTCGCGGAGCTTAGCGAAGCCCTGCGCCGTGAAGTCATATCGTCGCGGAGCTTAAGCGAAGCCCCGCGCCGGTGAAGTCATATCGTCGCGGAGCTTAGGCGAAGCCCTGCGTCGGTGGAGCATCATCATCGTCACCACGCCGTCGTCTTGTGGAACTCATCCCCGACGCTTTGCTGGATCGGAGCCCGGGATCGTCATCGAGCTGAGCGTGTGCTGAACTCGGAGGTGCCGTGCGTTCGGTACTTGGATCGGTCGGATCGTGAAGACGACGACTACATCAACAGCGTTGTTATAACGCTTCCGCTTACGGTCTACGAGGGTACGTGGACATACACTCTCCCCTCTCGTTGCTATGCCATCACCATGGTCTTGCGTGTGCGTAGATTTTTTTTTTGAAATTACTACGTTCCTCAACAGTGGCATCCGAGCCTGGTTTTATGCGTTGATGTCATATGCACGAGTAGAACACAAGTGAGTTGTGGGCGATATAAGTCATACTGCTTACCAGCATGTCATACTTTGGTTCAGCGGTATTGTGAGATGAAGCGGCCCGGACCGACATTACGCGTACGCTTACGCGAGACTGGTTTCACCGCTTCGAGCACTCGTTGCTTAAAGGTGACTGGCAGGTGTCTGTTTCTCTCACTTTAGTTGAACCGAGTGTGGCTACGCCCGGTCCTTGCGAAGGTTAAAACAACACCAACTTGACAAACTATCGTTGTGGTTTTGATGCGTAGGTAAGAACGGTTCTTGCTTAGCCCGTAGCAGCCACGTAAAACTTGCAACAACAAAGTAGAGGACGTCTAACTTGTTTTTGCAGGGCATGTTGTGATGTGATATGGTCAAGACGTGATGCTATATTTATTGTATGAGATGATCATGTTTTGTAACCGAAGTTGTCGGCAACTGGCAGGAGCCATATGGTTGTCGCTTTATTGTATGAAATGCAAAAGCCATGTAATTGCTTTACTTTATCACTAAGCAGTAGCGATAGTCGTAGAAGCAATAGTTGGCGATACGACAACGATGCTACGATGGAGATCAAGGTGTCGCGCCGGTGACAATGGTGATCATGACGGTGCTTCGGAGATGGAGATCACAAGCACAAGATGATGATGGCCATATCATATCACTTATATTGATTGCATGTGATGTTTATCCTTTATGCATCTTATCTTGCTTTGATTGACGGTAGCATTATAAGATGATCTCTCACTAAAATTATCAAGAAGTGTTCTCCCTGAGTATGCACCGTTGCGAAAGTTCTTCGTCTTTGAGACACCACGTGATGATCGGGTGTGATAGGCTCTACGTTCAAATACAACGGGTGCAAAACAGTTGCGCACGCGGAATACTCAGGTTAAACTTGACGAGCCTAGCATATAACAGATATGGCCTCGGAACACGGAGACCGAAAGGTCAAGCGTGAATCATATAGTAGATATGATCAACATATTGATGTTCACTGTTGAAACTACTCCATCTCACGTGACGATCGGACATGGTGTAGTTGATATGGATCACGTAATCACTTAGAGGATTAGAGGGATGTCTATCTAAGTGGGAGTTCTTAAGTAATATGATTAATTGAACTTCAATTTATCATGAACTTAGTCCTGGTAGTATTCTGCAAAATTATGTTGTAGATCAATAGCTCGCGTTGTTGCTTTCATATGTTTGTTTTGATATGTTCCTAGAGAAATTATGTTGAAAGATGTTAGTAGCAATGATGCGGATTGGATCCGTGATCTGAGGTTTATCCTCATTGCTGCATAGAAGAATTATGTCCTTAATGCACCGCTAGGTGACAGACCTATTGCAGGAGCAAATGCAGACGTTATGAGCGTTTGGCTAGCTCAATATGATGACTACTTGATAGTTTAGTGCACCATACTTAACGGCTTAGAATCGGGACTTCAAAGGCGTTTTGAGCGTCATGGACCATATGAGATGTTCCGGGCATTGAAGTTAATATTTCAAGCAAATACCGAGTTGAGAGATATGAAGTCTCCAACAAGTTCTATAGCTAAAAGATGGAGGAGAATCACTCAACTAGTGAGCATGTGCTCAGATTGTGCAGGTACTTCAATCGCTTGAATCAAGTGGGAGTTAATCTTCCAGATAAGATAGTGATTGACAGAATTCTCTAGTCACCATCACTAAGTTACTAGAACTTCGTGATGAACTATAGTATGCAAGGGATGATGAAAACAATTCCCAAGCTCTTCGCGATGCTAAAATCGGCGAAGGTAGAAATCAAGAAAAACATCAAGTGTTGATGGTTGACAAGACCACTAGTCTCAAGGAAAAGGGCAAAGGAAGAAGGGAACTTCAAGAAGAACGGCAAGCAAGTTGCTACTCGAGTGAAGAAGCCCAAGTCTGGACCTAAGCCTGAGACTAAGTGCTTTTGCTGCAATGGAACTGGTCACTGGAAGCGGAACTACCCCAAGTATTTGGTGGATAAGAAGGATGGCAAAGTGAACAAAGGTATATTTGATATACAGATTATTGATGTGTATTTTACTAGTGTTCATAGCAACCCCTCAAGTATTTGATACTGGTTCGGTTGCTAAAGAGTAGTAACTTCAAGCGGAGTTGCAGAATGAAGCGAGAAACTAGTTGAAGGGAAGTGACAATGAGTGTTGGAAGTAGTTCCAGGATTGATATGATCATCATCGCACACTCCCTATACTTTCAGGATTAGTGTTAAACCTAAATAAATTTATTTGGCGTTTGCGTTGAGCATAAATATGATTTGATCATGTTCATTGTAATACGGTTATTCATTTAAAGTCAAAGAATAATTGTTGTTCTGTTTAAATGAATAAAACCTTCAATGGTCATACACCCAATGAAAATAGTTTGTTGGATCTCGATAGTAGTGATACACATATTCATAATATTGATGCCAAAAGATGCAACGTTAATAATGATAGTGCAACTTATTTGTGGCACTGCCGTTTGGGTCATATCGGTGTAAAGCGCATGAAGAAACTCCATGCTGATGGGTTTTTGGAATCACTTGATTATGAATCATTTGATGCTTGCGAACCGTGCCTTTTGGGCAAGATGACTGAAACTCCGTTGTTCGGAACAATGGAACGAGATACTGACTTATTGGAGATAATACATACCGATGTATGCGATCCAATGAGTGTTGATGCTCGTGGCAAGTATCGTTATTTTCTAACCTTCACAAGATGATTTGAGCAGATATGGGTATATCTTCTTGATGAAACATAAGTCTGAAATAGTTGAAAAGTTCAAAGAATTTCAGAGTGAAGTAGAAAATCATCGTAACAAGAAAATAAAGTTACTGCGATGTGATCGTGGAGATGAATATTTAAGTTACGAGTTTGGTCTTCAACTAAAACAAAGTGGAATAGTTTCACAGCTCATGCCACCCGGAACACCACAACGTTATGGTGTGTCCGAACGTCGTAACCGTACTTTATTTTGATATGGTGCGATCAATGATGTCTCTTACCGATTTACCAATATCGTTTTGGGGTTATGCATTAGAGACAGCTGCATTCACGTTTAATAGGGCACCATCTAAATCCGTTGAGATGACACCGTATGAACTATGGTTTAGCAGTAAACCTAAGCTGTCGTTTCTTAAAGTTTGAGGTTGCAATGCTTATGTAAAAAAGTTTTCACCTGATAAGCTCGAACCCAAATCGGAGAAGTGCGTCTTCATAGAATACCCAAAGGAAACTATTGGGTACACCTTCTATCACAGGTCTAAAGGCAAAACATTCGTTGCTAAGATGGATCCTTTCTAGAGAAGGAGTTTTCTCTCGAAAGAAGTGAGTGGGAGGAAAGTAGAACTTGATAAGGTAATTGTACCTTCTCCCTTATTGGAAAGTAGTTCATCACAGAAATCAGTTTCAAGTGATTCCTACACCAATTAGTAAGGAAGTTAATGATGATGATCATGAAACTTCAGATCAAGTTGCTACCAAACCTCGAGGTCTTCGGAGTAAGATCCGCACCAGAGTGGTATCGTAATCATGTTCTGGAAGTCATGTTACTAGACCATGATGAACCTACGAAATATGAGGAAGCGATGGTGAGCCCAGATTCCGCGAAATGGCTTGAGGCCATGAAATCTGAGATGGGATCCATATATGAGAACAAAGTGTGGACTTTGATGGAGTTGCCCGATGATCGGCAAGCCATATTATATAAATGGATCTTCAAGAGGAAGACAGATGCTGATAGTAGTATTACTATCTACGAAGCTCGACTTGTCGCAGAAAGGTTTTCAACAAGTTCAAGGTGTTGACTACAATGAGATTTTCTCAACTGTAGCGATGCTTAAGTCTGTCCGAATCATGTTAGCAATTGCCACATTTTATGAAATCTGGCAAATGGATGTCAAAACTACATTCTTTAATGGATTTATTAAAGAAGAGTTGTATATGATGCAACCAGAAGGTTTTGTCAATCCTAAAGGATCTAACAAAATGTGCAAGCTCCAGCGATCCATCTATGGACTGGTGCAAGCATCTCGGAGTTGGAATAAACGCTTTGATAGTGTGATCAAAGCATATGGTTTTATCTGAGACTTTTGGAGAAGCCTGTATTTACAAGAAAGTGAGTGGGAGCACTACAACATTTCGATAATTATATGTGAATGACATATTGTTGATCGGAAATAATGTAGAATTATTCTACAAAGCATAAAGGAGTATTTGAAAGGAGTTTTTCAAAGAAGGACCTCGGTGAAGCTGCGTACAAATTGAGCATCAAGATCTATTGAGATAGATCAAAACGCTTGATAAGTTTTTCAATAAGTACATACCTTGTCAAGATTTTGAAGTAGTTCAAAATGGAGCAGTCAAAGAAAAGTTCTTGCTGTGTTGCAAAGGTGTGAAATTGAGTAAGACTCAAATCCCGACCACATCGAGAAAATAGAAAAGAGAATGAAAGTCATTCCCTATGCCTCATCATAGGTTCTATAAAGTATGCTATGCTATGTACCGGACCTATTGTATACCTTGCTCTGAATTTGGCAAGGAGTACAATAGTGATCTAGGAGTAGATCTTTGGACATTGGTCAAGAACATCCTTAGTGAGGACTAAGGAAATATTTCTCAATTATGGAGGTGATAAAAGAGCCCGTCGTAAAGAGTTACATCGATGCAAGCTTTATACACTGATCCAGATGACTCTAAGTCTCAATCTGGATACATATTGTAAGTGGGAGCAATTAGCTAGAGTAGCCCCGTGCAGAGCATTGTAGACATAGAATATTTGCAAAATACATACGGCTCTGAATGTGATGAGACCGTTGACTAAGCTTCTCTCACGAGCAAAACATGATCATCCCTTAGTACTCTTTGGGTGTTAATCACATAGCGATGTGAACTAGATTATTGACTCTAGTAAACCCTTTGGGTGTTGGTCACATGACGATGTGAACTATGGGTGTTAATCACATACAGATGTGAATATTAGTGTTGAATCACATGATGATGTGAACTAGATTATTGACTCTAGTGCAAGTGGGAGACTGAAGGAAATATGCCCTAGAGGCAATAATAAAGTTATTATTTATTTCCTTATTTCATGATAAATGTTTATTATTCATGCTAGAATTGTATTAAGCGGAAACATAATACATGTGTGAATACATAGACAAACATAGTGTCACTAGTATGCCTCTACTTGACTAGCTCGTTGAATCAAAGATGGTTAAGTTTCCTAGCCATAGACATGAGTTGTCATTTGATTAACGGGATCACATCATTAGGAGAATGATGTGATTGACATGACCCATTCCGTTAGCCAAGCACTTGATCGTTTAGTATGCTGCTATTGCTTTCTTCATGACTTATACATGTTCCTGTAACTATGAGATTATGCAACTCCCGTTTACCGGAGGAACACTTTGGGTGCTACCAAACGTCACAACGTAACTGGGTGATTATAAAGGAGTACTACAGGTGTCTCCAAAGGTACATGTTGGGTTGGCGATTTGAGATTAGGTTTTGTCACTCCGATTGTCGGAGAGGTATCTCTGGGCCCTCTCGGTAATGCACATCACATAAGCCTTGCAAGCATTGCAACTAATAAGTTAGTTGTAAGATGATGTATTACGGAACGAGTAAAGAGACTTGTCAGTGACGAGATTGAACTAGGTATTGGATACCGACGATCGAATCTCGGGCAAGTAACATACCGATGACAAAGGGAACAACGTATGTTGTTATGCGGTTTGACCGATAAAGATCTTCGTAGAATATGTAGGAGCCAATATGGGCATCCAGGTCCCGCTATTGGTTATTGACCGAGAATAGTTCTAGGTCATGTCTACATAGTTCTCGAACCCGTAGGGTCCGCACGCTTAAGGTTTCGATGATGCGGTTATATTATGAGTTTATGAGTTTTGATGTACCGAAGGAGTTCGAGTCCGGATGAGATCGGGGACATGACGAGGAGTCTCGAAATGGTCGAGAAGTAAAGATCGATATATTGGACGACTATATTCGGAGTTCGGAAAGGTTCGAATGATTCGGTATTTTTTGAGTACCGGAGAGTTACGGAATTCGCCGGGAGAAGTATTGGGCCTTATTGGGCTCCAGGAAAGAGAGAGGGCTGCCTAGGGCAGGCGCGCGCCCCATGGCCTAGTCCGAATTGGACTAAGGGAGAGGCCGCACCCTTCCTTCCTTCCCTTCTCTCTTTCCCTTACTTGTCTCCTACTCCTAATACATGGAAGGACTCCTAGTTGGACTAGGAAAGGGGGAATCCTACTCCCGGTGGGAGTAGGACTCCCCATGGCGCGCCCCTACTAGGGCCGGCCTCCTCCTCCCTCCCTCCTTTATATACGGGGGCAGGGGCACTCCATGGACACACAAGTTGATCTACGGATCGTTCCTTAGCCGTGCGGTGCCCCCTCCACCATATTCCACTTCGGTCATATCGTCGCGGAGCTTAGGCGAAGCCCTGCACCGTGAAGTCATATCGTCGCGGAGCTTAGCGAAGCCCCGCGCCGGTGAAGTCATATCGTCATGAGCTTAGGCGAAGCCCCGCGTCGGTGGAGCATCATCATCGTCACCACGCCGTCGTCTTGACGGAACTCATCCCGACGCTTTGCTGGATCGGAGCCCGGGATCGCCATCGAGCTGAGCGTGTGCTAAACTCGGAGGTGCCGTGCGTTCGGTACTTGGATCGGCCGGATCGTGAAGACGTACGACTACATCAACCGCGTTGTTATAACGCTTCCGCTTACGGTCTACGAGGGTACGTGGACATACACTCTCCCCTCTCGTTGCTATGCCATCACCATGGTCTTGCGTGTGCGTAGATTTTTTTTTTGAAATTACTACGTTCCCCAACACGATCTCCAACACCTCCTGGACAAGGCTGCTGGGAAGCTGGTGCCTTGGCAGGGTCGGCTCATCACGACTGTGGGAAGGGCTGAGCTCGTCAAGTCCGTGCTTTCCTCCCTGGCCACCTTCCATGCCACGACGCTCAAACTTCCGGAGGGTACTATCTCTGACTTTGTGGGCATTGAGAGAGCTTTCCTCTGGGCTGGTTCGGATAAGGTCTCCGGCGGCCAGTGCAAAGTCAGCTGGAAACTCGTGTGTAGACCAAAGAGGCTTGATGGGCTGGGTATCCTGGATATTCGTATGTATGCCCGGGCTCTGAGGTTGCGATGGCTTTGGTATGAGTGGAAGGAGCCGCACAGGGCATGGGTGGGCATCGAAAACCCATGCGACATCACTGACAGAGATCTATTCTATGCTGCCACGACGATCTATGTCGGCAACGGTAGGCTGGCACGCTTCTGGCTCTCCCCCTGGCTAGATGGAATGAAGCCCAAGGACATTGCACCGGCCATTTTCGCAATCTCTGCCAACAAGAACAAGTCTGTGCGAGAAGCCTTGCTTGAAAACCATTGGATACAATGGATCAACATGTCCGGAGGTCTCTTGGTGGAACACATTGAACAGTTCTGCGCCCTTTGGGGGAAGCTCACTACGGTACACCTACAGGACGACATACCCGATGATATCAAGTGGAACCTCACCGCCGATGGTATCTATTCCTCGGCCTCGGCCTATAAGGCCCAATTCGAAGGTGCGATCGCCTCCAACATGACCACGGTGGTATAGAAGAGGGTGGCCCAACTGCAATTTGTGTCAACTTTGCAAGAGGGAGCCAGAGACTGCAGCTCATCTTCTCTTCCAATGCAGGTTCTCTGCCCGCATTTGGAATGCAATAAGAGCTTGGGTGGATGCCCCCGAACTGGATGTGGCGGCCTGGAGCGGGATCCCCACGGTCAAAGAGTGGTGGTCGGCAGTGGTCCTTAGGCGTGGACATAGGAGGAAGGCGATTTCATCACTCATCATGCTTGTTACTTGGGAAGTGTGGAAAGAGAGAAACGCGAGGGTGTTCCAGCATGTATGTAGGTTGCCAAGCGTGTTGGTCGAGGCTATTAAAGCGGAGGCGAGGCTCTGGATTATCACAGGGGCGAAGCATTTGGGTTCTTTGATGCCGCGAGAGTAGATTTGTATTTTATTTACATTTGTGTGAGGTGTAATGGCCCTCTGCAGACTTTGTTATTTCCCTTCTTTTTAATGAGATGAGGTAAAGCTTTTGCCTCCGTTTCAAAAAAAAAAAATCCTTTTTTTTAAAAACATTATGGTGTTTACTCATTAGCGAAGCACGACCCACAAGTTAGACAATGCATAACCTTCTTCATGTTCGGGATATTTGACTATACTTATTGTTTAAAAAAAACAATAATAATTGGATTAGGAGTGCTGGAGTGCGATGAATTTTTATTACGTTGCAATGCATGACGTTGATGTGTTTTTTAATTTTTAATATTCCTGATGTTCTTTATACTGTCATGATGTTTGATAAATAGATCAAACATTTTTCCATAAAGGAATGTTGTCAATTAGATCAATCCTATACCTAAATAGTTGATTCCCGATAACTCCAATTCTCTCAACATGCAATTATGCATCTCATCATGTCACAATGCATGGAAAAACTGTACTATGCATGCTACTCATATTCAATATCCACTGACTGTTAGAATAAATCAAATACAGTACATATGTTTTCAATTTCAATTACATATTATTTGTCTAAATACCAATGTTTCATGACATCATTTTCACTGAAATATTGCATCCAATTCCCACAACAACGCGTGAGGTATTTACTTCAAATCATACCCATATCCTAAGCTCCATGTCGTGATCCTTAAATGATGCACCATTGTCCCGTGACATAGTTCCTTGATCAGGCCAACCGTGGTTCATAAAATTTTTGTTTTCCGTCGCGACGCATGATTATTTGTGCTAATTTTTCTTTAAACCGGAGATATATATATAGACATATATATGTAGCTAATGTAACCTTTTCGTCGTCATCGCAGGCCATCTAGTTGTGAGATGGAGGGTGCGTCTTCGGAGGAACGTAGTCGACTCCGATGTCGACCGCATCGCTCTCCAGCTGATCATCGGTGATCAGATCCGACGATCCTCCCTCACTGCCGACGGCATCGCCGCCTCCTGCAGCTTCCTTATCCCCGCTGTCGTCCCCTGGTGGCGGCGGCATCACCATGTCCTGCTCGGCCGGCGGCACACTGCCCTCCTGGACGGCGTCCCTGGCCAGCGTCACACCCGGCTGCGGCGACGGAGAAGGCCCCTGCTGCTGTTGCATCGCTATCGTGCCTCGCACATGCTCTTGGTCGTGGGAGGAGGAGGACGCCGACGAGTGCTGCTGCTGTATCAAGCCATCAGCCATGTAAATTACGCAATGCACGAACAGATTAGCGTACTAGGAAGGAAGGAGCACGCCTGCATTGCATACACCCAGAGATTGAAGTGAATGCACATGCATGTACTTTCGTTCCTACCATTGGGGCGCGGAGAAGGCGACGGTACGTCGTCATCGTCGACGATGCAGGGGCCGCGGGGACGCGGCCGGCCGTGGGGAGGACGAGGCGGTGGTTCCGGCTGCTGGCCTCGCAGACGGAGGAAGAGAGGTGGAGGAAGACGAGGAGGTAAACCAAGAGCATAGCTGCCGCGCGAGACGGTCTTGGTTTAGTCCTCCCTTGTTCTGCACGGGTTTCTGGTCTTCTTCTTGGATCTTTTATACGTTCTGTGTTTGGAGTTGGGACGTGAAGTGATGACTTTTGATTTGAAGGGTTTGGAGGAGGAGACGTATTTGTAGTGGTTTAGGGAGTCAGGAATCAATTTAATGCTAGCTGTGTCTGTGTGGATTCATGGGACACCTACGATTCGTACCTCCATGCACGAGAAAAACAAAGCTTCCCCACGGCGGCCGTGTTAAGAGCATCTACAAATAGGACCATACCCGCCCAAACGTCCGGACGGGCTATCCAACCGCACTGTTTAAAACCGGCTCAAACGCCCGGATTGACTAGCTGTGCTCATATCCGACTCATATCTGGGCGAATATGGAAGGCCTGGACGCGCCCAGGCACCGCCACCATATTGGACCGGCCCGCTCTGGCCCACCTGCCCTCACCACCGTCCCAGAAAACCCCACCCGATGGGACGAACCCTAGGCACTCTCAGTCCTTTCGCCCTCTCCGCTCCCCTCCGTCTTCTCCACTTCTCTCGCAATCTCGTTGCCTCATCCATCATGGCCAATCCGGCCACGATTTCAGCAGCGAGACCGATCCCATGGACTGGGACATCCTTGTGAAGGAGGAAGCCGACTCCGGTTGCGACTCACCAGACGATGAGGAGCTCGCAACTGGATAGCGTTGGGAGCTCGAGCTTCGTCAGGTCCGCCGCCTGCTCCTCCGGGTCCCACTGCAGCAATGCAGGCCGCGGTCGCCCACCCCACGCTCGCCAGTCCCACTTCGCGCCGCTCCAGATCTGGGGCAGGGCGGCCGTCTCCCATTCCCCTCCAGCGCTAGCACCGCCTGAGTATTGCCGGGTGCTCGTGCATGCGGCTCCCATGAAGATGCGCACACCGGAGTCGGAGGCGAAGGCACCCCGACGTGAGTGGCACCACAAGCACGGGCGACAACAATGAGGACCTACACGAATGCATACATGCAGGAAATGGACCCTCACGTTGCCGACCACAAGGGCAAGGGCCCGATCAAGAAGTGGTGAACTCCAGCCGCCCGCCAATGCTATCTTTATATTTTTAGTTGTTTTACTTTTGTTTTAGGTTGAATTCGGACTTCGCCGGCCCTTTTGGATGGACTAATGCGATGTCTGATATCCGAGTTACTAAGCTTTTATTCTATCTCTATGATCTACGTACCATGCATGGGTTTGTATGAAACTAGATGATTATGCATGGGTTTGTATGAAACTAGATGATTCTCCGTGTGTTGATGTGGAAATATTAAGAGACATGTAGCCACAAAATATTATTAGTGCATCCTAACATTTATTTTGGTAACTTAGCAACTTAAGTGTTCGAGAAATTTCGAAATACGTTGAATTAATTTTTCTAATAAAAGATATTTCAAGTTAGACTATCAAGTTAATATATGGTATTCCTTCTTTTTCATTTCAACGGATGCATCTCCGAAAAGTCTTGCAACATGCTATTTCTTAAGCTTGCGTTGGTTTTTCCCTCGAAGAGAAAAAGATGATGCAACAGAGTAGAGATAAATATTTCCATCAGTTTGAGAACCAAGGTATCAATCCAGTAGGAGAATAACGCACAAATCACCAATACCCGCACAAACAATCAAACACTTTCACCCAACGCGATAAAGGGGTTGTTAATCCCTTCACGGTCACTTAGAAAGGTGATATCTGATGGAGATAGATAAATAAAACTAAACAAAAGATAAAACATTTTTGGGTTTTTTGTTGTATAGATCTGAAAGTAAAGATTGCAAAATAGTAGGTCGGAAACTAATATGATGAAAAATAGACCCGGGGGTCATATGCTGCACTAGAGGCTTCTCTCTTGAAGGCAAATAATACGGTGGGTGAACACATTACTGTCAAGCAATTAATAGAAAAGCGCAAAGTTATGACGATATCCAAGGCAATGATTATGTAATATAGGCATCACGTCCGTGTCAAGTAGACCGACTCCTGCCTGCATATACTATTATTGCTCCACACATCGACCGACTCCTGCATGCATCTAGAGTATTAAGTTCACGAAGAACAGAGTAACGCTTTAAGTAACCTGACATGATGTAGAGGGATAAACTCAAGGAATATGATGTAAACCCCATCTTTTTATCCCCGATGTCAACAATACAATACGTGCCTTGCTGCCCCTACTGTCACTGGGAGAGGATACCACAAGATTGGACCCAAAGCTAAGCACTTGTCCCATTGCAAGAAAAACCAATCTAGTAGGCCAAACTAAACCGATAGTTCAAAGAGAATTACAAAGGTATCAAATCATGCATATAAGAATTCAGAGAAGATTCAAATAATATTCATAGATAAGCCGATCATAAATCCACAATTCATCGGATCTCGAAAAACACACCGCAAAAGAAGATTACGTCGGATAGATCTCCAAGAACATCGAGGAGAACATGGTATTGCGAATCAAAGAGAGAGAAGAAGCCATCTAGCTACTAGCTATGGACCCGTAGGTCTGAGGTAAACTACTCACGCTTCATCGAAATGACAATAGGGTTGATGTAGATGCCCTTCGTGATCGAATCCCCCTCCGGCAGGATGCCGGAAAAGGCCCCAAGATGGGATCTCACGGGAACAGAAGGTTGCGGCGGTGGAGAAGTGTTTTCGTGGATGCTTCTGGTGGTTTGGGAATATATGTGAATATATAGGAGGTAGAGCTACGTCAGGGGAGTCCCGAGGGGCCCACAAGGTAGGGGGCGTGCCCTACCCCCCTAGGCGCGCCCTCCACCCTTATGGCCGTCTCGTGGCTCTTCTGACTTGATCTCCAAGTCTCCTGGGTGTCTTCTGGTCCACGAAAAATCATCACGAAGGTTTTATTCCGTTTGGACCCCTTTTGGCATTCGTTTTTCGTGAAGCTAAAAAACAAGGAAAAAACAGAAACCGGCACTGTGCTCTAGGTTAATAGGTTAGTCCCAAAAATAATGTAAAATAATGTATTAATGCATATAAAACATCCAAACCATATACTATAATAGCATGAAACAATAAAAAAATTATAGATACATTGGAGACGTATCATAGCATTGTAGAGTTTTACATTTAAAAATGCTTTTGTATTTGTGAATAGATGACACACCAACAAATACTTGTATGCATGTATTTCCTTCTTCAATTCATATTTTCACTCTTTAATACATCCTAACGATCAATATCTACAGCCAATTCCAGTCATTTTTTTCATACCACATGAATAAGATGACATACTAATGACATGAGTTTGTGTAAGATGTATGATGTGGATAATTACATGACTAATTATGATGCGATGGACATGTATGACATGCATAACTTGGTGAGGCGAGAGAGTACATGTTTTTAAATAATAATTAAAGGTAATGAATGTGATGCATGGCTGAAAAATTATGCTGGTGGTTGCTGGCATTGCACGCTTGATGAGGTAAAAGGCCGCATGTTGAGAGAATTACTTGTAGTGGAGTTGAACTATTTAAGAATACTAGGGTTCCGACTTTTGGGGATTGTGGTTGTGGAGGGAGCAAATTGGCTTTTGTCCGGGCACTGCCAACGGACACGCATGGACACGCCCGCGGGCGTATAGGGCAGCGAAATAGCTAATTGTGTTTGTAGATGTTCTAATGTACTTCAGTGATTGCTCCGGACGTTTGGCTAGACATGAGGGATTTCGACAATAATACTACATACATCATGTTTTACATGCATTTTTCAGATCTTTCCTAACTAAATTCCCTCCCCCCTAATTTTTTCGGGTTGGCCCCTTCTTCCCCTATTTTCCAATCGTAAACCTCCATCAGTGACCTTCGGTCAACTCTGTATAAAAGATCCCTGTGCGTGTAGCACGCCTCTGGATTTCTGGACCACAACCGAAGAGCGCCAAGATTAGCTAAAAGTGCACGCGGCGTTCGTGAGCTTTTGGGCAACTATACAACTTAGAGCAACTAACACTACAAAATGTCGGCTATTTATTGACGTTTCACTCACTACTGCAGGAATGTCCTAACGCGACACATGTATAGCAGACCAATCGACCAAACTATGTGCGATGTATGAATCACAAACAGTACGGTAATAAAATCGTCACCAATAAAACGAACTATGTGCGATGACTGATCTATTAAGCACGATTCAGAATAGAGCTGCGTGTGCGAATCGTGACATGCAGTTGATCCATATGAACTGTTTGTGAGGAGCCAAAACAACAGAAACAGTTAGCCAGATCAAGGCGTGTGCGATAAACTGTATACATGTCACTCAGATGAATTGTTTGCGATGATCCAGAAGAACACAAACGATGTCTACGATGTTGACATAGATGAACATGTGATGTAGGCTGGAAACCCTAGGGCTGATCTTTCACGATGGAGCGGATCCTACGAAGAACACAAGGGGAAAACACGAGAGAAATCACTCAAACCAACAAGATTCGGTCACACATATGCTAGATCCTCGAAACACAAAGAGATACACAATCCAGATCCAACAAAGGACGATACATAGGGTAACTAGTTCTTCTCCGTGAGGAGGTCTTGAGGTCTTCCCGTTAGGGGTCTTGAATCCGCTTGGGGAATCTTCTCCGTAGAGGTCGTGAACTCTGATGGAGAAGTAACCAAGTGGATGAGCAAAGCTCTATCTCTAAATTGATCTAATCCTTTGCTGACCCTAGAAAGAGGGAGGAGGAGGAGTATATATAGTCTAGGTGGGCAAAGTGGTACATGGGCCTCGACCCTTTACTGTGCGCAGACAGACGGGGCTGGATGTGCGGGCCTTCATGAGGGGTCGGATGTCCAGGCTGGCGGGGTCGGCCTCGGTGCTCTCTGGATAGGCGGTGTCTGGATTTCCGGGCTAGAGACCGGATTTCCGGGTCGGGGCCGGATGTCCAGGCCCTGTAGACTTGGCCGCTGGCCCGTTGCTGCAGGCGACACCTCCAAGGGCCGGATGTCCGGGTCCTGGGAGCTGTTCTTGACTCCTTCCGTTGGTTCTCTTCATCCGCGAAATTGGAGACTTGTCCGTCTTCATGCGCATCTTTGAGAGATTCCTCTTGGTACCTAATCATGCACAAAATTCTGGACTTAGGTAGTAGACATGTCTCGAGGGGGTCATATGGAATATCACTAAGGAGAGATGCCACCTCGTTCTCGAGAGCCTAGCTCATGCTCGTGTCATAGGTCCTCTTGGCACTTGGTAAGACGATGATAGGTCCATGGGGATGACCATAGGATGCTCCGCATCATCTCCCCTCCCTTTGGAAAGATCCGACCTCGGATCGAAATCCTCAGCGCCATGGTAGGGAGAGATATCTTTGATGTCGAAGATGTCGCTCACGGAGTACTTGTCGCGCGCGATGTCGATCTTTTAGGCGTTGTTGTTGTAGCGTTCAAGCACCTTGAAGGGTCCATCGGCTCATGGTAGAAGTTTGGACTTGCATTCGTTGGGGAAGCGGTCCTTGCGAAGGTGTCGCCACACTAGATCTCCAATGTTGAATAGCATGGGTTGCTTGTTGATGTTGAGCTTGGTCGCGAGTCGTTATACTTGGCGCTCGATGGTGTGCCTGGTATCTTTATGCATCTTCTTGAGATAGTTCACTCGGGCACTCGCGTCCATGTTGATGCACTCTTGTAGTGGTAGAGGTAGAATGTCCAATGGGGACAACGGGTTGAAGCCGAAGACCTCGAAAGGGGACTTGCCGGTAGTCGAATATCTTGCACGGTTGTAGGCGTACTCGGCAATGGGTAGGCACTCCTCCCACTCCTTGATTTTCTTCTTGATCAACACGTGTAGTAGAGTGGTGAGCGTTCAAATCATCACCTCCTTTTGGCCATCGGTTTGAGGATGGTATGCCAAAGAGAACAAAAGCTTGATTCCGAGCTTGGCGCATGAGGTCTTCGAAAATTAACTCAAGAACTTGATGTCGCGGCCGAGACAATCGTCTTTGGTATTCCATGTAGGCGCAAGATTTCCCTACAAAAGATATTGGCAACATGTGAAGCATCGTCTATCTTGTTGCATGGTATAAAATGTGCCATCTTAGAGAAATGGTCGACAACAACAAACACAAAATCTTTGCCATTTCTAGTTCTAGGCAAACTGAGCACAAAATCCATACTAGTGTCTTCCCATGGGTGATATGGAATAGTAAGGGGCATATAGAGACCATGGGATTGAGCTTTAGACTTAGCTTTGTGACATGTAGAACATCGGTTGGTGAAATCTTAGACATCGCAGAACATCTTGGGCCAAAAATAGTTCTTGGAGAGTGTAACGAATGTCTTGTCGCTTCCAAAGTGTCCCATTCGTCCTCCTCCATGATATTCTTGCAAAAGTAACGAAGAGAAGACTCGGGAATGCATAGTTTGTTAGCTCTCATAAGATAATCATCTTTGATGTAATAGCGTTCCCAAGATGTATGCGTCAAACATTTGGCATAAGGAATAGCAAAAGTAGGATCATGCGCAATGTGCTCAAAACCAATGACGTTCAATTCAAGTTTAGTAACAAGCATGCATTTGCGGGAAAGCGCATCCGCCACAACATTTTCCTTACCTTTGATGTATTTGATGACATAAGGAAATGACTCAATGAACTCACTCCACTTAGCATGACGCTTGTTCAACTTAGTTTGACCCTTAAGATATTTAAGCGTTTCATGGTCGGTATGAATGAAAAATTCATGAGGACGAAGATAATGTTCCCACTCACGCAAAACTCGCACTAAAGCATATAACTATTTGTCATAGATGGGATAATTTAGTTGCGCTCCAGAAAGTTTCTCACTAAAGTAAGCTATGGGGCGCTTCTCTTGCGTTAACACACCTCCTATGCAATTATCGCTAGCATCGCAATGAATTTCAAAAGGTTTGTCAAAGTTGGGTAATGCAAGCACGGGAGCATGAGTAAGCAAAATTTGAAGTTCATTAAATGCAGTATCTTGGGATGGTCCCCAAATAAATGGTGCATTCTTATTACTCAAAGCATGCAAAGGGGATTCAATGGTGCTAAAATCCTTAACAAATCTACGGTAGAAACCGGCTAAACCAAGGAAGCTACACACTTATTGCAAGTTGGTTGGTTGTGGACAAGTTTTAATAGCAATGATCTTAGATTCATCTACATGCACACCCTTAGAAGATACTACAAAACTCAAGAGAACAAGCTTATCATCACCGAAAAGGCATTTGTCCATATTAGCATAAAGGCGCTCTTTTTTAAGAGTTTGTAAAACGGTTCTAAGATGGGTGACATGATCTTTGAGAAATTTGCTAAACACAAGAATATCGTCAAATCAGACCACAACAAATACACCAATATAGGGTCGGGGAACAAAATGCATCACTCGCATGAAAGTACCGGGTACTTCGGATAAACCCATTGGCATAACAAGCCATTCATATAAGCCAAATTTGGTCTTAAATGCGGTTTTCCATTGGATGCGTATTTGGTAGTAGCCACTTTTAAGATCAATTTTAGAGAAAATTGTGGCTCTGCTAAGCTCATCTAGCATATCATCCAGGCATGGAATGGGGTAATGATAACGCACGGTGATAGCATTGATAGGACGACAATCTGAACGCATGCGATATGTACCATCTTTCTTGGGAACAAGGATTACCGGGACGGCACAAGGGCTCAAGATTTCTCATACATGGCCGTTGTCGATGAGTTGTTGTACTTGCCATTGGATCTCCTTGGTTTCCTTGGGGTTGATGCGGTAGGGAGCCTTGTTAGGAAGAGGTGCTCCGGGGATGAGGTCGATGCAGTGTTCGATGCCTCGAAGAGTAGGTAGACCCAGAGGTAGCTCGTCGGGGAAAACGTCTTGGAATTCCTGTAATAGAGAAGATAACACTAAAGGTAGATTGTGGGAGGTGTTAGTTTTTGGTGCCTCGTCCTTTCACAAAAGGACATAGTGCATAACGCTTGATGGGTTCTCACACACTTCTCTCATCTCACTTTTGGCGGAAAATAGCACTAAGTTCTTCTTGTCGCTCATCGTGGAGGCACTCAATTTGGGCTTGTGGCGCTCACTCTCTTTTAGGTGGTTCACTCTCTAACTATTCTCTCCACGATGGGTGGCTTGCTTGTCGGCGGTCACTTGGCTTGGAGACATAGGTCGTAGCACGTACTCCTTTCCTTTCATCTTGAAGCTATAGTGATTTGTACGCCCATTGTAGATGATGCCTCGGTCAAATTACCATGGTCGTCCAAGAAGGAGGTGGCAAACGGACATCGGAACGACATCACACTTGGCTTGGAGACATAGGTCGTAGCACGTACTCCTTTCCTTTCGTCTTGAAGCTATAGTGATTTGTACGTACGTTGTGGATGACGCCTCGGTCAAATTGCCATGGTCGTCCAAGAAGGAGGTGGAAAACGGACATCAGAATGACATCACACTCCAAAGTGTCTTCGTAAGGTCCGACCTTGAAGGAAACTTGCACCATATGATCGACTTGGATAGTGCCGGAGTCGCTTAGCCATTGAACCTTGTAGGGATGCGGGTGCTTCATCTTGATCAATTGGAGCTTGGAGCATAGTTCTTCACTTCCCAAGTTATGGCAACTACCTCCATCGATGATGACCTTCACGGACCTTCCATTGATGCCGGCCTTGGTGTGGAAGATATGGCATCTTTGGTCTTCATCTTGTTGATGTTGAAGAGTCAAGACCTTAGAGACAACAAGAGCGGGGCTCAAATCTTCGTCACAAAAGACTTGATCATTTTCATCCTCGTTCACTTGCCGGTGCATGGCCACACTCTCAAGGGCTTCCATCTCCTCTTCACTCATGGAGTCATATGTTCCGTCGTCGTTGAGGATCATGGTGCGCTTGTTGGTACACTCAAAGAACTTGTGGCCTCGGTTGCCGCATGTGAAGCACTTGATTGAACTTGTCTTAATGGTCTCATCGGTTGGAGTAGATGATGATGAAGCTCTCGGCTTGAAGTTGCTTGTAGGCGGACGACTTGAGGTTGTCGAAGTTTTCTTGTAACTTGACTTGTCGACGTTGCTTGTAGAAGGCTTAGTTGAATTAGATGGTGTTGGAGTCGTTGAATCTTGGGTGTTGGAGAAACCATATGACTTGGATGAGAACTTGGCATACTTGAAGTCATCTTGCACTTGACGTTCCACCTTGGTAGCTTGGTGCACTAGCTCGATGAGGTTCGAGTATGGTTGGAAGTCGGCGATCTTCTTGATAGGATGATTGAGTCCATTCAAGAAACAGGCCATAGTTTTCTCATCATCTTCCGTGACATTGGCTCGTATCATGGCAATCTCCATTTCCTTGTAGTACTCTTCAACGCTCTTTGTTCCTTACTTGAGAAGTTGGAGTTTCTTGAAGAGGTCGCGATTGTAGTAGGTTGGCACAAAGCACACTCTCATGACATTCTTCATTTGCACCCATGTTGTGATGGGTGGTTCACCTCTTGCCTCACGGCGCTCAAGGACTTGTTACCACCAAATGAGGACGTAATCCTTTAACTCAAGGGACGCCATAGCGATGTTCTTCTCTTCCTCATAGTTGTGCAAGCGGAAGATTTTGTCAACCTTCAATGCCCATGAAAGGTACTCTTCGGGATCATTGCTTCCGAAAAACTTGGGCATGGTGAACTTGAGTTTGCCGTAGCATTGCTCTTTATTGTGTTGGGGTCGAGGGCGATGACGTCCTTGACGAGGAGGATTGTCTCCCTCAACTTGCTCTTGTCATGGAGGATTTTCATTGTCTTCTTGCTCTTGGTGAACTTGAGGTTCTTGTCGAGCTTGTGGAGTGCTTGTCTAGCTTGTGGAGGAGCTTGAGGAACTTTTCGGTGCAAACGTGATTGATAAACCCTCTCTTGAACTTCATTGCGAAGTGCTTCTTCTTGCTCGCGCCTATGGCGGTTGCGTGCGGCAACGACGCGACTTGTGTCGTGGAGTGCACATTGCGCCTCAAGTGCTTGAGCTTCTCGTCGTAATTATTCTTTTCGTTGTGCCTTGGCATCTTGCTCGTCTTGGTGTTTTCGCGCACGCTCTTCCTCTTGTTGGCGTACATGTTGGCGTTCTTGTGCTTGCGCAAATGTAGCTTGATTTTTGCGATGTCGATGCGCTTGCTCGTCAAGTTGTTTGATACGTCTTCAATGTATCTATAATTTTTGATTGTTCCATGCTATTATATTATCTGTTTGGGATGTTTAATGGGCTTTATTATGCACTTTTATATTATTTTTTGGACTAACCTATTAACCGAAGGCCCAGTGCAAATTGCTGTTTTTTTGCCTATTTCACTGTTTCGCAGAAAAGGAATATCAAACGGAATCCAAACGGAATGAAACCTTCACGAGGATCGTTTTTGGAACAAACGCAATCCAGGAGACTTGGAGTGGACATCAAGGAAGCAACGAGGCGGCCACGAGGTAGGAGGGCGCACCCCCACCCTCGTGGGCCCCTCGTGGCTCCACCGACCTACTTCTTTCGCCTATATATACTCATATACCCTGAAAACATCCAGGAGCACCACGAAACCCTATTTCCACCGCCGCAACCTTCTATACCCGTGAGATGCCATCTTGGGGCCTTTTCCGGTGCTCCGCCGGAGGGGGAATCGATCACGGAGGGCTTCTACATCAACACCATAGCCTCTCCGATGATGTGTGAGTAATTTACCACAGACCTTCGGGTCCATAGTTATTAGCTAGATGGCTTCTTCTCTCTCTTTGGATCTCAATACAAAGTTCTCCTCGATTCTCTTGGAGATCTATTCGATGTAATTCTTTTTGCGGTGTGTTTGTCGAGACCCGATGAATTCTGGGTTTATGATCAAGATTATCTATGAACAATATTTGATTCTTCTCTGAATTCGTATATGCATGATTTGATATCTTTGGAAGTCTCTTCGAATTATCAGTTTGGTTTGGCCTACTAGATTGATCTTTCTTGCAACGGGAGAAGTGCTTAGCTTTGGGTTCAATCTTGCGGTGTCCTTTCCCAGTGACAGTCGGGGTAGCAAGGCACGTATTGTATTGTTGCCATCGAGGATAAAAAGATGGGGTTTATATCATATTGCTTGAGTTTATCCCTCTACATCATGTCATCTTGCCTAATGCGTTACTCTGTTCTTATGAACTTAATACTTTAGATGCATGCTGGATAGCGGTCGATGTGTGAAGTAATAGTAGTAGATGCAGAATCGTTTCGGTCTACTTGTCACGGACTTGATGCCTATATACATGATCATGCCTAGATATTCTCATAATTATGCGCTTTTCTATCAATTGCTCGACAGTAATTTGTTCACGCATCGTAGATTATGCTATCTTGAGAGAAGCCACTAGTGAAACCTATGGCCCCCCGGTCTATCTTCCATCATATTAATTTTCCGCCAACTAGCTATTTATGTCGCCGTTTATTTTGCAATCTTTACTTTTCAATCTATACAACAAAAAATACCAAAAATATTTATCTTATTATATTTATCAGATCTCACTTCTGCAAGTGGCCATGAAGGGACTGACAGCCCCTTTATCGCGTTGGTTGCAAGGTTCTTGATTGTTTGTGTAGGTACGAGGGATTTGCGTGTAGTCTCCTACTGGATTGATACCTTGGTTCTCAAAAACTAAGGGAAATACTTATGCTACTTTGTTGCATCACCCTTTCCTCTTCAGGGGAAAACCAACGCATGCTCAAGAGGTAGCAAGAAGGATTCTGGCGCCGTTGCCGAGGAGATCTACGCACAAGTCAAGACATACCAAGTACCCATCACAAACTCTTCTCCCTTGCATTACATTATTTGCCATTTGCCTCTCGTTTTCCTCTCCCCCACTTCACCTTTGCCGTTTTATTGGCCCTCTTTTCCGTTCGTCTCTTTTCGCTTGCTTCTTGTGTGCCTGTTTGCCCTTATGGCCTTGACTAAAAACGTTGATCCTCACCTTAGAAGGTTGGAAGAAATTGAAAACAATGTTAGAAGCTTTATGACTTTGCAATTTGAGCATAATAATTTATTTAGGAACGAGCTTAAAGAACAAAAAAGCTTTATGGAGTACATTAATAAAGAGCTTGATGATATGTCTAAGGAATTTTATGGTTTGAAATCTCAGTTTGCTCATCTTGAAAATTTAGTAGGCCAAATCTCGGATAAGCAAGCCACCTTAGTTAATAAGATGGCCACCAAACCGGAAGAGCTAGAGGGTAATAATGATGAAGATCTAAAAGTGATTGATGTGTCCCCTATTAAATCTTTGTTTTCCAATATGAATCTTGATAAAGATGGGACTGGAGATGAGTCAACTTTAGTTAAAAGGCGTCCCAATGATTCAGAGTTTTTAGATCTTGATGCAAAAATTGGTAAAGTTGGGATTGAAGAGGTCAAAACTTTAGATAGCAATGAACCCACTATTTTGGATTTCAAGGAATTTAATTATGATAATTGTTCTTTAATAGATTGTATTTCCTTGTTGCAATCCGTGTTAAATTCTCCTCATGCTTATAGTCAAAATAAAGCTTTTACCAAACATATCGTTGATGCTTTAATGCAATCTTATGAAGAGAAACTTGAATTAGAAGTCTCTATCCCTAGAAAACTTTATGATGAGTGGGAACCTACTATTAAAATTAAGATTGAAGATCATGAATTCTATGTTTTGTGTGATTTGGGTGCTAGTGTTTCCACGATTCCAAAAACTTTGTCTGATGTGTTAGGTTTCCGTGAATTTGATGATTGTTCTTTAAATTTGCATCTTGCGGATTCCACCATTAAGAAACCTATGGGAAGAATTAATGATGTTCTTATTGTTGCAAATAGGAATTATGTGCCCGTAGATTTCGTTGTTCTTGATATAGATTGCGATCCTACATGTCCTATTATTCTTGGTAGACCCTTCCTTAGAACGATCGGTGCAATTATTGATATGAAAGAAGGAAATATTAGATTCCAATTTACGTTAAGGAAAGGCATGGAACACTTTCCTAGGGAAAATTAAATTACCTTATGAATCCATTATGAGAGCCACTTATGGATTACATACCAAAGATGACAATACCTAGATCTATTCTTGTTTTTATGCCTAGCTAGGGGCGTTAAACGATAGCGCTTGTTGGGAGGCAACCCAATTTTATTTTTGTTTCTTGCTTTTTGTTTATGTTTAGTAATAAATAATTCATCTAGCTTCTATTTAGATGTGTTTTTATGTTTTAGTTAGTGTCTGTCCCAAGTAGAACCAATAGGATCTTCTTGGGTGATAGTTGTTTGATCTTGCTGAAGAAGACAGAAACATTGTGCTCACAAAAATAATTGTTAAAATTCACCAGAACGTTAAAAATTGCCAATTATTTTTGTAGTAGATAAATATACAAATTATCCAGGTTGTCCTAGTTTTTCAGAAATTTTGGAGTGCCAGAAGTATTCGAAAAAATCTGATTTTTACAGACTGTTCTGTTTTTGACAGATTCTGTTTTTCGTGTGTTGTTTGCTTATTTTGATGAATCTATGGCTAGTATCGGGGGGTATGAACCATAGAGAAGTTGTAATATAGTAGGTTTAACACCAATATAAATAAAGAATGAGTTCATTACAGTACCTTAAGGTGGTGATTTGTTTTCTTATACTAACGGAGCTCATGGGATTTTCTGTTGAGTTTTGTGTTGTGAAGTTTTCAAGTTTTTGGGTAAAGATTTGATGGATTTTGGAACAAGGAGTGGCAAGATCCTAAGCTTGGGGATGCCCAAGGCACCCCAACGTAAAATTCAAGGACAACCAAAAGCCTAAGCTTGGGGATGCCCCGGAAGGCATCCCTCTTTAAATCTTAAATCTATCGGTAACTTTACTTGAGGCTATATTTTTATTCACCACATGATATGTGTTTTGCTTGGAGCGTCTTGTATGATTTGAGTCTTTGATTTTTTAGTTTTCCACAATCATCCTTGCTGTACACACCTTTTGGAGAGACACACATGAATCAGAATTTATTAGAATACTCTATGTGCTTCACTTATATCTTTTGAGCTAGATAATTTTGCTCTAGTGCTTCACTTATATATTTTAGAGCATGGTGCTGGTTTTATTTTATAGAAATTATTGATCTCTCATGCTTCACTTATATTATTTTGAGAGTCTTATAAAACAGCATGGTAATTTTCTTTGGCTATAAAATTAGTCCTAATATGATGAGCATCCAAGATGGGTATAATAAAAACTATCATATAAATTGCATTGAATACTATGAGAAGTTTGATTCTTTATGATTGTTTTGAGATATGAAGATGGTGATACTAGAGTCATTCTAGTTGAGTAGTTGTGAATTTGAGAAATACTTGTTCTAAAGTTTGTGATTCCCGTAGCATGCACGTATGGTGAACCGTTATGTGATGAAGTCGGAGCATGATTTATTTATTTATTGTCTTCCTTATGAGTGGCGGTCGGGGACAAGCGATGGTCTTTACCTACCAATCTATCCCCCCTAGGAGCATGCGCGTAGTACTTCGTTTCGATAACTAATAGATTTTTGCAATAAGTATGTGAGTTCTTTATGACTAATGTTGAGTCCATGGATTATATGCACTCTCACCCTTCCACCATTGCTAGCTTCTCTAATACCTCGCACCTTTCACCGGTATCACACACCCACCATATACCTTCCTCAGAACAGCCACCATACCTACCTATTATGGCATTTCCATGGCCATTCCGAGATATATTGCCATGCAACTTTCCACCGTTTCGTTCGTTATGACACGTTTCATCATTGTCATATTGCTTTGCATGATCATGTAGTTGACATCGTATTTGTGGCAAAGCCACCTTTATAAGTCTTTCATACATGTCACTCTTGATTCATTGCATATCCCGGTACACCACCGGAGGCATTCACATAGAGTCATATTTTGTTCTAAGTATTGAGTTGTAATTCTTGAGTTGTAAGTAAATAAAAGTGTGATGATCATCATTATTAGAGCGTTGTCCCAAGTGAGGAAAGGATGATGGAGACTACGATTCCCCACAAGTCGGGATGAGACTCCGGACGAAAAGAAAAAAAGAAAAAAAAAGAGTCCATAAAAAAGGAGAAAAATGCCCAAACAAAAAAATAAAAACATGAGAGAAAACGAGAGAAGGGACAATGTTAGTATCCTTATACCACACGTGTGCTTCAAAGTAGCACCGCGATCTTCATGATAGAGAGTCTCCTATGTTGTCACTTTTATATACTAGTGGGAATTTTGCATTAGAACTTGGCTTTTATATTCCAATGATTGGCTTCCTCAAAATTCCCTAGGTCATCGTGAGCAAGCGAGTTGGATGCACACCCACTTAGTTTCTTTTGTTGAGCTTTCATATACTTATAGCTCTAGTGCATCCGTTGCATGGGAATCCCTACTCACTCACATTGATATCTATTGATGGGCATCTCCATAGCCCGTTGATATGCCTAGTTGATGTGAGACTATCTTCTCCTTTTTGTCTTCTCCACAACCACCATTCTATTCCACATATAGTGCTATGTCCATGGCTCATGCTCATGTATTGCGTGAAAATAGAAAAAGTTTGAGAACATCAAAAGTATGAAACAATTGCTTGGCTTGTCATCGGGGTTGTGCATGATTTAAATATTTTGTGTGATTAAGATAGAGCATAGCCAGACTATATGATTTTGTAGGGATAACTTTCTTTGGCCATGTTATTCTGAGAAGACATGATTGCTTTGTTAGTATGCTTGAAGTATTATTATTTTTATGTCAATATTAAACTTTTGTCTTGAATCTTTCGGATCTGAACATTCATGCCACAATAAAGAAAATTACATTGAGAATTATGCTAGGTAGCATTCCACATCAAAAATTCTATTTTTATCATTTACCTACTCGAGGTCGAGCAGGAATTACGCTTGGGGATGCTTGATAAGTCTTCAACATATCTATAATTTTTGATTGTTCCATGCTATTATATTATCTGTTTGGGATGTTTAATGGGCTTTATTATGCACTTTTATATTATTTTTGGGACTAACCTATTAACCGAAGGCCCAGTGCAAATTGCTGTTTTTTTGCCTATTTCACCGTTTCGCAGAAAAGGAATATCAAACGGAACCCAAATGGAATGAAACCTTCGCGAGGATCGTTTTTGGAACAAACGCAATCCAGGAGACTTGGAGTTGACGTCAAGGAAGCAACGAGGCGGCCACGAGGTAGGAGGGCGTGCCCCCCACCCTCGTGGGCCCCTCGTGGCTCCACGGACCTACTTCTTTCGCCTTTATATACTCATATACCCTGAAAACATCCAGGAGCACCACGAAACCCTATTTCCACCGCCGCAACCTTCTGTACCCGTGAGATCCCATCTTGGGGCCTTTTCTGCGCTCCGCCGGAGGGGAAATTTATCATGGAAGGCTTCTACATCAACACCATAGCCTCTTCGATGATGTGTGAGTAGTTTACCACAGACCTTCGGGTCCATAGTTATTAGCTACCTGGCTTATTCTCTCTCTTTGGATCTCAATACAAAGTTCTCCTTGATTCTCTTGGATATCTATTCGATGTAATTCTTTTTGCGGTGTGTTTATTGAGATCCGATGAATTGTGGGTTTATGATCAAGATTATCTATGAACAATATTTGATTCTTCTCTGAATTCTATATGCATGATTTGATATCTTTGCAAGTCTCTTCGAATTATCAGTTTGGTTTGGCCTACTAGATTGATCTTTCTTGCAATGGGAGAAGTGCTTAGCTTTGGGTTCAATCTTGCGGTGTCCTTTCCTAGTGACAGCAGGGGCAGCAAGGCACGTATTGTATTGTTGCCATCGAGGATAAAAAGATGGGGTTTATCTCATATTGCTTGAGTTTATCCCTCTATATCATGTCATCTTGCTTAATGAGTTACTCTGTTCTTATGAACTTAATACTCTAGATGCATGCTGGATAGCGTTCGACGTGTGGAGTAATAGTAGTAGATGCAGAATCGTTTCGGTCTACTTGTCACGGACGTGATGCCTATATACATGATCATGCCTAGATATTCTCATAATTATGCGCTTTTCTATCAATTGCTCGACAGTAATTTGTTCACCCACCGTAGATTATGCTATCTTGAGAGAAGCCACTAGTGAAACCTATGGCCCCCGGGTCTATCTTCCATCATATTAATTTTCCGCCAACTAGCTATTTCCGTCACTGTTTATTTTGCAATATTTACTTTTCAATCTATACAACAAAAATACCAAAAATATTTATCTTATTATCTTTATCAGATCTCACTTTGGCAAGTGTCTGTGAAGGGACTGACAACCCCTTTATCGCGTTGGTTGCAAGGTTCTTGATTGTTTGTGCGGGTACGAGGGACTCGCGCGTAGCCTCCTACTGGATTGATACCTTGGTTCTCAAAAACTGAGGGAAATACTTACGCTACTTTGCTGCATCACCCTTTCCTCTTCAAGGGAAAACCAACGCATGTTCAATAGGTAGCATTGTTCTTGTGTACGATTGCCGTGTAGAGGATTGCAGTTTGCTTGACGGTCTTGGTGCGCGGCTTGGCGAAGAGTGTTTGATGTCGGTGTACTTGGGTTTTCGGAGGAGTGTCGACTAGAGTGGCTCCTTCTTGGGTATGACGAAGTGGTAGAAGAGCGGTTGACCAACAAGGCACGAATCTCGTCCATTCTTGTGTCGTTCTCTTGTTTGTGTTCGTCGAGCTTGTTGTCGAAGTAGTCTCTTGTACGTTACTCGGAGAGACATAAGTCGGTGGTGAGTGATGTCTACTACGCAACTTTATTCTTGTAGACACATGTTGGGCCTCCAAGCGCAGTGTTTTGTACGACAGTAGCAATTTTCCCTCAAGTGGATGACCTAAGGTTTATCAATCCGTGGGAGGTGTAGGATGAAGATGGTCTCTCTCAAATAACCCTGCAACCAAATAATAAAAAGTCTCTTGTGTCCCCAACACACCAAATACAATGGTAATTTGTATAGGTGCACTAGTTCGGCGAAGAGATGGTGATACAAGTGTAATATGGATAGTAGATATTGATTTTTTTCATAAGAACAATAAAAACAGCAAAGTAGCAATTAATAAAACGGAGCACAAATGGTATTGGAATGCTTGAAAATGAGGCCTAGGGTCCGTACTTTCGCTAGTGCAATCTCTCAACAATGCTAATATAATTGGATCATATAACCATCCCTCAACATGCAACGAAGAATAACTCCAAAGTTCCTATCTAGCGGAGAACATAAGAAGAAATCATTTGTAGGGTACGAAACCACCTTGAAGCTCTCCCTTCCGATCGATCTATCCAAGAGTTCATACTAAAATAACAACAAATAATTTCAGATTCATAATACTCAATCCAACACAAAGAACCTCAAAGAGTGCCCCAAGATTTCTACGAGAGAAACAAAGACAAGAACATGCATCAACCCCTATGCGTAGATTACCCCAACGTCACCTCGGAAATCCACGAGTTGAGTGCCAAAACATATATCAAGTGAATCAAAATAATACCCCATTGTCACCACGGGTATTCATATGCAAGACATATATCAAGTCCTCTCAAATCCATAAAAGTATTCAATCCGATAAAACGAAATCTCAAAGGGAAAACTCAATTCATCACAACAAGATAGAGAGGAGAAAACACCATATGATCCGACTATATTAACAAAGCCCGCGATACATCTAGATCATGACATCTCAAGAACACGAGAGAGAGAGAGAGAGAGATTAAACACATAGCTACTGGTACAAGCCCTCAGCCGAGGGTGGACTACTCCCTCCTCATCATGGTGGCCGTCGGGATGATGAAGATGGCCACCTATGATGATTCCCCCCTCCGGCAGGGTGCCGGAATGGGGTCTAGATTGATTTCTCGTGGTTACAAAGCCTTCCAGCGGCAAAACTTCTGATCTAGGGTTACCCCGAGGGTTTTTGGAATATTTGGGAATTTATAGGGCGAAGAGGGGGTGCTGGAGGCCACCGAGGTGGGCACAACCCACCTGGGTGCTCCAGGGCCCCCAGGCACGGCCTCATGGGTTGTGCCCCGCTCGGGGCACCCCCAGGTGCTGCTCTGGTCCAATGGATGTCTTCTGGTCCATAAAAAATCCACAAACAGTTTCGCGGTGTTTGGATTTCGTTTGATATTGATTTCCTGCGATGTAAAAAACAAGCAAAAAACAGCAACTGACACTGGGCACTTGGTCATTAGATTAGTCCCAAAAATGATATAAAGTTGCTATAAAATGATTGTAAAACATCCATGAATGAAAATATAACAGCATGAATACTTCATAAATTATAGATACGTTGGAGACGTATCAGCATCCCCAAGCTTAATTCCTACTCTTCCTCGACTAGGTAAATGATAAAAGAAACAATTTATGAAGTGTGAATGCTAGCAAAGTGCACAAGTTTGATCAATGAAAATTTCAATCACTTTTCCTAGCATCATAACAAAAATTCTTTCTTATAAAACTTCTCATGTTAAAGTAGCAACCAATTCACATGTTAAGGTTCAAACAATAAATTCTCTTGAAACTCAACAACCTATGTCTCAGTCACCAAGCAATTGTAATTCAACTTATTCAACAGAGTTTAAGTAAGAGATCCACATACTCAACCATCATATAGTCTTCTATCATTGCTAACACTCACCGCATACACATGACACTACAAAAAACAGACACATCCGTGACATTTTGGGCGAGCAATTTTTTTCATCATACATATGACACTTCTATGACGATAATTGTGACAAAACCGGTATCATCATAGATGTGGTGGGCTCCTACTTCTATGACAAGAAATCATGACTGAAAATGGGCTTTTCGTCCTGGGCGGGCCGGAGACGTAGCTGCATGACATTCTTTGGGCCGTCCATGACGGAAAAAACCGTGCTAGAAGCGAGGGGGGGGGATTTCGGGGAGTTCCCGGTTACGGTGGGAGGTCGGGGGCCGAGCGATGCACGTTTCTCCCGTACACGTATGCTCGTGTGTGCGAGGCGTTGGCTCTAATCGAACCCGAAGCGAGGCGTTGGGCTCTAACGAACCCGGCGACAGACGCTGCAGCTACGCGTTCATCGAACCCGAGCGATCGATCGATGGCTGTTAATCGAACCCGATGGAGCGATTCGCCGCTCTGCGCTAATCAAGCCGATCGAGGCTGCCTGCAGGATGAACAGTGGCGTTGCGGGGGTTTGGATGAGCAAGTGGCGGTGGCGTTGCCTGCGGATGAACATGACCCGTGGTGTGGAGGGCTGGATGAGCATGAGACGATGGAGGGTGGCCGTGGAGGGTGGTTGAACAGGACCCGTGGTGTGGAGGGCTGGATGAGCATGAGCGGTGGAGGGTGGTTGAGCAGAGCCGGTGGAGTAGCGCGTGGTGGAGGCTGGATGAACAGGAGCTCGTGGAGGCTGGAGGAGGTCGACGGTAGCTCGTGGAGGCTGGAGGAGGTCGACGGTAGCCCGTGAAGGCTGGAGGAGGTCGACGGTGGAGATGAACAGTATCCCGTGGAGTCCCGTTTTGCGGTATGCCTGTAACACCCTGGATGTAAACTTCCCCTTTTGGGCAATATATCAATTTGGCCTCATCCAATTCTTGTGGGTCCTTGTTGTTGTTGCTTTGGGTAGAGCCGGGAGACGAGAACGCTTACGAGGAACCTGTTGAGAACGTTTTCGAGGATCAGGCTTTCGACAACTCTGAGAACATTGCAGGCAAGATGATCATACCCTCGAAATCACTTCTATCTTTGCTATGCTAGTTGCTCGCTCTTTTGCTATGCCTATGCTGCGATGCCTACCACTTGCTATGTCATGCCTCCCATATTGCCATGTCAGCCCCTAACCATCCTTTCCTAGCAAACCGTTGATTGGCTATGTTACCGCTTCGCTCAGCCCCTCTTATAGCGTTGTTAGTTGCAGGTGAAGCTGAAATTTGTTCCTTGTTGGAACATGGAGATGTTGTTCCTTTTTGGAACATGATTACTTGTTGGGGATATCACAATATATAAATATATCTGCATTGTTTAACACATCTATATACTTGATAAAGGGTGGAAGGCTCGGCCTTATGCCTGGTGTTTTGTTCCACTCTTGCCACCCTAGTTTCCGTCATACCGGTGTTATGTTCCTTGATTTTGCGTTCCTTACGGTTGGGTGATTTATGGGACCCCTTGACAGTTCGCTTTGAATAAGACTCGCCCAAGAAGCCCAACATTGGTTTTACCATTTGCCACCTAAGCCTTTTCCCCGGTTTTCGCGAGCCCGAGGGTCATCTTTATTTTAACCCCGGACGGTGCTCCTTCGAGTGCTGGCCCGAACCGAGCAGACTTCTTGGGCCACCACGGGAAACTCGAGGCTTGGTTTTACTCGTAGCTTGACTTATCCGGATGTGCCTCGAGAACGAGATATGTGCAGCTCCTATCGGGATTTGTCGGCACAATCGGGCGGCTTTGCTGGTCTTGTTTTATTGCTGTCGAAATGTCTTGTAGTCCGGGATTCGAGATTGATCGGTCTTCGGTAGAAGGAATAATCCTTCGTTGACCGTGAGAGCTTATAATGGGCTAAGTTGGGACACCCCTGCAGGGTAATATCTTTCGAAAGCCGTGCCCGCGGTTAAGAGGCAGATGGGAATTTGTTAATGTCCGGTTGTAGATAACACAAAGATGACCTCAAATAAAATACACATCAACCGCGTGTGTAACCGTGATGGTCTCTTCTCGCGGAGTCCGGAAGTGAACACGGTGTTGGAGTTATGTCTGACGTAAGTAGTTCAGGATCACTTCTTGGTTAATACTAGTTTCACGACCGTGCTTTGCTTCTCTTCTCGCTCTCTTTTGCGATGTAGCCACCATATATGCTAGTCGCTTGCTGCAGCTCCACTTTACTACTATGTCCTCCCTAAAGCTTAAATAGTCTTGATCTCGCGGGTGTGAGATTGCTGAGTCCCCATGACTCACAGATACTTCCAAAACAGTTGCAGGTTCCGATGAGGCGGTCTGAGATGATTCCACCGAGCTCAAGTGGGAGTTCGACGAGGAACGTGGTCGTTACTATGTGTCGCTTCCAGATGATCGAGAGTGGTGCCCAGTTGGGACGATTCGGGATCTGTGTTAGCATGTGGGGTATCTTCTTTATTTTGGTTCCGTAGTCGGACCTTGAGTGTACTCTGAATGATGTATGTTAATTATGTATTGTGTGACGTGGCGATTGTAAGCCAACTATGTATCTTTCCCTTAATTATTACATGGGTTTGTGTGAAGATTACCTCACTTGCGACATCGCTTTCAATGCGGTTATGCCTCTAAGTCGTGCCTCGACACGTGGGAGATATAGCCGCATCGGGCGTTAAGTTGGTAATCGAGCCTTCCCGACTTAGGAGCCCCTACTTGATTGTTTCTTTGGCGTTGTTGAGTCTAGAATGGAAAATGTTTTGAGTCTTAGGTTTATATATATCGAGAGTAGGATTCTTTTGCTTCCCGGTCCTTGACCTTACGGTGAGGTATCTGACGTAGAGTTTTGACTCTTCTCTTCTCAAATTTCACTAAAATTTTTTTAGGATCACGTGGGTATCTTGGAATCGTTCCGATGGTTTTGTGACGAGAACATTGTTCTTGGTGCCTCGACATTTAGGGGTTGTGGCGGTGTCCCGGGAGTTGAGCTCCGAGGTGTTGTCGTCACAATTCTATCGTTGCGATTCTCGAATACCTGAGTTTTGCCGACATCGAAATCTCTTTTGTGCAGTTGTTGGTGAGATAACCCCGATAGCCCGAGATTGTGGCGAAAAGGGAGTATTGCCATGACTTGCATAACGGATGTTTTTCGAAGGTCGAGGTACACGATTTCCGAGGATTTCTTGGTTATGTGTTGACGGATGGATACAGCTGGATCTAGGTATTGTTAGTTTGGGTGATATATTTTGTGTCCCTGATCCCCAACACCAGATTGCATAACCGAAAGTTTCGGAGTTTATAGGTGGGAATTCTAGTAGCTTACAGGATATTCTTTCCGACAAATGTATGATTTGAGATTGGGGTTCAACGTCTAGTGGTCCGCCCATTCACGGTCGATTTACAGTGGTCGCGAGACGTCTTAAAGAATCCTTGGCTATGCTGATTCGGGGACGTCTTGTTAGTCATTCGTGACGTCCGCTATACGTCGTGTCCGTGTGGGCCCCACCACGAACACTTTGAGCGAAATCTCTATCATGTGTTTGTTCCGGCTCATTCTAGAAGCCAACCTTTTGTTTTCAATTGTGATGTTCGATTTGTTTCTAAGACAGTTGTTGTTTCCATATCCTTTATCTAAGTGGCTTCTCACCTTATTGGACGTGTGATGATTAACTTTGAATTCATTCGCTCATTCTTGTTGAATGTTTATTGTGAAGACTATATGTTGCAATTTCTATCCGTTGATTCTACTTATCATTTGTCTATCAAAGGACTAACGGATGTCACCCTCTTCAGATGGCTCCGCCAACGCGCCTCGAATCCGGATCGCAATGATGGGGATCGGTCAATCCTCCACCTCCACCTCCACCTCCGCCTCCAGAGGCACGGCAAGCTATCATGGCAGCCACAAATGCCAATGCTCGATGATTTTGCAGCTCTTGCAAGAACGTACTCGAGGGCAAGGCAATCAAGGCAATCAAGGCAATCAAGGTCAAGGCAACAATCAGCCACACTTTGCTACTCTCGATCGGTTTCGCTAATCAGCCAAGTCTTTCGGTTTACGTGTTGAGGCAACAGACGCCGATGATTGGTTAGTGGACATCTGCAAGCACTTTGATGTAGCAATGTCGGACCGAGGACTTTGTCAAGTTTGCATCGTTTCAACTCAAGGATCAAGCTGCTGAGTGGTTCCGAGAATACAAAGATTCCAGAGGAGGCCGTGTCATTACAGGATGAGTTCCGCCGTGATTTCCGAGCTCATCACATTCCGAAGAGTGTTGTGGAGAGCAAGCGTGAGGAGTTCCGCAATCTCAAGCAAGGCACCTTGTCTGTCTATCAATACAATATCCAGTTCCAGAAGCTCGCTCGTTTTGCTAAGCAAGATGTACCTGATGAAAGGAGTATGATCTATCAGTTCAGGGGTGGTGCGAGAGAGGATCTGCAATTACCTCTTGTGCTGTTTGAGCGGATAAGTATGATGATTTCTACAACATGGCACTCAAGCAAGAAGCGGCACAGCTCAAATGCGAGGCTTCTAAGAAGAGAATCAGGATGCAGATTCAGTCCTCCTCGTCCTCTCAAGTGGCAGCCAAGCAGCAGAAGTTTTATCTGCCCCTCCTCCGTTCCGCCACCCTACCAATAGAAGAACTCGGTGGCCGTGGATCTTCCCACCCACCCAACCCAAGCTATCGTAACAAGTCTAATTCTCAAGCTCCAAGGTCAAGTGCTCCTTACCACCGTCCGCTTTCTGAGGTCACTTGCAACAAGTGTCAGCAGAAGGGCCACTATGCAAACAAGTGCTTCAACCAGAGGCGTCTTCCGCCTCCTCCTCCTGTGAAATCTTCCAGCAATGCAGTGGTCAAGCATAATCCAAAGCATGCCAAGGTCAATATGATGAATGCAGCTCAGGCAGAGGATTCTTCAGATGTGATCATGGGTAATCTCTCAGTTAATGATATTCCTGCAAAAGTCTTATTTGATACTGGTGCTTCGCATTGTTTCATGTCAAGACCGTTTTTTACCAAGCATGAATTCACTTCTTCTCATTTGGGTAAACCCATGGATGTCATTTCTCCGGTAAGCGGTTGAGCTCCAGTTTGGTGGTTCGGATGTTTCTATCAAGATGGGCGATTATAGATTTCTGGCTAAACCAATTGTCCTTGGTGACTCGGACATTGATCTTATTCTCGAATGGATGGCTTTATCAAGACAAAGCTCAGCTTGATTGTGCTGCCTGTGGAAATTCAATTGACTCATTCTTCTAATGATGTGATCATCTATGCCTCTCGTGATGAAACTATTCGGTTGTTTTCTCTCAATGAGAAGGGCGAATTGAATGCCATCTCTCGATTCGATCGTTTGTGAGTACCAAGATGTCTTTCCGTAAGAGCTTCCGGTATGCCTCCTCATCGGCCGCTTGAGTTCGTTATCGATCCGAGCCCGCATGAACCCGCTTGCAAGCGTCCATACAAGCTTGGACCTGATGAGCTGAGGGAATTGAAGAAGCAGCTCGATGAACAAGAGCGTCTGGGTCTGATCAGACCGAGTTCATCTCCTTGGGGCTGTGGTGTTCTTTTTGTCCGGAAGAAGGATGGCTCGGACCGACTTTGCGTCGATTACCGTCCATTGAATAAGAAGACAATCAAGAACAAGTATCCACTTCCCAATATCAATGAGCTTTTCGAGCAACTCAAAGGTGCTACGGTGTTCTCTAAGCTTGATCTTCGTATGGGGTATCATCGATTCAGATTCGTGAACAAGATATTCCCAAGACAGCATTCGAACAAGCTTTGGTTCTTATGAATATCTTGTCATGTCTTTCGGCCTCGTCAATGCTCCTCCAACTTTCTCTCGGATGATGAACTTCATATTCAATCCTTACACCAATGAATTCGTCTTGGTCTATCTTGATGATATTTTGGTCTTCTCCAAGAATAAGAAGGATCATGCCAAACATTTGCGACTGGTGCTAGACAAGCTCGAGAGTACCAATTCTATGCTAAGTTCTCCAAATGTGAATTCGGCTTGATGAAGTGCTTTATCTTGGTCATATCATCTCTGCCAAGGGCATCGCTGTTGATCCCGAGAAGGTGTCCGCAATTGTGAATTGGGAACCTCCTCGTAATGTCAAGCAGCTCCGCAGCTTTCTTGGTCTTGCAAGCTATTGTCAAGATTTGTTGAGAACTTCTCCAAGATTGCAAAGCCTCTTTCCAACCTTCTCCAGAAGCAGGTGAAGTATGTCTGGTCTCCCGAGTGTGACGTTGCTTTCAAGACTCTCAAAGAGAAACTCGTCACAGCTCCCTGCTCGACTCCTCCTGATGAATCCAAACCATATGAAGTGTTCTGTGATGCTTCTCTTCAAGGTCTCGGTGCTGTGTTAATGCAAGAGAAGAGAGTTGTGGCTTATACCTCTCGCCAGTTGAAGCCCAACGAGAAGAACTACCCCACTCACGATCTTGAGTTGGCGGCAGTTGTTCATGCTTTGATTACTTGGAGACATCTCTTGTTGGGAAGGAAAGTGGACATTTTCACTGATCACAAGAGTCTCAAGTACATCTTCACTCAGCCTAACCTCAACCTCAGGCAGACTCGATGGGTCGAAATGATTCAAGAGTACAACCCAAGTATTGAGTATACTCCGGGCAAAGCCAATGTCATTGCAGACGCTTTGAGCAGGAAAGCTTACTGCAACAGTCTAATCCTCAAGCCCTTTCAGCCGGATCTCTGTGAATCTTTCCGCAAGCTGAATCTTCAAGTTGTTCCTCAAGGCTTTCTTGCCAACCTCATAGTCTCTCCTACTTTGGAAGATCAGATTCGTGAGGCTCAACTTCTGGATGCCATGGTGAAGAAAGTGAAACGTGGTATCGACAAGGGCATTTCCAAGTACAAGTGCTTCCATGTTGATGACAAAGACACTCTGTTCTTTGAGGACCGGATTGTGGTTCCTAAGGGTGATCTGAGAAAAGTCATTATGAACGAGGCTCACAATTCGCTTCTATCCATTCATCCGGAAGTACGAAGATGTACCACGACCTCAAGCAGTCATATTGGTGGACTCGAATGAAGCGAGAGATTGCTCAATTCGTGAATGAGTGTGATGTCTGCAGAAGAGTGAAAGGAACACCAAAGACCAGCTGGTCTCCTTCAACCTCTTGCTATTCCTGAATGGAAGTTTGATCATATTGAAATGGACTTCGTCCGGCTTTCCAAAGTCCAAGCGTGGAAATGATGCTATCTTCGTTGTCATTGACAAGCTTACTAAAGTGGCTCATTTTCTTCCTATCAAAGAATCCATCACTGCAGCTCGGTTGGCGAGCTATACACCTCCAGATTGTCTCCTTGCACGGCATTCCTTAAGTGATCTCTTGAGACCGTGGCAGCATCTTTACCTCCAAGTTTTGGGAGTCCTTCGAGAAGGCCATGGGCACCAAGATTCGCTTCAAAGACAGCTTTCCATCCTCAAACAAGTGGCCAAGTCGAGCGAGTTAATCAAATTCTTGAAGATATGCTCGGGGCTTGTGTCATTTCCTTCGTATGAAGTGGGAAGATTGTCTCCTTATGCCGAGTTCTCTTACAACAACAGCTTCCAAGCGAGTTCGGGCAAGGCCCCATTCGAAATTCTCTATGGCGAAAGTGCCGTACTCCTCTCAATTGGTCTGAGACAGGTGAACGCCAACTTCTTGGTAATGACTTGATCACGAAGCGTAAGAAATGTGCAAGGTCATTCGTGAGAATCTCAAAGCCGCATAATCGCGCTAAAAGAGCTATTATGATGATAAGCACCGTGATGTGGCTTTTGAAATCGGAGACCATGTCTACCTCCGTCTCTCCAATGAAAGGTACTCGTAAACCCGGTATCAAAGGAAGCTTGCCCCTAGATACGTGGGTCCTTTCAAGATCATTGGGAAAAGAGGCGATCTCGCCTATCAACTTGAGCTTCCATCCAACTTTGCAAACGTGCACGATGTGTTTCACGTGTCACAGCTTCGCAAGTGCTTCAAGACTCCTGAACGCACTATCAACTTCGAAGAGATTGACCTTCAAGAAGATCTCTTATCGTGAGCACCCGCTGCTATTCTTGAAGAAACCGAGCGCAAGACTCGCAACAAGTCAATCAAATTCCTGAAAGTGAAGTGGTCACACCATTCCGACCGAGAAGCTACCGAGCGCGAGGATCACCTCCGCTCGAGTATCCGGAGTTCTTTCAGTCCTAGATCTCGGACGAGATCCTCTTGTAGTGGTGGAGTGTTGTAACACCCTGGATGTAAACTTCCCCTTTTGGGCAATATATCAATTTGGCCTCATCCAATTCTTGTGGGTCCTTGTTGTTGTTGCTTTGGGTAGAGCCGGGAGACGAGAACGCTTACGAGGAACCTGTTGAGAACGTTTTCGAGGATCAGGCTTTCGACAACTCTGAGAACATTGCAGGCAAGATGATCATACCCTCGAAATCACTTCTATCTTTGCTATGCTAGTTGCTCGCTCTTTTGCTATGCCTATGCTGCGATGCCTACCACTTGCTATGTCATGCCTCCCATATTGCCATGTCAGCCCCTAACCATCCTTTCCTAGCAAACCGTTGATTGGCTATGTTACCGCTTCGCTCAGCCCCTCTTATAGCGTTGTTAGTTGCAGGTGAAGCTGAAATTTGTTCCTTGTTGGAACATGGAGATGTTGTTCCTTTTTGGAACATGATTACTTGTTGGGGATATCACAATATATAAATATATCTGCATTGTTTAACACATCTATATACTTGGTAAAGGGTGGAAGGCTCGGCCTTATGCCCGTGTTTTGTTCCTCTTGCCACCCTAGTTTCCGTCATACGGTGTTATGTTCCTTGATTTTGCGTTCCTTACGGTTGGGTGATTTATGGGACCCCTTGACAGTTCGCTTTGAATAAGACTCGCCCAAAGAAGCCCAACATTGGTTTTACCATTTGCCACCTAAGCCTTTTCCCCGGGTTTTCGCGAGCCCGAGGGTCATCTTTATTTTAACCCCGGACCAGTGCTCCTTCGAAAGTGCTGGCCCGAACCGAGCAGACTCTTGGGCCACCACGGGAAACTCGAGGCTTGGTTTTACTCGTAGCTTGACTTATCCGGATGTGCCACGAGAACGAGATATGTGCAGCTCCTATCGGGATTTGTCGGCACAATCGGGCGGCTTTGCTGGTCTTGTTTTATTGCTGTCGAAATGTCTTGTAGTCCGGGATTCCGAGATTGATCGGGTCTTCCCGGTAGAAGGAATAATCCTTCGTTGACCGTGAGAGCTTATAATGGGCTAAGTTGGGACACCCTGCAGGTAATATCTTTCGAAAGCCGTGCCCGCGGTTAAGAGGCAGATGGGAATTTGTTAATGTCCGGTTGTAGATAACACAAAGATGACCTCAAATAAAATACACATCAACCGCGTGTGTAACCGTGATGGTCTCTTCTCGGCGGAGTCCGGGAAGTGAACACGGTGTTGGAGTTATGTCTGACGTAAGTAGTTCAGGATCACTTCTTGGTCAATACTAGTTTCACGACCGTGCTTTGCTTCTCTTCTCGCTCTCTTTTGCGATGTAGCCACCATATATGCTAGTCGCTTGCTGCAGCTCCACTTTACTACTATGTCCTCCCTAAAGCTTAAATAGTCTTGATCTCGCGGGTGTGAGATTGCTGAGTCCCCATGACTCACAGATACTTCCAAAACAGTTGCAGGTTCCGATGAGGCCAGTGCAGATGATTCCACCGAGCTCAAGTGGGAGTTCGACGAGGAACGTGGTCGTTACTATGTGTCGTTTCCAGATGATCAGTAGTGGTGCCCAGTTGGGACGATTCGGGGATCTGTGTTAGCATGTGGGGTATCTTCTTTATTTTGGTTCCGTAGTCGGACCTTGAGTGTACTCTGAATGATGTATGTTAATTATGTATTGTGTGACGTGGCGATTGTAAGCCAACTATGTATCTTTCCCTTAATTATTACATGGGTTTGTGTGAAGATTACCTCACTTGCGACATTGCTTTCAATGCGGTTATGCCTCTAAGTCGTGCCTCGACACGTGGGAGATATAGCCGCATCGGGGGCGTTACAATGCCACACCCCTTCCGATGAACAGGACCCCCGTTTCGACCGTAGCGCTCCAACACAAGTCCGTTTCGTCCGTTTTGCGGTACGCCACACCCCTCCCGATCAACAGGACCCCCGTTTCGACCGTAGGAGGCCCGTTTCTTCCGTTTTGCGGTACGCCACACCCCTCCCGATCAACAGGACCCCCGTTTCGACCGTAGGAGGTCCGTTTCCTCCGCTTTTGCGGTACACCACACCCTCCCGATCAATAGGACCCGTTCGAACGTAGGAGGTCCGCTTCCTCCGCCAGCGGCACGCAAGGCCTCGCTTCCATCGCTGTTCCGCCCAAGCCCTCCCAGAGAACACGACCACGCATTCCATTCCGACCCAGCCGGTTGGCTCCCATGAACACGACGACGACGCTGTTTCTCCGTTCCGACCCAGCCATGTACGTGTGCGCGCGAGTAGGCGTTCGAGACCCCACCAGATGTACACATACGTGGCGTATTTTCTTTCTTGCACCCTGGCGGCTGACGTGCGTGTACATGCTACGCGGCGCACCTCTACTACGACACATGCGCCGCCTCTACAATGACCAGTATGTACGCATTACGTTCGCGACCAGAATGACAACGCCACGTGACGCTCGACCAGGTGGGTCCCGACCGCCGTGCACTTGCTGCGAAGATGTAGCTGGTGGGTCCCAGCAGTCAGGGGGGCGAATCATTTTTTTGCCCGGACACACTTCCTTGCGTGCGAAGATGTAGCTGGTGGGTCCCGGCAGTCAGGGGGGGCGAATCGTTTTGTTTTTTTGCCCGGACGCACTTCCTTGCGTGCGAAGGTGTAGCTGGTGGGTCCCAGCAGTCAGGGGGGAAACGTTTTTTTCACAAAATACGGTGGCCCGTCCGGTGGGTCCCCGCTGTCGGGTGGAGGAATAATTATTTTGCGCGTAATAAGGAGGCACTTCCTTGCTGCGGCCGTGGACCCAGCTGTCAGCGTCTCCACGCACACAATACTCTTCCGATGGAAGTCGATCGTTGACCACATTGACCACGCCGCGCCGAGAGCACCATGGCGGTGGACGACGGCGAGGCCTAGGAAGGGGACGACACGGATGCAGGGAAGACTCGGCAGTTGTTTCCCACGCGGAGGGGAGTACGACTGTACGAGGGTTTACTGGTTCGTCTGCCGTCGCCGGAGAATAACAGAAGGTGTGGGTGAGTAGAGGGATGGCTAGGCCGACGATGGGAGTACGGTGAGGCCTGCGCGGCAGCACAGCCGGCCACGGGGAGGAGGGAGCAGGCAGTCCCGCCGGCGCTTGTTTGAGCGGCTGGAGCAGGAAGAGCAGAGATTGAAAAAGCACGACAGCCGTTGGATGGCCATCCGATCACTACTTGTCGTCAACCTTTTTTAGGAAAGCCTCAAATCTGTGGAAAACAGCATACAAACCATTTGCCATTATTTCTAATAATTTACAGCCCATTTGCTAATTCTTAAGGTTTTTGGAGCCCATATTCTTTTGTTAGCATTACAGCCCATATTGTGGCCACGGTTAAAAAATATACGAAATTTTGCATATTTCAAAAGGGTCCGAACTGTTTTAATCCGAAATTTCGACTCAAATTCAAACTGATTTTAAAAATAAATGTATATCAATATAAAATCCAACAAATTCTCCACACATAAAAATTAATGTAATTTAAAATCTCGAAATGAAAAAAAGATATTTGAAACTAATTGCGGTTTGATGTGTTTTAAAATGTACAACCCATTTCTCATTCTTGATGGGCCATTTTCTCGCCATTAATGAAAGCTCTCCTCGTCTTGAAAGATTTGTAGCCCAACAGGCCCGACAAAGCGACTTACTTGGCAAATCACAAAAACTGGCTGTGGCCATGGACCCACTGTCGGCCTCTCCACGTCAAGATTTTACGTTGGAAGTCGGTCGTTGACCACGTTGACCACGCTTGCCGAGAGCACCAAGGCGGTGGACGACGGCGAGGCCTAGGAAGGGACGACGCGAAGCCGGGAAGACAGCGCGGTGGATGCCCACGGAGAGGAGTACGAGGGTTCACTTGGTTCGGCTGCGGTGTGAGGCTGCCGCCGCCGCAGAGCACTGGCTATTGGTGGGAGTAGTAGAGGCGTCGGCCTCAATGGCAGCACAACCCGCCATTGAGGCAGGAGCAGGCGGTCTCCTCGGCGCTGGTTTGGGCGGCTGGTGCAAGAAGAGCATCGATTGAAAAAGCAGCAGGACCGTTCGATTCAGATCCAACAGTTCTTGCTGCTAGAATCATTTGTTGACTAAGTTGACAAGCCTGCAGACGCGTCAACGTAGTAGGCCCCTGGTCAGCCTCCCAACCGTGTGCCCCGGATGTCGATGGGAGGAATCTTTTTTCGCGTAATAAGGAGGTAGTTGATTGCGTGCGGCCAAGGAAGCGGAGGGAGTAGGGTGGGCGGGAAGCTCTGCGGCATCACGGTGGGCCACAAGAGGAGGGAGCAGCAGTCCGTCGGCGCTAGTTTAGGCGGCCGAGCGGGAAGATCAGAGATTGAAGAAGCACGTCGGCCGTTGGATGGACATCCAACAGTCACTACTGCTACAATCTTGTGTTCACTGACAAAGCCTTGCGTAAACAAGTCAGCCATTTGCTATTATTTTTATAAATTTTACTCATTTTCTAATTCATATGGAATTTATTGCAGCCCATTTTCCATTTTAGAATTGCTGGCCATTTTCTCGTCGATACCGATGTCGTAAAATTAACTAAATATGTGGGAAATTTTGAAAATTCGCAAATTTTTTTTGGGGAACGAAATATTCTTAATCCAAAAATTAATAGCCATAATTTAAAAATAAATTAGTACTATGTCATGTTAAATCCAATGAAATACGTATAAGATATCAGTGAAGAACAAAAACAAAAAAAACTTATATCCCATTTGCTATAATTTTTTTGGATTTTTCAACCCCTTTTGATATTACTTTTAACAGACATTGACCATACTCTTTGGCCAGGACGGAATGCATCCCTCCTCGTCTTGAAAGATTTGCAGCCCAGTAATTCGGAGAAAACAAATAGGCCTAGCTTGGGTATTCTTCAAAAAGAAATACTGGGCTACCTATTTTTCCAAAGAACTGGTGCATGAGCATTTAGCTTTATTTATTTATTTACTTATTTATGTCTAGGGGACCATGAGCATGTACCTGGGCCAGATTCATGTGAGAGCCTCCCTTCCAGTTAATTATGGGCTTCTCTATTGGGCCTTCATCTGTGGGCTGCATCTTATCAACAAGTGGAAAATGTGTTCCGTACGAAAAATAGTATGAGCTACGTACGGTACGGGGTACTAAAGGATCGAACCGTGCAACGACTTCCAAAACATTGTGTTTGTCGTTCTAACAACACATTTATTCAACCAACAGACGAAATATACTACTGATTGTACATTGAAAACATCAGCAGCAGCAACCAGGGCTGGGAGTGCAACAGAAGCAGTAAGCAAGCCAGAAGAGTGAAGATGCAGCTCTCTCTCTCCCAAACCAAACATCAGCCATCATTACAAAAGGGCTACCAAAAAAGAAGAAGTGTATGCATCAAACTAAATAAAGATCCTACTACACCAAGTGTACGCATCTAACTAACTGGCTTAGTTAGACGTTACTATTTATTAAGCTGTGGAGATTGGCTGACGGCTTGAACCAGAACGGTGCCTGACGGGGGAAACTCCAGCCAGCAGGTCGAAGTCTGGTACTTGCGACCCTCTCTCCTACTTTGGGCTGCAGAGCGTGGCGGCACATATCAGGGTATGGTGCATGCAGAGATGCATGGTACGCTGTGTACACACAGTTTTGCCTGATGAACGAAACCGCGCTGCCATCATGATCCTTGCCGTCGGTTATCTCCTGGTTAATCGGATAATTAAGTCCGACAAATGAGAGCGTGCACCAAGGCTACTTACCAGCCTCGGTCAAAAATTCTCGAAGGCCCAGAGAAGCTGGGATCCTGCTCAAAGACCTTGCAAAGGATCGTGATTGTATTTCGCGAAACAACACTTCCGGTATGTGCGAACGATCATCAATCTTTCGCCGTCGTCTGATCGAGCCAGGAACCACCTGCAACTGCCATGCCGCTTTTCTTTGAAAGGTTCTGGGATTAGGAAGGGTAGGGACACCAGGCGTCCTACAACATCATATCAAGTTGGAGTCAAATAAAAAAGGGCTCTTGATTTAGTCAATCAGCATGTTATGAGCATGAATATTTTTTGATAAATGTTGTGAGAATATAAGCAAGCCATCATGATATCATAGGAAAGTAACATACTGCTGTAACAGCCGTTTGTAGCGATGACTGGAGTAGGCCAGCAATACGTCCAGCCATAGAAGGAGTCGACAGCGTAAATGAAGCCCTTGTGTTCAATGGCATCAGAGAACCATGGAGGATGTATGATCCTGCGATGGACGTGCAGATTTATCCACTTACCGCAGTGACCTGTCAGATAGGTGAGACCGCGGTTGAAGAATGCAATTAGTCTGAAGTCTTTATAATTCACAGATCTTGTGGGCACTTGGCAGATTACAGCCTTGAGAAAATCAAACTTGGTATCATGTTGGCTACTGTAAGATTCTGTGTATTCTGGGCCGCGGTGCCAAAGCAGTGCAGTGTTAATCAAAGGAAGGGGGATCAATCGCCGGGTGTGGACCTCCACGAGCATCCAGCTGCCGCGACCGTCGACGAGCACCATCCAAGACATGTTCATGCCGACCCAAGACATACCGTTAATGTAGCCGAGGCCGACGGGATCGGATCACGATGAAGGGGTTGATGCCGCCACCCTACGATCGTTATGCTACGTGACACGCCATTTCTGAAGATCAGGCGGCATCAGCAAGCAAGGAGCTGGCTTAAAAAGCTCCGGCCTGAGGGCTTTGAGTAAACGATACAGCCCCAACGAGCACGCGTCGTGCGGCATGGTACTGAGATTGTCCACACGCGAAACAATGAGCTTGATTGCCTCTGTGGGGAGCGAATTCCAGCCACTCTTTCGGCGGACGCTGCTCGGTTCTGCCATTGTTAGTGCTTGGGTTTCGGACGAGGGGGGGGGGGAGGTGCCTTAGCTTCCAGCGGGGATGGAAGCTTGGACGAGATTATGTGCAGACAAAGATGGAGAAGCGAATATGTGCTGCAGGAAGTGGACAGGTGATGATGACTACAGCACGCCGCTTGACTTACGAGACACATACCAGCAGCGTAGGGTCATATCGATGCCAGACAACTTGCTTGAGTGATCACAGTACTGGTACTCCCTACAGTACCTACTACAGTACTATGCCCTAGCTTGCTAGAGTAGAGTAGTAGAGTAGGACTCTACTCTACTACTAACAACGGAGGAGTAGTAGTATATTCTCATCTAAAATAGTTACAAACTTCAATGCCTGAGCGTGGAACGACTACGAACCATGCTCAAAGACCGTGTCTACGTGGTGTTTGGACTTATATGCAAAAAAATAGCAAGATGCCCGTGCATTGCACGGCACACCATCATCACCAACTCGGTTTTTTCTCTACTCCTACTCCTATAAAAGACTCAGTTGGTGATGATGGAGGCGAGGAGGCGTGTTCAGCCGGGCGTGCAGCGGACGGTGCAACACTATTCGATTTGTTATAAAAAAACAAAGAAGAGTAGTAGAGATAGAGACATAGGGAGGAGCCGAGGTTGTGGGAGATAAGGATGAACGAGGCAAGGCCTTATCTGTAAATGTGGAGAGAGGTGCGGGTATCTTTTGTAAAATTGTCATAGTTAGCTTTCTATCCGTCAGATATGGATCGGACGGTCTATATTACAAGATGACAGGCATACCATCATCACCAACTCGGTTTTCTATAAGAGTAGATATATATAGATATAGATAGATAGAGACTAGGGAGTACTAGTAAGGACACCATCTATCGCCGTGTGCTACTCCGCGCTCCATTCGGCGGCCGAACGCCCCTACAGACCACCCTCCCACGCTCCATTCAGGGGTATTTGTTGAAATCTGGGAGCGACTCTCGCGACTGCTGGCAGCCACGACTTCACCGATGACGACTTCTTCCCCGACCTCGGCAACCTCTTCCTCAATGACATGGGCGACAACCTCAACGCGAACGGTGCTGCTCCCGTTGCACCGTATGTGTTTCTGTCCTTCCTGTTCAAAATCGTGGTAGAATTCATGTTTCTACTCTGTATCCTACTACTATGCTAGTCCACATGATTATTTTCATCTCTGTTATAGCCGTCATGATTTATTTTGTGCTTATTCGGATTAAATCTCGTAGTAACTTGCTCATATATTGTAGCGACCCGACCTCAGATGGTCAAGTATCTGTGATTCAAATGTCATCCTCGGATCAAGAATGCCTTGACACACAGATTCAAGGATTTATAACAGAGTAGCAATCACACACTTATTATATCGAATGTCTCAAAAGAGAACTTATTACAATAATATGGCTCAAGGCCATCTAATACGGTAACAGCGGAAGGCTTGGACGATAAAGTGAGTCCATCAACTCCAACGGCATAGCTGAGCTGCACGGCAACGACCTATCGAACCGTACTCCTTGTTTGAAAAGTCTGCAACATAATACGTTGCAGCCCGAGAACGGGTCAGCACATGGAATATGGCAATGTAACACTGTGAGCAATAACAGAATAATGCTACCACTACATGCATATTTGGCTGGTGGAAAGCTCTACGGTTAAAGTTTTTGCGAAAAGCCAATTTTTCCCTACAACAAAGGAATAAATTTTAATTTAACTATCATGGTGGTTGAAACAACATTGAGAAGGTATAACCCCAACTCAATCCCAATTAAGGTAATTAACATCCCAGCAATATTAGTTAAGAGTGATGAGATACATGTGAATACTCAAGTACTAGATACTCAGAATTGTCCATAACCGGGGACACGGCTAACCATGATTAGATTGTACACTCTGCAGAGGTTTGCACAATTTTCCCCACAAGACTCGACCGCCTCCTTTGATTTCTCGCACTACATGGTGTTTGAGAAACGGACGACCGAGACACAGTCTTTCAGAAACATTAACTCTCTACTCCGGGTAGATCATACAAAACCTACAAAACCCACTACCTACTGATCTACCTCTTCAAGAGCTTCACGTAACTTACTCAACTATGCTAGAGCCCATAATAGCTTGTGGCTGCACACGGAAGTTTCTAGCATGAATAATCTCAGTTCCCTTTGAGCCTGGGTGGCGGTCCATAGGAAGATCACACGGGTACCCCGGGATTTCCAAAATAAAAACAGACAACACTGGGTTCCCCAGGTGCCTCAATCCACCCAAATGTGTATTAAAGTTGCCACCTTAAGTTGAACCATTAATTAATAATCTCACATCTGTCATGGATACACTCAAACCCAATCCACATCTACGAGCATAGAATAGCAGTATAAGCAATACGTAGAAGTAACTCCCAAGGGTTTGATAGTAACAGGGTAATAGGTTCCTACCTCATCATCTACTTCCCAACCCACAAATTAATGACATCCTAATCATGCAATGTTTGAGGGTTGAAACTAATGCATAAAAACTGGGTATGAAAAGAGTATGATCAAAGTGTTACTTGCCTTGCTGACGATCCGTGAATCCTAGAGACTCGTAGTAACACGCTTCGCACTTCGGGAATTCTATCGCAAGCAAACAATACATACATAAGCAACAAGAAAAGATGCACAAGTAAAACTTCAACTCAAAGAGGTTGACCGGAGAGTTCAAATTAAGAACTCCGGTTCGCAAAAAGAATCAAACCAAACAAAGTAACGAAACTCAAACGGCGGAAGAAATAAGATCCGTTTACTAATCTGAACTAGGGTCCAATTTTACAGAGACAAAAACTTGTTTAAGTTCACTATTCGGAAAGAGGGTTTCGAGATGAAACTCCAGGCGCTTGAATCGCGTGATTCCGATAAACGAGCGAAAAGATAAACTAGAACGAAAATCAGATCAGAAATCACGATCAGGAAAATCGCGGAATAAATCCGATAAAAAGAAAAACGACGAACGGCTTAACGAACGAACGTTCGTTAGCAGAAACTAAACGACGAACACGTTCGTTAAAACGAACGAACGAGCGAACGCTCGCTAAGCAAATAAACCGGAGAATAAAATCGATCTATAAAAAAACGAACTAGGGTTTTTCTAAAAAACCTAAGAGTTTTCTTAAAAAAACCGGGCGGCGGGGTGGCTACCTCCGGCGAGGTCATCCGGCGAGGCGGGCGGCTCCGGCGGGGCTCGGCGAGGGGCGGCTGGGTGGTGGCGAGAGGGCGGCGGCGGCTAGAGGCGGCGGCGGCGCTAGGGCGGGCGGCGGCGGCTCGGGCTCGGCTCGGGCCCGAGGCGGCGGTGGTGGCTAGAGGGGGTGGTGGCGCGATATAAAGGGGCGGGCGGCGACTTGGAGGAGGGGGCAAGACGCGGCGGAGGCGGAGTCCCACTCGGACTCCGGTCCGAGTCTTGTGTGTGCAAGTGCTGCAGGAGGCGATGGCGGCGGGCGGCTGGGCCCTAGGCCCAGTCGGGCGCGGGTCCCTTTTTTTTAACGTTCCGCCGAACTCGGAAAAATCCTAGAAAAATAAATAAAAATCTAAAAATTCTAAAACAAGTTTTCTCCGTCTAAATAAAATATTAGGACAAGATGAACTTTTCTTGGCCCCTAAAATGCAATTTTTAAAACATGCAAATTTTTCTAGGGCGAATAAAATTACCAAATAATGATTTTAACATTTTTCCTCCGATATTTCAATTATTTTGGAGAAGTCATATTATCTCCCCTCATTTATTATTTTAAAATGAAATATTTTCCGGAGAGAAAATAATTAAAATTAAAATCCTCGTCTTCATTATTTGATAAAATTCAAATATGAAAATTTGGAAAATCCCCAACTCTCTCCGAGGGTCCTTGAGTTGCTTAGGATTTCGAGGATTGCAAACGAAATGCAATAAAATATGATATGCATGGATGACCTATGTATAACATTCCAAATTGAAAATTTGGGATGTTACAAACCTACCCCCCTTAAGATGAATCTCGCCCTCGAGATTCGGGTTGGCTAGAAAATAGGTGCGGGTGGTCCTTGCGAATATCATCTTCTCGTTCCCAGGTGGCTTCCTCCTCGTATGGTGGCTCCATCGAACTTTACAAAACCCGATAACCTTCTGCGGGTGACTCGGCTGTCAAAGTCAAGAATCTTTACTGGCTTTTCCTCATAAGTCAAATTACTATCCAGCTGAATCGCCTCCAAGGGCACTGTATCATTTAACGGTATAACGGCCATCTCAGCATGGCACTTCTTCAGCTGTGATACGTGAAACACATCGTGAACTCCAGACAATCTTTCAAGTAACTCCAGCTTGTAGGCAACTTCTCCCATCCGTTCCAAAACACGATACGGTCCTACAAATCTTGGGGCTAACTTTCCCTTAACTCCAAAATGTTTCACTCCCCTCAAGGGTGATACTCGCAGATAGGCTCTGTCTCCAATTTCATAGGTTACTTCCTTGCATTTTGAATCTGCATAACTCTTTCATGCAGGTCGAGCAATCTTTAGTCATCTCGATCAGTTTAACCTTCTTCGATTCCTTGATCAAATCTGGTCCAAACAATTGACGGTCTCCTACCTCATCCCACATCAATGGTGTTCTACATCTGCGTCCATACAGAGCTTCAAACGGTGCCATCTTCAAACTGGCTTGGTAGCTGTTGTTATATGAGAACTCTGCGTACGGCAAATTGTCATCCCAACTAGATCCATAATCTAGAGCTCATGCTCTCAACATGTCTTCCAGAATCTGATTGACTCTCTCGGTCTGTCCATCCGTCTGTGGGTGAAAAGCGGTACTGAACTCCAATCTGGTACCCAAAGTCTGATGTAATTGATGCCAAAACTTTGAAGTAAACTGCGTTCCTCTATCTGATACGATGCTCCTCGGAACTCCATGCAAACATACGATCCTGGACATATATATCTTGGCCAACTTGGCACTTGTATAAGTTGTTTTCACTGGGATGAAGTGAGCTACTTTGGTCAAACGATCCACAACTACCCATATTGAATCATATCCTGCCTTGGTTCTGGGTAATCCGGTAATAAAGTCCATGCCAACTTTATCCCACTTCCATTCGGGTATCGGCATAGGCTGTAACAGTCCTGCTGGCTTCTGATGCTCTTCTTTCACTCTCTGACATACATCACATACGGCTACATACTCGGCAATATCCTTCTTCATACCAGTCCACCAGAAACGTTCCTTCAAATCCAAATACATCTTGGTGTTTCCGGGGTGAATCGAGTATGGTGAGTCATGGGCCTCCTAAAGTATTAACTTCCTGATCTCCGAATTGTTGGGCATGTAAATACGGTCCTCAAACCACATGGTATCGTGCTCATCCTCGCGAAAACCTTTGGCTTTACCTTCTCCCATCTTCTCTCTTATCTCAGCAATCTCTTTGTCCTTCTTCTGAGCTTCTCGAATCTTGTCCAACAATGTCGACTGAACCTCCAAGGTTGCAATGAAACCTCTCGGAACAATTTCCAAGCGAAGTTCCATGATATCCTCAGCTAACTCCTTTGGCAATCCTTTACTTTCAAGGATATTAGCATAACTCTTCCGGCTCAAAGCGTCTGCTACGACGTTGGCCTTTCCTGGATGATAATGTAGCTTCATATCGTAATCCTTTATAAGTTCCAGCCATCTCCTCTGTCTGAGGTTCAACTCCTTCTGTGTGAAAATGTACTTCAAACTCTTATGATCCGTGTACACATCACAACGGTTTCCAATGCGATAATGTCTCCAGGTCTTTAATGCATGCACTAAGGCTGCTAACTCCAAATCATGCGTGGCATAGTTCAACTCATGAGGCTTCAGTTGTCGTGAGGCATATGAAACAACCTTTCCGTCCTGCATAAGCACACATCCAAGTCCCAAGCGTGAGGCGTCACAATACACTTGAAACTCCTTATGTATATCTGGCAATGTCAGCACTGGGGCTGTAGTCAACCATTTCTTCAACTCCTGAAAACTGGCCTCGCAATCTTCTATCCATTTAAACTTAGTATCCTTCTTTAGCAATTCAGTCATTGGCTTAGAAATCTTGGAAAAATTCTCAATGAATCTCCGATAATATCCTGCCAGTCCAAGGAAACTACGGATCTCGCCAACTGAAGTGGGTGCCAACCATTCGGTGATCGCCCGAACCTTCTTTGGGATCTACCGCTATACCTCTCCCGATATAACATGCCCAAGAAATCCAACTTCCTTCAACCAAAACTCGCGACTTGCTGAATTTGGCGATAACCGGTGTTCCTCGAAGTTTCGAGAACCAAACGCAAGTGTTCCACGTGCTCCTCTTTGTTCTTCGAGTATATCATAATATCATCAATAAACACCACAACAAACTTGTCCAAATACTCCATGAACAATTATTCATCATACTCATGAAATAGGCAGGGGCGTTAGTCAGTCCAAATGACATGACCGTATACTCATATAATCCATACCGTGTGGTAAACGCTGTCTTGGGTATATCCTTCTCTCGGATCTTCAACTGATGGTATCCTGATCGTAGATCAATCTTCAAAAACACCTTAGCTCCTTGCAACTGATCAAACAGATCATTAATCATCGGTAAGGGATACTTGTTCTTTATCGTTACTTCATTCAGAGCTCGGTAATCAACAACCATCCTTAGGGATTTATCCTTCTTCTCCACCAAAAGTACTGGGGCTCCCCAAGGTGATGAACTTCTACGAATGTAACCTTTATCCAATAACTCCTTGATCTTCTTTTTGATCTCCTCCAGATCATTTGCGGGCATCCGATAGGGTCTCTTGGATATTGGCCCTGTACCTGGCAATAGCTCTATGAAGAACTCGATGTCTCTATCCGGCGGCATGCCTGGTAACTCTTCTGGGAAAACATCCGGAAAATCCTTTACTACAGGTACTTCCTCCTGTACAACTCCCGTGAGGGTATTCACTTGGCTTCTCCTAGGCACATGCCTAGACACATACTTAATCCTTTTTCCCTCCGGGGTGGTAAGATAAATTGACTTGCTAGCACAGTCAATACTTCCTCCATACTTCGACATCCAGTCCATACCTAATATCACATCCAATCCTTGCGACTCCAAGATAATTAGGTCAGACGGAAAAACATGCGTGCCAATGATTAGGGGTATCTGGGTGCACCATCGCTAGCCATGTACTCGCTCCAAAGTAGCTCACTAAAAGAGGGGTCCTAAGGGTTTGGGTTGGTAACTTAAACTTATCCACAAATCCCTTGATATGTATGAATGCGATGCACCAAGATCGAAAAGAACAAGAGCGATAAATGATTGAACCAAAACTTACCTATTACCGCGTCGGCTGCTCTTCAACTTCCTCCACGTTAACATGGTTCACTTGTCCTTTGTTGAATGGATTGGGCTTCTTCCCAGCGCACCCATTTCCGTTTCCATTCCTTCCTTCAGGCAGTCATTGGCATAGTGCCCTGTCTTCCCGCACTTAAAGCAAATAACTTGGCTTAAGTCCCTCTTGGCGGGTGTAGATGGGTTAGAGCGATTCTGATTATTGTTGACTCCATTCCCATTCCCGTTCTTCGCACCATTTTGATTATGCGATCCTCCTGCAGTATGGTTATGACCTCCATGGTTATGAACAAGTCCTCCCGAGTTCGGGGTTAAGCGAGGCTTCTAGTGAGCTCCTGAGTTGTACTTCCCTTGTCCATACTTCCTCTTACGGCTCTCAATTTGCTGCTGCTTTCCTTCAATCATTAGGGCCTTATCTACCAACTCCTGGTAGTTTTTGAAAGTTGCCACCATCAACTGCATACTCATCTCATCATTCAGCCCTTCCATAAACTTCTCCTGCTTCGCGGCATCTGTGGCCACATCATCAGGGGCATAGCATGATAACTTGCTAAACACATCCACGTACTGGGCCACAGTACGGTTCCCCTGGAGTAAGTTGCGAAACTCACGCTTCTTCATCTGCATGGCTCCAGTTGAGACATGGGCCGTGCGAAAAGCTTGCTGAAACTGTTCCCAAGTGACATTGGCTATAGGAAAAGTAGCTGTGTAATTCTCCCACCATGCGGCTGCTGGTCCGTCTAATTGATGTGCGGCAAAGCGCACCTTCTCAGCATCCGTGCATCCTGCGGTGGTTAACTCCCTTCCAATACGGCATAGCCAATCATCAGCAACTATTGGCTCGGTGCTACTGGAAAACACCGGCGGTTGTAACCTCAGAAAATGGGCTAAATTGTCCACCGGCGGCGGGTTGTTGTTGTTGTTGTTGTTGTTGTTGTTGTTGTTGTTGTTGTTGCCCTGGTTTTGAACTAGCAATTGCATCAAGGCATTCTGCTGCTGGATCAACTGGGTGAGCTCCGGTGGGAAAACAAAACCGGGGTCACGTCTCGGAGGCATCTGGTGGGTTTAGATGGAAGAGATTTGAATAGAAAAAGGTCTAGTGAGAAAACACTACCCTATGCACATGAGGCAAACACAAACATTCATTCAATCAATCAAGCAAGGGCATACAGACGGTCTAGAACTATCGCAAAAGTGCTCAACTACTACTAGTTACATGGGGGAATACTACTATTATATGGTGGTCATCTAGAAATTTTGATCGGTGGAAAACTCCATGATGTCTGCTCCAGCTTCGTCTTCATAGTCATCATCACTTGGATCGGAATCGGTGTCGTCGATGATGATGTAGTTGTCCGGACAAGTGGGATCTTCTTCCTCTTCTTTCGGTGCTGATCCTCCCATGAAGACTCCGATCTTCTTGACTAGGTCGTCATTCTTCCCCAGTAGTGTCTTGGTTTCCTCCTCATATCCATCACGTGTAAACTTGAGTTCTTCCTCCAGCTCGATGATCCTAGTTTTCGCCTTCTTCAAATCCATCATGTCTACGCACATCTAGTTCTCCTGACGTCGAATGTGCTGGTTTAGCTCCTGGATGTAAGCTGCAATGGATCTATCCTTCTTGGTGCTGATTACTTCCCATTGCTCGTCTCGGCGCCCACATATTTGGTAGATGGTGTCCTTAAGCTCCCTACTGTATACTTCTCCAATGCGTCCCATGGTAATGTGAGCTGCCATACTCTTGCCAAGACTCCAGGTGGGTGCTTCGAAAGAAAACTCTATGGGCTTGGAAGTTGGCGAGAATGTCCTTCCTGGAACTTGTACTTGAATCATCCAGCGCTCTTCTTCAGGTAAAGTGGCGTTGTATGTCCGGTGAAGCTTGGTATTCCAATGTTCAAGTACCTAGTGACTTCCTTCAAGTGGCGTCCAAAAGGTGTGTCCTCATCCGGTTGTGCAAACTTGTTCTTCATCTCCGTCATCCTAAAGAGTGGAAAAATGGAGAGGAGTCAGAAATGAGTAGAGAAGAGTGACCTATGGTTTATCTTAGTGGTCGTGTCCTACACTCAGCGTGTGCTCTGATACAATCTTGTAGCGACCCGACCTCAGATGGTCAAGTCTCTGTGCTTCAGTGTCATCCCTGAATCAGTAATGCTGACACACACAGTACCCGAAGGATTTATAACAGAGTAGCAATCACACACTTATTACATCGAATGTCTCAAAAGAGAACTTATTACAATAATATGGCTTAAGGCCATCTAATACGATAACAACGGAAGGCTTGGAAGATAAAGTGAGTCCATCAACTCCAACGGCATAGCTGAGCTGCACGACAATGACCTATCGAACTTTACTCCTCGTCTGAAAAGTCAGCAACATAATAGGTTGCAGCCCGAGAACGGGTCAGCACATGGAATATGCTGGCAATGTAACACAACGGAGCAATAACAGAATAATGCTACCACTACATGCATATTTGGCTGGTGGAAAGCTCTACGGTTAAAGTTTTCGCGTAAAGCCAATTTTTCCCTACAACAAAGGAATAAATTTTAATTTAACTATCATGGTGGTTGAAACAACATTGAGAAGGTATAACCCCAACTCAATCCCAATTAAGGTAATTAACATCCCAGCAATATTAGTTAAGAGTGATGAGATACATGTGAATACTCAAGTACTAGATACTCAGAATTGTCCATAACCGGGGACACGGCTAACCATGATTAGATTGTACACTCTGCAGAGGTTTGCGCACTTTTCCCCACAAGACTCGATCACCTCCGTTGATTTCTCGCACTACATGGTGTTTGAGAAACGGACGTCCGAGACACAGTCTTTCAGAAACATTAACTCTCTACTCCGGGTAGATCATACAAAACCTACAAAACCCACTACCTACTGATCTACCTCTTCAAGAGCTTCACGTAACTTACTCAACTATGCTAGAGCCCATAATAGCTTGTGGCTGCACACGGAAGTTTCTAGCATGAATAATCTCAGTTCCCTTTGAGCCTGGGTGGCGGTCCATAGGAAGATCACACGGGTACCCCGGGATTTCCAAAATAAAAACAGACAACACTGGGTTCCCCAGGTGCCTCAATCCACCCAAATGTGTATTAAAGTTGCCACCTTAAGTTGAACCATTAATTAATAATCTCACATCTGTCATGGATACACTCAAACCCAATCCACATCTACGAGCATAGAATAGCAGTATAAGCAATACGTAGAAGTAACTCCCAAGGGTTTGATAGTAACAGGGAATAGGTTCCTACCTCATAATCTACTTCCCAACCCACAAATTAATGACATCCTAATCATGCAATGTTTTAGGGTTGAAACTAATGCATAAAAACTGGGTATGAAAAGAGTATGATCAAAGTGTTACTTGCCTTGCTGACGATCCGTGAATCCTAGAGACTCGTAGTAACACGCTTCGCACTTCGGGAATTCTATCGCAAGCAAACAATACATACATAAGCAACAAGCAAAGATACACAAGTAAAACTTCAACTCAAAGAGGTTGACCGGAGAGTTCAAATTAAGAACTCCGGTTCGCAAAAAGAATCAAACCAAACAAAGCAACGAAACTCAAACGACAAAAGATATAATATCCGTTTACTAATCTGAACTAGGGTCCAATTTTACAGAGACAAAAACTTGTTTAAGTTGACTATTCGGAAAGAGGGTTTCGATATGAAACTCCAGGCGCTCGAGTCGCCTGATTCCGATAAACGAGCGAAAAGATAAACTAGAACGAAAATCGGATCAGAAATCGCGATCAGGAAAATCACGGAATAAATCCGATAAAAAGAAAAACGACAAACGGCTTAACAGACGAACATTCGTTAGCAGAAACTAAATGAAAAACACGTTCATTAAAACGAACGAACGAGCGAACGCTCGCTAAGCAAATAAACCGGAGAATAAAACCGATCTATAAAAAAACGAACTAGGGTTTTTCTAAAAAAAACCTGAAGGGTTTTCTTAAAAAAAGGGCGGCGGGGTGGCTACCTCCGGCGAGGTCGTCCGGCGAGGCGGGCGGCTCGGCTCGGCGAGGGGCGGCGGGTGGCGGCGAGAGGCGGCGGCGGCTAGAGGCGGCGGCGGCGCTAGGGCGACGGGCGGTGACTCGGCGGCGGCGGCTCGAGGCTCGGGCTCCGGCTCGGGCACGGGCGAGGCGGTGGTGGTGGTGGCTAGAGGGGAGGTGGCGGCGTATATAAGGGGGCGGGCGGCGACTTGGAGGAGGGGGCAAGGCAGCGGAGGCGGAGTCCCACTCGGACTCGGTCCGAAGTCGGGCGGCGGCGGCAGCAGCAGGAGGAGGCGGCGGCGGGTGGCTGGCCGGCCTGCTCGACGGGCCCTAGGCCCGATCGAGCCGGCTGGTCCTTTTTTTAAACGTTCCGCCGAACTCAGAAAAATCTTAGAAAATAAATAAAAATCTAAAAATTCCAAAACAAGTTTTCTCCGTCTAAATAAAATATTTAGAACAAGATGAACTTTTCTTGGCCACTAAAATGCAATTTTTAAAACATGCAAATTTTTCTAGGGCAAATAAAATTACCAAATAATGATTTTAATATTTTTCCTCCGATATTTCAATTATTTTGGAGAAGTCATATTCTCTCCCCTCATTTATTATTTTAAAATGAAATATTTTCCGGAGAGAAAATAATTAAAATCAAAATCCTCGTCTTCATTATTTGATAAATTTCAAATATGAAAATTTGGAAAATCCGCAACTCTCTCCGAGGGTCCTTGAGTTGCTTAGGATTTCGAGGATTGCAAACGAAATGCAATAAAATATGATATGCATGGATGACCTATGTATAACATTCCAAATTGAAAATTTGGGATGTTACATATATTCAACTGGCGCAACGTCCCCTACAGCCACTCCCGTTTCATGGACGGCCTGGTCGATGCCTCCAAGGAGCCCTTCGTCCACTGCTATGAGTGCCCGATGCCATTTTGTGGCTCGCCGGCGGACATGGTGCATCACCACGGATGCGTGCAGCGGTCCTCGCTGGCCCTTGGCGGAGAACATCAAGCACGACACGCTACGGTTCACCATGCCGGAGTCATTGGAGGATCACCGCCGCCTGCTAGTCTCGGAGGAGGACGACAGCGTCTTCCTCTTGATCGTGGGCACCGGCGAGGCCCACGCAGGCCGCCGCCCTGTCTCTGTAACGTGCGTCAGGGGCGTCGCCGCTGACACTGACACTGACATGAGGCAGATGTACGGGTGCGTGATCACTGTTACTACCCCTCCGGATCGCATGGGCGGCGACACCGGCCTCATCGGACGGACTTGGACTCTGGGGAGCTGGGACTATCCTGCCAATGTGGACTTGGAAAACCCATGGCATCCTTTACCCGCCGACGCGGTGCACTGGGACTCCAAGGAGGTTCACCTGGACATACGCATTATCAAGTGCACTTAGAAAACATGTAGTGTGTGTGTGGGCGCTTATGGCCCGTGTCTTTGCCGCTTTTGATTCTGTAAGCTTGTCGTTAAACTTGAGTGGCTTTCGCCGCAGTCCTTCCTTTGAACTGCTCCTCTCAGTGAGCAGATGTAAGACATTTTGGGTTTCATTTGATAATGGAACCGGGGAGGAGCCTCCCTGTTCTTCTAAAAAATTTTACGCATTATCAAGTTAAATGTTGATCATTAGTCTTCGCTCAATGTAATCCGCTGTCTAAGCATGTGAGACTTCCATGCAGGATCTTGCTCTATTGGAGTATCGTGCATGAATAAAAATGTATCCGTTTATGGTTCTAGAATCTTCCATGTATGAATTTTTACTACAGTACTGGTGAAAGACTTACGATGAACCATTTCTTACATCTCCTCTGCCCCCTTGCAAGTCATCCTGATTTAATCCCTTCGTCTAGGTGTATAAGGGCATGGTTAATATTACTTAATAGGATAGCCAACTGTTGACTATAAGAAAGTGCCATGTCATCTGTAGCCAACATGTATAACAATCGATACTCAAAAACTAATTCTTAAAGATCATTTCTTGCAAAGCACAATAAGTGTTATTTCTTCACAAGTTTTGGATGCAGGTTGAACAGTTGAACGCTTTTGTTTGCAAAAGATACCTTTTTATCTATTTCACCCGGATGTTTGTGAGCTCTAGAGATGAGATAATATATGAAGAAACCTATCGATACCCGTTACACATGAGATGACCCCCACATCCTTTGTCAAAATAAACAACCCCCCGATCAATGCATTTCACTCTTCAGTGCAACACACGGGCACCTTACTACTATAGATTAGTACGACCAAAAATTGAACTAACATTATATATAGTACGATAAATACTAATGCATGTCACCTAAAATTATATCATTCAAAACTATGTTCAAATACGAATCCAACGATATAGTTTTTGTTGACACGCACTAACATTTTGTCAGATAAATCTTCAGTAAAATTCAACGGGGGACTAATAAACCACGAACAATGTAGTACAAGTGTAGAGGGCGGCGCTGCACGGGAGTATCACCTCTCACCCCGCTCGTGGCGCGGCAGTAAAGCCGTCATATCACAAAACCCAACCACTCCCAGTAATAAGTGGCCTGGTAAAATAAACGGACAAGCAACCATCACATCCCTCCGTCTTTTTTGCATTTCATCTCTCTGCATTTACTTTCTCCGGTTCATCTCGCACACTCGATCCCTAGCTACTACTCCTAGGGCCAGTTCTTTTGGCGGCTTCCCCAGCTTTTCCCACAAGACTAGTCACAGTGGAGATTAACAAGAAGGCACCTCACTCATTTATTTGGGCTTCTAAACTACTACTCTGTCCTGGTTTATTCCTCACTATTGTAATTTGTGCTAAATTTTGACCAAAGATTTAACTGATAAAATGTTACTCCCTCCGTCTAGGTGTGTAAGTCATCTTATGAAAACCAAATAATCCCAAAACACTTAGGGGCGGTGCATTAACTTCTACCTCGTTTCTTGTTTCTTGACATATCAACCAATAAGAGATAAAGAGTGTGCATGCTTTTAATGACTTGAGATATCAAAAACGACATGCAGTGGTTAGTTCATTGCATGCAATACTATTAATTAGCAAATAAACATTAACGTTTCTCGTTTTTGCCTCCTCCTTGGTCACGGTGCACAACCTAAGATGACTTACTCACCTAGACGGATGGAGTAGTGCATGTGACATGCACTAACATTTCATTAGTTAAATTTATGATCAAAATTTGACACAAATTACAATGGGGACCAATAAACCAGGACGGAGGTAATAGTAGTTATGGGATTACTAATCTAGAAGCCTAAAGGAACTGGCCCCTGGTACTCCTACTAGTAGTAGTACTCAAGTTGGAATTCCAATTGCACGGCACAACTTGTTAGGCAAAAAAATTCGATACAGGGTGTAGGAAGCGGTTTGTGAATTTGCATGCCTTTCCAACCAGTGGGATACTCCGTACAAAGTACGACAGAGAAATAACGACAGAGAAGGAAGCTAAAAGTAAACAATCAAACGAGCATTTTTGCATTTGTTTTGCATTGAATCGTTTCACAAGCTTGACTAGTGTTGTTTTTTTACTTTTACAAAAACCGCATCGTAATGTTAAAACGTGCATTTGCACGTACATAAGTAATAGTAGTACTCCCTCCATCTAGGTGTACAAGTCTTCCCTCCTTGGTCACGGTGCACAACCAAAGATGACTTATTAACCTGGACGGAGGGAGTAGCATACATCTGCAAGCATATATCGAGAGAGCGTGTAGTGCGATAGTATATAGTAAAGTTTGTGCTATATGCACGTATTTGCAAAATGCGCATTTAATACACAAGGTTTCCAAACTTTCCTTTTACCTACTTAATTAAGAACGCTAAAATTCCTGAACATTCGGGATTTATCATTTGCGCCCCAAAACTAATGAGATTGCCTTCTTAAACAAAAATTATACTCCTCCTAAAAGCCACGATGCTCGCAGGAGCGCTTGCGGCGCGCCACGAGTGCCCTGGTGCGCCGCCCTTTCCCAGCGCATCGACACAACGCCTCTTCCTCAGCCTCGCAACTCGCGAGGTGCTGATTGGCGGCTTGCCGGCGGGCGAGCGCGATCTCACCAGTGTGGTGATCCGACGCCAACAGGTACTCCGCCTCGCTGGAAGCATGCACCTTGTCCACGTACCGCCAAGCGTAGATGAGGCGCTTGGGCCCGACTGCACGCAGGGCGTCGGCATGGGCGTCCTCCGCCACCCTCACGGCCCTCGCACTAGCCTTCTACCAAAGAGCCAATTGCCTGACTCTCTCGGACGCGACATAGGCCTCCCAGGCAGCTTGTTCCGTGATGCGCTTCTCTTCCTCGGCCTTCTTCTCTGCCTCTATTTTGGCGCGCCCTGCTCGAGGAAAAGCCTCCCACAAGGCGACATCCATTTCTTTCCAAAGCTCCTCAAGGCTGGGGGGGGGGGGCTCGGCGGGCGGCGCGGCGTTCTCCTCGTAGCGGGGAGCCGACGCGTCCTCCGACGCGCGTGCTGGCGAGATTGGGAACACTGACGCGTCCACCTCGATGCGTCGCGGCGAGGAGCGGAACGCCGACGCGTCCTCCTCGACTAGTGGTGGCGAGGAACGGAACAGCGACGCGTCGCGTTGCGGCGAGGAGCGGAACACCGACGCGTCCTCCTCGACTAGTGGCGGCGAGGAACGGAACGGCGACGCATCGCGTAGCGGCGAGGAGTGGAACACCGACGCGTCCTCCTCGACTAGTGGCAGCGAGGAACGAAACGGCGACGCGTGACCGTCCGCGTGTTGCAGCGAGGGGCTCCTAGGGCTTGGGAGGGGCGATGCCATGGTGGTCGACGTGAGAGGGAGGGGGAGGAGATAGCGATGAACGTGAACGTGAGGGGTAGGAGATAGCGATGTCGTCGGAGGCGCAGTATTTATAGCGAGCAATGGCACACCTACGTAAGATATGGACTGAGCTGCACTGACTTAACTGCAGGTCCAGTTGCGTCACTGACATGTGGGCTGAACACCTGTTGGGCCCATATGTCAGTGACCCAATGCACCTGCAGTTAAGTAACATCTACGTGGGTATATTTGTTGGAGTAAATTACGGGGGAGCGGAGGGGTGGAAATATTGCTGGTCACAACGGATTGGACGAGCGTGGGGGGAGGAGAGTCATGCATGCAGATTCTTTTTCACACGGGGTGGAGTGGTGGGACTCCGGAGGGAGAAGGAGAGTTTGGCAGGCATATTGTTTCCACACATGGAGAGGAAAAGATTTGGAGACGAACGGGCTTCCTGCAGGTATGGGCAACGGTGCATAATAAGTCATCTTGCATGCCGGGCTAGGTATAGTCTCAAGTCATTAAAAACATACACGCCCCACACATGTTCATATTTCAAGGTGCACTAAATTATTGCATGCGATGATTAAGGCTGGCCATAATGGTGGTATCTTAGCTGGTATCATGCACACGGGAATAGTAGCAAACATGCTGATGTGGCAAAGAATTAAAGAAGAGAGGGGGGGGGGGTTAGAGTAACTAGTGTTCATGCATGCATTGGTAAAAGACATTTTTGTGTGAAGAACGACAACACTAGTTGAGTACTTTTGCAGACTTCAAAAACTATTCCGCCGCCTCTACTATCTTGCTAAGAGTAGGTGAAAATTTTGAATCGAGCCCTTTAAGAGCATGGTTAATAGTATAGCCAGCTGCTGGCTATAAGCCAGTGCCATGTCATCTACATCCCATCTTATAGTGAATATGTACAATAGATGAAAAAAGTGTACTACTTTTTTATTATGTGGCCCATATTTCATGCTCACAAAGTGTCTAGGAGCACGTGCTAGAGCTGGCTCTTCACAAAGTTTATTTCTTATAGCCTGCTGACTCAGCTCTATTGTACTTGCTCTAAACTAGAAGGGAGGTAGTGGTACTCTAATAGCTAACCTTGTTGTGATGACAAGATAGGACATGGCACGCACCTGGACGGAGGAACTAGTCTGCATTGTGCATTTAAGTTTTGTCTGAAGTCAATGTACCTCTACTTTCACCAGACTTATAGAAAAATGTATCAACATTCACAATGTCAAATCAATACTCCCTCCTTTCCGGTTTATAGGGCTTAGCTGAAAATCTTAGTTTTTCCATTTTATAAGGCTCAATTTGGTTGTTTCCCATCACAAGTGCAGATTCCAAGGTGCATTAAATCATTGCATGCAAGTATTAAGAGAAAATTAACCAATGCATGTACTTTATGCATGCATGCATTGCAATTAATACACTGGTAGACATATTTTTTGAGGAAAACAAGAGCATTAATTGGGTGCTTTTGCAAATTACAAAAAGTATTCCACCACTCACCATCTACCTTGGTTGGTGAGATTTTTGAATTGAGCCTATAAACCAGAAAGGAGGGAGTATTTTTACACTAATTATAAAATATAGTTCTTATACTCATTATAATAAGTATTGTAGATATTAATATTTTTAGTATAAATTTGGTCGTGGGATTTCATTGATGCCTGTCAAAGCATGGAGGAAGCAGAGCTTAGGGCTTGCATTGCCGGTCTCTACATAGGTATTTCTCTTCATAATCCTGTAATTTTAGAGACTGATTGCGCTTTTGTGGTTGCGTCTCTTGCATCGGGGACTATGACAGTCTGCTATGCGTGACTCAAGATGAAAGTGTTGAGCATCTCGAAGTTGATCAACTATCTTCAATTGTCAAAGATTAGCCGCTCGCCAATAAGGTGGCACACTTAATCGCTAAGTATAGCTTTGACATTAGATTAGATGGTATTCTTGTAAAAAACGATCGCCTGTGTGGTGAATATTGTATCGAATGAGTGTCTTGGTGTGGCTGGTTAATTAATATAAGGTGGTGTTAAAAAGTATAAATTTGGTCAAACACTTTGCAAACGGTTGACGGAGTAAAAGGACCAGAGGGAGTATCATGCATGCGGAGTAGGCAAAAAATTGCTCATTATAGCCGGTCGAAGTCTCAAAGGGCCCGACCGCGAGGGAGGCGAAGGTCGGGAGGCGACGGTTGACGGAATTAAGTGAAGTTACATCCACGCTACCGGCATGGCGTGCGTAACAGCAGAAGCTATACCGTCAGGCCTACGATATGGGTCTAGTAGACATGACATTTAGTGGGTCCTGCATAGTTCTCGAGAACTCTTTGGGGGCTTGCAGCCGTTTATCCACCGGGCAAGCCAGCAACCCCACACTATTCACACGCCCTACTCGTCCCCGTCTTCTACTACCTTACAACAGTTCGCTCCCAGTCGTCCCGTCCTTTCACATTAGTTCGCTCCCAGTTTTTGCGGGGTACAACAGTTCAACTTTTCCTAACCCTCCTCCAAAATCCATGGCCTCCCAAATCTCCATGGTCGCCGCTGAGTACTAGGTTAGAGCCATCACCGGCGATCAGTTCATCGTCATCTACACACGTGGATCCGCGATGGTGAAAGCATGGCTTGCTCGCTTCCTACGCATGTTCAACAGTTCAACGGATGAGTGGGTCGCTGGGCTAGATGTTGAGTACACCATAGTCCTGGGACGAGAGAAGGATCTAAAGGACGAAGAGAGGAAGAAGCCCGCCGTGATCCAGGTTTGCGTACATAACGTTTGCTTGGTCTACCACATATGCCATGCCGACGTTGAGTGCCAGGATTTTAAGAACTTCCTCAAGGACAAAAGAGTGAAATTCGTTCATCAGAGGCTTTAAGAACGATGTGGATGTCTTGCGTCGGATAGGTCTCGTTGTAGGTCAGCCCTTCGATCTCCGTAAGGCAAGCCTGGTGTCCTCCTCTCAACCTTCAATGCTGACCCCGGCAGCAGCCATGATTGATCCTTCAGATGCTAAACTCAAGAAACCTCATCACGAAGTTTCATCATGCATGGGAGTCAAGACATTAGATGAAGATCACATCCGTGACGCAGCAATGGATGCCTACCTTTGTTTAAATATCTACAAGGGTTGGATGAAGAAGCGAGCGCAAAGGTCCGGTTCAAGCAAAGAAGGCCGGCGATGAGGAAGAGGAAGAGGGACGAGGACGAAGTCGAGGACGTGGACTCGGACTCGAGTAGGTGGCAGTGCCGTTGCTCATGCTGGTTCTCCGCAGTGTCAAGCGGACTAGTTGCTTAGTTTATTTTCAAGGGTGTGTTGTGCAGAGGCCCCACAGTAACTATGTTTAGTATGTTCTTTCTCGTTATTTGAACTCTTTAGTACGCATGAGTACTAGTACTATGTCTTACTACTGTTCTTCTTGCAGTTGGTACTATCGTCAGATCTTTGTGTTCCTACTGTACTTAATACGTTCGTACTAGTAGTATAATTTGGGTCAGTCGATTTGTGAAAGAAGTTCGACGGAGCGAAGGAAGAAGATGACAGAAGAGGTGGAAGAAGCCCTTCTAGCCATCCATGTTGCATCAAATGGCTCACAAGAGTCGACTGACCCAAATTGCTCCATCAGATTGCAGGATCCACGTGGCATTCAAGGTCTCGAAGGTAGATTCCGTGTCCGCACCCAGTTTGTGGGCTCGACGCACGCGCGACCAGCTTCCGCCATGACAGCCACCATGCGGGCCTCCTCCGCGCGGGCGGAGACGACAATGACACGCTAGTTCCTCCTCGTCGGCGTATTGGAGCACGCGCTCATCCTCCTCTTCATACGCTGCGTGCATAGACGCGGCTCCACCAGCTGCTCGCGTGCTTGGCAGCCCGGCGACATCGCCAGGAGGGACTGCAGACGACGTGAGCGGGCGAGCCTTCGGCTTCATGGCACAGGGATGGCGGCGACACGGCGGTGATGGGCGAGAAATTGTTGGCCGGAGCAGGCGGGCGCCGGCATGCGCAACGGCGGCGGCAGCATATTGATGAGTGCGCGTCTGGGAGCTTACTTTAGTTTTATATAAGGTTGGTCAAAATTAAAAGAAAACCGTACTAGTACACGTAAACATTAGACTTAGGCAGCGCTTTTATTAGTTAGTACCACAGCCACGATACAGAATCCTGTGCAAGCGCGTGAACCGCGGCCGCGTGGTTGATCGAACGGTGCGTCACCGTGTCTCGCTCGAAGGACATCCACCGAACCTTTTGTGTGTGTGAAAACAATCCTCGAATATTACTCAAATTTTTTTCCTGGGAAAGTTCTTGACGCTGCAATATTTCCATATATTTGAATTTAGCTCCAGTTCGTGTTTATTTGGATTTGGACGTTTTAGGTGTGCCCTAGTTTTTTTTAATACTGGTTTTGTGTGTGTGACTGAGAGAGAATGTGTGTATGTGTCCATATGTGTGTTGTGGCGGAAGGGCAATGTGGAGACGGTGTGCGTGTGATACAGACATAGAGAGGTGTGAATGTGCAAATGATCATGCATGAGTGAGACATAGACAGATATGCCGATACGTTGTGTATACATGAGAGAACGGTCTTCTAGTTTACTTGTGTGTGTGAGAGAGAGAGAGAGAGAGAGAGAGAGGAGCATCCGTAACACAACAACCATCTCTCTCGATTCGTCCGTCCCTCGCACGGTCGCATGCAACACATGCATCAACGCGCACATTTTGACACCCTCACCCGGCCCCTGCCCACCTCAAGGCTCGCACAATCTCTTTGTTAATACCCATTTCTCTCCTTAGGTTTGTTTTCTCTCAATATCTCTCTCTATCTCTCTCTCTCTCTCACACACACACACACAGACACACGCAGCACAACACACACACACACACACTCCCCTGAGCACACAATTCATCCCCATCCAAGGTTATACGACGACCACTCTCGCTTGTGCTTCTTTGCACCCCAACATGCACAACACCTCAATTTTCAAAGAGGGCATCGAGCAGATCGAAGACGGCGACTACACCGCGCTAGAGAATGCGGGTCATTTGGAAGAGGGTGATGTGACGACGGCCGACTCCTCCCCACCCTCTCTCTCTCTCTCTCTCTCTCTCTTGCACAAAATTACCAATCCTCTCTCCCCGCACAAAATTGTCAATCCTCAACCCACGAGATCCTTCCCTCTCGTCCATGTTTTTCCAGCTCTCTCATCAAACATGTTGTCTCTTCTCCTTCCACGATACAGAATCTGGATGCACATGCATCTCACGATATTACATGTCTCCATCTTTCTCACAGACCTAACTTATTCCTCTCTCTTTCTCTCTCTCTCTCTCCCTCTGTCTCGTTAGGTTTGTCTCCTACTCTCTCGCCCACATACATACAATCTTTCCCGCCCTATCTGCTCCATCTTCAAAAGCTCTCTCTGCACGTTTCATTCACACATTGGGATATGTCAAAATGTTGCCTATAATGGTCCTGTTTGGATCATGGGGTTAGAGCTAGTTTGGGTTAGTTGGGGGCTCAAATAACCCAAAAGTATCCAAACAGGGAGGGTTAGAGTGGGTTAGTTCCATCTAACCGAACTATCCCGGTGGAGAGGTGCTTATTTGGGTTAGAGTGGGTTAGAAAATAACTCTAACTCTAACTGTGTTAGAGTATCCAAACAGGGCCATTGGCTGATGTAGAGTTATGGTTGTTTTTGTTGCATCCTACAAAGTAATAACTATGAAATGCATTTAGATTCTCATTTGACTGGGATTATGTGAGTTTGAGCATGTTGTGAAGTACTATAGACCTTGTATACATATTGGGATTCACAATGATTGTAACTATTGAATTGTATAGACCATTACATTCAAGTCAATAGCCTAATATATTTATTTCACAATTTCAACAAATGATTAGTTCACTACAAACTAAGAAAACAAATGTGTACTCCTCCGCTTTTATTTAAGTCCGGCAGATTAGCATTGGTCAAAGTCAAGTTTTGTAAACTCTCGAAAGCTTATAACAAAAATATTAACATATACAATAACAAATAAATACCATTAGATTCATTATTGAATGTACTTTCACATCATACATATTTGTTATGGTAAATGTTTATATTTTTCTATAAACTTGGTTAAACTTTAGGAAGTTTGACTTCGGTCAAACATAATATGCAGAGTTTACTACTACTACTCGCTAGTTGCTTAGCCGAATCACTCAACACGCCACACGGGGAGTCCTGTGTCACAAAATTTTGAGGTCGGCGGGAAAATCTCCCGCGACCCTGATTCGAGCAGTGGGAAGTTACCATCATAGCCTTAGGAACAGGCCTACGGATGACGCTTGGTAGGGGGCTGTTTTCGTAACTTCAGATTCACCCTACCCAGCCAACCCCACCCCCGCACCCAGAGTAGTACACCTGAATACTCCCCATTTTCTATCCCCACCGCAAAATAGACTTCTCCATGGCACCGCAGCCTTCGTGCTCCTCCCTTTACATCGGGCGACTCGCCCACCGCAGAAAGATTCGCCTCATCGACGACCTCAGACGCTGACTTTGGAGCCGGTCCACCGTCGTCATCGTACAAGGAGCCTCTTCCCCGTCATCGTTTTCCGCGGTCTCGGATCTGCTTCCCGGAAGCCGACGCCAAGCGCAGAAGTACCACCGTCATGGACAATGAACTGATTCCGCTGTTTAATTATGACTCACAGAGGCCGCCGCGACCATCGTTCTCCTCCTCGATTGGTAATGTATGTATTGAATCACTTAGCAGTAAATGTGCAGTTCCAATTTTGTTCATACCTACCCTTCAAATTTCCTGGGTGCTATTGTTCCCATAAAAGTAATTGGTTATAGCCTCCATTGTCCAACAGAATATCATCTTGTAATTGTGCGCCGCTCTGTATCGCTACTGTGCTTGGTAGGTTTTTCATCCGCAACCAGTAGTGTGGCAAATGATGGAAAGGTTTTAGAACTAGCAAGATGCCCATGCGTTGCACGATCAAGATGCATTTGTATGAGTAGTTTATCTTGTGGGAGAAAAGGATGAGCGAGGTAAGGCCTTATTTGCAAATCTGGAGAGGGTATGGGTATCTTTTGCAAAATTCCCATTTGTTTCCTTCCTATTTGTCGATATAAATCGGACGGCCTATATTGCAAGAAAAAAGTATAGAGAAAAAAGTAGATAAGTAAAGGAAGTAGAGATAAATATTAAATATAAAATATAAAATAAATATCTCTACTATTATAAAAACCGAGTTGGTGATGATGGTGTGCCGCCATCAGAATATGGACCGTCGATCTATATCGACGGATAGAAAGCAAATTATGACAATTTTGCTAAAAGATACCCGCACCCCTCTCCACATTTGCAGATAAGGACTTCCCTCGTTCATCTTCGTTTCCCACAAGATAAACAACTCGTATAAATGCATCTTGATGTTCCATGCAACGCATGGGCCTCTTGCTAGTAACAGTAGAGAAGAGGGTAGAGATAGCAAAGACGTCGGGAAAGGATTGCGCGCGCGGGAAAAAGCGGCCGGGCGTGCGGCGTCCGGCGCGCTTTATAAAATCCAACGTCCTCCCACCGCTTTGTGCCTTGCCACCGCTCTCTCCCCGCTCATTTTCGCCTTGCCGCCGCGTCGCCGGGAAACTTGGGGATACCGCGGCGTCCGCGCGTGCCCCTCTGGCAGTTTCTCTGCCGAGATCTGGTTCCGCGGGATGCGCCTTGGCCTCGGCAACTTCGACACCGCCAACGAGGCCGTCCGCGCGTACGACACGGCGGCGTGGCAACTCCGGTGGCCTCATAGAACATTGAACTTCCCCAACGTGCCGACGCGGGAGCGGGCGCAGGAGCTCGCACCTTTGCCGCGGCTTAGCACCGATGAAGATCGTCGCGACAACCGGAGGCGGGAGCACCGTCTCGGCATCACCGAGATGGACGAGGAAGCCATGTCGCTGTGGCGCCAACACTTCCCGCATGACATCATCAACGAGCGCGAGTTCTACGCGCAAAGGAGGGCGGAGAGGGATAAGAGGAGGGCGAAGCGAGCCGCCTATCACGAGGACAAGCGTGGGCGAAAAGCGGATGCTCAATTCAACATGAGGCTAGGAGGAGCGTCGCCCTGGGAATCCGACGACGATCGGTATCTTCACGCCTACAATCAGACGTCGGAGGAGGATATCACCGAGGAGGAGTCGGACGACGAGGAGTAGTTGAATTATATTTTTTTATCTATCTATGATGAGAACTATCCTCTACTCTATCTACTTCTCGATCTCAAGATCAGAACGCTTTTTAAAGCGGCGCTATGATTCTGTTGGAGATGCTCTAACATGGCAGATTTAGTGCTTTAATGTTGCCCACAAGATGCGCGAGTATTACTAGTAGTATATTTTGTTTCCATGTTGAGATTTTAAAACCACGAAAAGTAACATGCAGAGGAGCAATGAAGACCAAACACGGGATATTCGGGACATCTTCAAGGAGCGTGGCAAGTTAAAGAGGAGCTGCACCAAACCTGTAAAACGAGCTTTGGTAAGTAACACCCTTTCAATTACTTTCGTGTAGCCTCGTGTTCTTCGATGTGTATATGTTGTAGTTTCTGTTTCTCTTAAGCGTGGTGTTCTTCGATGTGTAATAAGAAGAGTCTTAATCGTCCTAATGCTTTCGTTTTTAGCTTGATGTAGGAAGTGGGTGTTCTCACCTTGTAGTCTGTTTTTATATTTTTTTCCTTTTGAATTCACTTCTTCGAGTTCATTTATCCGCTTCTACTAAATGGATCTAGGTTGCTCGAGTATTGATCTAAAAATAAGTAACTTCATGTCGATGCAGTTCCCGCAAGGAGGGAAGTATGGTCAACCTCGAGATCATGTTTCCAAAATGAGGCTGGATTACACACAAGGTTCCAGTTCCTAATGATGCTGGATTAGACACAAGGTGAAAATTCCTGATGATGCTGGATTACACACAAGCCGGTGGAGTCATCAGCTGTCCGTGTCCTCGTGGCATTAGTAAAGGCTGAAAGAAAGCGTGCAGCAGCCCTTGAGAATGTAGCTGAGTTCTGAAGAAGCTTAAAAGAGCAATCGATGCTCTCTTCACCCAAGCCAAAGAAGAGATGGAAGAAGCCGAAATAAGCTAGCAGAGGCAGAGCAGGTTAGGCGTCTCCTGCTATCTAAAACTGTTGTCAATACAAAATTTCCTTCATAATAGCTAGGTTCAAATGTTTATCCAGTCAAGATGCTGTTGTGATGTCCGTGCATCTACCGATGTGGCACAAAATGTTTTTTGGGTCATGTAATAACAGCAATTACTTTCCAAACAATAATGATTTAAGCATTGGACATGGTATAGTTCACGCAAGCCCGACATTCCAAGTTCAACTTCCACATCAAACTCATGTTCACAGATATCGCACATTTCATACATAATGTCCACAACCATGATTCATTTCAAAGCCAAAAAAATGTGAGGAGAGTTATAAATAAAGAAAAACCTCTACTAGTTCCTGCTACCGGTATGAGCACAACAAGTCAAGACCATGCGTAAATTAATTATATTTTAGTCATTTTTGTGTTCTAAAATGCATGCCGACTCGCGGAAGGACGTGACGTGTTGCCGGCACATGCGCGGATTCAATGAAGGCAGGCGGGGTAGTCTTAAGCTGGTTGCACGCAGCGAGGAGGCGTGCTCACCAGGCTCTGCAATGAAAAGTGCCCTCTTGGTCGGGCGCCACGGTTCAATGCCTGCGCTATGAGAGGTCGCGTCCGTGTCGAGCAATCACTCCCTCCAGTCCTTTTTGTTTGGGTATAACAAAATCTCGTTTTCCATTCACATTTTACAAGTAAAATTCATGGACAAACTTTGACCCAAAGTATGATGGGGACTAGTAAACCAGAATGGAGGTAGTAGTTTTTTAATCAAAGAAGGGTTCCCCTTCCGATTTTCATTCTTGAAAACCAGCATCTAAATCTAAACCATAGTATTTGCCCTAGAACTACCAGGTTCAACATCTCGCAACATAAACCCATACAACCTCCATCGCAAAAAAACCATACAACCATATGCCAAGGAGGTACGTAGTACTATGAATTCCATTTTCGCTCCATACCAATCGTTCTGAAAACTACTTACTACTTATAACGCTCCATTGAAAATCAGAACTCTTAACCCCGCTAGAAAAATGATATTTTAAACGTGGCTACTCGATATGTGGCAACTGGCGAGCCACCGCGCTCCAAGTCGTTCACCTGTGGTCCCGACCATCAACTCCTACGGATCAAATTATCACGTGAGCTGACTATTCCTACAAAGGTGCTCCACCACGTACCTGTTACCCGCGAATGCAGCAATCGTGCACCTAGGGTTTTAGGGTTTATTTGTTAACGTCGCCTTTACATAACACTCATGTGTGCGAGACAGCGAGAGGCCGACTGCGTGCGTGCGCCTCTTCTCTTCATATATATACTCCACCGTTTGTATGGTGTCCAAAAAATTATAATAACTACTAGCAATGTGCCAATGCGTTGCCACACGATCAAAGTATATTATTACATATTCACTGATTTGATAGAAAAAAAGTCTAGTTTTGAAATACGTATATCACTAAAAATATGTTATGTTTCACTCAAAATATATTCCTTTGGCTTTTGATGAGATAAGGAGGAATGTTGTTGGTTTCAAGATTCGAGAAGTGGTATATGTCTAATTTCTACTCTTACTAGCAAGATGCCCGTGCGTTGCATGGAACATCAAGATCTTGTGGGAGAAAAGGATGAACGAGGGAAGGCCTTATCTGCAAATGTGGTGAAGAGTGCGGGTAAATTGCCATATTTTATTTCCTATCCATCAGATATAAATCGGACGACCTACATTGCAGGATGGTAGGCCCACCATCATCACCAACTCTATTTTTTATCCCTACTCTTATAAAAAGCATTGTCGGTGATGATCGTGTGCCTGCCATCTTGCAATATAGGCCATCCGATCTATATCTGACGGATAGGAAGGAAACTATGGAAATTTTGCAAAAAGATATCCACACGCCTCTCCACATTTGCAAATAAGGCCTTCCCTCGTTCATTCTTTTCCCCCACAAGATAAACTACTCATACAAATGCATCTTGATGTTCCGTACAACACATGGGCATCTTGCTAGTTGTTGCAAAAAGCCCATGTGTGTGAGAGAGAGAGGGAGAGTGGAGGAGGACGGAGTGCATGTGTGACAAAGACACAAGGAGTGTGTGTGCGATAGGTATCAACTTAAAATGAGGCGATAGTGCGTGTGTGCACGATCGAGAGGGCGTGTCTCAAGAAGGGAAGAAAAATCTATATAGATACAAGGAGCAGGAGAGAGACATGTATGCGATGATGGAAGCACGAGTGTGCGGGTGTATAAACCTATCTAGAGGCTAGCTAGTCGATAAATGTTTGTGAGAGAAGTACGATTCGGGGTGCGAAAGTGAGAGCTTTGTGTGTGTGTGAGAGAGACGGTAGTCGGGAAGGAGAGTGGAAGCAGGGGTTGTGTGTGTGTGTGTCTGTGTGAGAGAGAGAGGAGACGGTAGTCGGGGTTGTGTGATCGGTAAACAAATGAATAATGTCAGTCTGGGATGGAGACGAAAAGGAGACCGCAACAAATGTTGTGTCTACAGGAGAGAGAGAGAGAGTAATTTTAGTGGTATGAGTCATATGTAGAGACATATAGGGTGTGTGAGGGAATCCCATAGAGAGAAAGACAAAGTGAGAAACGAGTGGAGACTGTGTGTGGCGGTGAAAAGAAAGCTTAGGTACCGAGTACAGAGAGAACAGAGAGACGTGAGAGATAATGAAACCGTGTAATGTATAATGAAAGGAGAGTGTGACACTTCTCAAGGGAGACGCCGAGACCATGTTTATGAGGATAGGAGAAACATGAAGTGAGCGTCAAGGGTGAGCTGGAGAAAAGAGAGTGATAGCTACCTGAAGGAGCATGCATGCGAGAGAGATGGGCGTGAAATGAGTGAACAAAAAAGGGATTCAAATATTTGAATTTGAGATGATGATACATGTAATCCAAACTCGAACCAAAATTGATCTATCAAACATGCATACTCATATGAATTCACGCACATCTATGTTATTTAATATGTAGGTATTATTGATCCATACATTTTAGTAGAATATAATTTGGTTAAATTTTTTCGAATTCAACCGTAGGATTTCGAGATCGTTGTATTTGTAAATCATATTATACATATAAAGGAGCAGAATTCTTTGTTGTGCTTTTGAAAGTATATATAAAAAATGATGTATATAGAATGTAATTCCAATTGAAAATGGATCCCGCCCAGAAAAAAAAGAATACAAACGGGATTCGAATTGAGTTGGCACGGTAAACGTGCACTCTGCAAAATTTGAACGAAGCGGGGAAAGTCGCAGTAACCGCCCGAAACCAAAATCTGTGAGATGGAAATCACTACTGCCTATCCCTGCCACGCAAAGCCTATCTGCTGGATTTCTATAGGTTTCGATAGGGTAGGTTTGTAATTTCACCCAAACGTGAGGTAACCGCCTCTCACGGATTCATACGGTGGGCGCCAAAACACAGTGTGTCCTCGGCCAAATCGACTCCTCCCAATTCATATTCATACACGGTGGGCGCCAAAACAAACTCTCGTCGGCAAATATTTGGTGTATCTTGAGATTACCGTCCTATCCCCAACCGACTAATGTTTTTGTGATGTAGTAGAAATTTGAAATGGGGCTAAGTTTGTAAATTTCTCGCATTTGAGACACAAGCGCCCTGAATACATGGTTCCCCTTCCTCTCTACCTCCCTTTTCCCCATTCGTACTCGTGGGCGCCAAAACACCCTCTCCACCCCACCTCCTCCGTCGCCGCCGTCCGCCACCCCATCCACCACCGTCCTCCTCCACCATGCCGAGCTGATACCCGACGCCGCCGTCCATTACAAGAGATCGACCTCTCTCATCCACGCCTTCGGACCGGGATCCTTGCATCCCGTCCTCTCGCTTCATCCCCGCCGTAGTACACCTTGCCGGCACCGCTCCTACGACCGTCTTGTCCACCGCGCCCCGCCGCCACCGTCTACCCTCCTAGATCTGCTTCCACGCCGCCGACAGCCATCGCTACCGCAAGCACCGTCAAATTCTCAGCAGATGCAGACAGCGCGCCGCACTGCAGGCGGTACTCTTTCAGATTCACTCAACTTATTTATCGCAGCAAGAAAATAGATCGCCACTTTGCTTTAATCTGATTTCTTGTCTTGGTTGCGGTTGCCTTTGTCCGGTTTGCACCTTCAGATCCGCCATGGCACGCTCAACACTTTACTCCCAATGATTATGGTTTTCCCTTTATATTCCACACTAGTTAAATCACAGAGACTAAATTTCAAAATTGGGTCGGTCGATTTTTCGAGCTCACGGAGTTCGCGGTGCGATCAAGGGCTCGGGTGGTTGTGGGGCCACGCCGAACGAAGAAAACTCGACGCTGGTGGGGGGGGTGGGTGGCGGAGGAACACAGCGATGGGGGCGGTGGTCCGCCGGGCGTGCCCGTGCGGTGTTCTGTATGGGAAGAATCAGAGACGAGGAAGAAGAAGGGTTAGGAGACGAGGATCTTCATCCAACCGCCTGAAATGGTCGAGACAGTGGGAGTTGCATTCTTAATGCGCTCTGGTTCATCATGTGTGGGCACTGCGCAACCAACATTTTATTATCCAAAATATGCTTGGTCTTCTTTACCATGTTCCTCTTCCATTCTTCTTTAATATGTACTCTCTCTGTTCCTAAATACGAGTCTTTGTATATATTCCACCATGGACTACATACGGAGCAAAATGAGTGAATCTACACTCTAAAATGTATCTGGATACATCTATATGTGATCCATAGTGGAAATCTCTACCAAGACTTATATTTTGGAACGGAGGGAGTATGCTAGTAGTACAGTATGTTCCTTGTACTGAAGATGAGCAGGGACATTTGTAGTGTAGAGGTCTATATGGTCGGTTGTGATGGAAACTTTGAGCCTCTTTGATTTGTAGGATCTTGTAAACATAGGAATAGGATTTGTAGTGGCCTGCCCACTTGAATCCTATAAGAATAGCAAGGAAATGCGGGGAGTTGTGTCGCCTTTGAGAGTTACATCGATATTAATGATGATCGCACCTTCACTTGAAGAGAGCTGGTATCCAAGCCTTTCTAGCCATACCGCAATACTAGCACATATATTCCAGCAAGTTCCACTTTGCTGATTTTACTCGATGCTTAAGGTTTTCCGTTATATCTACACTATGATCGTGTAGCTGCTTTGTGTCGACTAGTAGTAGTCCACTCTTGAAGCTAAACACGCAATGACTTACAAAATTGGCACCAAGGTATTGAGTGCCATTCTCGATGCAATGAAACTCATACGCCCCCAATTGCTGATTCTTGTTCGTAATATGATCCTAATGACTATTCTAACTTCAAGGAGTCAAAGGCAGATGGCCTGTCCTGTTCACCCATCAAGGTGCCTGTTCTAGTTTGGCAATGTTTTATTGATTGCGGGTATCTTGCATATGTTGTCTTTCATTTCTTCTACTTTGTTGCACCGCCATCTGCTTAGTTTACTCATCATATATGTCGAGATGCCATGCCCATCCATTATCAGTACATATTCCATCTATCATCATACCATGTTTTTCCACTCAAATGTTGTTCTTGTGCATCGACATCAAAAGGAAGAGGGTGATTGCCGAACTGAAGGAGCACCAAGAAAGTCCTTGAAAATGTGGTGGTGCCGAGAAATCAAACAACACCCCACTTATATTGGTTGTACAACCAGTGACACAAAACGTAGGACCGACTCCAGCAGACTGCACTCCATACTTCCTTCGCCACACCACTAGCCCCACCACACAGACCTGCACTCCAAAGAAAAGGTATACCGATTTCATTTGCCATAGCACCAATTGTACCACGAAAAATCCCACTCCAAAGAAAAAGTACAGCAAGTCCACCGCCGAAGACCTATCCCAACCGCAGAGACGGCCAATTCTCTGCAGATTGGAACCCCATTCCATTTATTCCCAGTTTAAAAGACAATGCTTTCAGTGTTGTTAGGGACTACGTGCATATATTCCCATCATGGGAAGATTATAGTGAAGACAAACACCATTTTCACATCTTCCTGTCCAACTTATGTGTAAGTGCTATTATTCATGGTTATTATTTTCCTTTTTTCTGCTGATTGAACACATCAATGATTTACATTACATTGTTGTAACTAGGCGAGGGTCAATCTGGATAGTCATGACGAGAAAAGCTTGCTTGTGCTTTTCAAGGAAGCATTACATCAGTATCGGTGTTACCTGAGGAAATCATAATTTGATGGCAAGTCTATAAACGAATTTCCGGTGAAGTCTCTTGTGCTAAATTTAGAAGACATTGAATGGAAAAACCTTGTTATGCACTGGTCTCGCTCCGTGATGAGGTATCGTCTATGAAATCACATGACAATTTGAACTTCTACTTTTTCGCATGTGCCTTACGGATCTTTTTGCAGGAAATCTGCTCAAGAAGAATTCGGTTTGAAAAGAACGATGGATATCGCAAATATGCTGCCCGCTGCTTTGCTCTTGTTAGTACTGTTGTCTGTCCTCAGACATCGTACTTGCATACATACCGGTTCATTATGTGACAGCAAAGATGCATGATAGCTTTCTTATCAATTGTTCGCCCAAATTATCTGATCTGTATGAATGGTTACATTAGTGTAGAATATATCCAATGCTAATGGTTTTTTAGCTCTGCATTGTTCTTGTAAGTACATGTTGTCCTTTATCGGTGTACTTATAATGACATGTAGTTGTTCATGTACCATCACTCTGCAGCTTATTTTCCTTTGCCCTCCATTTTCTACACATCAGATCTATATTTACTCTTACCATAAGGTTGGTACTGAAGAAGTTTAGTTGTGCATTGCTCTTGGATGTACCTTTTGCCTGTATCGATGCACTTACATTTATAGCTACTTGGTTATGTAGCATCACTCTTCATCTTATCTTAAATATTCTCCATTTTTCGTATATTATCACATCTATATTTACTCTTAACAAAATGTAGAATAAGGGCAATGCTTTTGAAGAAGATTATGTGGTAAACTTCTTGAATTGCCCCCCCATCAAGATGGACAAGGCCTTTATAGAGCATGTCTTCACCAATAATGTAAGTTTGTCCATCTCAAGCCTTCAAACTTTGTTGTATATATTCGGTTAGGCATGACTGCAACAGCTGTTTATTTTTGGTGTTTGCATCAAATTTCTTATTTAAAGTTTATTATGTAGTTCATAAACAAAAGTTTATCCTTTCTCAATTTAAGTTTTCAGTTGTACAACCAAGTTCCTTCTTCATACCATGTAAATTAAACTATACTGAGCAAGTGATCTTCTTTTGCACCGCATGTATGCTTCATTCTTCATCCGTAATCCAGTGGTGTGGTGAACCTACCCACTACAGCACAATGTCATATTCTGCAATGTCTTAACTATGAACAATGTCATATCATTCTACTATTATTTAAACTATCTCTTTATTTGCCAATCTGAAATGGTATAAATTGACAACACACTAACCGTTGATACTTATGAGTTCTTGATCTGTAATTCAGTGTTGACCTGAACAATATCATATTGTGTTAATGCAATTTTAAACTGTGTCACTTTATTCGTCAGTAAGAAATGTGATGAATTGTCAGCACTGATACTTTTACGTGCAAAACCTGTCATCATCTCGCTTGTTTATCTTTTGAGTGAGGAAGATATAAGTGTTGAATAAGCGCGATCTCATCATCTTGCTCACGGTGCTTATGCTGCGGCTCCCTAAGCAGGGCTAACCTTTCTTGAACTCTATTGAAGTGATGTCGATTTTGTATATTATTTTGTCGACGTGTTTATTTGCAATCGGTGGCGATCTTTGATGCCCAAATGTATGTAATCTGCTGTCTCGCTTGTGCTTTATTATCATAGTGGCAAACTTTGATGCCCAAAGGATGTAATATGTCGTAATTTCTTTATTGTATAGTCTAGGTTTTTCTTATTCACGATGCTGCATGTAGTTATTTTATTATATATATATATATATATATATATATATATATATATATATATATATATATATATATATATATATATATATATATATATATATATATATATATATATATATATATATCCCGCCTTCGCAAAGAAACCGCCAAACCATAAAATTACGGTACATAATCGGGCCGTTATGCAATCACGATGTAGGTTGGGCTCAAACGTGTCGAACAGCTCACGGTTCGGCAGCAGCCGAAATGAACCCCGCCCATGATTGTGCGAATCAAATCACGGGCTTTTAACATGCCAAAATTGTCTCGGTCCTTGTTTGGCCCAATCAGATATCGGTCATGAAAGCAGGCAATGCAAATCGAGCCGTAGTTAGGCCCAACTATATGACGGGCTTTTAACAGCCGAAATTAATATAGGGCCGAAATGTTAAACGGGCCCTTAACAGACCAAAACTAATATCAGGCCGAATTACTAAGTGGGCCTTTAGCAAGTGGGCCCAAAAGCATAGTGTCTAGTTGCCGGGCCAAATTTGATATGGGCCATAATTGAGCCCAAAGCCTCTTAATGGGCCGGACCTGATCTGGGCCATAATCTGGCCCAGAACGTGGTAGGCTTATAATGGGCCGGATCTCATATGGGCCACTTTTAGGCCCGGAACGTGGCAGGCCATTAATGGATCGGATCATATATGGGCCGACATTTGGCCCAAAACATGGCAGCCAGTTAATGGGCCGGCCTACTAGGGTCCTCAAAATCTTGTGGGCTTCACAAATGGGCCGCCCATTAATGTCGGCGAAATTGTGGGCCTTTAGTCGGGCCGCCCATTATGATCATAAGAATCTTGTGGGCCTTTACCTGGCCGCCCATTATGGCACACAAAAATCTTGTGGGCCTTTAGTCGGGCGGCCCATTATGGCCCGCAAAATCTTGTGGGTTTTAGCTGGGCCGCCCATTATGGCCCGCAAAATCTTGTGGGCCTTTACTGGCCGACCCATTATGGCCCGCAAAATCTCGTGGGCCTTTAGTGGGCCGCCCATTATGGTCCGCAAAATCTTCCGGGTTTTAGTTGGGCCGCCCATTATGGTCCGCAAAACTTGTGGGTTTTAATTGGGCCGCCCAATTAAACTTGTTGGCCGTGCCACATGTCGACGTATCATAGGCGCCTACGTCCAATGAGTGGATGACATCTGTCCCAGCGGTGAGCCGACACGTGTTTCCTCCAAATTTATGATGATTTTACACGGAAAATCCCCATTGGTCGGGTCGTTAACGGGTTATCGGATCCAAAACCCGACCCGATAGCTTAACGGTGTTCCGTTACGGTGGATGCCACGATCGGTCACCCTTGACGAAAAGCACTTCGGACGCGCGATTTATCGTCATGGAAGTGGACACTTCCGTGATGATAATTTTCGTAATGTCATGGAACACTTCTACGACAAAGACGTGTATGACTATCTTGATTCTGTCATAAATTTGTCATGGATGTACATGCATGACAAAAAACGCGACCTACTATGACAAACACGTATCATCACGGAAGTGTATTTTTTTTGTAGTGTGAGAAAAACGTTTCAACCGTACACATAGAAAGATAGGGGCTTATAATTTCGCCTCCCAACGTATTCACCTCAAGGGTGATGTCAACAATAATAACTCATGCTACCCATATCCAACTGGATATATGTGCCTAGATCTTTCCTCACCACATGATGCTTGCTAAAAGAGAAAAATAAAATGGTATAGAGATAAAAACTTTTGACTCTTGCATGAAAGTAAATACATAAAAGTAAAAGGTAGGCCCTTCGCAGAGGGAAGCAGAGGTTGCCATGCGCTTATTTGTTTGTATGCTCAACCCCTTAGTGCAAAAGAACGTCATGTTATATTGCCCCTTATGATTGAAGGAAATATGCCCTAGTGGCAATAATAAAGTTATTATTTATTTCCTTATTCTCATGATAAATGTTTATTATTCATGCTAGAATTGTATTAACCGGAAACATAATACATGTGTGAATACATAGACAAACATAGTGTCACTAGTATGCCTCTACTTGACTAGCTCGTTGATCAAAGATGGTTATGTTTCCTAGCCAATGACATGATTTTTCATTTGATTAACGGGATCACATCATTAGGAGAATGATGTGATTGACTTGACCCATTCAGGTAGCTTAGCACACGATCATTTAGTATTCTGCTATAGCTTTCTTCATGACTTATACATGTTCCTATGACTATGAGATTATGCAACTCCCGTTTACTGGAGGAACACTTTGTGTGCTACCAAACATCACAACGTAACTGGGTGATTATAAAGGTGCTCTACAGGTGTCTCCAAAGGTACTTGTTGGGTTGGCGTATTTCGAGATTAGGATTTGTCACTCCGATTGTCGGAGAGGTATCTCTGGGCCCATTCGGTAATGCATATCACTTGAGCCTTGCAAGCATTGCACCTAATGAGTTAGTTGCGGGATGATGTATTACAGAACGAGTAAAGAGACTTGCCGGTAATGAGATTGAACTAGGTATTGAGATACCGACGATCGAATCTCGGGAAAGTAACATACCGATGACAAAGGGAACAACGTATGTTGTTATGCGGTCTAACCGATAAAGATCTTCGTAGAATATGTGGGAGCCAATATGAGCATCCAGGTTTCGCTATTGGTTATTGACCAGAGACGTGTCTCGGTCATGTCTACATAGTTCTCGAACCCATAGGGTCCGCACGCTTAAAGTTTGATGACGATTATATTATGAGTTTATGTGTTTTGATGTACCTAAGGTAGTTCAGAGTCCCGGATGAGATAGGTGACATGACGAGGAGTCTCGAAATGGTCGAGACGTAATGATCGATATATTGGACGACTATATTCGGACATCGGAAAGGTTCCGAGTTATTCGGGTATTTTTTGGAGTACCGAAGAGTTACGGGAATTCGCTGGGGAGTATATGGGCCTTATTGGGCTTTAGGGGAAAGAGAGAGGAGAGGCTGCACGCCCCCCAAGGCCTAGTCCGTGCGGTGCCCCCTGTCGGTGTCAAAACCGGTGGATCTCGGGTAGGGGGTCCTGAACTGTGCGTCTAAGGCAGATGGTAACAGGAGGCGGGGGACACGATGTTTACCTGTGTTCGGGCCCTCTCGATGGAGGTAATACCTACTACTTCGCTTGATTGATCTTGATGATATGAGTACTAAAAGAGTTGATCTACCACGAGATCGTAGAGGCTAAACCCTAGAAGCTAGCCTATGGTATGATTGTTGTCGTCCTACGGACTAAACCCTCCGGTTTATATAGACACCGAAGGGGGCTAGGGTTACAGAGTCGGTTACAAGGGAGGAGATCTACATATCCAGATTGCCAAGCTTGCCTTCCACGCCAAGGAGAGTCCCATCCGGACACGGACAAAGTCTTCAATCTTGTATCTTCATAGTCCAACAGTCCGCCAAAGGATATAGTCCGGCTGTCCCGAGACCCCTAATCCAGACTCCTCAAGAGCCCCTAACCAGGCTTCAATGACGATGAGTCCGCCGCGCAGATTGTCTTCAACATTGCAAGGCGGGTTCTTCTCCAAATTCTGAATACCTGCTGAGTAGTGTCCGACTTCCCATAAATTTGCACTTCTTGGCTTCCGCCGCCCAATAATGGCTATCTTCCACGTGTCGTGTGAATGCGAGAAGCCAGGGCATTTTTACATTTGCCACCCTAGCCATGTGAGTAGACTGTCTATTAAAGAAACGGGGATTCGTAGATCCCAATCACACCATCCACCCACGGCGAGTATCCATCAGAGCGCGTTTGGAAAAATCCATTCCAACATGGCCGGCCATCGCAGCTCGTCCTCTCGCTCCCGTAGCCCTAAGCCCGGTGATTGGAAGAAGTGTTCCGTCCCGCACAACCTATTAGTAGAGTTACTGCACCTGTGGATTTATCCCTCCAGCAGATATGGTCCCGCTCGAGCGGGCTCGCACCTATAATGGCGGGAGCAAGCGGAGAGCTTTCCCAATCCCTCCAAGGGGAGCGGTATGCCTTGTCCCTTATTTATTAAGGGGACTTGGATTTCCAATCCATCTGTTCCTCCACGGGCTCCTGGAGTTTTATGGCCTCCAGTTGCATAACTTCACCCCCGCTTCCGTATTACACATCGCTGGTTATGTTGCCCTCTGTGAGTTGTTTCTGGGCTGCGAAGCTCATTTCGCGATGTGGAAGAAGCTATTCTGCCTTGTGCCCCGTATGCAGAAGGGGTCAATATATCAAGTGGGCGGAGCCGAAATATGACGCATCGCCGGGACCGGATATCTGTCCGGCACCCCGAAGAAGACGTCCGAAGACTAGCCTTTGGAGTGGTTTTACATGGAGGACGTCCCCCTTCCAAATCCTATTCAGATGGGTATTCCCGAGTTCGGCAATGCCCCTTTGAACAAAACGCTGCAGCTGGCGCCCTCAGAGCCCTCATGAGGAAGATAACGGAGAAGTCCTTTACCTGATGGGCCGGATAAAAGTGCTGGCTCAATCAGGACTGACAATAACCGAGGTTATGTCAATATGTATAATGCGGGGGGTACAGCCACTTCAATATCGAGGGCACCCCATGTGGCACAACGGCGAAGATGATGCCACCCGCTGCGGGCGTAAGGGACCGGACTCAGTTGCTGCTCTAGCAAAAATTATGTCCGATTTGTACAAGGGAGAGGAAGAGGATTTCATCTGTATTAAGCCACGGGATGGATTCTCCATGTACAACCCTCCAAGCTGGGTAAGTTGTCACTTTTTACTCCCAGCCTTCCCGCATTCTTCGTCATAAGTACTCACCTTGCCATTTCATGGCGGGAACTGCGAAAAGCTGTAAGGGAGGTCAATAACCCACCTCCACAACCGGAGGACCCTGACCGGGCCCTTGATCCCGGACTCGAAGAGGATCCGAACATATTTGTGGAGCTGATCGACAGGACATTCTATCAATTGAGCTGCGATGATGCCATGGTGGCCATCATAGCCGACTATCCGAGTCTACTCCCTGCATCGCATGTAAGAAAAAACGGAGTCCCAACTTCCGAGAAGGACCCCCTTTTATGCACTTCACCTACCGTACACATATGGTGTCTTACAGGGAAGGCCCTCGAGACGCCATGCCGAACCTGCAATGACTCGCCAACAAGGGGCACCGAAGCCGGGTAGGCTAAAAAGGAAGGCAGTCAGGACTGAGACGTCGGCGCAGAGGTATGATACAGAACCTCGCTCCGTGGTTGTCGTTGTCGGTGTCAAAACCGGCGGATCTCGGGTAGGGGGTCCCGAACTGTGCGTCTAGGCGAATGGTAACAGGAGACAAGGGACACGATGTTTTACCCAGGTTCGGGCCCTCTTGATGGAGGTAAAATCCTACGTCCTTCTCGATTGATATTGATATTGTGGATGTTTACAAGAGTGGATCTACCACGAGATCAAGGAGGCTAAACCCTAAAAGCTAGCCTATAGTATGATTGTAAGGGTTGTTGATGTTGTTGTCCTACGGACTAGAGCCATCCGGTTATATAGACACCGGAGAGGGCTAGGGTTACATAGAGTCGGTTACAATGGTAGGAGATCTACATATCCGTATCGCCAAGCTTGCCTTCCACGCCAAGGAAAGTCCCATCCGGACACGGGGAGAAGTCTTCAATCTTGTATCTTCATAGTCTTGGAGTCCGTCGATGATGATAGTCCGGCCAATGATAGTTCGGGTGATGATGGTAGTCCGCTATCCGGACACCCCTAATCCAGACTCCTCAAGAGCTCCCCGAACCAGGCTTCAATGACGATAAGTCCGCGGCAGATATTGCTTGGCATTGCAAGGCGGGTTCCTCCTCCGAATGATAGAAGATTGTGAACACCAGATAGTGTCCGCTCGCAAAATAAATTCCACGTTCCACCGTAGAGAATAATAATATATACACAAGTTCAATCCACGACGCTTTTTGTGGCATGACGTCACACCACTACCAAGACATTACTTGAATTTGTTTTTTACTCTACCACCTCAGCGCATTTAGCGAGGCGGTTTCCTTGGCACGTCTTGTCGAAGCAGAGATCGTGTTTCCCCTTAATCTGGGATTCTCATCAATACGGACGTGGGTAACCCAACCGCGTCATTGATGGTGACGCTTGGGGGATAAGCGAGTTTTACCAGGCCGGTGGGGGACGCACAGACTTCGTCTGCCTATATAAGGGATAAGGATTCACCTTCGCACCTACGCCTTCTTCCTCCTTTGCTTATCCATCTCCGCAAGACTCGAGCCCAAAGTGCCCAAGTTCGCGCATCTCGTCTCAACCTTCTCCGACCATGTCGGAGCGGAGGTAAATGGTTGGCCTCCACCGCTAAGGAGGAGCACACGCTAAACAGCTGGCGCGGATACCTCTCCGGCGACATCGCAGCACCGGCTGCCCGACGAGGGGCAGCTCATCCCCACCCCCTGTGCCCCATGAGAGGGTCGTCTTTCTTCCCCACTTCCTCCGTGGACTGGGCTTTCCACTACATCCCTTTGTCCGGGGCTCATGTTCTACTACGGCCTGGATTTCCATGATCCGCGCCAACTTCATCCTCAACATCTCGGCGTTTATCGTCGTGTGCGAGGCCTTCCTCGCATCCGCCCCACTTCGCTTGTGGCTCAAGACCTTCAATGTCAAGCGAAGGTAGTGAAGGGCACTCAAGCGGAGTGCGGAGGCGCCATGTTGGGCAAGATGCCCAACGCCCTTTGGTTCAAGGGGCCTTCGTGGAATCCGTCAAGGGGTGGCAATCGGGTGGTTCTATATCACCGAGCCGCGTGGACCCTACATGGGCGGCGGCCCCGAGTTTAGATCTGGTATCCCCACACAGCTCACCTCCGGAAAGAGAAGGGCTTGCTGTGGGGTAGTTCGAGGAGCCGACAGACTCAAGCCTGTATCAAGAAGTGGTGAAGAAGCTCGGGCTGGTTAACGTGGTCCAGTCATGCTCGTCGCCGGATACTCCCATGCCAAGAGCGGCATTCAATCTGTGGGAGTTCGATCCGAACAGCACCAGCGCTAAGCAAGCTCTTCGACACGACGCACGTCTGAAGGCGCTGGAGGGTGCTGTTCAAGGGCGCCGGTTTCGCATCCGCGATCAAGATCGCGGATTTCGCCGCAGCGCCAGCCGACGAGGTAAGTGATTCTACCCCTTTACGGGACACTTGTTTTTCATAGTTTGACTCTATGCGGTTTTAATTTCCCTTCTCCTTTGACAGATGGATGAGGAAGGCGGAGCAGATTACCGCCGGCTCCTATGCCGAAAATCCAGTGGGACGCCTGCCTAGCGGGGTTGCTGGTTCCGCACCGCACGTGGTGCCGGAGAAGAAGGCCAAGAAGGAGGCCACGGTGCTCGAAGAGTGCCCATTTTCAGGTGTCCGACGACTCGGGCGGACTCCTCCCGAAAATGAGGAGGAGGAAGAGGACTCTCTCCGGAGGAGGAGAGAGAAGAGGAAGGCTCCCCAACAGGGGAGGCCGAAGGGTCCAAGAGGGAAGGACTATTCCCCAGACAGCTCGCCAACATCAACGCTGGCAGGAAGAATGGCCTTCAAGGGCCAGGCCTCCAGCGAGATCGTAAGTATCCGGATTCCTGAATGGTTTATAATTTCTTTTTCTGCGCCACATAGTGTCATTCTCGATGCCACATGCTGCCTGTAGTCCGCCATGATGATCTCCCGCTTCATCGAAGCGGGTCGTTGGCTCCGCCGGATGTAGACTCCATCCCGACCGCCTCCACCCCTCGCGACACCGAGGACGCCGAAGTGGGATCCCAAGAAGGGACCCATCGGGGGGAGGCTCCGGAGGCGCCACAAGGCGTCCTCCCGGACTTTGCGTCGGACTCCACATCGGAACCCGCAGTGGTTCCGGAGTCCGGCCGGTGGCCCCTTCGAACGAAGGGCAAGACCGTGACGCCGGCGGCTTCCGTCCAACCGAAGGCGCCGGGTAATTTGTTGGAGGCGCTGCAGAGCGCTTCCATCGAGGAAGAACACCGCACTATTATGAGTGCGGTGATCCAGAAGGTGCAGCTCGCCAAAAGCGGGCTGACCGAAGCCTGCAGTAGCCTTCTATCAGGCTTTGAGGTAAGAAGTTAAAAATATGCAATGTAATACCGCATAGGCAGTAGCCCCTGATGCTCGGTTCGGTGTTCGGAAAGAAAAGCCGGACTGAGGATCTAAGAAAAAGAAGATATACGCAGGGTTGCTAAAAAATTATGTCAATATGGGTTGCAGGCTGCGCTGCTGACCTGTCAGACCGGATTGCGGAGGTCGGTGCTTTGAAGCAGAGCTCGAGCGGTCCGAGCAAGAGCTCGGCCGCGCCAGAAGCAGCTCGGGACAAAGAAGGTGAGTAACACCACTTTGAACTTGTACCTTCATGAGAAAAGGATTTAGGTTGCAACAAAAATAACAAGGATAACATGGGTGCTGCAGGGCCACGAACGAGGTGGCGACCCTGAAGGAGGCCGTGTCCGTGGCCGAACACAATGCGGCCACGGAACGGGCAGAGCGAGAAAAGCAGGAGGCGCGGGTGGCGGTGGTTCAACAAGAGCTCCAGGCTCTCATGGAAAAGCATGAGAGTTTGGAGCGTGACTTAAAGACTCGAGAGTCCAAGCTTGCCTCGGCTCTCGAAAGTGCCAAAACTGCCAAGGCCGAGGCCCATAAGTCCCTTCAGGAGATTGAGTTGATGAGGAAGATAGCGGCAGGTAAGGCATTTTTCATGCAAAGCAAGCATGTGAATGTAAATTACGTGTTACTTACCCGAATTCGGAGCTCTCCAGGGGCGTTTGCAGATCTGCCTCACAAGGTGTCCGATGTCGCCAGATTTTACCGAGCCGAGGAGGGAGCTCAACGGAGAAGGTCTTCGGTCTCAAGATGCCGAGACCGCCATCCGGTGCCCCTAGCGACCAGTGAAGCAGTTGGTCGAGCTTCACAAGGTGGCCGAGCAGGCCATGAAGGGCCTCATAGTCCGGCTGTGGCTCGAGAGGCCATGCCCGGGAGCTACTTCGCCTCGTGCTACGGCTGGTGGATGCGTGCCCTCGGGTGGAGGTTATCAAGCGCCCGCTTTGTATTGAAGGTGCTCGTCGGGCCCTTGCCCGCAAAGGTGCATTGGGGCAAGCTGGATGCGGAGAAGCTAATCATCGACGCGCCACCAGCGGGCAAGGAACATCGTCGCCTCAAATCTACTATAAGGCTGTCTGAAGGGTGCCCGCAAGATTGCGGATGAGTGCCCTGTGGATGTAATTTTGAGTAAATTCGCAATGTGTTATCACATGCGCTGAAAACTTTGTTCATATCGCTAAGCAACGCTTGTTAATTTAAAATATTACCTTCAGGCGGCCGCTTATTAAATCTGAGAGATGGCAAGTCGTCGGCTTCAGCCCCCATGCCACGAGTGCTGGGATGTTCGGGATAAACTTGAGCACCCTTGTTCCCATTTTTGGGTCCATCTAGGGAGGCGCTCAACACAACGAACAAGGCAACCGGACTTATAGTGCTTGAACACTCTCACTTAGCCATAGAATTCTATAATTTTAAATTTCGGTGAAGCCCCTAGTATTCGGAGGACCAATTGGGGCGCTATCCACGCCTTAAATCGGACATAATCCGAACTTCGCTCAAGCGGCGCGAGGTCTTTAAGGACCTGAAATGACCTCTCGAACAGCGACCAGTCTCTCGCCTTATCATGACAGTCAGTTTTAGCTTTCTCCACTGAGGCGTTAACCCGGCTCAACCGGGGCGCAATTGCAGTGGTTCTCCCAGTGCTACCTTAACCGATAGAACGGAACGTAAGGTGCCAAACATGGGAGCCGGGCAAACCAAACTATTGACCCAAGACATGATTCGGAGCCGATTCATATAATGCTATAAGTTCGGGGTGCCGCACTTGTGAAAGTGTGCGGACTTTATCACACCATAATGCGGAGAACATAAGCCCCTGGTGTATTTGGCCGTACCAAAATGTACGGATGCAACATGTCATAAATGAACATATATGTATATATAAGGTAATGCAATTATAGGCAAAAAAGTGCTGCATTTTATTCGAGAACATATTCTATGAGTGCGGAATGATACAAATAGTGCGGAAAGCAAGGGATTGGATGAATTTAAAGGCATCTCCCTCCAGGGGTAGGCCGCAGAATGTTGTATTTAACAAATGTAATGCTCGTGATGGAGACCACCTGAGTGTTCGTCGCGGCCTTTGTCCTTCCCTGGCTGTTGCATCATGAGTTTGGCAGGGTCGCCGCCGGACATAGTTCTGTATAAAAAGAGAAAATAAAAGAAAAAGAGCGACACACTTGGGAGCCCTGGTGTGGTCGAACCGCACTGGTCTGTTGTGGTTGTGCCTTTCCCCTATGCCCATGGTATCTCCAAGGCGTAATTATGTACGCGATAGCTTCTCTTACAATTTTGCGGGGCTGGGGTTGAGGCCGCATTGCTACGCTGCGTTCTCGAACGTGCTGTGGTCTTGGTTGATGTTGCTCTGGGCGCGTTTGGTCGTGTTCGGTCGCTTAGCGGCCGGACTCGAGAATTGCCTTAAAAGGCTGCTCAGATTTGCCGCGAGAGCATTGTATGTTCCTCCGTTCGAGGGAGTTCCATGTTTCCATTGACCGTGATGACTCCACGAGGGCCTGGCATCTTGATCTTAAGGTATGCATAATGCGGCACCGCATTGAATTTTGTAAACGCGTTCGTCCGAAAGCAGAGCGTGATAGCCGCCATGAACGGGACTATGTCGAAGATTAACTCCTCGCTTCGAAATTATCCGGGATCCAAGACCACTTCGCAGTAATCGAGCCTGTACAATTGGCCTCGACACCTGGTATGACACCTTTGAAGGTTGTCTTTGTAGGTTTAATCCTTGAAGGGTCTATGCCCATCTTGCGCGACCGTATCCCGATAAAGCAGGTTTGCTAGCTCCGCCGTCCATCGAGGACTCTCGTGAGGTGAAATCCATCAACGATTGGGTCTAAAACCAATCGCGCGAATCCGCCATGGCGGATATCGGTCGATGGTCTCTTCGATCAAAAGTGATCGGGCAAGAGGACCATGGGTTGAATTTTGGGGCGATGGCTCCATCGCAGATATCGCCCTTTAGTGCACGCTTCCGCTCCCTCTTGGGAATATCGTTGCGATATCATGTTTACCGTCCGAACTTGAGGGGGAATCCCTTTTGTCCTCTGTTGTTCGATGGCCGGGTCTCTTCCTTGTCATCGCTGTGTAGCCCCTTGTCACTATTTTCGGCGATTAATTTGCATGCCTGCTTGAATACCCAACAATCTTTGTTGGTGTGGTTAGCTGGCTTTTCGGGGTTCCATGTATTTGACAGAGCGGTCGAGTATTCGGTCCAAATTGGACGGGCCCGAGTGGTTCTTTTGAATGGCTTCTTCCGCTGACCGGGCTTGGAGCCTCGAATCCGCGCGTTGACCGTCATATCCTCATTCTTTGTCGCCGTTACGCGGCGTTTGTTTTGTTTCGACGCAACCTGCCATTGCGGTCCTTGATATCCGGACTGCCAGCTTTTTCTTTGAGGTTGTTCTGCGAGCTAGCCAGCTATCCTCTCCCACACGAAGCGGGTCATGAGTGATGTGAGGGCTGCCATGGATTTCGCTTCTCTGCCCTAAGTGCCGGGCCAGCCACTCATCGCGGATGTTATGTTTGAAGGCAGCAAGGGCCTCTGCATCCGGACATCGACGATTTGATTTTTCTTTGTTAAGAACCGTGTCCGAATTGCTCGCCGATTAAATGCGGCTGCTGGATTATGTGGCTTAGGTCATCTGCGTCGTGGTCGCTTTGTCGTGCCACGAAGTTGTCGAGGAATGCGGCTTCCGTGTCTTCCCAAAGATCCAATTGACTCTGCGGGCAGGCTGTTAAGCCAATGCTGAGCTGGTCCTTTAAGCTTGAGCGAGATATTTGATAGCGTGAAGATTGCCGCCGCGGGCCATATGTATATGGAGAAGATAATCCTCGATCCAAACGCTGGGTCTGTTGTGCCATCGTAGGATTCGATATTAACGGGTTTAAACCCTTCAGGGATTTGATGATCCATTACTTCGTCGGTGAAGCATAGTGGGTGTCGGCGCCTCAGATTGGGCAATATCGTGACGTAGCTCGAGAGAGCGTTGTCTGCTGTGTTCGGCCCGGCCGGAGTAGTTATATCCGGCGCGACGGTATTCGTCGTGGGTCTTGGGGCGCCCACGTGATCCATAGATGGATGTGGATTGTCTTGCCTTGTCCTCCAATATATCTCACAAGTCCGGCGCGTTCCCCCGTGGCTTCGTGCTTTTTGAGCGATGCCGGGGTACCGTTTTGGTGGAGGGCTTGCACGCCTCTCTTTCGCGCCACGAGGTGGTCGATTCTGCCAGACAGCGCTGGTGATGCAGGTTTGTACGCTTCCTCCTCTAATCGGGGAGCAACTTGCGTTTTGGGTAATTTTTGGAGGGCGTTCGAGTTCATACTCTTGACGCGAGGACTTGGTCCATCTGTCGGCGAGAGGTCTTGATCAGCTTGAAGTTGTTGCTGCTTTTTCTTTAGGCTGTTTGTCGTGGCCATTAGCCTGCGTCTGAAACGCTCTTGTTCGACGGGATCCTCAGGCACGACGAATTCATCATCACCGAGGTTTGCCTCGTCTCCGGAGGGAGGTAAGTAAGTGTCATCCTCGACCTCTTCGTCTGCCGCCCTCTCGTGAGGGCTTGCTTCGCCTCCTCCTACACCGGATCGTCTTTGGAGGGAGTTGTCTTCGCACTTTTCGGGTGTTATTATCTCTGTGCGGAATCTCCATTCTTGCTGTGGCGGGATTAGAGCGGCCACGACGTCGGCGCTTGGGCTGTTTCTTTAAGGAATCGGCCTCTGCTGCTTTTTCGCCGTCCCCATCTTTTGGGGTGTCCACCATGTATATGTCGATGACGAGGTGGTCTTCGGTGTCCTGTAGGCGCTGGTTCTTGGTAGTCTCCGGCATCGTCGTCCATACCGTCGATGTCTTCGGAGTCGTAGTCGAGTACGTCGGTTAAGTCGTCGACGGTGGCTACGAAGTGGGTGGTGAGTGGGCTTTGAATTTCTTCGTCGTCCGCATCCCAACCATCCTGGCCGTAGTTCGGCCTGGGCTCTCCGGATAGCGAGAGATGCTTCAATGAATTTATGATATTGCCGAAGGGCGAGTGTTGAAAGATGTCCGCAGCGGTGAATTCCATGATCGGCGCCCAATCGGATTCGACTGGCAGGGGCGCAGGAGGTTCGGAGTCCGGCAGGGAGTCCGGCACCTCGGAGTCATGAGCTTTATGCGGGACAAGGTAAGTGTTCGGCTCTATGGCCGTAGAAGTTGCAGCGCCCGAGGCGGTGTCTAGCCATCCGTCCTCGATTCGAGCGATCGGCTCCGGACTATGAGTCGGAGCGGATTCGTGTGCGGCCTCCAAGGTGTTGTCCGGCGGCAGAGTTAGGTCATGCCCATCGTGACAGCGCGGCACGCTTCGGTATGGCTCGGATCCATCAAGATCAAGTCCCCGCGGATATCGGCCGTGAAGTTTAGGCTTCAAACCTGACTCGACGGCCAGGGCGTAGCTTCGATCTGCTCCAGATGGCCAAGTGAGTTGGCCCGCGAGGCGGCCGCCGAATCACGAAGATCTGTCCGGGAGAAAAGTCTCACCCAGGACTGCGTCGTTGTTGATTGAAGAGGCCATCAAGCCTATCGGTGACGACACGAGGAACTCTCAATGAAAGCACCAATGTCGGTGTCAAAACCGTGGATCTCGGTAGGGGGTCCCGAGCTGTGCGTCTAGGCGGATGGTAACAGGAGACAAGGGACACGATGTTTTACCTGTGTTGGGCCCTCTTGATGGAGGTAAAACCCTATGTCCTGCTCGATTGATATTGATATTGTGGATGTTTACAAGAGTGGATCTACCACGAGATCAAGGAGGCTAAACCCTAAAAGCTAGCCAATGGTATGATTGTAAGGGTTGTTGATGTTGTTGTCCTGCGGACTAGAGCCATCTGGTTTATATAGACACCGGAGAGGGCTAGGGTTACATAGAGTCGGTTACAATGGTAGGAGATCTACATATCCAGACGCCAAGCTTGCCTTCCACGCCAAGGAAAGTCCCATCCGGACACGGGGAGAAGTCTTCAATCTTGTATCTTCATAGTCTTGGAGTCCGGTCGATGATGATAGTCCGGCCAATGATAGTTCAGCTGATGATGGTAGTCCGGCTATCCGGACACCCCCTAATCCAGGACTCCCTCAGTCGTCTTTTAAAATATAATAACGTCCATGTTTCCTAGTAGGAAAAACGCTCGCCGGACTATATCCGGAGAGGTTTCCGATCACGCCTCCACCAGTCGGGCTCCAGGGCCGGACATAGAGGTGGAAGCTAACACGGGGCAAACGCCGGATGCTCCTCCTACAGAGGATGCAGATAGACTATCCGCTACAAACTCCGAAGTGGAGACCGCCATGAATCACAGGCGTCGCCGGGCCGTACTCTGTGACGCTTGCTTCTCCCAAGAGGCGTTTGATGCCTTCAACTCAGGAGACGCGTACATCCGTGCTGCTCAAAATGGTCTTGCGAGCCACGCATCAAGATGTAAAGGATATACGGGTAAGAAAATCTGATGATTATATATATCAGTAGCCCCTGAGACTTGAAACAGTTGACACAACTGATTTAAGGATTACTATTTGTGCAGGTTCTTACAGAGAAGAATACCCAATTGTCTCAAGAGCTGGAAGAGTGCAAAGCCCAGCTACGGGCCACAGTTGCCGCGTTGAAGGAGTCTGAGAAGGCCCCCTCTGGTAACATTTGTTTCCATTGTAAAGAATGACAGGTACCAGATAATATGCGGCATGCATGCAAATCTAACAATAGATGTTGTAGATGACTCAGGAGTGAATCCGGAGGCCGTGCCAGGGGATGCGCAACGTGCTAATCGACAGCTAAATGCTGGCGAGCGCGTGCTTACGCGGGCCAGGCAGGAGAAAAATGATCTCCAAGACGCCCATATCCATCTGGGCGTGGAACTGAAAGATGTTCGAGCCCAGCTTGCGGACTCCGTGAAGGAATAAGCGGCTTCGACGCGGCATTTTCAGTAAGTGCTTGAACGAACTTTTTAAAGAGTTCGGCAAAGAAGTCGGCTAACAGAGTTATGTCTGCAGGTATGCTGACGGTTGTCCCGCGGAGGAGATGCCCGGGTCTGCGGGTGATTTTCTAGCAGAGCTCTCACAACTGCACGAACAAGTTCGGCAGGTGATGCAGGGTATTGCCCAAGTCTTGTGGCCATCCGCCTCCCCGCCAGGAGGCATGGGGGAGCTTATAGAGAAGCTCAAGGGAGCGCGGCGGCACTTCCGATTATGGAAGATATCAGCCTGCCGACAAGGTGCAAGGGAAGCCTGGGCCATGGTGAAGACGCGATATGCCAAAGCTGACCCAAACCACATGGCCGAGGTCGGACCTGTGGGGCCTGATGGGAAAGAGATCCCCGTCAGTTTGGTGTATGACCAAGTAGAATTAGCCGCAAAGTATTCCCAACAGGATTGTAGGCTAGACAGCTGTTGGATGGTATAGAAGAAGAATTTAGTTAGTCTAAGTGACTGTGTAATTTAAGTGACATATATAATGTCCCTAGCCAGATTATAAATCATTTGGCATGGCGGACCTTTTTGCTTCGACCTCTGGACCCGATAGTCCGGAGTGTATCCGAATACCCGCTCGGTTATGTAAAAACTGAGGTATGCATGGAAACCAGGCGTAGGGGTCATAAGTGCTTGAACAGACAAGTACCCAACTAGCTATGTTATATTACATGGATAGTAAGAAACATCTTCCAGGGAGAATAGTTCCGTCAAGGGTTCCTTTCCCTGGGTACGCATGCCCTAATGTGCATGTCCGAACTACGAAAAGAGACGCGGGCTATAAACATCTGGGGGCGTGTATCAAAAATAAATAAAAGTCATCTTTTGTTAACCGACCGAATATTCCCTTAAGAACGCTAGCTTTCGGCTTCACCCAGTCTGAGGTACACATCCGGCTGACCCGGCAGTAACAATCGCATAGGTGCTCCCCTTATGCCCTAGCCGAATTAACGGGAATGTAGGGCATAAATAGAAGAGCCAGGCAACCCAGCTTGGCCAAAACTTAAGTCATATCGATGCATATAATGGCGAAAAAAGGTACATGTGGAAGAATAACACATGTGCGGGGCATAAAGCCCAGAAAATAGTTATATTAAGCTTCTCTATAAGAAGCCCCCAGATATAATGATCATGGTTAGCGCGTCAAGATTGTGTAGTCAAGACACAAGTTAGCCTTTTAAGGCCTTGAGGAGAAGGAAAAAGAAGAAAGAAAGATAGAAAAGACAGATAACGGATATGCAAAAAATTGACGGGGGTAAGGAGACGAACATAGAGTCCAACACTAGGCGTAGAATCTTTGGAGTCTGGCTGCGTTCCATGGGTTTGGCTCGAGTCGATTGTCCGATGCATCCCGCAGACGGTACGCTCCACCGGTCAGAACCTGGTCAATAATGAAGGGACCTTTCCATTTGGGCTTGAGCTTGTTCTTTTTCTTCTCCGGCAGGCGTAGAACTAGTTCGCCAATGTTATAAGTTTTGGCACGTACTTCTCTGCTTTGATACCTTTGAGCCTGTTGCTGATAGAATGCAGAACGGGCTTTTGCCACGTCACGCTCCTCCTCCAGGGCGTCCAAACTATCCTGCCGATCAAGCTCGGCCTCCTTTTCTTCATACATGCGCACTCGAGGTGAGTCATGAATTATGTCGCAGGGCAGAACCGCCTCTGCGCCGTACACCATAAAAATGGTGTGTATCCGGTAGTGCGATTCGGCATGGTCCGCAGCCCCCATAGTACAGAGTCGAGCTCCTCTACCCAGTGCGTGTTTGATTCAATTAAGGACCGCACTAATATGGGTTTAATGCCTCTCATGATAAGACCATTTGCTCGCTCGACTTGACCGTTAGTTTGCGGGTGATAGACAGAAGCATAATTGAGCCTGATGCCCATGTTGCTGCACCAAAGTTTTACCTCGTCGGCTGTAAAGTTCGAGCCGTTGTCGGTGATGATGCTGTGGGGGATGCCATAGCGGTGTACAACCACGGATATGAAGTCTATCACCGGTCCAGATTCAGGCCGTTTTGGCTGGTTTGGCTTCTATCCATTTGGTGAATTTATCCACCATGACCAATAGGTATTTTTTCTTATGGGTTCTCCCTTTGAGGGGTCCGACCATATCAAGCCCCCAGACCGCAAAAGGCCAAGTAATGAGGATTATCTGGAGAGCGGTGGGCGGCATATGGCTTTGGTTTGCAAAAAACTGGCAACTGACGCAACGTTGAACAAGGTCCTGTGCGTCTGCTCGGGCCGTCGACCAATAGAAACCTGTACGGAAGGCCTTGCTTACAAGGGCCCGGGCTGCGGCGTGGTGGCCGCCGAGTCTAGCATGGATTTCTGCCAAAAGCTTCCACCCTTCCTCTTCAGAGATGCACCTTTGAAGGACTCCGGTAGTGCTTTTCTTATAAAGCTCTCCCTCGTGGACCTTGTAGGCTTTAGACCGTCGCACTATGCAGCGTGCCTCATTTTGGTCCTCGGGTAGTTCCTGCCTGGTTAGGTAGGCCAGGAATGGTTCTGTCCACGGGGCGCTGACGGCCATTATCACGTGGGCTGAAGGTGTTATTTCGGTGGCAGAGCCGCCGATTGTGTCAGAATGTTCGGTATCTGGTGTTGTGGCCGGGTCCGGACTATTGTTACCGGTGTCCCCTTCCCATACCACGGATGGCTTGAACAGCCTTTCCAAGAAGATGTTAGGTGGGACAGGGTCGCGCTTAGCACCGATACGGGTGAGGATATCCGCCGCCTAATTGTTTTCCCGAGCCACATGGTGGAATTCAAGCCCCTCGAACTGAGCTGACATTTTGAGGACGGCGTTGCGATATGCCGCCATTTTTGGATACTTGGTGTTGAAGTCTCCATTTATTTGAGATATTGCGAGGTTCGAGTCCCCACGCACCTCCAGGCATTGAATGCCCATGGAAACTGCCATCCGGAGACCATGTAACAGGGCCTCGTATTCGGCTGCGTTGTTGGAGTCTATGTATAGTATTTGGAGTATGTATTGGACTGTATCTCCGGTGGGGGACGTCAGGACGACGCCAGCCCCCAGACCAGCCAGCATTTTAGAGCCGTCGAAGTGCATGATCCAATTGGAGTACGCGCCGTATTCTTTAGGGAGTTCGGCTTCTGTCCACTCGGCGACAAAATCGGCCAGTACTTGCAACTTAATGGCTCGCCGTGGTCTATATGTTATGTCACATGGGAGGAGCTCGATAGCCCATTTGGCAATCCGGCCCGTGGCATCGCGGTTGCTTATTATGTCGTTGAGTGGTACTTCCGAGGCCACCGTAATTGAACACTCTTGAAAGTAGTGTCGTAATTTCCGGGATGCCATAAATACCGCGTATGCTATCTTTTGATAATGTGGGTACCGTGATTTGCATGGAGTGAGGACAGTGGATACATAATATACCGACTTTTGAAGTGGGAATTTATGCCCGTCCATCTCTCGTTCGACGACAAGCACTCCGCTTACAACTTGGTGAGTTGCCGCTATATATAACAGCATTGGTTCGCCGACATTTGGCGCGGCCAAGATTGGGTTGGTGGCCAGGATGGCTTTTATTTCTTCAATCCGGCCGTGGCTGCGTCCGTCCACTCAAGTGTTCGTGCAATCGAAGGAGGCGATAAAGGGTAGTGCCTTTTCTCCTAATCGAGAGATAAAGCGCTTAAGGCCGCCACACATCCATTAACTTCGGATTTGCTTGAGGTCGTTGGGATAGCCAAGCGTGGCGAGCTTCGGATTTTAGCCGGATTTGCTTCAATTCCTCTGCTGGAGACGATGAAGCCCAGAAGTTTTCCGGCGGGAACGCTGAAAATGCATTTCTCCGAATTGAGCTTGATGTCGTATGTTCGGAGATTGTCGAACGTGAGCCTCAAGTCTTCTATTAAGGATTCGACGTGTCTGGTTTTAACGACCACATCGTCTACATATGCCTCCACTGTTTTGCCGATCTGTTTTTCCAGACATGTCTGAATCATGCGTTGATACGTCACGTCGGTGTTTTTGAGCCCGAAGGGCATTGTATTGAAACAGAAGGGGCCGTATGGAGTAATAAATGCCGTTGCGGCCTGATCAGACTCCGCCATCTTAATTTGGTGGTAGCCGGAGTATCCGTCGAGGAAGCACAATGAGTCGTGTCCCGCGGTAGCGTCCATAATTTGATCGATGCGGGGGAGGGGGAAGGGATCCTTGGGGCAAGCCTTGTTAAGGTCCTTGAAATCGACACATAGGCGCCAGGATTTATCCTTCTTTGGTACCATCACCAGGTTTGCTAGCCAGTCCGGATGTTTTATTTCTCTAATGAATCCGGCCTCCAGTAACTTGGCTAGCTCCTCTCCCATGGCTTGTCGCTTAGGTCCAGAGAAACGCCGAAGAGCCTGCTTGACCGGCTCGAATCCCTTTAGAATGTTAAGGCTATGCCCGGCCAGCCTGCGTGGGATTCCTGGCATGTCTGAAGGATGCCAGGCGAATATGTCCCAATTCTCGCGCAGGAACTCCTGTAGTGCGGCGTCTACGGCGGGGTTTAACTATGCCCCGATGGATGTTGTTTTTGTAGGGTCCATTGGGTGGACTTGGAATTTGACTATTTCAGCCGATGGTTTAAAAGAGGTGGACTTGGATCTTTTGTCTAGTATCACGTCGTCCCTGTCCACTGTGGAGAGCAGTGCAGTTAATTCCTCCACCGTGAGGGCTTCGGATAACGCCTCGAGGGCTAGTGCGGCTGTTTTGTTTTCGGCGCGGAGTGCTGTGTCCGGATCACTGGCTAGAGTGATGATTCCATTGGGCCCGGGCATTTTGAGCTTCATGTACCCATAGTGGGGTATGGCTTGGAAGATCGTGAATGCCTCCCGCCCTAGAAGGGTGTGGTATCCGCTACTGAACGGGGCCACTTGGAATGTAATTTCTTCAGACCTGTAATTCTCCGGAGTGCCAAATACCACATCTAGTGTGATTTTCCCAGATAGCGTGCCTCCCGACTGGGGATGATTCCTCTGAAGGTCGTGCTGCTTTGCTCAATGCGGTTTCTGTCTATTTCCATTTTTGAAGAGTTTCCTCATAAATGAGGTTTAATCCGCTGCTGCCGTCCATGAGCACTTTAGTAAGCCGAAAGCCGTCCACAATTGGACTGAGGACCAAGGCGGCTGGTGCTCAGGCTGTTCGGAATTTAGGTTCGTCACTGGCATTGAAGGTGATAGCCGTGTCGCTCCATGGATTTATTGCTGCCATGTGGCAGACTTCGGCAAGGCTGCGGAGTGGTCGCTTACGCCTATTATTTGAGGCGAAGGTCTCGAATACTGTCAATACTGTATTGTTATCCACGGAATGGTGCTCTGCGGTGTTTTGAATGAGGAGATCCTCACCGCTCTTGGCCACCTTCCGGAGTACCCAACATGCTCTAAGGTTGTGCGTTGGTATGGTATCCGATGTACCGTGAATTTTGCAGGGCCCGTTAAGCCATCCCTCCAATACGGTTCCACGCCCTGTAGTGGGCTTTTGCGGCGACTTATGAGAGTGCACCTTTTTAATTTGGACTGGGGGCTTTGTCAGAGCCGGATTATCCCAAAATTTTGTTTGGGTTTTCCAGGCGCTTTCCATCGCACAGTACTTCCGTACTATGGCCGCCAAGTCTGTGAAGCGTGTTATGTCACGGCGACTTATGGCGTTGAGGATTCCCTTGTCCGTGCAATTATTGCGAAAGAATGAAATTGCGTCTTCCTCGCGACAGTCCTTGACCTTGTTCATTACAAGAAGGAATCTGGCCCAATAGTGATGTACTGTCTCCTAGGGCTCTAGCCTAATGCGGGAAAGATCGCTTGTATCTGGGTGGGTGGGTGGATTTAAGTCCGGACCTTGACCAGGTTTGAGACCCAGGGGAGGAGGAGTTTCCGATCTTGGAAGTTCGGGCTCCGGTTTGTTGCCCAGTGGGTCTGGCCTGTTGCCTGATTCTAGGTTCAGGGTTTGGGCGATGTCCTCCCGTAGACAGGTATCTGGCTTGGAGAGCTCGGGAATCCGGACATAGCTTGTCCTCAAGATAGAGGAAGAATCGCCGCATTGCTCATCCACCACCGCTGTCTGATGGGTGACCGGCGGAGAGTTAATCTCCCTTTGGTCGGGTTTAAGCCTAATATGATCATAGTCCGTAGCGGCTCCCAAAGCGGCGATGAGATCCAAGAGCTCGTTCAAAGAGGAGAGCTCCATTGGATACATCCGCTCGGTAAGCTCCGAGCCGATGTGGAGGCTGTTTTCGGTGACCCGGGAAGTCCTCGTCGGCGCAGCGGCCGAACGGGCGGTCATGACGAAGCCGCCTAGTCGGAGAGTTTGGCCTACAGCCAGGGCTCCCCCAGAGGTGATGTTGTCCCTGACAACGAGATGAGCCATCCTTCCTTACGATGACGGCACAGTGGAACTCTCAATGAAAGCACCAATGTCTGTGTCAAAACCGGCGGATCTCGGGTAGGGGGTCCCGAACTGTGCGTCTAAGGTGGATGGTAACAGGAGGCGGGAGACACGATGTTTACCCAGGTTCGGTCCCTCTCGATGGAGGTAATACCCTACTTCCTGCTTGATTGATCTTGATGATATGAGTATTAAAAGAGTTGATCTACCACAAGATCGTAGAGGCTAAAGCTAGCCTATGGTATGATTGTTGTCATCCTACGGACTAAACCCTCCGGTTTATATAGACAGCGGAGGGGGCTAGGGTTGCACAGAGTCGGTTACAAGGGAGGAGATCTACATATCCGTATTGCCAAGCTTGCCTTCCACGCCGAGGAGAGTACCATCCGGACACGGGACGAAGTCTTCAATCTTGTATCTTCATAGTCCAACAGTCCGGCCAAAGGATATAGTCCGGCTGTCTGGAGACCCCCTAATCCAGGACTCCCTCACCCCCCCCCCCCCCTCCACCATAGTCCACCTCGATAATATTGTAGCGGTGCTTAGGCGAAGCCCTATGTCGGTAGAACATCATCATCGTCAGCACGCCGTCGTGCTGACGGAACTCTCCCTCAAAGCTCGGCTGGATCGGAGTTAGAGGGACGTCATCGAGCTGAACGTGTGCTGAATTCGGAGGTGTCGTGCGTTCGGTACTTGATCGGTCGGATCGTGAAGACGTACGACTACATCAACCGCGTTGTGCTAACACTTCCGCTATTGGTCTACGAGGGTACGTGGACAACACTCTTCCCTCTCGTTGCTATGCATCACCATGATCCTGTGTGTGCGTAGGAATTTTTTTGAAATTACTACGTTCCCCAACAGTGGCATCCGAGCCAGGTTTTATGCGTAGATGTTATATGCACGAGTAGAACACAAGTGGGTTGTGGGTGATACAAGTCATACTGCTTACCAGCATGTCATACTTTGGTTCGGCGGTATTGTTGGATGAAGCGCCCGGCCGACATTACGCGTGAGGCTTACGCGAGACTGGTTCTACTGATGTGCTTTGCACACAGGTGGCTGGCGGGTGTCAGTTTCTCCGACTTTAGTTGAACCGAGTGTGGCTACACCCGGTCCTTAGAAGGTTAAAACATCACTAACTTGGCGAACTATCGTTGTGGTTTTGATGCGTAGGTAAGAACGGTTCTTGCTCAGCTCGTAGCAGCCACGTAAAACTTGCAACAACAAAGTAGAGGACGTCTAACTTATTTTTGCAGGGCATGTTGTGATGTGATATGGTCAAGGCATGATGCTATATTTTACTGTATGAGATGATCATGTTTTGTAACTGAGTTATCGGCAACTAGCAGGAGCCATATGGTTGTCGCTTTATTGTATGCAATGCAAACACCCTGTAATGCTTTACTTTATCACTAAGCAGTAGCGATAGTCGTAGAAGCATAAGTTGGCGAGACGACAACGATGCTACAATGGAGATCAAGGTGTCGCGCCGGTGACGATGGTGATCATGACGGTGCTTCGGAGATGGAGATCACAAGCACAAGATGATGATGGCCATATCATATCACTTATATTGATTGCATGTGGTGTATTTTTTTATGCATCTTATCTTGCTTTGATTGACGGTAGCATTATAAGATGATCTCTCACTAAATTATCAAGGTATAAGTGTTCTCCCTGAGTATGCACCGTTGCGAAAGTTCTTAGTGCTGAGACGTGATGATCGGGTGTGATAGGCTCTACGTTCAAATACAACGGGTGCAAAACAGTTGCACACGCGGAATACTCAGATTAAACTTGACGAGCCTAGCATATAACAGATATGGCCTCGGAACATTGAGACCGAAAGGTCGAGCGTGAATCATATAGTAGATATGATCAACATAGTGATGTTCACCATTGAAACTACTCCATCTCACGTGATGATCGGACATGGTTTAGTTGATTTGGATCACGTGATCACTTAGAGGATTAGAGGGATGTCTATCTAAGTGGGAGTTCTTAAGTAATATGATTAATTGAACTTAAATTTATCATGAACTTAGTCCTGGTAGTATTAGCATATCTATGTTGTAGATCAATAGCTCGTGTTTAGCTCCCCTATTTTATTTTAATATGTTCCTAGAGAAAACTATGTTGAAAGATGTTAGTAGCAATGATGCGGATTGGATCCATGATCTGAGGATTATCCTCATTGCTTTACAGAAGAATTATGTCCTTAATGCACCGCTAGGTGACAGACCAATTGCAGGAGCAGATGCAGACGTTATGAACGTTTTTGACAAAAGCTCGGTATGATGACTACTTGATAGTTTAGTGCACCATGCTTTACGGCTTAGAACCGGGACTTCAAAAATGTTTTGAACGCCACGGAGCATATAAGATGTTCCAAGAGTTGAAATTGGTATTTCATACTCATGCCCGTGTCGAAAGGTATGAGACCTTTGACAAGTATTTTGCCTACAAGATGGAGGAGAATAGCTCAGCTAGTGAGCATGTGCTCAGATTGTCTGGGTACTACAATCGCTTGAATCAAGTGGGAGTTAATCTTCCAGATAAAATAGTGATTGACAGAATTCTCTAGTCACCATCACCAAGTTAGTAGAACTTCGTGATGAACTATAGTATGCAAGGGATGACGAAAATGATTCCCGAGTTTTTCATGATGATGAAATCGATGAAGGTAGAAATCAAGAAAGAGCATCAAGTGTTGATGGTTAACAAGACCACTAGTTTCAAGAAAAGGGGCAAAGGGAAGAAGGGGAACTTCAAGAAGAACGGCAAGCAAGTTGTTGCTCGAGTGAAGAAGCCCAAGTCTGGACCTAAGACTGAGACTAAGTGCTTCTACTGCAAAAGGACTGGTCACTGGAAGCGGAACTACCCCAAGTAATTGGCGGATAAGAAGGATGGCAAAGTGAACATAGGTATATTTGATATACATGTTATTGATGTGTACTTTACTAGTGTTTATAGCAACCCCTCAGTATTTGATACTAGTTCAGTTGCTAAGAGTAGTAACTCGAAACAGGAGTTGCAGAATGAACAGAACTAGTTAAGGGTGAAGTGACGATGTGTGTTGGAAGTAGTTCCAAGATAGATATGATCATCATAGCACACTCCCTATACTTTCTAGATTAGTGTTGAACCTAAATAAGTGTTATTTGGGGTTTGCGTTGAGCATGAATATGATTTGATCATGTTTATTGTAATACGGTTATTCATTTAAAGTCAGAGAATAATTGTTGTTCTGTTTACATGAATAAAACCTTCAATGGTCATACACCCAATGAAAATAGTTTGTTGGATCTCGATCATAGTGATACACATATTCATAATATTGAAGCCAAAAGATGCAAAGTTAATAATGATAGTGCAACTTATTTGTGGCGCTGCCGTTTAGGTCATATTGGTGTAAAGCGCATGAAGAAACTCCATGTTGATGGGATTTTGGAATCACTTAATTATGAATCACTTGATGCTTGCGAACCATGCCTTATGGGCAAGATGACTAAGACTCCGTTCTCCGGAACAATGGAGCGAGCAACTGACTTATTGGAAATAATACATACTGATGTATGCGATCCGATGAGTGTTGAGGCTCGTGGCAGGTATCGTTATTTTCTGACCTTCACAGATGATTTGAACAGATATGGGTATATCTACTTGATGAAACATAAGTCTGAGACATTTGAAAAGTTCAAAGAATTTCAGAGTGAAGTGGAAAATCATCGTAACAAGAAAATAAAGTTCCTACAATTTGATCGTGGAGACAAATATTTGATTTATGAGTTTAGTCTTCAATTAAAACAATGTGGAATAGTTTCACAAATTCGTGCCACCTGGAACACCACAGCATAATGGTGTGTCCGAACGTCATAACCGTACTTTATTGGATATAGTGCAATCTATGACGTTTCTTACCGATTTACCACTATAGTTTTGGGGTTATGCATTAGAGACAGTTGCATTCACGTTAAAAAGGGCACCATCTAAATCCGTTGAGACGACACCGTATGAACTGTGGTTTGGCAAGAAACCAAAGTTGTCGTTTCTTAAAAAGTTTGGGGTTGCGATGCTTATAAGAAAAAGTTTCATCCTGATAAGTTCAAACCCAAATCAGAGAAATGTGTCTTCATAGGATACCCAAAAGAGACAGTTGGGTACACCTTCTATCACAGATCCGAAGGCAAGATATTCGTTGCTAAGAATGGATCCTTTCTAGAGAAGGAGTTTCTCTCGAAAGAAGTGAGTGGGAGGAAAGTAGAACTTGATGAGGTAACTATACCTGCTCCCTTATTGGAAAGTAGTTCATCATAGAAATCTGTTCCTGTGACTACTACACCAATTTGTGAGGAAGCTAATGATGATGATCATGTAACTTCAGATCAAGTTACTACTGAACCTTGTAGGTAAACCAGAGGGAGATCCGCACCAGAGTGGTACGGAAATCCTGTTCTGGAGGTCATGTTACTTGACCATGATGAACCTACGAACTATGAGGAAGCGATGATGAGCCCAGATTCCGTGAAATGGCTTGAGACCATGAAATCTGAGATGAGATCCATGTATGAGAACAAAGTATGGACTTTGATTGACTTGCCCAATGATCAGCGAGCCATTGAGATTAAATGGATCTTCAAGAGGAAGACGGACGCTGATAGTAGTGTTACTATCTACAAAGCTAGAATTGTCGCAAAAGGTTTTCGACAAGTTCAAGGTGTTGACTACGATGAGAGTTTCTCACTCGTATCTATGCTTAAGTCCGTCTGAATCATGTTAGCGATTGCCGCATTTTATGAAATCTGGCAAATGGATAAACAAAATTGCATTCCTTAATGGATTTATTAAAGAAGAGTTGTATATGATGCAACCAGAAGGTTTTGTCAATCCTAAAGGTGCAAACAAAATATGCAAGCTCTAGCGATCCATTTATGGACTGGTGCAAGCATCTCGGAGTTGGAATATACGCTTTGATAAGTTCATCAAAGCATATAATTTTATACATACTTGCGGTGAAGCCTGTATTTGCAAGAAAGTGAGTGGGAGCACTACAACATTTCTGATAAGTATATGTGAATGACATATTGTTGATCGAAGATAATGTAGAATTATTCTGCAAAGCATAAAGGAGTGTTTGAAAGGAGTTTCTCATAGAAAGACCTCGGTGAAGCTGCTTACATATTGAGCATCATGATCTATAGAGATAGATCAAGACGCTTGATAAGTTTTTCAATGAGTACATACCTTGACAAGATTTTGAAGTAGTTCAAAACGGAAGAGTCAAAGAAAGAGTTCTTGCTTGTGTTACAAGGTGTGAAATTGAGTAAGACTCAAAGCCCGACCACGGCAGAAGATAGAAAGAGAATGAAAATCATTCCCTATGCCTTGGCCATAGGTTCTATAAAGTATGCCATGCTATGTACCAGATCTATTGTATACCCTACACTGATTTTGGCAAGGGAGTACAATAGTGATCTAGGAGTAGAACTCTGGACGGTGGTCAAAATTATCCTTAGTGGAATAAGGATATGTTTCTCGATTATGGAGGTGACAAAAAGGTTCATCGTAAAGGGTTATGTCGATGCAAATTTTGACACTGATCCAGATGACTCTAAGTCTCAATCTGGATACATATTGAAAGTGGGAGCAATTAGCTAGAGTAGCTCCGTGCAGAGCATTGTTGACATAGAAATTTGCAAAATACATACGGATCTGAATGTGGCAGACCCGTTGACTAAACTTCTCTCAAAAGCAAAACATGATCACACCTTAGTACTCTTTGGGTGTTAATCACATAGTGATGTGAACTAGATTATTGACTCTAGTAAACCCGTTGAGTGTTGGTCACATGACAATGTGAACTATGGGTGTTAATCACATGGTGATGTGAACTACTGGTATTAAATCACATGGTGATGTGAACTAGATTATTGACTCTAGTGCAAGTGGGAGACTGAAGGAAATATGCCCTAGAGGCAATAATAAAGTTATTATTTATTTACTTATTCTCATGATAAATGTTTATTATTCATGCTAGAATTGTATTAACCGGAAACATAATACATGTGTGAATACATAGACAAACATAGTGTCACTAGTATGCCTCTACTTGACTAGCTCGTTGATCAAAGATGGTTATGTTTCCTAGCCATTGACATGAGTTGTCATTTGATTAACGGGATCACGTCATTAGGAGAATGATGTGATTGACTTGACCCATTCAGTTAGCTTAGCACACGGTCGTTTAGTATTCTGCTACTGCTTTCTTCATGACTTATACATGTTCCTATGACTATGAGATTATGCAACTCCGTTTACGGAGGAACACTTTGTGTGCTACCAAACGTCACAACGAGCTGGGTGATTATAAAGGTGCTCTCAGGTGTCTCCAAAGGTACTTGTTGGGTTGGCGATTTCGAGATTAGGATTTGTCCTCCGATTGCGGAGAGGTGTCTTTGGGCCCACTCGGTAATGCATATCACTTAAGCCTTGCAAGCATTGCAACTAATGAGTTAGTTGCGGGATGATGTATTACAGAACGAGTAAAGAGACTTGCCTGTAACGAGATTGAACTAGGTATTGAGATACCGACGATCGAATCTTGGGCAAGTAACATACCGATGACAAAGGGAACAACGTATGTTGTTATGCGGTCTGACCGATAAAGATCTTCGTAGAATACGTGGGAGCCAATATGAGCATCCAGGTTCCGCTATTGGTTATTGACCGGGGATGTGTCTCGGTCATGTCTACATAGTTCTCGAACTCGTAGGGTCCGCACGCTTAAAGTTTGATGACGGTTATATTATGAGTTTATGTGTTTTGATGTACCAAAGGTAGTTAGGAGCCCCGGATGAGATCGGGGACATGACGAGGAGTCTCGAAATGGTCGAGACGTAAAGATTGATATATTGGACCACTATATTCGGACATCGGAAAGGTTCCGAGTGATTCGGGTATTTTTCAGAGTACCGGAGAGTTATGGGAATTCGTCGGGGAGTACATGGGCCTTATTAGGCATTAGGGGAAAGAGAGAGGAGAGGTTGCGCACCCCCCCAAGGCCTAGTCCTAATTGGACTAAGGGGAGGGGCTGCGCCCTCTCCTTCCTTCTCTTCTCTCTCCCCTTTCCTTGACTCCTACTCCTACTACTTGGAAGGGGGGGAATCCTACTCCCAGTGGGAGTAGGACTCCTCCTAGGGCGCGCCATATAGAGGGCCGACCCTCCCCCTCCTCCACTCCTTTATATACGGGGAGGGGGGCACCCCTTGGAGACACAACAATTGATCATTGATCTCTTAGCCGTGTGCGGTGCCCCCCTCCACCATAGTCCACCTTGATAATATCGTAGTGGTGCTTAGGCGAAGCCCTGCGTCGGTAGAACATCATCATCGTCACCATGCAGTCGTGCTGACGGAACTCTCCCTCAAAGCTCGGCTGGATCAGAGTTTGAGGGACGTCATCGAGCTGAACGTGTGCTGAACTCGAAGGTGTCGTGCGTTCAGTACTTGATCGGTCGGATCGTGAAGACGTACGACTACATCAACCGCGTTGTGCTAACGCTTCCGCTATCGGTCTACGAGGGTACATGGACAACACTCTCCCCTCTCGTTGCTATGCATCCACATGATCATGTGTGTGCGTAGGAAATTTTTTGAAATTACTACGTTCCCCAACAATGATAGCAACCTTTATTATGCAGTTTGTCGCTTTTATTCTTTGCCATCACAAGTTCGTACAATGGTCAATTTTCTCTTACACTAAATGATCTAAAACTTTTAGAAGCAATTTTTATTGCCTTATTGCACCGATGACAACTTACTTGAAGGATCTTGCTCAATCCTTAGGTAGGTATGGTGGACTCTTGAAAATAAGATTTGGGTTTAAGGGCTTTTGGATGCACAAGTATTATCTCTACTTGGTGCGGAATTTTTGGCTAGCAAGGATGGGGGGCAAGCACCACATGTTGAAGGATAATATAACTTCTATGTGAATATGAACAAACATAAACCATTATGTTGTCTTTCTTGTCCAACGTCAACAATTTTGGCATATAATATTTTGATGGGCGCTCACAATCATGGAAGATTTCCAAGATAGTGTATTTGCATGTGAAAGTTCTCTTCCTTATACTAATTATTCATGAATTTCTTGTTTGACGGATATTGTGATTGTCAAGCTTCAAAAGATTTCACTTTGTAAACCCAATGTGAAGCTACCACTAGGCATGATATAATTTCAACTTCATGATATTCAATTCATTCAACAATTTACTCATAGGATATAAGTGAAGCACAAGAGTAAATGACAAGCTACTCCAAAAAACATAAGTGAAGATCAAGCGAGTAGTTATGTAAATGGGTAGCTATTTGAGGACTCTCTCTTATTTAAAAATTTTGAGATCTAAGTATTTTATTAAAACAGCAAGCAAAACAAAATGACATTCCAAGAATAGCACACATCATGTGAAGAAGCAAAAACTTAGGCTCAACCGATACTAATCGATAATTGTTGAAGAAGAAAGGTGGGATGCCTACCGGGGCATCCCCAAGCTTATATGCTTGACACTTCTTGAAATATTATCTTCGGGTGCCTTGGGCATCCCCAAGCTTGTGATTTTGTGTCTCCTTAATTCCTTTTATATCACGGTTTCCCTTAAAAACTTCATCCACACAAAACTCAACAACAACTCATGAGATAAGTTAGTATAAACCAATGCAAAAAACCTTATTATTCTCTACTGTAGCAAATCACTAAAATTATTATTCAACATTGCATACTAAAAATGCATCTGTTCTGGAGGTCATGTTACTTGACCATGATGAACCTACGAACTATGAGGAAGCGATGATGAGCCCACATTCCGTGAAATGGCTTGAGACCATGAAATCTGAGATGAGATCCATGTATGAGAACAAAGTATGGACTTTGATTGACTTGCCCAATGATCAGCGAGCCATTGAGATTAAATGGATCTTCAAGAGGAAGACGGACGCTGATAGTAGTGTTACTATATACAAAGCTAGAATTGTCGCAAAAGGTTTTCGACAAGTTCAAGGTGTTGACTACGATGAGAGTTTCTCACTCGTATCTATGCTTAAGTCCGTCTGAATCATGTTAGCAATAGCCGCATTTTATGAAATCTGGCAAATGGATAAACAAAATTGCATTCCTTAATGGATTTATTAAAGAAGAGTTGTATATGATGCAACCAGAAGGTTTTGTCAATCCTAAAGGTGCAAACAAAATATGCAAGCTCCAGCGATCCATTTATGGACTGGTGCAAGCATCTCGGAGTTGGAATATACGCTTTGATAAGTTCATCAAAGCATATAATTTTATACATACTTGCGGTGAAGCCTGTATTTGCAAGAAAGTGAGTGGGAGCACTACAGCATTTCTGATAAGTATATGTGAATGACATATTGTTGATCGAAGATAATGTAGAATTATTCTGCAAAGCATAAAGGAGTGTTTGAAAGGAGTTTCTCATAGAAAGACCTCGGTGAAGCTGCTTACATATTGAGCATCATGATCTATAGAGATAGATCAAGACGCTTGATAAGTTTTTCAATGAGTACATACCTTGACAAGATTTTGAAGTAGTTCAAAGCGGAAGAGTCAAAGAAAGAGTTCTTGCTTGTGTTACAAGGTGTGAAATTGAGTAAGACTCAAAGCCCGACCACGGCAGAAGATAGAAAGAGAATGAAAATCATTCCCTATGCCTTGGCCATAGGTTCTATAAAGTATGCCATGCTATGTACCAGATCTATTGTATACCCTACACTGATTTTGGCAAGGGAGTACAATAGTGATCTAGGAGTAGAACTCTGGACGGTGGTCAAAATTATCCTTAGTGGAATAAGGATATGTTTCTCGATTATGGAGGTGACAAAAAGGTTCATCGTAAAGGGTTATGTCGATGCAAATTTTGACACTGATCCAGATGACTCTAAGTCTCAATCTGGATACATATTGAAAGTGGGAGCAATTAGCTAGAGTAGCTCCGTGCAGAGCATTGTTGACATAGAAATTTGCAAAATACATACGGATCTGAATGTGGCAGACCCGTTGACTAAACTTCTCTCAAAAGAAAAACATGATCACACCTTAGTACTCTTTGGGTGTTAATCACATAGTGATGTGAACTATATTATTGACTCTAGTAAACCCGTTGAGTGTTGGTCACATGACAATGTGAACTATGGGTGTTAATCACATGGTGATGTGAACTACTGGTATTAAATCACATGGTGATGTCAACTAGATTATTGACTCTAGTGCAAGTGGGAGACTGAAGGAAATATGCCCTAGAGGCAATAATAAAGTTATTATTTATTTCCTTATTCTCATGATAAATGTTTATTATTCATGCTAGAATTGTATTAACCGGAAACATAATACATGTGTGAATACATAGACAAACATAGTGTCACTAGTATGCCTCTACTTGACTAGCTCGTTGATCAAAGATGGTTATGTTTCCTAGCCATTGACATGAGTTGTCATTTGATTAACGGGATCACGTCATTAGGAGAATGATGTGATTGACTTGACCCATTCAGTTAGCTTAGCACACGGTCGTTTAGTATTCTGCTACTGCTTTCTTCATGACTTATACATGTTCCTATGACTATGAGATTATGCAACTCCCGTTTACCGGAGGAACACTTTGTGTGCTACCAAAGCGTCACAAATGGCGGGTGATTATAAAGGTGCTCTACAGGTGTCTCCAAAGGTACTTGTTGGGTTGGCGTATTTCGAGATTAGGATTTGTCACTCCGATTGCCGGAGAGGTGTCTTTGGGCCCACTCGGTAATGCATATCACTTAAGCCTTGCAAGCATTGCAACTAATGAGTTAGTTGCGGGATGATGTATTACAGAACGAGTAAAGAGACTTGCCGGTAACGAGATTGAACTAGGTATTGAGATACCGACGATCGAATCTTGGGCAAGTAACATACCGATGACAAAGGGAACAACGTATGTTGTTATGCGGTCTGACCGATAAAGATCTTCGTAGAATATGTGGGAGCCAATATGAGCATCCAGGTTCCGCTATTGGTTATTGACCGGAGACGTGTCTCGGTCATGTCTACATAGTTCTCGAACTCGTAGGGTCCGCACGCTTAAAGTTTGATGACGGTTATATTATGAGTTTATGTGTTTTGATGTACCAAAGGTAGTTAGGAGTCCCGGATGAGATCGGGGACATGACGAGGAGTCTCGAAATGGTCGAGACGTAAAGATTGATATATTGGACGACTATATTCGGACATCGGAAAGGTTCCGAGTGATTCGGGTATTTTTCAGAGTACCGGGGAGTTATGGGAATTCGTCGGGGAGTACATGGGCCTTATTGGGCTTTAGGGGAAAGAGAGAGGAGAGGTTGCGCACCCCCCCAAGGCCTAGTCCTAATTGGACTAAGGGGAGGGGCTGCGCCCTCTCCTTCCTTCTCTTCTCTCTCCCATTTCCTTGACTCCTACTCCTACTACTTGGAAGGGGGGGAATCCTACTCCCAGTGGGAGTAGGACTCCTCCTAGGGCGCGCCATATAGAGGGCCGACCCTCCCCCTCCTCCACTCCTTTATATACGGGGAGGGGGGCACCCCTTGGAGACACAACAATTGATCATTGATATCTTAGCCGTGTGCGGTGCCCCCCTCCACCATAGTCCACCTCGATAATATTGTAGCGGTGCTTAGGCGAAGCCCTGCGTCGGTAGAACATCATCATCGTCACCATGCAGTCGTGCTGACGGAACTCTCCCTCAAAGCTCGGCTGGATCGGAGTTCGAGGGACGTCATCGAGCTGAACGTGTGCTGAACTCGAAGGTTTCATGCGTTCGGTACTTGATCGGTCGGATCGTGAAGACGTACGACTACATCAACCGCATTGTGCTAACGCTTCCGCTATCGGTCTACGAGGGTACATGGACAACACTCTCCCCTCTCGTTGCTATGCATCCCCATGATCCTGTGTGTGCATAGGAATTTTTTTGAAATTACTACGTTCCCCAACAATGATAGCAACCTTTATTATGCAGTTTGTCGCTTTTATTCTTTGCCATCACAAGTTCGTACAATGGTCAATTTTCTCTTACACTAAATGATCTAAAACTTTTAGAAGCAATTTTTATTGCCTTATTGCACCGATGACAACTTACTTGAAGGATCTTGCTCAATCCTTAGGTAGGTATGGTGGACTCTTGAAAATAAGATTTGGGTTTAAGGGTTTTTGGATGCACAAGTAGTATCTCTACTTGGTGCGGAATTTTTGGCTAGCAAGGATGGGGGGCAAGCACCACATGTTGAAGGATAATATAACTTCTATGTGAATATGAACAAACATAAACCATTATGTTGTCTTTCTTGTCCAACGTCAACAATTTTGGCATATAATATTTTGATGGGCGCTCACAATCACGGAAGATTTCCAAGATAGTGTATTTGCATGTGAAAGTTCTCTTCCTTATACTAATTATTCATGAATTTCTTGTTTGACGGATATTGTGATTGTCAAGCTTCAAAAGATTTCACTTTGTAAACCCAATGTGAAGCTACCACTAGGCATGATATAATTTCAACTTCATGATATTCAATTCATTCAACAATTTACTCATAGGATATAAGTGAAGCACAAGAGTAAATGACAAGCTACTCCAAAAACATAGGTGAAGATCAAGTTAGTAGTTATGTAAATGGGTAGCTATTTTAGGACTCTCTCTTATTTAAAAATTTTGAGATCTAAGTATTTTATTAAAACAGCAAGCAAAACAAAATGACATTCCAAGAATAGCACACATCATGTGAAGAAGCAAAAACTTAGGCTCAACCGATACTAATCGATAATTGTTGAAGAAGAAAGGTGGGATGCCTACCGGGGCATCCCCAAGCTTATATGCTTGAGACTTCTTGAAATATTATCTTCGGGTGCCTTGGGCATCCCCAAGCTTGTGATTTTGTGTCTCCTTAATTCCTTTTATATCACGGTTTCCCTTAAAAACTTCATCCACACAAAACTCAACAACAACTCATGAGATAAGTTAGTATAAACCAATGCAAAAAACCTTATTATTCTCTACTGTAGCAAATCACTAAAATTATTATTCAACATTGCATACTAAATGCATCTGCATATTTAATACTCCTATCCTCAAATAGAATCATTAAACAAGCAAACATATGCAAACATAACAACAATCTGCCAAAACAGAACAGTCTGTAAAGAATGCAAGAGTATCAATACTTATTTAACTCCAAAAATTATGAAAAATTACCAAATTGTAGAATATTTATCAGAGCTTATTGTGAAAAATGTTTCAACATTTTCTCACATTCTGACTTTTCTAAAGAATTTTTGCAACAGCAATAAAATTTCTGTTTTGAAACAGCAACTCATAAACTTGCAAGATAAGCATGGTAAAGGCTATCCTTGACATTTTTATTGAAAATAAACATGCAAAACATTACTCTAAATAACAGAAAGCAAATCCTAACAAAATAAAATGACACTGTAAGCAAAAACACATATCACGTGATGAATAAAAATGTAGCTCCAAGTGAGGTTACCAATAATGTTGGAGACGAAAGAGGGGATGCCTTCCGGGGCATCCCCAAGCTTAGTTGCTTGGATCTTCCTTGAATATTACCTTGGGGTGCCTTGGGAATCCCCAAGATTAGGGTCTTGTCACTCCTTATTCTCCTCATATCGGCATCTCACCCAAAACTTGAAAACTTCAATCACACAAAACTTAACGGAACTTCGTGAGATAAGTTAGTATGATAAAGAGCAAACCATTTCACTTTGGTACTGTCAAAGACGAGATTCATAATTGTTTCCACACAATTCCTACTGTAGCATATCATTTCCACAATTTATATTGAGCAATATAAACCATAGAAACTAGAAGACAAGCAAACTATGCATTGAAAACTGAATCCGTCAAAAACAGAATAGTCTGTAGCAATCTGTACTCCAACCATACTTCTGCTACTCAAAAAATTCCCAAAAATTAGGAAAACATGGGCAATTTGTCTCTTAATCTTCTGCAAAAAGAATCAGCATTTTATCACGCTTATGTTAAAAATGATAATTATTTTCCTGAGCGTAAAAGTTCCTATTTTTCAGCAAGATCAAGTCAACTATCACCATAGACCATCCCAAAGGTCTTACTTGGCACTTTATTGAAACGAAAGCAATAAAACATGATTACTACAGTAGCCTAATCATGTGAACACATAAAAACAGTAGGTAAAAGTGTTGGGTTGTCTCCCAACAAGTGCTTTTCTTTAATGCCTTTTAAGCTAGGCATGATGAGTTCAATGATGCTCGCATAAAGGATAAGGATTTAAACATCACAAGAGCATCATGAATCATAAGTTCCTCTCTCATAATAATTTTCAGTAGCATCATGAATAGATTCATCAATATAACCATCACATAAAACATTCTTTTCATGATCCGCAAGCATAGAAATTTTATTACTCTCCACATAAGAAAATTTCTTCTCATTCACAATGGTGGGAGTATCATATGGAACTCTAGTACTATAAATTGTTTCCACATTAAAAGAGTAATGTTCAGAAAAAGGGTAATCATAACTATGACAAGTTTTATAAATATAATCATCACTACTTTTTATAACATAAGTATCATCACAATAATCGTCATAATTAGCAACTTTGTTCTCATCATAGATAGGAGGCATGCAATCATCATAGCAAATTTGATCGTTCAAAGTAGGGGGACTAAAAAGATCATCATAGCATCCCCAAGCTTGGGACAAACATTAATTGCAGCAAATAAGTTCTCAAACATATCATTCTCGCCAAGCATAGCATCCCCAAGCTTGTGGCTTGGCATATCATAAGCATAATCACTCTCATCATTAATTATATGAATAGCACCAACGGTATAAAAATTGCTATCATCATAATTTCCCAAGTTGGTGCCTGTAACACCCGGATAATTAAGCTACAGTAATCCCGGCTAATGAAGCCACGTCACCTCGGTTACTGTGACTAAACTCACGATGAATCGATCCCGGTTCAAATTCAAATTTTAAAACAAAAGCAAACGATATAAGTTTTCAAAAACTAAGACTAAAATGTTCGGGGGTTGTCTAAAATAAAAAACCTAATTATGGTGGGGTGCACAAAATTTTGTAAAGTGTTTTGGCATTTTAAATAAGCTAAAAACAGAAAATAAGAAAAAAAGAAAAGAAAAAGAAAACGAAAAGAGAAAGGAAAAAAAAACCTCCTACTGGGCGCGGCCCGACTAGCCAGCCGACCACAGCCCAAGCTGAGCCTAGCCCACCGGCCCGGCCTTCCCCCTCCTTCCTCTTCCTCTGTTCACCCCACCCCGTGGACACCGGCGGCCGTCCACGGCGCCGATGGCCACGCTGGCGGCCATCCGGCACCCGGCGCCTACTAGGTCGACGGCGACCCTCCCAGCGCCCAAACCCTAGAGCCCCTTGTTTCCCCTCGCCCCAGATCCCCTTCCCCCCCTCACACGCAGCACGTGCCGCCGTTCTCCGTCTTCCTCGCGGCCCCCGTCCTCAACACGTCTCCCCATCATGCCGTAGACGTCCGCCGTCCTCCTCCTCGTCGACCGGTGCCCGCAGTTGGAGCCGGAAGGCACCGAAGCGTCGGATCCACCTCATCCCCTTCCGCCTCGGCTGCCGGTGGTTCCTGTCGACCCCGGCCTCCCCCTGCGCTCCCGCTCACTCACGGGGCCTCCTTGCGCCCGCACGGTGAGCTCCTCCCCCCCTCCTTCTTCTCCTCGCACCGTTTCGCCCTCCCTAGCTCGTCGCCGAGCTCGGCGTCACTTGTGATCGGCGCCACCGTCGACACCGCCCCCCCAGCCCGGCCGTGGCCATGAATGGTGCGCCGAACCCGGCTTGTGAGCGCTGCCCCACGCTGCTTTTGGCGCCGTAGCCCGCCCGATGGTGGCGAAGCCAACCGCCGCCCGTGCTCGCCGCCGGTGGCTATTCCGGCCGTCCCCGGGCGAACCACCACCACCACTAGATGCGCCTCTTCGCGCTGGTTCGAACGAGCCTAGGTGTGCATGGATCCGTGCCCTGTGCGCAAGTTCCGGCGACCTCCGGCAGGTCGGTGTCGTGTTTTTGGTCGCCGGCGGCGAGCCTGCCTCACGACGGCACCTCGCCCCCACTGGGCCACCGATTGGTGGGCCCAGTCCCCATTACTGTGATTGGTGAGTCAGCAATCATTGGGCCGCCTGCCTCACCGACCTATAGGCCCCACCTAGATAAACAAATAAAATAAATAGATAACTTTATAATTAATTAAATTAATTAATTAAACACTAACCTCTCACCGACTACCGGCCCCACCCGCTAATTACCCCATTTAGTTAGGTTTAACCCCCCGTTAGTGTCTCGACAATGACATGTGGGTCCCATGGACCCACATGCTGGTTTGATTGGTCAACCGACCAGTTGACCTCTTGACGTCACTCGATGTCATGCCTGCGTCATCATGTAATTGCTCGGATAATGTTCCAATTAAATAACTAATTAAAATCGAGAAAATGATTTAAATCTTTAGAAAATCATATCTTTTAAACCGTAACTCCAATGAAAATGTTTTCTATATGAAGGTTGCTCGAAAAATCCAACGAATCCGAATCGTGGTCCGTTCATCTGTCACATGCTCCTAGCATGCTGAACATGGAACTTTCCCCTCGGTCATCTGTTTGACACAATGCGGAACCGGAATACATTCCGGTTGAATTCCCCTTCACCTATATCGTAGCCATATGTTAGGTCACATCCGACACAGCTATTTGCCATGTTATACTTTGTGATGCTATGCCTGCTTTATATTTATTGTTTCTTCCCCCTCTTCTCTTCGGTAGACTACGAGACCGACGCTGCTGCTGCCCAGTTCGACTACGAGGTTGTGACCCCTCTCTCTTGCCGAGCAACCAGCAAGCCCCCCCCTTGATCACCGGATATCGCCTACTCTTCTCTATCTGCTTCCATTAGAGTAGTATAGCATATTCTTATTTTGAGATACTCCTATCTTGCTGCATAGCCTGTCCTTGTAACTTCTGTTGTTACCTTACCTGCAATCCTATATGCTTAGTATAGGATGCTAGGACTTTCATCTGTGGCCCTACTTTCTTGTCCGTCTGCCGTGCTATACTATCGGGCCGTGATCACTCGGGAGTTGATCACGGGTATATACTATATACTTTATACATGATACATGTGAGACTAAAGTCGGGTCGGTGATGGAGCACCCATGAGTGGATCTTGAGGCGAGCAACAGGCAGGTTGAGACCGCCTAGGAGAGAGGTGGGCCTGGCCCTGTTCGGCGTTCGCGGTTACTTAACACGCTTAACGAGGTCTTGGTATTTGATCTGAGTTGGCTACGATCTTATATGCACTAACCATCTACGCGGGAGTAGTTATGGGTATCCCGCGTCGTGGTATCACCGAAATACTTGAGACGTCACGACGGCGGCCTGCTGCTGGATTGGACTGAACGCGCTGATGGACTAGGTCTGCTTCCGGCTGCGACGCATAGCGTGCAGGTGTGCTTTCAGGCGATGGGCCCTGACCCTGGCGCTTAGGTTTAGACCGGCGTGTTGGCCTCTCTGTTGTGCCTAGGTGGGGCTGTGGCGTGTTGATCTTCCGCGGCGGGCATGACCCAGAAAGTGTGTCCGCCAAATGGGATCAAGCGTCTTTGGGTAAGATGGTGCACCCTGCAGGAAGTTAATCTATTCGGATAGCCGTGATCTTGATAACAGGACGACTTGGAGTTGTACCTTGAGCTTATGACAACTAGAACCGGATACTTGATAAAACACACCCTTCCAAGTGCGGATACAACGGTGGTCGCTCTCGCTCGTGGATATGAGCAGGGATTGCGGGTAGGATTATTGCTATATGATGTTACTTGGAGGACTTCCGTTGTCCTCTTCATGCATTGCAAGACCGGTGTCGAGCGTAGTCTTCGTTAAGACTAGCTATCCCCTCTTATTCGGCATTCTGCGATTCAGTCCATCGATATGGCCTTTACACATATATCCATGCATATGTAGTGTAGCTCCTTGCTTGCAGTACTTTGGATGAGTACTCACGGTTGCCTTGTTCCCCTTTTTCCCCTACCTCTACTCGATTGCTGCAACAGACGATGGAGCCCAGGAGCGACGCCACCGTCGATGGCGACTACTACTCGGAGGTGCCTACTACTACGTGCAGCCACCGACGACGACCGGGAGTAGCTAGGAGGATCCTGCGGAGGCCTGCTCCTCTTCGATCTGTATCCCAGTTTGTGCTAGCCTTCTTAAGGAAAAACTTGTTTAACTTATGTCTGTACTCAGATATTGTTGCTTCCGCTGACTCGTCTATGATCGAGCACTTGTATTCGAGCCCTCGAGGCCCCTGGCTTGTATTATGATGCTTGTATGACTTATTTTATTTGTAGAGTTGTGTTGTGATATCTTCCCGTGAGTCCCTGATCTTGATCGTACACATTTGCGTGCATGATTAGTGTACGATTGAATTGGGGGCGTCACAAGTTGGTATTAGAGCCGACTGCCTGTAGGAATCCCCACTTCCACACTCCTTGGCCGAAGTCGAGTCTAGACATTGCAAAACTTTTACTAACTTGGCTGTGTGCCTTACGGGCCCACGTCGCCATCGGGTGGTACTAGGATCTTTTACTCCTCGACCGTTACTCTGGGACTCTGAACTCTCTTCTACTCGGGTTAAACGATTTTACTAACTGTCACTAGGATCCCGTGACCACATTCACCCCGAAGTTGGATAAAGCCATAGTTATTCTTGAAATTGTATTTGAGCAATTTCCACACTGTCATTTGACTCCTTTCAAACGTCTTTGTTTTCAGATGGAACCCACGAGGCAGGTCGTGCGCCACACGACGGCCATTGGTGCCTCGGGATCACTGCGGTGCTAGCCGAGATGATGACCTATCCGGGTTATCGCTGGCACCCGAGTACACCGCCTATGAGGAGTACCGGGACTATAACCAGGAGCGATGCAGCGCCATCGTCCACCTCTACTCTCGGGAGTACGAGTCCACTCTTGGCCGCACACCGCACATGGTGTTGGAGTGACTATCGATATGGCAGTCCACGATGCTGCTTATGCTGCTCGACACGTCTTCGTCTTTGAGTATCGAGTTGGACACCTCCCCTTCGTGCACATTGCTATCGCGTCGATGTTGGTGAGGAGGGTTACTACACCGCTGCCTACTCCATCGTCACCGAGAGCCCTTCCACCATCGTAACTTTGTTACGCATGTCGATGGGATGGATCGAGCTAACCGAGCTCTTCGACACGAATTGTACATCACCCGTCGGCACCTTTACCGTGCTCGACGCTGATGCACCCTTTGTCCGATCCGGAGAGCTGCCGCGTTCTGCGATCTACCCAGCCAGACCGTGATGCCCTGGGGTGTCGGTTGGCGGGCGTGGGAGGTTACTCTCCGCACTTGGCCCTTTTTCGCCACCGGACGTCGAATTCAGCACCGAGTATCCGGCCCCTGTGTCACCGACGTGGAGGACTACCGCTGCCGCACTATCACTTTCAGCTACAGCTACCTCCGCAGTACCGCGTGGGACTGATGTAGGCTTGTCTGTTAGTGTTTGATGTATTCGCCGCGAGCCTGCGTGCCGCCTATGATGTAGTAGTCTATGTACCGGACTCTATGTATCGAACTCTATGCATGATTCCTTTTGTAAGATATGCCAACTACTATGTAGTTCCCATCATGCTGCTTTCATTATGCATGTTTCATCATGAATGATTCCTGTCTCTTGCTTAATTTCTCAAATGCTGAACTACCCCTGTTATATAATAGCAGGATGGTTAGGCCAGCAGGTCGTGGTCGTGGTGCCAACTTCCCACCACCGCCTGAGTACATGGCTGATATGATCCAACAGCTCGAGATGAATCGCCAGTTCATGGAGAACATGATGGCTCAGTTTCCTCGCCCCAATATGAACCAGCACCCAAACGGAACAACTCTGCAGGATTTCATACGTCGAACCCCGGTGTGTACCGCAGCTCAACCCAGCCCATTTGGATGTCGATGATCGGCTCCGTGACATCACCTATGAGATGGAGTCTGCTGATGTAGCCCCGCCAGCTATGTCACTTTTGCTTCCTTCTTCTGAAGGGACCCGTAGCTCAATGGTGGGACAGCCACGGTGTACTCTGCCGGTTGGAACACTCATCACCGCCAGACTTCCGGGCTGCCTTCCGTGCCCGCTTCATCCCTCAAGGGTCATGGATCGGAAGAAGCGTGAGTTCGCAACCTCACCCAAGGCAACAAGACTGTTGAAGCCTATCGTGAGAGTTCTTGGACTTGTCTCGCTATTTCAAGAGGATATTGCAACCGATGCACGCAGACAGAGAAGTTCCGTGACGGTCTTCAAGTCGACATCAAGCTCGCACTTCTAGTGCACGACTTTGCTGATTTCGCCACCTTGGTGAACAAAGCTATCAATGTCGAAACTGGTCTGCAGGAATACCAGAGCTCTAACAAAGAACTGCGACACGGGCTCATCTGCGGGCCCGTCCTCGTGAGAAGCGCAAGATATGGATTCCCAACGGTATGTACCAGCCGAATGCACTCGCTTCAAGGCAGAACTATGCTACACCTCGCCCGCCTACAACTAAGCAGCCAAGCTTCCAGCTCCACCACCTCAAGCTCCTGCTCCCACTCCCAATAATGGCTTGTGCTTCAAAGCGGACAACCAGGCACCGTGCTAGAGAATGCAATCGAACCGAATCAGTGGCCCTTCCAAAGAGCTGGCCGTGGAAACACCGGACCGCAACAACACCGCCAAGTCTTATGGGCAAGCTCGGGCCAACCACGTTGATCTGAACGAAGCTCAAGACCAGCTGCTCATTGTGATGGGTACACTCCTCGTAAATTCAGTACTGCATCTGTTTTATTCGATTCAGAGCATCGCATTCATTCATGTCTCAAGACTTTGCATACAAGCACGACGTTAAGTGTGAGGAGATGAACTCTTCGGTAGTGGTAAAACCCCATTGGGACAATGTCAAACCTCCATGGTTGGCGCCGACGTCCCGTGGAAATCGAAGGGCTGGAATTCTATGCCTCCCCATTATCCTCAAGACGTCTAACATCGACCTCATTTTGGGGATGGATTGGTTGAAAGCGCATCTGCGTCAATCGTTTGCGCCACTAAGACCGTCCATCTGCTACACCCTTCGATGAAATAATAAGCTACAATGCTAAATGCGGTTCAAGATGCCGAGGCAAGGCTCTATGCATTGAATGCATTGAACGCCGCACCCCTCGAGGGAATTGAAAACATTCCTGTCGTTTGCGATTTCCAAGACGTCTTTCCTGAAGAACTTCCAGGGATTCCCCCTGCTAGAGCTGTCGAGTTCGTCATCGACTTGAAACCAGGCACCACTCCTATAGCCATGCGACCATACAAGATGCCGCCGCATGAACTCCTTGAGCTGAAGGAGGAAATCGACAAATCTCTTCAAAGCGGCTTCATTCGCCCAAGTTGCTCACCTTGGGGAGCACCTTCTCTCTTTGTCAAGAAGAAGGATGGGACAAACCGATTGGTCCAAGACTACCGTCCCATAAATCAAGCTACCATTCAGAATAAGTATCCTCTTCCTCGGATCAATGATCTTTATGATCAACTGGCTGGTTCGTCAGTGTTCTCGAAACTCGACTTGAGGTTGGGTTACCACCAGATCCGTGTTCGTGAGGAGGATATCCCCAAGACCGCATTTGTGACTCGTTATGGTTCATACGAGTAAACCGTCATGTCTTTCGGCTTAACCAATGCTCCAGCTACCTTCTCTCACCGATGAACTATATATTCATGGATTACCTCGACAAGTTCGTCGTGGTTTACGGATGATATCTGATCTTTTCCAAGAATGAAGAAGAACATGTGAACATCTTCGTCTTGTCTTTGGAAAAGCTACGAGAGCATCAACTCTATGCCAAGTTCTCCAAATGTGAATTCGGCTTCCAAGTAACCTATCTCGGGCATGTCATCTCTAAGGATGGTATTGCCAACCCCGAACGAGTTCAGGCTATTCTCGATTGGACTCCTCAAGAATGTTAAGCAAGTCGAAGTTTTCTCGGTCTCGCTTGACTATTGCCGTCGATTCGTCGAGAACTTCTCCAAGATTGCCAGCCCTCGACTAACTTTGTTGCATAAGGGCGTCAAATTCCAATGGACTGATAAATGTCAGGAAAGTTTCCAGGCACTCAAGGACAAGTTGACTACTGCCCCAGTGCTAGCTCCTCCTGATACTAAGAAGGACTTCGTCATTTACTGCGACGCTTCCCATCAAGGATTAGGAGGTGTCCTAATGCAAGAGCGCAAAGTGGTTGCTTATGCCTCTCGACAATTGCGCCCTCACGAAGAGAACTACCCAGTTCACGACCTCGAGCTTGTCTTTGTCATTCATGCTGAAGCGATGGCGACATTACCTTCTCGGTAATTGTTGCGAGATCTTCACCGACCACCAAAGTCTGAAGTACTGTTTACTCAACCAGACCTGAACCTCCCTCGGCAGAGATGGATGGAGACGATTCTTGAGACTTTGATTTGGGTATTCCTATACACCGAGCAAGGCTAATGTAATGGCTGATGCCTTGAGCCGCAAGTCTTACTGCAACCACCTTCAGGTTCACAAAGTTCAGTCCTCACTTGTTGAAGAATTCAGAAAGCTGAACCTCCATATTGTTCCCCCGGGTGCACTCGCTCCCCCTCCGCCGGAGTTCCACAAGATGAATCTCCGTGTTGTTCCCTGGGGTTCCTCTATACCACGGCTGTTGAACCCGATCTCGTGGGCACCATAAAGACAATGCAGGATTTGACTCAAGTCTACAAGATTAAGCAAGACATCAAAAAAGGAAATCCCTCATCCTTCACTATTGCTGAGGATGGTGCCTTGTACTTCAAAGGCCGCCTAGTGGTGCCGTGTAAGAAGGAAAACCTGAATATGACTCAGAAGGTTATGAAAGAAGCTCATGATCGCCTCTATGTATCCATCCTGGTAGTACAAAGATGTATCAAGACATTCGCCGAGATTACGTGGTCTAATATGAAGCAAGACATTGCTCGCTATGTTGTTGAATGTGACGCTTGCCGTCGTATCAAAGCGAGAACATCAAAGGCCTGCTGGAACTCGCAACCTATCTCTATTCCTGAATGGAAATGGGACCATGTTGAAATGGACTTAAATCCACCGGATTTCCCAAATCGCAGAAAGGTAATGATGCTATTCTTGTCGTCATTGACCGGCTTTCTAAAGTTGCACATTTTCGGCGGTCAAAGAAACGATCATCGCTAGTCAGCTTGCAACGCCTATATGTCCGAATTGTTTCACTTCACGGTATTCCACTTGGTTATCGATTCGGACCGTGGCAGCTTATTCACTTCAAGATTACGGGCAAGCTTTCAAGAAGCTATGGGAACTCATTTATCTTTCAAGATGCGCTTCATCCGCGATCGCAAGGGCAAGTTGAACGTGTCAACCAAATTCTCAAGACATGCTTGAGCTTGTGTCGCTTCCTTCGCAAGAAATGGGAGGAATCTCTCCGTATGCTGAGTTCTCTTATAATAATAGCTATCAAGCTAGTCTCAAGATGGCCCCTTGAAGTGTTATATGGACGAAAGTGCCGAACCCTCCGAACTGGTCGAAGCGGGAACGCCCACTCTTGGTCCAGATATTATCCAACATGTCAAGAACAAGTCCGCATTATTCGCGAGAATCTCAAGACTGCTCACCACGTAAAAGAGTAATTATGACCGTCATCACAAAGACATGGTCTATCAACTGGCGAAAAGGCCTATCTTCGCTACACCAATGAAGGGTGCTCACCGCCGGGATCAAGGGCAAACTAGCTCCTCGCTATATTGGCCCATTCACCATTCTCGAAAAGCGTGGAAAAGTGGCTTACCAACTAGAGCTTCCGTCGAACCTTTCTCAGTTCACGATGTGTTCCACGTGTCCCAACTCCGACGCTGCTTCAAGGACCCAATCCGAGCGGTGGACCATGAAGTGCTCGAATTGCAACAGACCTCTCCTATAAAGAGCATCCGTCCGCATTCTCGACCAAGCTGAACGCCGCACACGCCGAAGGCGATCAAGTTCCTCAAAGTCCAATGGTCGAATCACTCAAGACGGCCACACGGGAACGCGAGGATCGTCTTGAGATGAATACCCGCACTTTTTCCTTCTACCTCCTAAATCTCGGACGAGATTTCTTGTAGTCGAGGAGATTTGTAACACCCGGATAATTAAGCTACAGTAATCCCGGCTAATGAAGCCACGCCACCTCGACATCGTGACTAAACTCACGATGAATCGATCCCGGTTCAAATTCAAATTTTAAAACAAAAGCAAACGATAAAAGTTTTCAAAAACTAAAACTAAAATGTTCGGGGGTTGTCTAAAATAACAAACCTAATTATGGTTGGGTGCACAAAATTTTGTAAAGTGTTTTGGCATTTTAAATAAGCTAAAAACAGAAAAGAAGAAAATAAGAAAAGAAAAAGAAAACGAAAAGAGAAAGGAAAAAAAAACCTCCCCTGCTGGGCCGCGGCCCAGCTAGCCAGGCCGGCCACAGGCCCAACTGGGCCTAGCCCACCTGCCCGCCTTCCCCTTCCTCCTTCCTCTTCCTCTGTTCACCCCCACCCCGTGGACACCGAAGCGCCCGTCCACGGCGCGCCGATGGCCACGCTGGCGGCCATCCAGGCACCCAGCGCCTACTAGGTCGACGGCGACCCTCCCAGCGCCCGAAACCCTAGAGCCCCTCGCTTCCCCTCGCCCCAGATCCCCTTCTCTCCCCCTCACCGAGCACGGCCGCCGTTCTCCGTCGTCCTCATGGCCCCTTCCTCAACAAGTCTCCCCATCATCCGTAGACGTCCGCCGCCCTCCTCCTCGCCGACCGGTGCCCTTGATTGAGCGGAAGGCACCAGGCATCGGATCCACCTCGTCCCCTTCCGCCTCGGCTGCCGGTGGTTCCCGTCGACCCGGCCTCCCCTGCGCTCCCGCCACTCACGGGCCTCCTTGCGCCCTGCACGGTGAGCTCCTCCCCCCTCCTTCTTCTCCTCGCACTGTTCGCCTCCCTAGCTCGTCGCTTGAAGCTCCGGCGTCGCCATGGTCGGCGCCACTGCCGACACCGTCCCTCCCAGCCCGGCCGTGATCATGAATGGTGCGCCGAACCCGGCTTGTGAGAACGCTGCCCCACGCTGCTTTTGGGCGCCAGAGCCCGCCCCCGATGGTGGCGAAGCCAACCGCCGCCCGTGTTTCGCCGCCGGTGGCTATTCCGGCCGTCCCAGGCGAACCACCACCACCACTAGATGCGCCTCTTGGCTGGTTGAAGGAGCCTAGTGCGCATGGATCCGTGCCTGGCGCAAGTTCCGCGAACTCCGGTGGTCGGCGTCGTGTTTTTGGTCGCCCGGCGGAGAGCCTGCCTGCTGACTGCACCTCGGGCCCCCACTGGCCACCGACCGGTGGGCCCAGTCCTCGTTCTGCAGATTGATCGAGTCAATCGCCGACTGGGCCGCCTGCCTCACCGACCTATAGGCCCCACCTAGATAAACAAATAAAAATAAATAGATAACTTTATAATTAATTAAATTAATTAATTAAACACTAACCTCTCATCGACTACCGGCCCCACCCGCTAATTGCCCCATTTAGTTAGGTTAAACCCCCTGTTAGTGTCTCGACACGACATGTGGGTCCCATCGACCCACATGCAGTTTGATCGTCAACCGACCAGTTGACCTGCTGACGTCACTCGATGTCATGCCTGCGTCATCATGTCTGCTGCGGATAATGTTCCAATTAAATAACTAATTAAAATCGAAAATGATTTAAATCTTTAGAAAATCATATCTTTTAAACCGTAACTCCGATGAAAATGTTTTCTATATGAAAGTTGCTCAGAAAAATCCAACGAATCCGAATACATGGTCCGTTCATCTGTCACATGCTCCTAGCATGCTGAACATGGAACTTTCCCCCTCCGGTCATCTGTTTGACACAGTCCTAACCGGAATACATTCGGTTGAATTCCCCTTCACCTATATCGTAGCCATATGTTAGGTCACATCCAACACAGCTATTTGCCATGTTATACTTTGTGATGCTATGCCTGCTTTATATTTATTGTTTCTTCCCCTCTTCTCTTGGTAGACTACGAGACCGACTGCTGCTGCTGCTTGATTCGACTACGAGGTTGTGACCCTCTCTCTTGCGAGCAACCAGGCAAGCCCCCCCTTGATCACCAGATATCGCCTACTCTTCTCTATCTGCTTGCATTAGAGTAGTATAGCATATTCTTGTTTTGAGATACTCCTATACCGCTGCATAGCTTTGTCCTTGTAACCATTGTTACCTTACGCAATCCTATATGCTTAGTATAGGATGCTAGTACTTTCATCTGTGGCCCTACTTTCTTGTCCGTGCGCGTGCTATACTATCGGGCCGTGATCACTCGGGAGTTGATCACGGGTATATACTATATACTTTATACATGATACATGTGAGACTAAAGTCGGGTCGGTGATGGAGCACCCATGAGTGGATCTTGAGGCGGAGCGGCAGGCAGGTTGAGACCGCCTAGGAGAGAGGTGGGCTGCCCTGCTCGGCGTTCGTGGTTACTTAACACGCTTAACGAGGTCTTGATATTTGATCTGAGTTGGCTACGAGCTTATACGCACTAACCATCTACGCGGGAGTAGTTATGGGTATCCCGATGTCGTGGTATCAGCCGAAGTACTTCAGACGTCGGCGACGGAGCGGGCGCGCCGGATTGGTGGAACGCCGATGGGCTAGGTGCGCTTCGGCGCGTAGACACAACGTGTGTGTGTGCTTTCGAGGCGATGGGCCTGCACCCTGGCGCTTAGGTTTAGACCGCGTGTTGGCCTCTCTCACAGTGCCTAGGTGGGGCTGCGGCGTGTTGATCTTCGCGATCGGGCATGACCCAGAAAGTGTGTCCCGCCAAATGGGATCAAGCGTCTTTGGGTAAGATGGTGCACCCGCAGGAAGTTAATCTATTCGGATAGCCGTGAACTTGGTAAAGGACGACTTGGAGTTGTACCTTGAGCTTATGACAACTAGAACCGGATACTTGATAAAACACACCCTTCCAAGTGCCGATACAACGGTGGTCGCCTCGCTCGTGGATATGAGCAGGGATTGCGGGTAGGATTATTGCTATATGATGTTACTTGGAGGACTTCCGTTGTCCTCTTACATGCTGTAAGACCGGTGTCCGTGGCGTAGTCTTCGTTAAGACTAGCTATCCCCTCTTATTCGGCATTCGCATTCAGTCCTCGATATGGCCTTTACACATATATCCATGCATATGTAGTGTAGCTCCTTGCTTGCAGTACTTTGGATGAGTACTCACGGTTGCCTTGTTCCCCCTTTTCCCCTACCTCTACTCGATTGCTGCAACAGACGATGGAGCCGGGGCGACGCCACCGTCGATGACGACTACTACTCGGAGGTGCCTACTACTACGTGCAGCCCCGGCGGCGACATCAGAGTAGCTAGGAGGATCCTGTGCAGGAGGCCTGCTCCTCTTCGATCTGTATCCCAGTTTGTGCTAGCCTTCTTAAGGCAAAACTTGTTTAACTTATGTCTGTACTCAGATATTGTTGCTTCCGCTGACTCGTCTATGATCGAGCACTTGTATTCGAGCCCTCGAGGCCCCTGGCTTGTATTATGATGCTTGTATGACTTATTTTATTTGTAGAGTTGTGTTGTGATATCTTCCCGTGAGTCCCTGATCTTGATCGTACACATTTGCGTGCATGATTAGTGTACGATTGAATCGGGGCGTCACAGTGCCAAAAAGATTTCCAAGATTATAAGAAGTATCATTATCTTCCCAATCATAATCATCGCAACAAGCAATATCATCATCAAGTGCATCCTCTTCCACAATTATTTTTGATTCATTTTCATGAGGCACAACAATAATAGGAGCAACATTATTTGGGAGAGATACCTTCTTACCTCTATTCTTTTTTCTTTTCTTATTCTTCACCACACCATGTGTGAGTTTAATTATTTTTTCAAGCTTCTTGTTGAAGAGATTGATTGGATAGGAAGCTCCTCCTCGTTACCTGATTCATCATAATAAACACTAGGAAGGTATTGGGAAATATTTTCCCTTTCATTAGTACTCTCTTCATATTCTATTTGTTTTCTTGTCTTTAGATAGTTGGCAATATAAGGATTTTCAATGCAATTTACCGCACAAAACATATAAATTTCCTCTAGATCAAAATCAAGAAATCTCTCGAGATTAAATTTTGGAATACCCTCAGTTATACGTTTTATTTCTTCATATCCAAAAAGAAGACCAAGCTCTTTATGATGCTCGAGGGTAATCAAGTTATCACAATTTTTGGACACGATTTGATCATGAAACAATTTGCATTGGACATTTAAATGACCACGTTCATTGCAAAGTTCATAAGGATGGCGGAAAAAATTAAATCTTTCAGCACAATCATCTAGCCTCTCTTGCAACTTTTTCGTTTCAAAACATTTATGTTTCTTGCAAAATATATCTTCCCTCTTTGGTGTGCAATAGCATTCTGAATGCACTCCGCAAAAATTGACATTCTTATAGGAGATATCAGTATCGTGACTAATGCAATCATCATTAACATCATGGATATTCAAAGAATTCATACTAGCAATATTGCAATCATGCCCATCATCCAACGTTTTATGCCATAAATTTTGTTTAATTCTTTTTCTAACAATTGAGCACAATTATCGGAATCCTTACTCTCAAGATAGACATTATAAAGATAAAGAACAACCCGAGGTAACCCAATCTCCATTTTTTTTATAGTTTTCTTTTATAAACCAAACTAGTGATAAACAAGAAACTAAAAGATTCAATTGCAGGATCTAAAGATATACCTTCAAGCACTCATCTCCCGGGCAACGGCGCCAGAAAAGAGCTTGATGTCTACTATTCAACTTTATTCTTGTTGACACGTGTTGGGCCTCCAAGCGTAGAGTTTTGTAGGACAGTAGCAATTTTCCCTCAAGTGGATGACCTAAGGTTTATCAATCCATTGGAGGCGTATGATGAAGATGGTATCTCTCAAACAACCCTGCAACCAAATAATAAAAAGTCTCTTGTGTCCCCAACACACCAAATACAATGGTAATTTGTATAGGTGCACTAGTTCGGCGAAGAGATGGTGATACAAGTGTAATATGGATAGTATATATTGATTTTGTAATAAGAACAATAAAAACAGCAAGGTAGCAATTGATAAAACCGGGCACAAACGGTATTGCAATGCTTGAAAATGAGGCCTAGGGTTCGTACTTTGCTAGTGCAATCTCTCAACAAGTCTAATATAATTGGATCATATAACCATCCCTTAACGTGCAACGAACAATCACTCCAAAGTTCCTATCTAGCGGAGAACATAAGAAGAAATCATTTGTAGGGTACGAAACCACCTCGAAGCTATTCTTTTCGATCGATCTATCCAAGAGTTCGTACTAAAATAACAGCAAATAATTTCAGATTCATAATACTCAATCCAACACAAAGAACCTCAAAGAGTGCCTCAAGATTTCTACCGGAGAAACAAAGACAAGAACGTGCATCAACCCCTATGCGTAGATTACCCAAACGTCACCTCGGGAATCCGCGAGTTGAGTGCCAAAACATATATCAAGTGAATGAAAATAATACCCCATTGTCACCACGGGTATTCATATGCAAGACGTATATCAAGTGCTCTCAAATCCATAAAAATATTTAATCCGATAAAACGAAATCTGAAAGGGAAAAATCAATTCATCACAACAAGATAGAGAGGGGAAAAGACCATATGATCTGACTATATTAACAAAGCCCGCGATACATCAAGATCGTGACATCTCAAGAACACGATAGAGAGAGAGAGAGAGATTAAACACATAGCTACTGGTACAAACCCTCAGCCCTGAGGGTGGACTACTCCGTCCTCATCATGGTGGCCGCCGAGATGATGAAGATGGCCAGCGGTGATGATTCCCCTTCCGGAAGGGTACCAGAACGGGGTCTAGATTGATTTCTCGTGGCTATAGAGCCTTCCGGCGGCGTAACTTCTGATCTAGGGTTACCCCAAGGGTTTTTGGAATATTTGCTAATTTATAGGGCGAAGAGGGGATGCGGGAGGCCACCGAGGTGGGCACAACCCCAGGCGCACCCTCGTGGGTTGCGCCCCCCTCGGGGCACCCCCTAGGTGCTGCTCTGGCCCAATGGATGTCTTCTGGTCCATAAAAAATCCACAAAAAAATTGCGGTGTTTGGACTCCATTTGATATTCATTTCCTGCGATGTAAAAGACAAGCAAAAAACAGAACTGGCACTAGGCACTGGGTCAACAGGTTAGTCCAAAAAAATGGTATAAAGTTGCTATAAAATGATTGTAAAACATCCAAGAATGATAATATAACAACATGAATACTTCATAAATTTTAGATACGTTGGAGACGTATCAGCGAGGTTGTCGATGCGGTCGCTCAATGCTTGTTGTTCTTGATGCAAAGTTGTTTGTGCACCGAAGAGGTGGTTCTTAGTGACGTGGTTGTTCAGGTCCTTGTCTTGCTCGATGAAGAGTGGGTTGGTAGAAGAACTTGTCCTATCCATCATTCCAAGCAAATATTTGAGTGGGATTAAGAGAAGAGCTTATACCAAATGTACCTTGACCGATGTTGAAGATGGATCAATGATCACTCAGTTGCGTAACAAGGAAATAGCACAATTGGTACCAATTCTTGTCGGTTCTCACACCTACACAAGTAAAGGCTTATGGTGGAGCTTGGTTAGGATGGTGGCACAAAATTTGATGCAATTGTTAGTGAGACTCAGTAATGTTGAAAAAGATTCACAAATTTGCAAATGTAACAAGTAGGCCAAAAGCAAAATGGAAGTACACGGAAATACACACGCAAATAGATAAATGGGGTTGTGCAAACCAAAAATGAGCGGAAAATGTGGAATCCATGGAAAATGCTCTTGTTGCACAACTCTAGAGAAACGCTAGCACGATTGCACAATAGGCGGATACGAAACTTGTGCACAACCTACAAAGCAAAAATGCAACGACTTCTATCCCAAGTATGCTATATGTATGTTGTTCCGGTGATATGATCCAAGATGATCGAATATAATAATCTTAATGTAGTATGATGCTATGGTTCTTTCTTATAAGCTCTTTGCTTATCTTTCCCTTTTGCTTAAAAGCTTGTTTGGCTCTTTCTCTTTTGAGCTCTTTTCTCAAGCAAAACTTCACGAACCAAGATAGCAATTGTGTATGCGATGACAACCTTGTGAGACAAGAGATGATACCAAGATATGTAACAAGATGATATGGTAAGTATGCAATGGGGAGTATGATCACTAATGTGCACAAGTCACGTTACCGGCAATACTCAAAGGCTAGTCTCGATAGGAAAGGTACGCAAAAAATGGGCTATGGTGGTTATCAATGTAATGACAAGGAGTAGATAAAGATGTCATTGAAGTTACCGTCCTTGCTTGCGGTTGAGGGTGTCAAAATTGTTGAGCGTTTGTTGTCGATGACGAGTCCGTGGCGAAGATGAGCGATGGTGATGTTGATGTCGAACCGTACCTATATAGCCAAAACACAATAGGACACGAAAACTACAAATCAAATTCTCAAAACAAAGCTTGTCAAAATTGTCGGTGTTGGTAGCGGGTAAGTGATGGTGTTTGTAGAAAGCGATGGTGGTATGCGAAAGTGATGGTGGTATGCCCGGTCAAAATTGGTGAGAGTTAAGCGGGAGACAGGGAGGTGGATGGAAGTGTTGTTGCCAGGGGTCGGATGTCCGGGCTTGAGGGTCAGATGTACAGGGTGGCCGGATGTCCGGGGGTCACGGGTCGGATGTTCGGGCTCTACATCCGTGGATGAACTCGTGGGGAAATCATTCCGGGGCAAAATACGAGAGATTTTGTGGATGGAATTGGGAGAAAAGTTAGGGGAAGCTAGATCTACCAGCTACACACGAAATCCGTGGATCAAATCCAACAAAACTTCATCACACCAACAAATCACAAAAAAAATTTGGGGGGCTATTTTTGTGGGGATTTTCAAATTTGGGACAAAATCAACAAAACAAGGCTAGAAAACAAGGGTAGGGGCTCTAAATTCGTGATCAACCAAGGCTCATGATACCAAGATGATGTAGGGTGGAAACCCTAGGGCCTATCTTTCACGATGGAGCGGATCCTACGAAGAACACAAGGGGAAAGTGAGGGGGAAACACGAGAGAAATCACTCAAGCCAACAAGATTCGGTCACACTTATGCTAGATCCTCGACACACAAAGAGATACCAGATCCAAATACAACAAAGGATGATACATAGGGTAACTAGTTCTTCTCCGTGAGGAGGTCTTGAGGTCTTCCCGTTAGGGGTCTTGAATCCTCTTGGGGGATCTTCTCCGTAGAGGTCGTGAACTCCGATGGAGAAGTAACCAAGTGGATGAGCAAAGCTCTATCTATAAATTGAGCTAATCCTTTGTTGACCCTCGAAAGAGGGAGGAGAAGGAGTATATATAGTCTAGGTAGGCGAAGGGGTACATGGGCCTCGTCCCTTTACTGTGCGTAGAAAGACGGGGCCGGACGTTCGGGCGTCGGGCCGGATGTCCGGGCCTTCACGAGGGGATGGATGTCCGGGTTGGGGGGTGTCTGGGCTGGCGGGGACGGCCTCGGTGCTCTATGGATAGGCGGTGTCCGTATTTCCGGGCCGGAGGCCGGGTTTCTGGGCCGGGGCCGGATGTACGGGCTGGCCGCCGGATGTCCGGGCCCTGTAGACTTGGCCGCTGGCCCGTTGCTGCAGGCGACACCTCCAGGGGTCGGATGTCCGGGGTCACGGCCGAATATCTGGGTCCTGGGAGCTGTTCTTGACTCCTTTTGTTGGTTCTCTTCATCCATGAACTTGGAGACTTGTCCGTCTTCATGTGCATCTTTGAGAGAGTCCTCTTGGTACCTAATCATGCACAACATTCCGGACTTAGGTAGTAGCCATGTCTCGGGGGTCATATGGAATATAACTGAGGAAAGATGCCTCCTCGTTCTCGAGAGCCCTAGCTCGTGCTCGTGTCATAGGTCCTCTTGGCACTTGGCGAGACGATGATAGGTCCATGGGGATGACCATAGGATGCTCCGCATCAACATGTATATTCATCTTCAGTTGCAACAAAGAATAGAGTGCCCTAGCTATTTACATGGTAAACTTTCTTTGCTGATTTCAAATGCATCTCTATTACATTCATTAAACATTGCACTGCATATGTTGTAACATTCATGGGTACATGGTTCTTCAGAGATAACTCACTTCCGAATGAATTTACCGAAGAAATTTTGCATTGGTAATTGCAAAAAAGTGCTCAACGATGTAAATATAGCAATATGGCCAAACTTTTGAACAAGGGAAAAATCATACATAATATTTTAGCTTCTTCTCGAGATTTCAAACTTATGGATGCCTCGTCATACTAAAATTTAGTTTCATACCATAATAACTTTTGAGAAAGCAAATAAAGAAGCTGTCAAGGTCAGCCATAAGACTGATTGTTCAAAATAGGCTACCCCCTCATAGCTTTGTTATAAGAATTTAATTAACTTAATAGAAAACCTATATATTTGTGATTATTTTATGTTATGCAATACTAATGTGCGTGTCCTTCCGTAAGGCTAAAAACAACAACGAGAAAGCATTCACTACTATGTTTTCAGAAGAAGCCCACACCATAAAGAAGGATCCCCGTATTAGACCGAGTGAACAAGAAGCATCCGTAAGTAGCTTTTAATGTTTCGACTTCAGATGGACTGTGCGAGCCATCATATTGTAGTTTACTAATAGCGCACAAAAACGCTTTCAATCATGATGCATAATCAAATATGGACCACAAAGAGGCAACGCCACACAAGAGGTTGTGTCGCTACTACACGGCGTGCAGATTATTGAGGAAAAGAGCTCGTCATTCATTTATTTTCAAGCATCGGCATCTCATCACAGAATTCATCCTCTAAACTGAAGGAAATATGCCCTAGAGGCAATAATAAAGTTATTATTTATTTCCTTATATCATGATAAATGTTTATTATTCATGCTAGAATTGTATTAACCGGAAACATAATACATGTGTCAATACATAGACAAACAGATAGTCTCTAGTATGCCTCTACTAGACTAGCTCATTAATCGAAGATGGTTATGTTTCCTAACCATAGACATGTGTTGTCATTTGATTAATGGGATCACATCATTAGGAGAATGATGTGATTGACATGACCCATTTCGTTAGCTTAGCACTTGATCGTTTAGTATGTTGCTTATGCTTTCTTCATGACTTATACAAAGTTCCTGCAACTATGAGATTATGCAACTCCCGTTTACGGAGGAACACTTTGTGTGCTACCAAACGTCACAACGAATCGGGTGATTATAAAGGTACTCTACAGGTGTCTTCAAAAGTATATGTTGAGTTGGCATGAATCGAGATTAGGTTTTGTCACTCCGATTGTCGGAGAGGTATCTCTGGGCCTTCTCGGTAATACACATCACATAAGCCTTGCAAGCATTGCAACTAATGAGTTAGTTGTGAGATGATGTATTACGGAACGAGTAAAGAGACTTACCAAGAACGAGATTGAACTAGGTATTGGATACCGACGATCGAATCTCGGGTAAGTAACATACCGATGACAAAAGGAACAACGATGTCGTTATGCGGTTTGACCGATAAAGATCTTCAGAGAATATGTAGGAACCAATATGGGCATCCAGGTTCCGCTATTGGGTATTGACCGAGAATGGTTCTAGGTCATGTCTACATAGTTCTCGAACCCGTAGGGTCCGCACGCTTAAGGTTTCGATGGCAGTTATATTATGAGTTTATGAGTTTTGATGTACCAAGGAGTTTGGAGTCCCGGATGAGATCGGGACATGACGAGGAGTCTCGAAATGGTCGAGACGTAAAGATCGATATATTGGACAACTATATTCGAGTTCGGAAAGGTTCCAATGATTCGGTATTTTTCGAGTACCGGAGAGTTACGGAATTCGCCGGGAGAAGTATTGGGCCTTATTGGGCCCTGCGGAAAGAGAGAGGGCTGCCTAGGGCAGGCCGCGCTTCCCAAGGCCTAGTCCGAATTGGACTAGGGAGGGGCCGCACCCTTCTTCTCTTCCCTTCCTTCTCTCCTACTCCTACTAGGAAAGGAGGAGTCCTACTCCCGGTGGGAGTAGGACTCCCCCTGCGCGCCTCCTCCTTGGCCGCCACCTCCTCCCTTGCTCCTTTATATACGGGGCGGGGGCACCCCAGACACACAAGTTGATCTACGGATCGTTCCTTAGCCGTGTGCGGTGCCCCTTCCATCATATTCCACTTCGGTCATATCGTCATGAGCTTAGCGAAGCCTCGCGCCGGTGAAGTCATATCGTCGCAGAGCTTAGGCGAAGCCCTGCGCCGGTGGAGCATCATCATCGCCACCACGCCGTCGTCGGCCGACGGAACTCATCCCCGATGCTTTGCTGGATCGGAGCCGGGATCGCCATCGAGCTGAACGTGTGCTGAACACGGAGGTGCCGTGACGCTCGGTGCTTTGATCGGTCGGATCGTGAAGACGACGACTACATCAACCGCGTTGTTATAACGCCTGCTTTCGGTCTACGAGGGTACGTGGACGGACACTCTCCCCTCTCGTTGCTATGCCATCACCATGGTCTTGCGTGTGCGTAGGAAATTTTTTGAAATTACTACGTTCCCCAACAGTGGTATCAGAGCCTGGTTTTATGCGTTGATGTCATATGCACGAGTAGAACACAAGTGAGTTGTGGGCGATATAAGTCATACCGCTTACCAAAGATGTCATACTTTGGTTCAGCGGTATTGTGAGATGAAGCGCCCGGACCGACATTACGCCAGACGCTTACGCGAGACTGGTTTCACCGCCCGAGCACTAGTTCTTAAAGGTGACGGCGGGTGTCTGCTCTCTCACTTTAGTTGAACCGAGTGTGGCTACGCCCGTCCTTGCGAAGGTTAAAACAGCACCAACTTGACAAACTATCGCTGTGGTTTTGATGCGAGGTAAGAACGGTTCTTGCTCAGCCCGTAGCAGCCACGTAAAACTTGCAACAACAAAGTAGAGGACGCCTAACTTGTTTTTGCAGGGCATGTTGTGATGTGATGTGGTCAAGACATGATGCTATATTTTATTGTATGAGATGATCATGTTTTGTAACCGAAGTTATCGGCAATCGGCAGGAGCCATATGGTTGTCGCTTATTGTATGAAATGCAAAGCCATGTAATTGCTTTACTTTATCACTAAGCAGAGCGATAGTCGAGAAGCAATAGTTGGCGAGACGACAACGATGCTACGATGGAGATCAAGGTGTCGCTACCGGTGACGATGGTGATCATGACGGTGCTTCGAGATGGAGATCACAAGCACAAGATGATGATGACCATATCATATCACTTATATTGATTGCATGTGATGTTTATCCTTTATGCATCTTATCTTGCTTTGATTGACGGTAGCATTATAAGATGATCTCTCACTAAAATTATCAAGAAGTGTTCTCCTCGAGTATGCACCGCTGCTAAAAGTTCAGAGTACCCAAACACCACGTGATGATCGGGTGTGATAAGTTCTACGTCCATCTACAACGGGTGCAAGCCAGTTTTGCACACGCAGAATACTCAGGTTAAACTTGACGAGCCTAGCATATGCAGATATGGCCTCGAACACGGAGACCGAAAGGTCGAGCGTGAATCATATAGTAGATATGATCAACATAGTGATGTTCACCATTGAAACTACTCCATCTCACGTGATGATCGGACATGGTTTAGTTGATTTGGATCACGTAATCACTTAGATGACTAGAGAGATGTCTATCTAAAGTGGGAGTTCTTAAGTAATATGATTAATTGAACTTTAATTTATCATGAACTTAGTCCTGGTAGTATTTAGCAGATTATGTTGTAGATCAATAGCTCGCGTTGTTGCTTCCCTATGTTTTCATATGTGTTCCTAGAGAAAATTGTATTGAAAAATGTTAGTAGCAATGATGCGGATTGGATCCGTGATCCGAGGTTTATCCTCATTGCTGCTGCAGAAGAATTATGTCCTTAATGCACCGCTAGGTGACAGACCTATTGCATGAGCAGATATGAGACGTTATGAACGTTTGGCTAGCTCAATATGATGACTACTTGATAGTTTAGTGCACCATGCTTAACGGCTTAGAATCGGGACTTCAAAGACGTTTTGAACGTCATGGACCATATGAGATGTTCCAGAATTGAAGTTAATATTTCAAGCAAATACCGAGTTGAGAGATATGAAGTCTCCAACAAGTTCTATAGCTAAAAGATGGAGGAGAATCGCTCAACTAGTGAGCATGTGCTCAGATTGTCCGAGTACTTCAATCGCTTGAATCAAGTGGGAGTTAATCTTCCGATAAGATAGTGATTGATGAATTTCTAGTCACCATCACTAAGTTAGTAGAACTTCGTGATGAACTATAGTATGCAAGGGATGACGAAAAGATTCTCGAGCTCTTCGCGATGCTAAAATCGCGAAGGTAGAAATCAAGAAAACATCAAGTGTTGATGGTTGACAAGACCACTAGTCTCAAGGAAAATGGCAAAGGGAAGAAGGGAACTTCAAAAGGAACGGCAAGCAAGTTGCTTCTCGAGTGAAGAAGCCCAAGTTTAGACCTAAGCCCGAGACCCAGTACTTTTGCTGCAATGGAACTGGTCACCGAAGCGAACTACCCTGAATATTTGGTGGATAAGAAGGATGGCAAAGTGAACAAGGTTATATTTGATATACAGGTTATTGATGTGTGCCTTACTAGTGTTTATAGTAGCCCTGAGTATTTGATACTGCTAGGTTGCTAAGATTAGTAACTCAAACAGGAGTTACGTAATAACAGAGACTAGTTGAAGGGAAGTGACGATGAGTGTTGGAAGAAGTTCCAAGATTGATATGATCATCATCGCACACTCCCTATACTTTCGGGATTAGTGTGGAACCTAAATAAGTGTTATTTGGTGTTGAGCATAAATATGATTTGATCATGTTTATTGCAATACGTTATTCATTTAAGTAAGAGAATAAATTGTTGTTCTGCTTACATGAATAAAACCTTACATGGTTACACACCCAATGAAAATGGTTCATTGATCTCGATCATAGTCATACACATATTCATAATATTGAAACCAAAAGATGCAAAGTTAATAATGATAGTGCAACTTATTTGTGGCACCGCCGCTTAGGTCATATTGGTGTAAAGCGCATGAAGAAAACTCCATGCCGATGGACTTTTGGAATCACTTGATTATGAATCACTTGATGCTTATGAACCATGCCTTATGGGCAAGATGACTAAAGACTCATTCTCCGGAACAATGGAGCGAGCAAATGACTTATTGGAAATAATACATACCGATGTATGCGGTCCGATGAGTGTTAAAGCTCACGGCAAGTATCGTTATTTTTCGACCTTCACAGATGATTTGAGCAGATATGGGTATATCTACTTGATGAAACACAAGTCTGAAACATTTGAAAAGTTCAAAGAATTTCAGAGTGAAGTGAAGAATCATCGTAATAAGAAAATAAAAGTTTCTACGATATGATCGCAGAGGAAAAATATTTGAGTTACGAGTTTGGCCTTGATTAAAACAATGTGAAATAGTTTCACTACTCACGCCACCGGAACACCACAGCTTAATGGTGTGTCCGAACGTCAGAATCAAGACTTTATTGGATATGGTGCGATCTATGATGTATCTTACCGATTTACCACTATCGTTTTGGGGTTATGCATTAGAGACAGCTGCATTCACGCTTAATAGGGCACCATCTAAATCCATTGAGATGACACCGTATGAACTATGGTTTAGCAATAAACCTAAGCTGTCGTTTCTTAAAGTTTGGAGTTGTGATGCTTATGTGAAAAGTTTTCACCTGATAAGCTCAAACCCAAATCGGAGAAGTGCGTCTTCATAGAATACCCAAAAGAAACTGTTGGGTACACCTTCTATCACAGATCTAAAGGCAAAACATTCGTTGTTAAGATGGATCCTTTCTAGAGAAGGAGTTTCTCTCGAAAGAAGTGAGTGGGAGGAAAGTAGAACTTGATGAGGTAATTGTACCTTCTCCCTTATTGGAAAGTAGTTCATCACAGTAAATCAGTTCCAAGTGATTCCTACACCAATTAGTAAGGAAGTTAATGATGATGATCATGAAACTTCAGATCAAGTTGCTACCAAACCTCGTAGATCTTCCAGTAAAGATCCGCACTGTGAGTGGTGCGGTAATCATGTTCGGAAGTCATGTTACTAGAACATGATGAAACCTACGAACTATGAGGAAGCGATGATGAGCCCAGATTCCGCGAAATGGCTTGAGACCATGAAATCTGAGATAGGATCCATGTATGAGAACAAAGTATGGACTTTGATTGACTTGCTCGATGATCAGCAAGCCATGTTAAATAAATGGATCTTAAAGAGGAAGACGGACACCGATAGTAGTGTTACTATCTACAAAGCCCGACTTGTCACAAAAATGTTTTCGACAAGTTCAAGGTGTTGACTACAATGAGATTTTCTCAATCAGTAGCGATGCTTAAGTCTGTCCGAATCATGTTAGCAATTGCCACATTTTATGAAATCTGGCAAATGGATGTAAAACTACATTCTTTAATGGATTTATTAAAGAAGAGTTGTATATGATGCAACAAGAAGGTTTTGTCAATCCTAAAGGAGCTAACAAAATGCGCAAGCTCCAATGATCCATCTATGGACTTGTGCAAGCATCTCGAGTTGGAATAAACGCTTTGATAGTGTGATCAAAGATATGGTTTTATACAGACTTTTGGAGAAGCCTGTATTTACAAGAAAGTGAGTGGGAGCACTACAAGATTTCGATAAGTATATGTGAATGACATATTGTTGATCGGAAATAATGTAGAATTATTCTCGCAAAGCATAAAGGAGTATTTGAAAGGAGTTTTTCAAAGAAGGACCTCGTGAAGCTGTTACATATCGAGCATCAAGATCTATAGAGATAGATCAAAGACGCTTGATAAGTTTTTCAATGAATACATACCTTGACAAGATTTTGAAGTAGTTCAAATGGAACAGTCAAAGAAAGAGTTCTTGCCTCGTGTTACAAGGTGTGAGATTGAGTAAGACTCAAAACCCGACCACGGCAGTAAGATAGAAAAAGAATGAAAGTCATTCCCTATGCATCAGCCATAGGTTCTATAAAGTATGTCATGTTGTGTACAGATCTATTGCATACCCTACCACTAAGCTTGGCAAGGAGTGCAATAGTGATCTAGGAGTAGATCAATGGACGGCGGTCAAAATTATCCTTAGTAGAATAAGGATATGTTTCTCGATTATGGAAGTGGAAAAGGTTCGTCGTAAAGGGTTACGCCGATGCAAGTTTTAACACTAATCTAGATGACTCGAGTCTCAATCTAGATACATATTGAAAGTGGGAGCAATTAGCTAGAGTAGCTCCGCAAGAGCATTGTAGACATAGAAATTTGCAAAATACTTACGGCTCGAATGTGACAGACCCGCTGACTAAAATTATCTCACAAGCAAAACATGATCACACCTTAGTACTCTTTGGGTGTTAATCACATAGCGATGTGAACTAGATTATCGACTCTAGTAAACCCTTTGGGTGTTGGTCACATGTCGATGTGAACTATGGGTGTTAACCACATATAGATGTGAACTATTGATGTTAAATCACATGGGATGTGAACTAGATTATTGACTCTAGTGCAAGTGGGAGATCAAGGAAATATGCCCTAGAGGCAATAATAAAGTTATTATTTATTTCCTTATATCATGATAAATGTTTATTATTCATGCTAGAATTGTATTAACCGGAAACATAATACATGTGTGAATACATAGACAAACAGATAGTCACTAGTATGCCTCTACTAGACTAGCTCATTAATCAAGATGGTTATGTTTCCTAACCATAGACATGTGTTGTCATTTGATTAATGGGATCACATCATTAGGAGAATGATGTGATTGACATGACCCATTTCGTTAGCTTAGCACTTGATCGCTTAGTATGTTGCTTATGCTTTCTTCATGACTTATACAAAGTTCACGCAACTATGAGATTATGCAACTCCTGCTACGGAGGAACACTTTGTGTGCTACCAAACGTCACAACGAATCGGGTGATTATAAAGGTACTCTACAGGTGTCTCCAAAAGTATATGTTGAGTTGGCATGAATCGAGATTAGGTTTTGTCACTCCGATTGTCGGAGAGGTATCTCTGGCCTTCTCGGTAATACACATCACATAAGCCTTGCAAGCATTGCAACTAATGAGTTAGTTGTGAGATGATGTATTACGGAACGAGTAAAGAGACTTACTGTAACGAGATTGAACTAGGTATTGGATACCGACGATCGAATCTCGGGTAAGTAACATACCGATGACAAAAGGAACAACGATGTCGTTATGCGGTTTGACCGATAAAGATCTTCAGAGAATATGTAGGAACCAATATGGGCATCCAGGTTCCGCTATTGGTTATTGACCGAGAATGGTTCTAGGTCATGTCTACATAGTTCTCGAACCCGTAGGGTCCGCACGCTTAAGGTTTCGATGATGCTTATATTATGAGTTTATGAGTTTTGATGTACCGAAGGAGTTCGGAGTCCCGGATGAGATCGGGGACATGACGAGGAGTCTCAAATGGTCGAGACGTAAAGATCGATATATTGACGACTATATTCGAGTTCGGAAAGGTTCCAATGATTCGGTATTTTTCGAGTACCGGAGAGTTACGGAATTCGCCGGGAGAAGTATTGGGCCTTATTGGGCCTCTGGGAAAGAGAGAGGGCTGCCTAGGGCAGGCCGCGCGCTTCTCAAGGCCTAGTCCGAATTGACTAGGGAGGGGCCGCACCCTTCTTCTCTTCCCTTCCTTCTCTCCTACTCCTACTAGGAAAGGAGGAGTCCTACTCCGGTGGGAGTAGGACTCCCCTTGCGCGCCTCCTCCCTTGGCCGCCACCTCCTCCTTGCTCCTTTATATACGGGGCAGGGGGCACCCCAGACACACAAGTTGATCTACGGATCGTTCCTTAGCCGTGTGCGGTGCCCCTTCCACCATATTCCACCGGTCATATCGTCATGAGCTTAGCGAAGCCCCGCGCCGGTGAAGTCATATCGTCGCAGAGCTTAGGCGAAGCCCCGCGCCGGTGGAGCATCATCATCGCCACCACGCCGCCAGTCTTGACGGAACTCATCCCGATGCTTTGCTGGATCGGAGCCCGGGATCGCCATCGAGCTGAACGTGTGCTGAACACGGAGGTGCCGACGCTCGGTGCTTGGATCGGTCGATCGTGAAGACGCACGACTACATCAACGCGTTGTTATAACGCTTCCGCTTTCGGTCTCACGAGGGTACGTGGACGGACACTCTCCCCTCTCGTTGCTATGCCATCACCATGGTCTTGCGTGTGCGTAGGAATTTTTTTTGAAATTACTACGTTCCCCAACATAAACATGCATCCAAGTGCTAGAAGTTAAGATTGCAGCACAAGAGTGGGACACAAGAGTGGCTAATGACACGTTCAAAGAAGACTTGAATGCAATACTTGTTGTACATTTGCAAGAAACTAAAGAGCTCAAAAGGAAGCAACAACAAGAAACTGAAATTGTCAAGATGGATCAACGAAGAAAATTGTTGCTTTCAAAAAATTCAATAAGAAACGAGGCAATTCTTAGTCATGTCTTAAGGAAGTCACCGCATTCTTCCCAGTAGACTGTCTCACAACCTGCCAATTACGGATGGAGCATTATCATTCGTCATGATACTTTCTTGTGCGTTTTATTTTTCGTGTTTGGTAATATGTCCTTTGGATGCTCATTGTAATATGCAGTATAGTGTTGTGACAATTGTGAAGTCTCATTGTTAATGAAAGTTGTGATGGCAATGTTTCATTTCAATTTTTTAGTAATTAAAATTAAAATTCAACTACAAATTCAAACTATACCGATTTGGTGCCATCGAGAATCGGTGACGGTACTTGTGATGGAAATTCAAGTCGTCACTAGTGTATGGACCCTACTTGTAAGCACCCACATCTGCACTGTGTGGGTCCACATTTAAGCAGCCACATCAACATCTTCTGGGCCCATATGTCAGTACCATTTACCCGTCAAAACTAGCGACCGACTTATTATTAACGGACAACGTCAGTGATAAAATCACAAGTGGACCCACATGAAGGAAACCGCGTCATCATCTCCTAGGCCCATTTGTCTGAACCTTTGACCGGTTAAACCAACGAACCGATTAGTAGTAACGAATCGTCACCAAAAAGATCTTAGGTGACAAAACGACCTATCAAAGGTGACAGTTTTGTCCGTCCCCAAAAATGGCCATTTGTGATAAAGTTGGGTTCATCACCTAAGACACGATCTTAGGTGACAGAAAAAGTGGTACCGTCAAGATTTTATTTTTCGTGACAGCGCTTCGTTGACGTTGGGGTGACGGTTGAAAACAGTCGCCCGACTATTTTATGTGACGCAAGTGAGCCATTGCTAAAAATCGTCTATTTTGTTGTGATAGCAAAGAGCCACTTCGGTCCTATATTCTCAACGAACATCATTATATTCGGGATCCTCCAATCCTTTGCCATCGGCCTCCAAAGCTCCACCACCTGGGGGAACCTACACATTGTGTGGAAGCCATCCTCGCATTCCATACGACATAATGGGCATATGACAGTGGTTCCCAAGTGGCGGGAGATTTTGTTTGTCCATGTTGCAAGGGAGTTTGTCACAAGCCGCCAGGCAAAAACGTGTACCTTCGGGTGGGGGGTGCGCTTGCGGATGGACGCTCGCGCTCGTCCATCACAAAGTGGCATGCTGACCGAATGATGAAGATATCGTTCTTCTCAGGTGCCCAAGTTATGATATCATCGACGAGGCATGAGGAAATCTGTATGCTCCTAATGGTACCAACATCAATTGGGAGGAGGTGGCGTTGGAGAAGTTCCATGCGCCAAGCACCACAATCTTCCAAGGGTTCTAACACCTGTCGCAGCCCGCAGGTACCCTAGGCCAAAATTAGCTGACCTGAGGGGGCTCAGGGCACCCTCCTGCCATGCCATATACGTATGCTCTCGCCGTTGCCAAGCGCCATACCAACCCCTTCTTGAGGAGCTCGAACCCTTACTGGATGGACTGCTAAGTTGTCGAGGCATTCCTGGTGAATACCATATCCTCGAGCTACCCCTCTGGCTAGTAGCGAGTCTTGAAACCTGTGCACAAAGAGTAGCGGGTTTGGTTAGGAGTCTCCATGCTTGGCGAGCAAGCAACACTTGGTTGAATACTCTAAAATCTTTGAAGCCCAAGCCTCCCTTCATTTATGTGCCATAATGCGCGACCAGGATATCCGATGGGTTTTTCTCTTCCCCTTTGAAGCACCACACCAGAAAATTTGCACCATCATGTTCAAGTCGTCACAAACCGACATTGGTAACTTGAACACCCCCATCATGTATGTTGAAATAGCCTGTGCTAGCACCTTGATCATAGTTTCCTTTCCAGCAAGGGACAATGTGTCTCCCCACACAATGATGCATTTTGTTCTTCCCCTTTGAAGCACCACACCAGAAAATTTGCACCATCATGTTCAAGTCGTCACAAACCGACATTGGTAACTTGAACACCCCCATCATGTATGTTGAAATAGCCTGTGCTAGCACCTTGATCATAGTTTCCTTTCCAGCAAGGGACAATGTGTCTCCCCACACAATGATGCATTTTGTGAGTCGGGCCTATAGGTTCTGGAACTTGCCTTTTGATTTTCTTCCTTCTGGTGTTGGCATACCCAAGTATTTTCTCCTCAAAGGTGGACGTCCGGACTTGCAAAGCTGTATGGACCCACTCCTGGTCAGCTGCCAAACAAGATTTACCAAACATAATTCTGCACTTTATCGGGTTTATAAGTTGTCCTATAGCAGTCTCATAAGTGTTTATAGTTTTCGCCACCTCCCTATCCTGCTTCGTTGGCTTTAAAGGAAAGCAACCTATCATTAACAGAAAGCATGTGAGATATGCCCGGAGCTCGACAGCACACCTTGAAGGGGGGGGGGGTGAACTTTCCTTGTACTTCGCCATCCTTCAACAAAGTCGGCAGACCACCAGCCACAAATAGGAAAAGAAACAAGGATAAGGGGTCACCTTGCCGAAGTTCACGTGACGGTGTAAACAAATCCAAGAGGGTACCATTGAATTTTACACTATCACTGAGGTGGCGCACACACACAAATTGTGACGCCCCAAGACCGGAGCTTCAGTTGCCTTCCAGGGTTTCCGAGTTTTGTCGTGTGGTTTGTTTTGTGTGTGCTTTCATCATGTCATCTCTTGCATTGCATCATCTCATCATGCCATCATTCATTAATTTTTAAAACTCAACTAAATAAATCGTATGGATCTTCGATCCATTTAAACCGAGGGATTCACATGGTGACTTCTCTTTATAACATATCCTTCCAATATTTTAGGGAGCTATATTAAATATCCCATTAATTTGGAATCATCATAACACACTTGCAAAAATCCCAATGCCTTTCATTATTTCTACTCTTGGCCTCTAACTTTGTCACTTGTCCTTTCATCATTTTTCCGGAGCTCTACCAAAACTCTCAACATTTTTGGAAACTCCTAGAACCTACCCTAGTTCAAACCTTTTGAATTAAATTCAAAGAAATTTGAATTTATTCTTTCAATATTGGTCTTTCCTAATTTTCTCGGACCTAACATTTTTTTTTGAGTCCGGGAAATTTATTCGTGAGTCCAACTTTGCTCCCTAAACCCCCCTCTTCATTTTTTTCTTCTCTTGTTTTCTGTTAAAGTATAATAGATGAGAGAGGGAGTGGAGAGCCCAACAGCCTCCCTCTCCTTTGAGCCGGCCTCTAAGGCCCAGCCCACCTAGCCCATCTCTCCCGATCCCCCCTCATCTCCTCCTCTCGTCCTCCCTCCAGGCCGGCCTACCCCTCGCGCGCAGGCCCAAGGCCTAGGCCCAGCCGCGCCCCCTTCCTAACCCTAGCCGCAGCGCATCTCTCTCCCTCGTCCTCCAGGCGCCGCCACCCCTCGTCCTTGCCCGATCCCTTTTCCCCATCGCTCGTCTCCTCCTCACACGCAGACAGAGAGGGATCCCACCTCTCGCCGACGCGTCCCCATGCCCCTCGTTGCCCCCTCGAGCGCCAAGGCCTGACCTCCTCCTCGCGCCTCCCTCCGTCCCGCCCTCCACCTCCCCAGGCTGCCGCCAGACCAGGCCGAACCCCGGTGGCCTCCTCGTCGCCTCTTCCTCTCCAACCAGAGCGCGCGCCCTTCCTTCCCGTCGACCTCGCGTCCTCGCCTCAAGACCAAGGCCGCCCGCCCGAGTCGCCGAGCACCTTCAACTCCGGCGCCCCTGCTCGGGAGGCCCTGCCCGACGCCATGGCCGCCGCCCGTTTGCCGCTTCGCCGGGTCCAGCCGCCCTCGGTCTCCCCTCGAGCACTGAGGCCCTGCGAGCCTCCCGCCGCCTGCTTTCTGCCGCTGCTTGTTGCCGTTGTTCGCCTGCTTGTTTTGGGACCCGTGTAGCCTCCCATGTACCTGCGATCGCCGCTGCCCGAAGATCCAAACCCGAGACGGTGTGATTTTTGTCAAGTCCAACTTCATCGTGACACGCCCAAGACCCTGCTGCCGCCTCCGAATCGACAAGTACCACGACTACCTCGAGGTCATTCGGTTCCGTCAAGATCGACTACACGATGATGCGACAAGTGCCCCGACGATACGCCAAGTACCTCTACCGTCGTCGCCGGAAACGCCAAGTACCACGACGACCGAAGCATAGTACCTCTACGTTTGCCTTGTACATCTACCGTCACCGGAGACCCGTTTGTGGATTTCGCTGTTCAACGGTGAACCCGAAGCCCTCGGATTCGCCAAGTCCGTAGCTGCAAGTACCACTCCGAACCATGTACGACGACCGTCGCCGAAAACCCGTGAAACGTGTACATGAACGACTACCATCGAACGTGAACAACGACTTCCTCTCCGAACGTGTACCACTACTTCCCTCAGCGATCATCGCGAGAACGACTACTTCCTCTACTTCCTCGACGACCCGTGAACGACTCCTTCCCTCACGAACTCGACCCGTCCCGCTTGAACGCTCCGGAGGTATAACCCGAGATGACCGACCGTGTCCGAATTGTCCTTGCGATGCCCCTTTGCCATGCCACCGTTCCGTGGGAACCCGTATTCGGAGCACCCCACCATCCTCGCATGACTCGCTCACACGCTTTCCTTTGCACCGATATCTCGATTGAGTTATCGGAACCGATATGTTGCCGTGGCACCATTTTCGGATTCGCTGTCGTGGCACCCTTTCTTCCACCACGGTGACATAATGCTTCATATCATGCTCATGATAACGTTTTCATAATATTGCATAAAACTTGCACATGTCATCCGTGATCATGATAACAACATTTAAATGTTTATAATTGTTGTTTGCTTTAATTTGCTTAATTGCCATGCTAAAATGATTTATTTCATAACTAAATAACCGTAGCTCCATTTTAAATAAATTATATATGTAAATGGGGTAGAAAAATGCCTAGTTTATCATGGTAGCATTACTTTGCATGTTTAACAACTCTAAAATATGCTTTAGGTCAGATCTGTACCGAATCCATAATTTGCATATGGGGATTTTCCGGAATTGTTGTTTCTTATTTCCGGCCTCATTTAATCTTGCCTAAATAGTTAGTTTCATATGCTTCACCTCTTGCCATGTTTAATAACATTTAATATTGTTGAGTACCTAACCGAGAGAGAACTAAATAATTGTTGTAGTGTTCATCAATATGCAACTCGCTGCATATTGGGCTCCATTTAAATTGTAGTATTGTTTGTGCATATTACCATGCCATGCCTCATTAAACCGGACATGCATCATACTTGATTGTGCATCATGCCATGTTTATGTGATGGCTGTTTACTATGTTGTTTGCTTCTTTCCGGTTTGCTTCTCTCGTTAGCTTCGGTTTCGTTCCGAGTTGTGAGGATTCATTCGACCTCGTCTGCTTGTCTTCTTCATGGATTTGTTCTTCTTCCTTGCGGGATTTCAGGCAAGATGACCATACCTCGAAATCACTTCTATCTTTGCTTGCTAGTTGCTCGCTCTTTTGCTATGCCTATGCTGCGATGCCTACCACTTGCTATATCATGCCATCCCAAATTGCCATGTCAGCCTCTAACCTTTTGCACCCTTCCTAGCAAACCGTTGATTGGCTATGTTACCGCTTTGCTCAGCCCTCTTATAGCGTTGTTAGTTGCAGATGAAGATGAAGCTTGTTCCTTGTTGAACATGGAGATGTTGTTCCTTGTTGGAACATGTTTACTTGTTGGGATATCACAATATATCTTATTTAATTAATGCATCTATATACTTGGTAAAGGGTGGAAGGCTCGGCCTTATGCCTGGTGTTTTGTTCCACTCTTGCCGCCCTAGTTTCCGTCATATCGGTATTATGTTCCCGGATTTTTGCGTCCCTAACGCGGTCGGGTGATTTATGGGACCCCTTGACAGTTCGCTTTGAATAAGACTTTTCCAAAGAAGGCCCAACATTGGTTTTACCATTTGCCTCACCTATGCCCTTTTTCCTTGGGTTTCGGAGCCCAAGGGTCATCTTTATTTAGCCCCCGGACCAGTGCTTCTCTAAGTGCTGGCCCGAACCGAGCCGCTCATGGGCCACCTTGGGGCAACTCGAGGTTGGTTTTACTCGTAGCCTGTCTCATCCGGTGTTGCCTCGAGAACGAGATATGTGCAGCTCCTATCGGGATTGTCGGCGCATCGGGCGGTCTTGCTGGTCTTGTTTTATTGCTGTGAATGTCTTGTAGCCGGATTCCGAGACTGATCGGTCTTCCGGGAGAAGGAATATCCTTCGTTGATCGCGAGAGCTTATCATGGGCTTGTTGGGACACCCCGCAGGTTTTGAACTTTCAAAGCCGTGTCCGCGGTTATGTGGCAGATGGGAATTTGTTAATGTCCGTTGTAGAAAACCCGAAGTTGATCTTAATTAAAATACACCAACCGTGTAAGGCGAATCGTGAGTGTCTCTTTTCGGGTTGATCGAAAGGAGAACACGGTTTCGGGTTATGTCGACGTAAGTAGGAGTTCAGGATCACTTCTTGATCATAGTTGTTCGACCGTGCCTTGCTTTTCTCTTCTCGCCTCATTTGCGTATGTAGCCACCATATATGCTAGTCGCTGCTGCAGCTCCACCTCACTACTCTGTCCTACCTTTAAGCTTAAATAGTCTTGATCTCGCGGGTGTGAGATTGTTGAGTCCCCGTGACTCATGATACTTCCAAAACCAGTTTGCGGTGCCGTTGAAACCGTGCAGGTGATGGACCCGAGCTCAAGGAGGAGCTCGATGAAGATCTTGTTCATTGTGTTGTTTCGCTTCAGAGATCAGAGTGGAGCCAGTTGGGACGATCGGGATCTGTGTAGCATTTGGGGTAGTCTTCTTTTATGTTGGTTCCGTAGTCGGACCTTGATTGTATCTGTATGATGTAATGTTTTACTCATGTATTGTGTGAAGTGGCGATTGTAAGCCAACTATGTATCTCTTTCCTTATGTATTACATGGGTTGTGTGAAGATTACCTCACTTGCGACATTGCTTTCAATGCGGTTATGCCTCTAAGTCGTGCTTCGACACGTGGGAGATATAGCCGCATCGAGGCGCTTTCAAGTTGGTAATCGAGCCTTCCCGACTTAGGAGCCCCTACTTGATTGTTTGTTGACGTTGTTGAGTCTAGAATGGAAAATGTTTTGAGTCTTAGGATTATATATATCGGAGAGTAGGATTTTTTTACTCCTCGGTCCCTTAAATCGCTCTGGTGAGGTATCCCGACGAGAGTTTTGACTCTTCTCTTCTCAAATTTCACTAAAAAATTTTAGGATCACGCTGGTATCTTGGAATCGTTCGATGGTTTTGTGACGAGAACATTGTTCTTGGTGCCTCGACATTTAGGGGTTGTGGCAGTGTCCCGGGAGTTGAGCTCGAGGTGTTGTCGTCACAATTTTATCGTTGCGATTCGAATACCGAGTTTTGCCGACATCGAAATCTCTTTTGTGCAGTTGTTGGTGAGATAACCCCGATAGCCCAAAGATCGTGGCGAAAAGGGAGTATTGCCATGACTTGTATAACGGATGTTTTTCAAGGTCGAGGTACACGATTTCCGAAGGTTTCTCGGTTATGTGTTGACGGATGGATACAGCTGGATCTAGGTATTGTTAGTTTGGGTGATATATTTTGTGTCCCCTGTATCCCCAACACCTGATTGCATAACCAGAAAGTTTCGGGAGTTTATAGGTGGGAATTCAAGTATCTCGTAGGATATCTTTCCAACGCACACATGATACGATATGGGATCTATCATATGTGTTTGTTCCGGCTCATTCTTGAAGCCAAATCCTTTGTTTTGTTTTATTTGTGGTATTCGAGTTGTTTCAATGCCAAGTGTTGATTCCATACCTTTCCTAATTGGTGTTCTTATATTGCTATGTGAATACTAATCCTTCTAGATCATCGAGATCGTCATGTTAATTCTTTTCTCAACCGGCGTGCTTCTCTTCAAGTGAATCCGATCATTCCAACATTCGCAAGATCAATTCTAACCTTTTTCTCAACGGTGTTCGTTTCATCCGACCTAAGTTGCCTTTGATTTCCCGCCCTCCCACCCTTTTTCTTCAAGGACTCAGATTTCTTAATCAAGTATCCATTTTATTGAGTGAAGTTTCTTCATTCTTTTCCTTTAATGTTGTATCCGGTGATTTCTCATGAAGACGCTAAGGAAGCTTTAACCTTATCATTGTTCCATTCTAATTTTCTTCTCCGGTGGATTTAAGTCAAGTTTTCAGTGTTGATCGTATTCTTTTCATCGTTTCAAATGCTTTCTCATGTCGGTGCATCTCTTAATCATCCACTTCTCGCTATTCAATTGTTCCGGAGTGTTGAAGATATCTCAGAAGATTCTAGTTTTCCATTCTCAATTCACTCAAGTTCTTTTGAGGATGCTATCTCATTCAAGCCATTTAATTCTACCGGTGCAATATCTTTTCAAGCAATTGTTCAACGGTGGTTCTTTTGAGTGGGCCCTAACCCACAGGTCTTTTTCCAGGATCTTACCTGACTCTTCTAATTTTTCCAGAGCTATTCCCAAATTCATTGCAAAGTTTGACGTAAGAATGAATTATCATCAGTCATATGTCTTTCTCCAAGATCTTTTCAAATTATTTTTCATTGTTGGTTCAACCTTCCGAATTTTCATTCCGGAGTGTCTCAACAATTCATGCTGGTGTTTCTCGTCGTCATTCTCGAATTTTGAAGACCGAAGACGAGTTTCTCTTAATCTTGCTCCATTCTCTTCAAGATTCATGGTTCTAGCTTCGTGCATTCCTCTCATAATTGTTTTCGATTGTGAGAATTCTTTTAACCCACCCGGAGCATTTCAGGAGTCTTTTCAGTTTGATTATCCAGAGCCCATCATTTCAGAATGATTCATTCAAGCGTTCAACTCTTGTTTTCCAAATCCTACCGGTGGTTCGTTGAAGACCTTCCCAAGTTCGCGCCATATCTATCTTAATCCTTTCTACGAGAATAAGTAGTGTGCCAAATCCATTGCTTGCCATCAATTTAATTGGTGAAGGATCAGCATAATGTAATTCTTATTCTTGTTTCATCGAGTAATTCAATTCCTTATGCCGGAGGATCGTCAAAATTCTTGGTTTCATTTGTTCATCTTTCTTTCCGGAGTTCCAAGTTTTCTCGGCTATATCATTTCAAAGCTTCATCTTATCACTGCAAGGTTTCACCTTGTGTTGTCAACTTCTCTTTCTTTTATCATCCTTTTGTTTACCGGGGTTCTTCATGGAGGCTCTGCATGCTGCTTCCTCAAGGATTCTTTTCATTCTTCAATTGTTTCATCAAGATTTCTCGCGGAGTTAAGATCCGTCAAGCCATACTCTAAAATAAGCATGGTGTTCAACACATGTTTTGTTTTGAGGAGTTCAAGTATTCTTCTTCTTGCATTTCGAAGTGCAATTCGTTCTACCTTATCATTTGAGGTGGTGTTATGTCATTCTCGACAATTTGAGTTCGTGTTTCATGATTCACATGTTGTCAAGAATGAGGTATTTTAAATCCATCAATCTCTTCATTGGAGTTATCTTGGGCTATATTTCACCTAAAGCTTTCCCTAAGGATTGTTGCTATTATGGTGCTTATAAAGGACCCAAGTTCTTCATTTGTCCTCTCGGTGAAATAAGTTTTCTCGTCTCCTTGTTGATATCAATCCAATCGTTTGTTTCCGTTGGTGGCAGAAGCTCACCTCATAATTTTGAGATGTTTTCATAAGCCCACTACAAGCTTATCCTTATCGTTGTTGTTTTTCAAACAACTCCGTTCAATCCTACTTCGTAAGGATGCTCTTTCAAATTCATTTATGGTGGAAGATGTTGGTTTCATTCTTCGTTCTATTCATTCCAACTTTCTATCTATCATGCTTTGTTTCCGGAGGCATTGTGATGTTGCTCTCTTCACCCATCATCTTGTTTTGTCCAGATCATGTTCTTTTTCTTGCTTATCCATTTAACCGGAGTGTTGTGTCATCTCTTCAAGTTCTTTTCATCTTATCAAGTTTTCCTTCTTCTTTTAGTCGGAGTGCTGCCCAAATTTTATCAATCTTATTCCTTCTCGATCTAGTTTTAACCGGAGTGGTTTCAGTATCTATGTTATCACTAAACCTCTTGGTTTTCGTCGTATCCCTTGTTCCCCTTTTCTAACAGAGTGTTTTCAACTTTGTTCATCTTCGTTGTTTTCTTTCTTTCAAGTTTTCAACCTCTCGAGGTTCTTTGGTTTCACTCGTTTGTCGGAGAAGCAACTTTGTTTTACCTCTTCCTCTTCCGTTTTTCTCCGGTGCCATCCTAGATCTCGGGACGAGATCCTCTCGTAGTGGTGGAGTGTTGTGACGCCCCAAGACCGGAGCTTCAGTTGCCTTCCAGGGTTTCCGAGTTTTGTCGTGTGGTTTGTTTTGTGTGTGCTTTCATCATGTCATCTCTTGCATTGCATCATCTCATCATGCCATCATTCATTAATTTTTAAAACTCAACTAAATAAATCGTATGGATCTTCGATCCATTTAAACCGAGGGATTCACATGGTGACTTCTCTTTATAACATATCCTTCCAATATTTTAGGGAGCTATATTAAATATCCCATTAATTTGGAATCATCATAACACACTTGCAAAAATCCCAATGCCTTTCATTATTTCTACTCTTGGCCTCTAACTTTGTCACTTGTCCTTTCATTATTTTTCCGGAGCTCTACCAAAACTCTCAACATTTTTGGAAACTCCTAGAACCTACCCTAGTTCAAACCTTTTGAATTAAATTCAAAGAAATTTGAATTTATTCTTTCAATATTGGTCTTTCCTAATTTTCTCGGACCTAACATTTTTTTTTTGAGTCCGGGAAATTTATTCGTGAGTCCAACTTTGCTCCCTAAACCCCCCTCTTCATTTTTTTTCTTCTCTTGTTTTCTGTTAAAGTATAATAGATGAGAGAGGGAGTGGAGAGCCCAACAGCCTCCCTCTCCTTTGAACCGGCCTCTAAGGCCCAGCCCACCTAGCCCATCTCTCCCGATCCCCCCTCATCTCCTCCTCTCGTCCTCCCTCCAGGCCGGCCTACCCCTCGCGCGCAGGCCCAAGGCCTAGGCCCAGCCGCGCCCCCTTCCTAACCCTAGCCGCAGCGCATCTCTCTCTCCCTCGTCCTCCAGCGCCGCCACCCCTCGTCCTTGCCCGATCCCTTTTCCCCATCGCTCGTCTCCCTCCTCACGTCGCACAGGAGAGGGATCCCGACCCTCTCGCCGACGCGTCCCCATGCCCCCTCGTCGGCCCCCTCGAGCGCCGCGCGCCCGACCTCCTCCTCGCGTCGCCCTCCGTCCCGCGCCTCTCCACCTCCCCGCGCCGGCCGCTCGCACCAGGCCGAACCCCCCCGGTGGCCTCCTCGTCGCCCTTCCTCTCCAACCAGGAGCGCCGCGCCCTTCCTTCCCGTCGACCTCGCGTCCTCGCCTCCGAAGACCCGCGCCGCCCCGGCCCGGAGTCGCCGAGCACCTTCAACTCCGGCGCCCCTGCCTCGGGAGGCCCTGCCCGACGCCATGGCCGCCGCCTGCTCGTCGCTTCGGCCGGGTCGGCCGCCCTCGGTCTCCCCTCGAGCACCGAGGCCTCGCGAGCCTCCCGCCGCCCGTTTGCCGCTGCTGCTTGTTGCTGTTCGCCTGCTTGCCTTGGGACCCGGTGTAGCCTCCCCATGTACCTGCAGTCGCCGCTGCCCCGGAAGATCCAAACCCGAGACGGTGTGATTTTTTGTCAAGTCCAACTTCATCGTGACACGTCCAGTACCCTGCTGCCGTCTCCGGAATCGACAAGTACCACGACTACCCTCGAGGTCATTCGGTTCCGTCAAGATCGACTACACGATGATGCGACAAGTGCCCCGACGATACGCCAAGTACCTCTACCGTCGTCGCCGGAAACGCCAAGTACCACGACGACCGAAGCATAGTACCTCTACGTTTGCCTTGTACATCTACCGTCACCGGAGACCCGTTTGTGGATTTCGTCAAGTTCAACGGTGAACCCCGAAGCCCTCGGATTCGTCAAGTCCGTAGCTGCAAGTACCACTCCGAACCATGTACGACGACCGTCGCCGAAAACCCGTGAAACGTGTACATGAACGACTACCATCGAACGTGAACAACGACTTCCTCTCCGAACGTGTACCACTACTTCCCTCGGCGATCATCGCGAGAACGACTACTTCCTCTACTTCCCTCGACGACCCGTGAACGACTCCTTCCCTCTACGAAACTCGACCCGTCCCGTTTGAACGTTCCGGAGGTATAACCCGAGATGACCGACCGTGTCCGAATTGTCCTTGCGATGCCCCTCTTTTGCCATGCCACCGTTCCGTGGGAACCCGGTATTCGGGAGCACCCCACCATCCTCGCATGACTCGCTCACATCCATTTTCCTTTGCACCGATATCTCGATTGAGTTATCGGAACCGATATGTTGCCGTGGCACCATTTTCGGATTCGTTGCCGTGGCACCCCTTTCTTCCACCACGGTGACATAATGCTTCATATCATGCTCATGATAACGTTTTCATAATATTGCATAAAACTTGCACATGTCATCCGCATCATGATAACAACATTTAAATGTTTATAATTGTTGTTTGCTTTAATTTGCTTAATTGCCATGCTAAAATGATTTATTTCATAACTAAATAACCGTAGCTCCATTTTAAATAAATTATATATGTAAATGGGGTAGAAAAATGCCTAGTTTATCATGGTAGCATTACTTTGCATGTTTAACAACTCTAAAATATGCTTTAGGTCAGATCTGTACCGAATCCATAATTTGCATATGGGGATTTTCCGGAATTGTTGTTTCTTATTTCCGGCCTCATTTAATCTTGCCTAAATAGTTAGTTTCATATGCTTCACCTCTTGCCATGTTTAATAACATTTAATATTGTTGAGTACCTAACCGAGAGAGAACTAAATAATTGTTGTGGTGTTCCGTCAATATGCAACTCGTTGCATATTGGGCTCCATTTAAATTGTAGTATTGTTTGTGCATATTACCATGCCATGCCTCATTAAACCGGACATGCATCATACTTGATTGTGCATCATGCCATGTTTATGTGATGGCTGTTTACTATGTTGTTTGCTTCTTTCCGGTTTGCTTCTCTCGTTAGCTTCGGTTTTCGTTCCGGAGTTGTGAGGATTCATTCGACCTCGTCTGTTTGTCTTCTTCATGGATTTGTTCTTCTTCCTTGCGGGATTTCAGGCAAGATGACCATACCCTCGAAATCACTTCTATCTTTGCTTGCTAGTTGCTCGCTCTTTTGCTATGCCTATGCTGCGATGCCTACCACTTGCTATATCATGCCATCCCAAATTGCCATGTCAGCCTCTAACCTTTTGCACCCTTCCTAGCAAACCGTTGATTGGCTATGTTACCGCTTTGCTCAGCCCCTCTTATAGCGTTGTTAGTTGCAGATGAAGATGAAGCTTGTTCCTTGTTGGAACATGGAGATGTTGTTCCTTGTTGGAACATGTTTACTTGTTGGGATATCACAATATATCTTATTTAATTAATGCATCTATATACTTGGTAAAGGGTGGAAGGCTCGGCCTTATGCCTGGTGTTTTGTTCCACTCTTGCCGCCCTAGTTTCCGTCATATCGGTATTATGTTCCCGGATTTTTGCGTCCCTAACGCGGTCGGGTGATTTATGGGACCCCTTGACATTCGCTTTGAATAAGACTTTTCCAGAAGGCCCAACATTGGTTTTACCATTTGCCTCACCTATGCCCTTTTTCCCTTGGGTTTCGGAGCCCAAGGGTCATCTTTATTTAGCCCCCGGACGGTGCTTCTTCTAAGTGCTGGTCGAACCGAGCCACTCATGGGCCACCTTGGGGCAACCCGAGGGTTGGTTTTACTCAGAGCCTGTCTCATCCGGTGTTGCCTCGAGAACGAGATATGTGCAGCTCCTATCGGGATTGTCGGCGCATCGGGCGGTCTTGCTGGTCTTGTTTTATTGCTGTGAAATGTCTTGTAGCCGGATTCGAGACCGATCGGGTCTTCCGGGAGAAGGAATATCCTTCGTTGATCGCGAGAGCTTATCATGGGCTGTTGGGACACCCCGCAGGTTTTGAACTTTCAAAGCCGTGCCGCATGTTATGTGGCGATGGGAATTTGTTAATGTCCGGTTGTAGAAAACCGAAGTTGATCTTAATTAAAATACACCAACCGTGTGCGCGAATCGTGAGTGTCTCTTTTCGGGTTGATCGAAAGGAGAACACGGTTTCGGGTTATGTCGACGTAAGTAGGAGTTCGGGATCACTTCTTGATCATAGTTGTTCGACCGTGCCTTGCTTTTCTCTTCTCGCCTCATTTGCGTATGTAGCCACCATATATGCTAGTCGCTGTCTGCAGCTCCACCTCACTACTCTGTCCTACCTTTAAGCTTAAATAGTCTTGATCTCTGGTGTGAGATTGTTGAGTCCCGTGACTCACGATACTTCCAAAACCAGTTTGCGGTGCCGTTGAAACCGTGCAGGTGATGGACCCGAGCTCAAGGAGGAGCTCGATGAAGATCTTGTTCATTGTGTTGTTTCGCTTCAGCTTGATCAAGAGTGGAGCCAGTTGGGACGATCGGGGATCTGTGTAGCATTTGGGGTAGTCTTCTTTTATGTTGGTTCCGTAGTCGGACCTTGATTGTATCTGTATGATGTAATGTTTTACTCATGTATTGTGTGAAGTGGCGATTGTAAGCCAACTATGTATCTCTTTCCCTTATGTATTACATGGGTTGTGTGAAGATTACCTCACTTGCGACATTGCTTTCAATGCGGTTATGCCTCTAAGTCGTGCTTCGACACGTGGGAGATATAGCCGCATCGAGGGCGTTTCACAAATACTGTTTATTGAAGAATGGAAGTCTGTTGGATCACGTTTTTTTTTCTTTGCCTCAACTCCCCAGCTACATGCAGTTTATTGGGGAACGGGAGTCCGTTGAAGATGCTCTAAGAATGCTTACCTTTGGACAAATAACTGAACAAGAGTGATGGGTAAAATGATCATGCGATCAGGTACATCTAAACGACTAAAGCAGAACCAAACTAGAAAACTATCACGAATGATGCAAGTGCCATTTTTTTTTGAGTGCTAGAAAATGAGGCTTTGTGAGCTCCAATTTTCTTTTTGTGCAGGCCTCCACGGATGTCATTCTAAGGGCAAATTTTGCAGCATGTTAGAAAATTTGTTGATGTTCATCCACAAAAAAAATCAGATTATTTAGATTTTATTTACAAAAAATATATTAAAGTTACTGTTCATGCATGTGTATTTGAGCTCGTGAGCAGATTATCCATGTCCGCAACCGAAAGTGTTACTCTAATCTCGACCACATTTAAAGTACTACCGCCTTGCTTCCGAAAGAAGTACTCGTAACAAACATAATGACAAAGTCAGCAACATTAACTGATTTTCAACGACCTGCCTTCATTGTCTCGAAAGCAACAGCCTAAACAGATCATGGCAGATGACACACACCGACAATCTCCTGAATCCTGAACCGGGCCACTGAAAATTACACTTCACCTGTCACTGAAGATTAGCAGACAAACCGTGATGTTCTAAGTAAAATGAAATGAACTCTTAATAGATGCGAAAGAAGAAAATGTTAGACATGCAATTTGATCTCCAAAGCTTCATCTCAGTTGGCACAGTATTATTATGCCAGTTTGCAGGCGAACATGCACCGCAAAGCGAAAAGATACTTAACACGGTGAACGAGAATATTATGCTAATTTGCAGGCGAAACCAACACCAGAAAGAGAACTACACACTTACACGTATCTGCGAGCTACAGAACAGGATTCATCAAGTGTGGCCATCCATTCGTAAATAGAAGTGCCAATTATAGGACGACCGAATCAATCTACAAAGAAATGCCTCCAGATGCTAAAAATCCTTCCAGTACGTACTCTATATAGCTAGATCTTCCTCTCTCTCCCGAATGGCCTGCTACGGTTGATCTACAAAGCAACAGGTCACAAAGTCTGAACTTAAAACGACAGACGGTTTCCGTGTTTCCAGCTGATCTTGGCATTTCATCAGAAGTTGTGCTGCAAGTACAAGTCCTCCTGTGGCGACGCCGGCCCAATCTCTTCCTCCAATGACCGCAGACCATCTCCTATGCTGCTCCCGACGTTCCTCCCATCTGTGGTTGTTCGGCCATCCAGGTCGGCTTCCGACGCTGACGATTTCCTCCTCTGCGATGAGGTCACGCTTGGAAACGTTATCCAAGATGGTGCCCTGTACTCGATCCGCTGGTCGTCCCCATCAACGAGCTCATTCTCTGAGCACGACTGATTAGATGACCTCTGTGATACCTTTTTGTGCATCCGGCTACTTCCGAGAACAACTTCAGTTGGCAGAATGGGTTGCTCCAGGCATGGGCTGCCCATCAGCAGCGCAAGTGCGCGCTCTAGATATGTTGTCACCTTGTCCATGGAAGGCCGGTCTTTGCCTCGCATTCTCACACACTTGCATGCCACAGCTGCAATCTTCTTCAGAGCCTCCAGGTCAGAGGGAGGAGACAAAGCTGGATCAAGGATGCCAGAAATGTCCCCAGCTTTGATCAACGGGGCTGCCCATTCAACAATATTGCCCTCCTCAAGCTGCATGTCAATGGCTTTCCTGCCACTTAGGATTTCTAGAAGAACAACTCCAAAGCTGTAGACATCCGACTTTGTCGTCAAGTAGTGGAGACGGTAGTACTCAGGGTCAAGGTACCCAAGTGTCCCTGCCGGCAGCTCTGAGAGTGGTGTGCCGCTATCTACAGGGCCCATTATAGATAGACCAAAGTCGGCAACACGCGCATTGTGGTCTTCATCGATCAATATGTTTGAAGACTTGATGTCTCGGTGAATTACTGGTGGGCAAGCATAGCCATGCAAATACTCTATTCCACGAGCAGCCTGGACAGCAATGGTAACCCGCCTGGTCCAGTTGAGTTGCTTCTTCAAGTTTGAATCCTTGCCATGCAGATGCTGGTACAGGGATCCATGAGCCATGAACTCATAAACCAAGAGCCTCTCGCTGCCATCCTCACAGTAACCAAGTAGGTCGAGCAAATGTGCATGGTTGAGCCTAGAGAGGAGGTCAAGTTCAGTATGGAACTCCTTTGAGCTTTTCTTCGCATCCGATACTTTTATTGCACGCTTCACAGCAACGACTGTCCCATCTCTCAGAATGCCCCTGAATACACATGAAAAGCTGCCCTTGCCGACTTGTGAATCCTCCGAGAAGCCATCGGTTGCTTGTTCCAACTCCTCATAGGAAAATTCCTGAGCTCTCCTGATCTTCAGATCTTCCACGTCAGGCTGGATCTTCGTGTTATCCTTTCGAAAAGAGTATGTTGTACTCTTCGTCATCCTCAACTTGCTCTTTGAACATCGGCAATCTCGAAGCTTGTGCCGTACATATAGGCAAGAAATGGCTGTCACGGTGAAAATCAAAATGACAGCAAATGCAATCTCTGCCACAAAAATGCGCATCTGAAAATCCATTGACTTATGGTTGTTGGTCTGCTTCCGGGATGTGCAGTATGACAAACACTCATCTGAGACACACCTCAAGCAATCAAACTGGCACACACGGTCAGCCGTGGCATTGCAGGGCGAGGACTCATACGAGTTGTCTGGGCAGCCAGCACTGCAGGGCAAGCAGAGCCTAGAGTTTCCAGGCTTGCAAGACTTGCTGCTACCAAGCTCACCATGGTTAACATACTCGTAGTATCCGGGGCTGCATGCAGAAGATACACAAATCCCGGGCGATACCGCCATTGGTAGTGCCAATGGCCCACTATTGCCCCAGCACCTTGGCTTCATCGATGTCTCAGCAGGCACACCACAAGTAAAGTAGTCTCCAGCCACTATTGTATACAACCTGAGACCTTTGGGTGCTGATGTACTGTTCTGAAGTTGGAAACCCCAGCAAGCTACTTGGTGATCAAGGCTCCTGATGCCACAAGCATGAAATCGTCCGCCGACAACGGAGACCATTGCATCCATCGGCACTATGCTCACATCGCCTTCACCGATAGCACCGGTAGGCGACACCTGCTGCATCTCCAAGCTCCTTCCCCAGCAGAAGACTTGTGCATTCTCCAGCACCCCACAGACATGGTAGCCACCTGCTCCTATGGACTGAAACTTGACATTCCTCGGCGCCAGCCCAATCACACCACTCACTGTCTCATCACCCCAGCAGAACACAGTCCTGTTCCGCGCAAACAAGGCACAATTGAACACCGAGCCGGCTGATATGGTCGACACGGCTCCAGCGACAACATGTGTGGCAGTCATATTGTACCCCCAGCAATCTATCACTGAAGTATCAGGGTTAACACCGCGAGGAATCCCCTTGTCAGGAGTTCGCAGTGCACACAGGTGGTTGTCCCCGGCACTGAGCATGGAATACTCCACGCCCTCGACCATCGGTTGCGGCACCCCGATCTTGACATATGAGTTGCTCCCCCAGCAGTAAGGCTGACTGGTATCAAGCAAGAGACCGCACGCGAACCCATCCCCCGCGGTGAGGCCGAGGAAGGGGATCCTGAGGGGAGCACCGTAGACGACAGAGGCGTCCGCGCCGGAGCAGGTGACCAAGTGGGAGCCGTCTGAGCTGAGGCCGCAGAACACCGGGCCGTCCTCGCCGTAGGACACCGAGATGGATCCCATGGAGCCGAGGCCATTGGCCCATCTTGGTAGCAAGATTAGGCAGCAGAGCGCGAGAGCTGGAACACTGTCCATTCCTTGAAGCTCGGAGCTAATGTCGGTGAGATTCCTGCCAAAATTGCAAACTTTTAGGCTTTTTCTTAGTTGACCCCGATCCCGACCGACCCGTCGATCTAGATCGGGGCTCGCCTGATTCGCTGTCAGAATCTCCGCTAAAGGGCACAGAACAAAAACAGAGTACAACGGTTACCTTCGCCGGCGCAGCCGTCACCATCGCCGCTGAGCCTCCAGTGTGCCGTCGCCCTTCCCCCGGATACCTGCCGACATTGGTGCCGTCGCCGAGGGAGGGCGTTGCGGAGAGGAGTGGACGGCGGGGCAGAGCAGAAGGGAGCGGGCGTCACCTCGAGGAGAGCAGAGAGGCAGAGTTTCGGGGAACGGCGCCGCGGGGTGGGAGGAACAAGCGCGGCGGAGGCGGCGAGGTAGGGGGGAGTGGAGAGGAGAGGACTGATGCCGTCACGTGGGGCGGTCGCTTGTTTTGTTTTTTCTCGCTTCAAATAGATACTCCCTAGTTTTAACGGGAAAAGGTGTGAGGGAGCGTGTGCAACGACTGTTAAACAAAGACGAGAGAGGTGAAATCAGTTTTGGATGTTTATTGTGCTGCATCAGGGCAAGGGCAAAAGTTTAAGCGTTGAAAGATTCAGTATATTTTTTAAGTAACGTCACGAGAGTAGAAGATAAGGCGCAAATATATAGGACGTGGCTCCTCTGACGTACGGCTCACACACTGACGTGTGGGCCTGACCCACTGCCACCCGCCCAACGGCAAGGTCGTCGACGTCGGGGATCCGCCCAAATATATAATGTTTTGAGTATTATGACTGAATCTCTCAATAATAAATATTTTGATTTACCTGCAAATGTGGGTATGAACAAAAGTGATTGTTTTCAATTCTTAATTGATCGAATTATTATGAAAATTAGTGGATGGAAGAAAAAACGTAAGGTTTCCATTTCTCCTTTCTTCCCACCACCCCTTCGTTCAACTTTTCATGTAGGAGTATATGATAACCAATCACCTTAATTTACTTACCTTCTGAATCAATTCCACTTTATTTAGTTATCAAACTTCTAAACAAAATATAAGATAATTCACGGTCAGAATTTGATGAACTTTATTTACACAGTCGCATTATTATTAACAGCTAAATCACAAGTAAACGTACTAGAATATTTATATCCCGTTGCAATGCACGGGCATTGTTCTAGTTCCTAAAAAAATTGTAAAGGAATCATTGACGCGATGTCGCACTTTTGGTGGGGTGGCGAAGACAACCAGAAGAGAATGCACTCGATGGCGTGGTGGAAGATGTGTATACCAAAAGATCATGGAGGAATGAGTATTCGAGATATTCGTTGTTTCAATTTGGCTCCGTTAGCCAAACAAGGGTGGTGTCTGCTTGATAACACTGAATCCCTATGTGCCATCATATTGAGAATTAAATGTTTCCCGGATGGCGACTTAATGAATGTGAGTTGAAAAAAAGGGTCTTCCTTTACTTGGCAAAGCATTATGGCGGCAGTGGATTCTCTAAAAATGGATATATTTGTAGAGTTGGAAATGGAGAAAATATTGATATTTGGAAAGATGCTTGGATCCCACACGGGGCAAATAGGAAAATTATTACCCCTAGAAGAGGGCAACTTATATCAAAAGTCGTTGATCTTATCGATGATGTCACCAATTTATGGGATGAAGACTTAGTGAGACAAACGTTGTGACCAATTGATGCTCAAAGGGTGCTCGCCATCCCCCTCCCTATGCATAACATGTCGGACTTCATTGCTTGGAGTTTTACAAACAACAGATGTTTCACAGTTCGCTCGGCTTATTTGGAGGAATGGAACAAACAATATGAGAGAAAATTGCAACAAACAAATGGCATGGGTAGAACAAATGTCAATACTATCTGGAGTAAGAGTTGGAAGTTATCTTGTCCGAAAAAGGTGAAGATTTTTATTTGGCGTACTTTACATGGAACTCCTCTGTGTCGTGTTACACTTGCAAATAGACATATGAAAGTTTTTGACATATGACCATCATGTTCTAACGGGCTGGAAGATACAAATCACATGTTATTTTTATGTCGAAAGGCGAAAGAGGTTTGGGAAAGATTGGGTTTGCACGAGGCCATTAAGAAAGCTTGTGCAATCGACCGTGCGGGAGAGGCAGTCTTTGAGTTCCTTCTTCTTATGCCAGACCATGAGCTATCTATAGTGGGCATCCAGAATGTATGTGAACTGATCGTCGTTGCAGCTTGGTACTTATGGTTGGACAGACATACGCTAGTCCATCAGGAAAAATCCTAAAATGCATACCAAGTTCCGATGGGAACCCGTGCTATAACGGCAAATTATGTCATTGCCCAGTCTCCAAGGGCAACCGGTAAAAGAGAGGGATGGACAAGACCACCTAGAGGTTTTGTGAAATTAAATTTTGATGCTTCTTTTGACCAAGACATGCTTAGAGACACAACAGGGGTTGTACTTACAGATGACAAAGGAGGATTCATTGTGGGGGGGGGGGGGGGACTGGAGGACGAATTGGTGTGCATATGTATTAACAGCTGAAGGTTTGGCTCTGCGATATGGTCTATTACTTGCACAGAAGACGGGATGCAACCGTATTGTTGTTAATTCCGATAATATGAAAGTAATTGACATAATGAAGAACAGAGGACATTCAGCGGGAGGGGCGGCGACAGTGTTTAATGATTGTTATTTTATGACGTGCGATTTTCCGCTTATTAGGTTTGAGCATTGTAATAGGGAAGCAAATAAAGTAGCTGACGAGCTTGCTAGGTTAGCTAAATTTTCCGAGACTAGGGATTGGTTTGAGGAGCCTATGAATGATATTGTAAATCTCCTTACTAACGATGTAACCGTTATTTCTAATAAATAAAGAGGATGTTTTGTTTAAAAAAAAGACGAGAAAGGTGACACTTTGCTTATCGTAAACACCAGGGGTGGATTATTAATCGAGCTGCCTAGCCTCGGCTCGTTAAGCTTAACAAGCGGATAATCCTGCTCGGCTCTATTTGTTTGAAGCTCATGAACGCTTGCGAGCGCTTGTTAACAGATAAAGTTATGTTTCGGCCTATGAGATGAGTGTGTAGGTGTGTTTTTTAAAGAAAGATGGTGGGTACAGGAGGAGGTGCACTGGTTGACTGTCTTCTTTAGGCTAGGTTGGTTTGATTGGATTGAATAATGGTTTGAGGTGCTATGAAATTTTCTCACATAAGATAAAAAATTATGCATTGTGTACTAACGAGCTTAATGAGCTGCGCGTGAATCTCTTTAGCTCGTTTATTAAACTTGTTGAGCTTAACGAGCTGAAATCATTGATTGGCTTTGTCCATTGAGAACCGAGCTACGAGCTTAACGAGTTGAGCTATCACCGTTCATTAAGTTTGTGAGCTACGAGCTTTTGATTCATCCCTGACCTTCAACATGAATTATTTCAAGTTGTCCTCTAGTTTCATCTTCAGTGTGACACATGAAAAAACTGCAAAAGATTAAACCTGGGCAACTTATGTTTACTAGTATTAGTAATTGTGCGTGTGCAAAAAATACAATATCATCAATGTCCGTGGTTTTGTACTTCTCAAATTTGGAAGCGAGCACACTACTAAACTAAAATAATCCATCGATCTAAGAAATGAAATCCTTCGAGTAATAATAGTATCCAAAGAGTGTTCTAGTTGCATATAAAAGAATGTAACATTGTGTTACAAAAACCGTACACTACTTTGCATCTTTGGTCTTATTTGTTTGGGTTGCAGCTTCGGTTGAAGAAGTTGTCTATAGCGTGCAAATACATCCCATGCATCTTGCTCTCCTTGGGTTGAGCTTCCACCATGCATCATTTGGAATGTAAAGCATGGAGCAACCCGACGTGTGCTGAGACCCCTCTAAAGAAGCTTGGAGCCAGTAGGGGACTCTTGCCCGAGACCTTCTCGACAATCTTCTGACGGCTCCGACAGCTATGAAGGTTGACCATCAGGGAGGCTGTTAGGATAGCACTAGGGATTCACTCATATCCATGACTCACAGAGTAATTCAAGAACATGGGAGTGGTAGGGGAAGGAAGGAAGAACACATACATATAGCCAACGCTTCTGTAGCTTGATAACCCACAAGTATAGGGGATCGCAACAGTTTTCAAGGGTAGAGTATTCAACCCAAATTTATTGATTCGACACAAGGGGAGCCAAAGAATATTCTCAAGTATTAGCAGTTGAGTTGTCAATTCAATCACACCTGGATAACTTAATATCTGCAGCAAAGTATTTAGTAGCAAAGTAATATGGAAGTAACTGTAATGGTAGAAAAAGTAATATTTTTGGGTTTTGTAGTGATTGTAACAATAGCAACGGAAAAGTAAATAAGCAAAGAACAATATGTGAAAAGCTCGTAGGCATTGGATCGGTGATGGAGAATTATGCCGGATGCGGTTCATCATGTAACAGTCATAACATAGGGTGACATAGAACTAGCTCCAATTCATTAATGTAATGTAGGCATGTATTCCGAATATAGTCATACGTGCTTATGGAAAAGAACTTGCATGACATCTTTTGTCCTACCCTCCCGTGGCAGCGGGGTCCTAATTGAAACTAAGGGAATTTTAGGCCCCCCTTTAATAAAGTACCGGAACAAAGGATTAACACATAGTGAATACATGAACTCCTCGAAACTATGGTCATGACCGGAGTGGTCCCGATTATTGTCACTTGAGGTTGCGGATCATAACACATAGTAGGTGACTATAGACTTGCAAGATAGGATCAAGAACTCACATATATTCATGAAAACATAATAGGTTCAGATCTGAAATCATGACACTCGGGCCCTAGTGACAAGCATTAAGCATAGCAAAGTCATAGCAACATCAATCTCGTAACATAGTGGATACTAGGATCAAACCCTAACAAAACTAACTCGATTACATGATAGATCTCATCCAACCCATCACCGTCCAGCAAGCCTACGATGGAATTACTCACGCACGGCGGTGAGCATCATGAAATTGGTGATGGAGGATTGTTGATGATGACGACGGCGACGGATTCCCCTCTCCGGAGCCCCGAACGGACTCCAGATCAGCCCTCCCGAGAGGTTTTAGGGCTTGGCGGCGGCTCCATATCGTAAAACGCGATGAATCCTTCACTCTGATTTTTTTTTCTCCCCGAAAGTGAATATATGGAGTTGGAGTTAAGGTCGATGGAGCGTCAGGGGGGCCACGAGGCAGGGGGGCGCGCCCCCACCCTCGTGGACAGGGTGTGGGCTCCCTGACGTGGATTTTTCTTCCAGTATTTTTAATATTTTCCGGAAAGATGTTCCGTGGAGTTTCAGGTCATTCCGAGAACTTTTGTTTCTGCACATAAATAACACCATGGAAAGTCTGCTGAAAACAGCGTCAGTCCGGGTTAGTTCCATTCAAATCATGCAAGTTAGAGTCCAAAACAAGGGCAAAAGTGTTTGAAAAAGTAGATACGACGGAGACGTATCAACTCCCCCAAGCTTAAACCTTTGCTTGTCCTCAAGCAATTCAGTTGATAAACTGAAAGTGATAAAGAAAAACTTTTACAAACTCTGTTTGCTCTTATTGTTGTAAATATGTAAAGCCAGCATTCAAGTTTTCAGCAAAGATTATAACTAACCATATTCGCAATAACACTTAGGTCTCATGTTTACTCATATCAATGGCATAATCAACTAGCGAGCCATAATAATAAATCTCGGATGACAACACTTTCTCAAAACAATCATAATATGATATAACAAGATGGTATCTCGCTAGCCCTTTCTGAGACCGCAAAACATAAATGCAGAGCACCTTTAAAGATCAAGGACTGACTAGACATTGTAATTCATGGTAAAAGAGATCCAGTCATAGTCATACCCAATATAAATTAATAGTAATGGATGCAAATGACAACAACGCTCTCCAGCTAGTGCTTTTTAGTAAGAGGGTGATGACTCAACATGAAAGTAAATAGATAGGCCCTTCGCAGAGGGAAGCAGGAGTTGTAGAGGTGCCAGAGCTCGATTTTAAAACAGAGATAAATAATATTTTGGGAGGCATAATTTCATTGTCAACATAACAACCAAGAGATGGCGATATCTTCCATGCTACACACATTATAGGCGGTTCCCAAACATAATGGTAAAGTTTATACTCCCCCTCCACCAACAAGCATCAATCCATGGCTTGCTCGAAACAACGAGTGCCTCCAACTAGCAACAGTCCCATGGGGAGTTTTGTTTGCAATTATTTTGATTTAGTTTGCATAAAGCATGGGACTAGGCATCCCGGTGACCAGCCATTTTCTCGTGAGTGAGGAGCGGAGTCCACTCCTCTTGAGAATAACTCGCCTAGCATGGAAGATACGGACAGCCCTAGTTGATACATGAGCTATTCGAGCATACAAAACAGAATTTCATTTGAAGGTTTGGAGTTTGGCACATACAAATTTACTTGGAACAGCAGGTAGATACCGCATATAGGAAGGTATAGTGGACTCATCTGGAATAAGTTTGGGGTTTAAGGGATTGGATGCACAAGCAGTATTCCCGCTTAGTACAAGTGAAGGCTAGCAAAAGACTGGGAAGCGACCAACTAGAGAGCGACAACAGTCATGAACATGCATTAAAATTATTAATAAACATTGAGTACAAGCATGAGTAGGATATAATCCACCATGAACATAAATATCATGAAGGCTGTGTTGATTTGTTTCAACTACATGTGTGAACATGTGCCAAGTCGAGTCACTTAAATCATTCAAAGGAGGATACCACCCCACTATACCACATCACAACCATTTTAATAGCATGTTGGCACGCAAGGTAAACCATTATAACTCATAGCTAATTAAGCATGGCACGAGCAACTATAATCACTAATTGTCATTGCAAACATGTTCATTCATAATAGGCTGAATCAGGAACGATGAACTAATCATATTTACAAAAACAAGAGAGGTCGAGTTCATACCAGCTTCTCCCATCTCAGTCAATTCATCATATATCGTCATAATTGCCTTTCACTTGCACGACCAAACAAAGTGAATAATAATAAGAGTGCACGTGCATTGGACTAAGCTGGAATCTGCGAGCATTCAATAAATAGGAGAAGACAAGGCAATATGGGCTCTTGGTTAAATCAATAATAATGCATATAAGAGCCACTCCAACAATTTAATCATGGGCTTCTCCTAGCGACTCCCAAAGAAAAGAAAAGAAATAAAACTATATACACGGGAAAGCTCCCAACAAGCAAAAGAAGAACAGAAAATCTTTTTGGGTTTCTTTTTAATTATTACTACTACAGCAAGAAAAGTAAACTAGCTAAAAGCTACAACTATTTTTTTTTGGTTTTTCTTAAGGTTTATCAAACACACAAGAAGAAAGCAAGAAAAATAAAAATAAACTAGCATGGATATTACAATGAAAAAGTATGAGCACCGACATCTAGCAATGAGTGTGTGAACATGAATGTAATGTCGGTGGGAAATACGTACTCCCCCAAGCTTTGGCTTTTGGCTTAAGTTGGTTTATTGCCACGGATGGCCTGGCGGATATCCATAATTGTAGACGGGGTCGTACTGAGATGAAGAAGACTCTGACTACCACTGGTTGGAAATCATCTCCGGATCCCACTGGTAATTAGACTGTCGTGGAGGTTCAAATTGTGGTTCCGGCTCCATGGTTAGTGTAGGGTTCCGGTAGGCGTGAATGGCCGCCAACGGAACGAGATACGGACCTGTAGATAAATTAAACAAGGAGGGAGCAGAAAAGGTAATAGTCTCAGGGTGATGTTTATCAAAGAATAATTTGTATTTAAGAGCCCCTTCCCTATTCTTAACAATAAAGTCATGCGCTACCATACTCTTATAATCTAAATAAGCATTGGGCAGCAATTTTTCTTTTTTTTCGTAGTGCCTAATAGGTATGTTATAATGTGCAGCAAGGCGTGAAGCATAAATACCTCCAAAGATGGGGCCCTTTGTACGGTTCAAACTTAACCGTTTAGCAATAATACCGCCCATACTAAAAGTGTTATCACAGAATAAACCATGGAACAAAATGATAATATCAGGAACACTAAGGTTTCCACAGTTTCCGCGACCAATTAAGCAATGACTAGCAAATATGGCAAAGTAGCGTAAAACAGGAAAATGTATGCTAGTGATTCTTGCATCGGAAACCTTCCTAGTTTCCCCCACAGTAATAGTGTCAATAAACCCGTCCACATCTTTATGATGTGGTTCCTCTAAACTACCCTCAAAAGGTATTTTGCAAACCTTGAAAAATTCATCTAGTGGCATCTTCTTAACAACATCATATAAATGAAACTCTATTGAAGGAGGTGTTTCCTTAGGATAATAGTAGAAATTTTGCACAAAAGTATTGGTGAGTAAGAGATATTGTTCGCGTTGGCCGCGGAGGAAGTCGGTGAGGCCTGCATTCTCGGCCAATTCATAAAAATCATCATAAATCCCGGCTTCTCTCAAGAAATCATTGGAAGGCCATTCACACGACCGAACCTCCGCGGTGCGAGGCAGATTATATTTGGGCCTTTGTGCTTCTTCACTTTGCTTTTCCTTCGAGCTTCGGCTCGACGAGCCTCTCAAAAATCTCTTCATTATTTTCTGAAAAATTCTGAAATTTTTAGTAACTTCAAACGAAAGTGAACCAAGCTCAACAAAATTGTTAGCAACTACTCCTACAAGTGCCTAGAGCATATATCATGCATTAGAAATACTTGGAACCATATAAATTTGACATGCAAGTTCAAGAACATGGTCACCTCGGTAGCACAAATTTGCAATGAATAAAGCACTAGAACAAAAACTAATTGGACCAATGGAGGAGTCACATACCAAGGAACAATCCCCCCAAGCAGTTTTGTGAGAGGTGCTTTGAGCAAGGAGATCGAAAATCGCAGCAAAATGAGCTAGAACTCGTGCTTGAGCTGGATGGTGATTTTTTTGGGAGGAAGAAGGAGTGTGTGGGTGCAGGAATAAGTGGAGGGGAGCCACCATGGGCCCACGAGGCAGTGGGGCGCGCCCTGGACCCTCGTGGCCAGGTGCTTGCTCCCCCTGTTGTGTTCTCAGTGCGAGATATTCTCAAATATTCCAGAAAAAATCATATTCTATTTTCAGGGCATTTGGAGAACTTTTATTTTCGGGGTATTTTTATATTGCACGGATAAATCAGAAAACAGACAGAAAAATACTATTTTTACTTTATTTTAACTAAATAACAGAAAGTAAAAGGAGGGTACAGAAGGTTGTGCCTTCTAGTTTGATCCATCTCATGCTCATCAAAAGAATCCACTAACAAGGTTGATCAAGTCTTGTTAACAAACTCATTCCGAATAACATGGAACCGGAGAAATTTCGAATAACACTATGTTAACTCAACGGGGATATGCACATCCCCAATAATAAGAATATCATATTTCTTCTTGACAGTAGGAAGAGGAAATTCAAAACCTCCAAAAATAATTGATGGAATTTTTCCAATAGAGTTGATACTATGAACTTGAGGTCGTTTCCTCGGAAAGTGTATCATATGCTCATTACCATTAACATGAAAAGTGACATTGCCTTTGTTGCAATCAATAACAGCCCTTGCAGTATTCAAAAAAGGTCTTCCAAGAATAATAGACATACTATCGTCCTCGGGAATATCAAGAATAACAAAGTCCGTTAAAATAGTAACGTTTGCAACCACAACATGCACATCCTCACAAATACCGACAGGTATAGCAGTTGATTTATCAGCCATTTGCAAAGATATTTCAATAGGTGTCAACTTATTCAAGTCAAGTCTATGATATAAAGAGAGAGGCATAACACTAACACCGGCTCCAAGATCACATAAAGCAGTTTTAACATAGCTTCTTTTAATGGAGCATGGTATAGTGGGTACTCCTGGATCTCCAAGTTTCTTTGGTCTTCCACCCTTGAAAGTATAATTAGCAAGCATGGTGGAAATCTCAGCTTCCGGTATCTTTTCTTTTATTGGTAACAATATCTTTCATGTACTTAGCATAAGGATTCATTTTGAGCATATCAGTTAATCGCATACGCAAAAAGATAGGTCTAATCATTTCAGCAAAGCACTCAAAATCCTCATCATCCTTTTTCTTGGATGGTTTGGGAGGAAAAGGCATGGGTTTCTGAACCCATGGTTCTCTTTCTTTACCGTGTTTCCTAGCAACAAAGTCTCTCTTATCATAACGTTGATTCTTTGATTGAGGGTTATCAAGATCAATAGCAGGTTCAATTTCTATATCATTATTGATTACCCACAAGTGTAGGGGATCGCAACAGCTTTCGAGGGTAGAGTATTCAACCCAAATTTATTGATTCAACACAAGGGGAGCCAAAGAATATTCTCAAGTATTAGCAACTGAGTTGTCAATTCAGCCACACCTGGATAACTTAGTATCTGCGACAAAGTATTTAGTAGCAAAGTAGGATGATAGTAGTGGTAACGGTAACAAAAGAGTAATGAAAGCAAAAGTAACATTTTTGGTGTTTTGTAGTGATTGTAACAGTAGCAACGGGAAAGTAAATAAGCGTAAACCAGTATATGGAAAGCTCGTAGGCATTGGATCGGTGATGGATAATTATGCCGGATGCGGTTCATCATGTAACAGTCATAACATAGGGTGACACAGAACTAGCTCCAATTCATCAATGTAAAGTAGGCATGTATTCCCAATATAGTCATACGTGCTTACGGAAAAGAACTTGCATGACATCTTTTGTCCTACCCTCCCGTGGCAGCGGGGTCCTAATGGAAACTAAGGGATATTAAGGCCTCCTTTTAATAAGGAACCGGAACAAAGCGTTAGCACATAGTGAATACATGAACTCCTCAAACTATGGTCATCACCGAGAAGTATCCCGATTATTGTCACTTCGGGGTTGTCGGATAATAACACATAATAGGTGACTACAGACTTGCAAGATAGGATCAAGAACACACATATATTCATGAAAATGTAATAGGTTCAGATCTGAAATCATGGCACTCGGGCCCTAGTGACAAGCATTAAGCATAGCAAAGTCATAGCAACATCAATCTCAGAACATAGTGGATACTAGGGATCAAACCCTAACAAAACTAACTCGATTACATGATAGATCTCATCCAACCCATCACCGTCCAGCAAGCCTACGATGGAATTACTCACGCACGGCAGTGAGCATCATGAAATTGGTGATGGAGGATGGTTGATGATGACGACGACGACGAATCCCCCTCTCTGGAGCCCCGAACGAACTCCAGATCAGCCCTCCTGAGAGGTTTTTGGGCTTGGCGGCGGCTCCGTATCGTAAAACGCGATGATTTCTTCTCTTTGATTTTTTTTCTCTCCGAAAGCAAATATATAGAGTTGGAGTTGGCGTCAGAGGAGCTCCACGGGGGGCACGAGGTAGGGGGCGCGCCCTAGGGAGGGGGGCGCCCCTACCCTCGTGGACAGGGTGTGGGCCCCCTAGTCTTCATCTTTGGCAAGGATTTTTTATTATTTTTTCTAAGATGTTCCGTGGATTTTCAGGTCATTCCGAGAACTTTTGTTTTCTGCACAAAAAACAACATCATGGCAATTCTGCTGAAAACAGCGTCAGTCCGGGTTAGTTCCATTCAAATCATACAAGTTAGAGTCCAAAACAAGGGCAAAAGTGTTTGGAAAAGTAGATACGACGGAGACGTGTCAACTCCCCCAAGCTTAAACCCTTGCTTGTCCTCAAGCAATTAAGTTGGCAAACTGAAAGAGAAAAAGAAAAACTTTTACAAACTCTGTTTGCTCTTGTTGTTGTAAATATGTCAAGCCAGCATTCAAGTTTTCGGCAAAGATTATAACTAACCACATTTGCAATAATTCTCGGGTCTCATGTTTACTCATATCAATGGCATAATCAACTAGCGAGTCATAATAATAAATCTCGGATGACAACACTTTCTCAAAACAATCATAGTATGATATAACAGGATGGTATCTCGCTAGCCCTTTCTGAGACCGCAAAACATAAATGCAGAGCACCTTTAAAGATCAAGGACTGACTAGACATTGTAATTCATGGTAAAAGAGATATAGTCATAGTCATAACCAATATAGATTAATAGTAATGGATGCAAGTGACAGCTGCGCTCTCCAGCTAGTGCTTTTTAATAAGAGGGTTATGACTCAACATAAAAGTAAATAGATAGGCCCTTCGCAGAGGGAAGCAGGGATTTGTAGAGGTGCCAGAGCTCGGTTTTGAAATAGAGATAAATAATATTTTGAGCGGCATACTTTCATTGTCAACATAACATCTAAGAGATGGCGACATCTTCCATGTCACACACATTATAGGCGGTTCCCAAACAGAATGGTAAAGTTTATACTCCCCCTCCACCAACAAGCATCAATCCATGGCTTGCTCGAAACAACGAGTGCCTCCAACAAACATCAGGTCCCAGGGGGAGTTTTGTTTGCAATTATTTTGATTTAGATTGCATAAAGCATGGGATTGGGCATCCCGGTGACCAACCATTTTCTCGTGAGTGAGGAGCGGAGTCCACTCCTCTTGAGAATAACCCGCCTAACATGGAAGATAAGGGCAACCCTAGTCGATACATGAGCTATTCGAGCATACAAAACAGAATGTTTATTTGAAGGTTTAGAGTTTGGCACATACAAATTTACTTGGAACGGCAGGTAGATACCGCATATAGGAAGGTATAGTGGACTCATATGGAATAACTTTGGGGTTTAGGGATTGGATGCGCAAGCAGTATTCCCGCTTAGTACAAGTGAAGGCTAGCAAAAGACTGGGAAGCGACCAACTAGAGAGCGACAACAGTCATGAACATGCACTAAAATTAATAAACATTGGATGCAAGCATGAGTAGGATATAATCCACCATGAACATAAATATCGTGAAGGCTATGTTGATTTGTCTCAACTACATGTGTGAACATGTGCCAAGTCAAGTCACTTAAATCATTCAAAGGAGGATACCACCCCATCATATCACATCACAACCATTTTAATAGCATGTTGGCACGCAAGGTAAACCATTATAACTCATAGCTAATCAAGCATGGCATAAGCAACTATGATCTCTAATTGTCATTGCAAACATGTTTATTCATAATAAGCTGAATCAAGAACGATGAACTCATCATATTTACAAAAACAAGAGAGGTCGAGTTCATACCAGCTTTTCCCATCTCAGTCAGTCCATCATATATCATCATAATTGCCTTTCACTTGCACGACCGAACGATGTGAATAATAATAAGAGTGCACATGCATTGTACTAAGCTGGAATCTGCGTGCATTCAATAAGCAGGAGAAGACAGGGTAATATGGGCTCTTGGTTAAATCAACAATAATGCATATAAGAGCCACTTCAACAATTTAATCGTGGTCTTCTCCTATCAACCCCCAAAGGAAAGAAAAACTATTTACACGGGAAAGCTCTCAACAAGCAAAAGAAGAACAGGAAATATTTTTGGGTTTTCTTTTTAATCATTACTACTACAGCAGGAAAAGTAAACTAACTAGAAGCTACACTAATTTTTTTGTTGTTTTCTTAAAGTTTAACAAACACACAAGAAGAAAGCAGGAAAAAGAAAATAAACTAGCATGGATATTACAGTAAAAGAGTATGAGCACCGACATCTAGCAATGAGTGTGTGTGAACATAAATGTAATGTCGGTGGGAAATACGTACTCCCCCAAGCTTAGGGTTTTGGCCTAAGTTGGTCTATTGCCAGGGATGGCCTGGCGGATACCCGTAGGTGTAGCTGGGGTCGTACTGTGATGCAGTGGCTATCGCCTCCTGACCTGTAGCGTGGCGTCGAGCTGCCTCCGCTCTCCTCTCGTACTCATTTGCCTCCTCTCTGGTAATAACATGTCTTCCTTTTGTCTTAGAATCAAAGAAGGTAGGGGCAGGGAGAGTAATACGGACAACATGTCGTTTGTTAAAGATTAGTCGATACTGGAGAGGTGATTCAGTCCTCTCGACAAACTGGTGGTAAACCATAGAATCAAAATCTAAATAAGTTGGGGGCAACTCCATATCACCCTCACGAATGTCTATCTCAAGAAAATTAGCTAAGCGGGTTGCATAAATTCCTCCAAAGAAATCTCTGTTATATCTATTATGATGCAACCTACGAGCTACAATGGCTCCCATATGATAAGATTGGTCTCCTAACACAACACTCCTGAGAATGCTAAGGTCAGGGACACACATGTGACATGCTTCATCCTTAGCATTTATGCACCTACCTATGAAAAGAGCAAAATAATGTATAGCACGAAAGTGAATGCTCCCTATAGTGGCTTGCGTTATATCTCTAGATTCCCCCATAGTTATACTAGCAAGAAAGTCTCTAAATTCAGATTTATGGGGATCAACAGTACTACCCCATTGTGGGAGTTTGCAAGCAAAAGTAAAATCCTCTAAGTCCATGGTATAAGATTTATCATAAAGATCAAACATGATGAAGGAGAATTACGAAGATGAAAACTCAAACCTCCTCACAAATGAACTAGTGAGATCATGATATTGTGGGCATTTGTCGCCTCAAGTCCACAAGATCGGCGTTACGCAAATATGCGTTAAATTGTTCTTGATTCCCTTTCGATCCATAAAATTTTCGAAGGCCATTCAAGGGCCTCACGGGAGCGTCCCTTGGGGGCTCCTCATCGGCATCGCGCATTGCAAGCCTAGGGCTTTGCTTCCTTGAAGAATCCTTGGAAAATCTTCCTAAACATATTGTTTTCTCTGAAAAATTTCTGAAATTTTTATTAACTTCAAACAAAAGTGAACCAACTTCAATAAAATTGATAGAAACTACTCCTACAAGTGCCTAGAGCCTATATCAAGCATTAGAACTACTTGGAATCATATACATTTTTCATGCAAGCTCAAGAACATGGTCACCTATGCAGCACAAATTTGCAAAGAATAAAGCACTAGAACAAAAACTAATTGGACCAATGGAGGAGTCGCATACCAAGGAACAATCTCCCAAGCAGTTTGGTGAGAGGTGCTTTGAGCAAGGAGATCGAAAATCACAGCAACGTGGGTTGGAACTCGTGTTTGAGCCAGATATTCGTGTTTGTGGGAGGAAGAAGAGGAGGATGGGTGCAGGAATAAGTGGAGGAGGGCCACTGTGGGCCCATGAGGCAGGGGGCGCGCCCTGGGGGGTAGGGTGCGCCCTCCACCCTCGTGGCCAAGTGGCAGCTCCCCCCGTGGTAATTTTTGCACCATAGATCCTCAAATATTCCCGAAAAATCATATTAAATTGGCATGGCATTTGGAGGACTTTTATTTTCGGGGTATTTTTATATTGCACAGATAAATCAGGAAACAGATAGAAAAATACTATTTTTACTTTGTTTCAACTAAATAAGAGAAAGTATAAAGAGGGTACAGAAGGTTGTGCCTTCTAGTTTCATCCGTCTCATGATCATCAAAAGGAATCCACTAACAAGGTTGATCAAGTCTTGTTAACAAACTCATTCCGAATAACATGGAACCGGAGAAATTTCGAATAACACTATGTTACCTCAACGGGGATATGCACATCCCCTATAATAAGAATATCATATTTCTTCTTGACAGTAGGAAGAGGAAATTCAAAACCTCCAAATATAATCGATGGAATTTTTCCAATAGAGTTGATGCTATAAACTTGAGGTTGTTTCCTAGGAAAGTGTACCGTATGCTCATTACCATTAACATGAAAGGTGACATTGCCCTTGTTGCAATCAATAACAGCACCTGCAGTATTCAAGAAGGGTCTTCAAGAATAATAGACATACTATCGTCCTCGGGAATATCAAGAATAACAAAGTCCGTTAAAATAGTAACGTTTGCAACCACAACAGGCACATCCTGACAAATACCGACAGGTATAGCAGTTGATTTATCAGCCATTTGCAAAGATATTTCAGTAGGTGTCAACTTATTCAAATCAAGTCTACGATATAAGGAGAGAGGCATAACACTAACACCGGCTCCAAGATCACATAAAGCAGTTTTAACATAATTTCTTTTAGTGGAGCATGGTATAGTGGGTACTCCTGGATCTCCAAGTTTCTTTGATATTCCACCCTTAAAAGTATAATTAGCAAGCATGGTGGAAATTTCAGCTTCCGGTATCTTTCTCTTATTGGTAATGATATCCTTCATATACTTAGCATAAGGATTTGTTTTGAGCACATCAGTTAATCGCATACGCAAAAAGATAGGTCTAATCATTTCAACAAAACGCTCAAAATCCTCATCATCCTTTTTCTTGGATGGTTTGGGAGGAAAAGGCATGGGTTTCTGAACCCATGGTTCTCTTTCTTTACCATATTTCCTAGCAACAAAGTCTCTCTTATCATAACGTTGATTCTTTGATTGTGGGTTATCAAGATCAACAAGAGGTTCAACTTCTACATCATTATCATTACTAGGTTGAGCATCATCATGAACATCATCATTAACATTTTCGCTAGGTTCATGTTCATTACAGATTGTGTTTCAAAGATCGACATAGATATATCATTTGGATTCTCAGATGGTTCAGCAATAGGTTCACTAGAAGTTTGCAAAGTCCTATCATTTTTATTTTTCTTCCTTTTAGAAGAACTAGGCACATCGGTATTATTTCTCTAAGAATCTTGCTCAATTCTCTTAGGGTGGCCTTCAGGATACAAAGGTTCCTGAGTCATTCTACCAGTTCTAGTAGCCACTCTAACAAACATAATCATTTTCTTACTATTCATTTCATTGAGCAAATCATTTTGAGCCTTAAGTACTTGTTCTACTTGAGTGGTAACCATAGAAGCATGTTTGCTAATGAGTTTAAGTTCACATCTAACATCAGCCATATAATCACCCAAGTGTTTAATCATATAGGTATTTTGTTTCAATTGTCTACCAAAATAAGCATCGAAGTTTTGTTGCTTAACAATAAAATTATCAAACTCATCCAAGCATTGTCTAGCAGACTTATAGTGAGGAATATCACCTTCATCAAATCTATAGAGAGAATTTACCTTTACTACCTGTGTCGGGTTATCGGGATTAGGAGGTTCTTCAATAGGTAATGGATCAAGATCATATGTTTCTTCAACAGGCGGTAAATTAAGACCATGTGTTTATTCAATAGGAGGTAAATTCTTAACATCTTCAGCTTTAATACCTTTTTCTTTCATAGATTTCTTTGCCTCTTGCATATCTTCGGATGAGAAATAGAACACCTCTTCTTCGGAGTTGGTTTAGGAATAGGCTCGTAATTGGCTCATGAGCTGGCTCTGGAAGTGTCCAATTATTTTCATTTGTCAACATATTATTCAATAGAATTTCAGCTTCATCCGTGTTCTTTCCACGAAAAGCAGAACCAGCACAACTATCCGGTAATCTCTGGAAGCATCGGTTAGGCCATTATAAAAGATATCAAGTATTTCATTTTTCTTAAGAGGATGATCAGCAAAGCATTATAACTTGAGAAGCCTCCCCAAGCTTGTGGGAGACTCTCTTCTTCAATTTGCACAAAGTTGTATATTTCCTTTAAAGCAGCTTGTTTCTTATGAGTAGGAAAATATTTAGCAGAGAAGTAATAAATCATATCCTGGGGACTACGCACACAACCAGGATCTAGAGAATTAAACCATATCTTAGCATCACCCTTTAATGAGAACGGAAATATTTCATGGATATAAAAGTAGCGAGATCTCTCATCATTAGTGAAAAGGGTGGCTATATCATTTAATTTAGTAAGATGTGCCACAACAGTTTCAAATTCATAGCCATGAAAAGGATCAGATTCAACCAAAGTGATTATATCAGGATCAACAGAGAATTCATGATCCTTATCGGGAACACAAATAGGTGAAGTAGCAAAAGCAGGGTCTGGTTTCATTCTATCTCTAAGAGATTCTTTACTCCATTTAACTAATAGCCTCCTAAGTTTGTTTCTATCTTTGCAAGCAAAAATAGCTGCAGAAGATTCCATATCAAAAACATAACCCTCAAGAATAACAGGCATATCTTCATCATCAATTTCATCAACATTATCGGTTTCAATAATTTCTTTCTCTCTAGCCCTAGCAATTTGTTCATCAAGAAAGTCACTAAGGGGCACAGTAGTATCAAGCATAGAAGTAGTTTTATCATAAGTATCATGCATAGCAGAAGTGGCATCATCAATAACATGCGACATATCAGAACGAATAGCAGAAGCAGGTTTAGGTGTCGCAAGCTTACTCATAACAGAAGGTGAATCAAGTGCAGAGCTAGATGGCAGTTCCTTACCTCCCCTCATAGTTGAGGGATAAATTTTTGTCTTACCGTCTTTCAAATTCTTCACTGTGTCCAGCAGATATAAATGCCAAGTGACTCAAAGAATAGAGCTATGCTCCCTAGCAACGGTGCCAGAAAGTCTTGATAACCCACAAGTGTAGGGGATCACAACAGCTTTCTAGGGTAGAGTATTCAACCCAAATTTATTGATTCGACACAATGGGAGCCAAAGAATATTCTCAAGTATTAGCAACTGAGTTATCAATTCAGCCACACCTAGATAACTTAGTATCTGCAGCAAAGTATTTAGTAGCAAAGTAGGATGATAGTAGTGGTAACGGTAACAAAAGAGTAATGAAAGCAAAAGTAATATTTTTGGTGTTTTGTAGTGATTGTAACAGTAGCAACGGGAAAGTAAATAAGCGTAAACCAGTATATGGAAAGCTCGTAGGCATTGGATCGGTGATGGATAATTATGCCGGATGCGGTTCATCATGTAACAGTCATAACATAGGGTGACACAGAACTAGCTCCAATTCATCAATGTAATGTAGGCATGTATTCCCAATATAGTCATATGTGCTTATGGAAATGAACTTGCATGACATCTTTTGTCCTACCCTCCCGTGGCAGCGGGGTCCTAATGGAAACTAAGGGATATTAAGGCCTCCTTTTAATAGAGAACCGGCACAAAGCGTTAGTACATAGTGAATACATGAACTCCTCAAACTATGGTCATCATTGATAAGTATCCCGATTATTGTCACTTCGGGGTTGTCGGATCATAACACATAATAGGTGACTATAGAGTTGCAAGATAGGATCAAGAACACACATATATTCATGAAAACATAATAGGTTCAGATCTGAAATCATGGCACTCAGGCCCTAGTGACAAGCATTAAGCATAGCAAAGCCATAGCAACATCAATCTCAGAACATAGTGGATACTAGGGATCAAACCCTAACAAAACTAATTCGATTACATGATAGATCTCATCCAACCCATCACCGTCCAGGAAGCCTACGATGGAATTACTCACGCACGGCGGTGAGCATCATGAAATTGGTGATGGAGGATGGTTGATGATGACGACAGCGACGAATCCCCCTCTCCGGAGCCTCGAACGGACTCCAGATCAGCCCTCCCGAGAGGTTTTAGGGCTTGGCGGCGGCTCCATATCGTAAAACGCGATGATTTCTTCACTTTGATTTTTTCTCTCTGAAAGCAAATATATAGAGTTGGAGTTGGCGTCGGAGGAGCTCTAGGGGGCCCACAAGGTAGGGGGCGCGTCCTGGGGGGGCGCCCCCCACCCTCATGGACAGGGTGTGGGCCCCCTGGTCTTCATCTTTGGCAAGGATTTTTTTTATTTTTTCTAAGATGTTCCGTGGAGTTTCAGGTCATTCCGAGAACTTCTGTTTTCTACACAAAAAACAACATCCTGGCAATTCTGCTGAAAACAGCGTCAGTCCGGGTTAATTCCATTTAAATCATACAAGTTAGAGTCCAAAACAAGGGCAAACGTGTTTGGAAAAGTAGATACGACGGAGACGTATCAATTATCATTGCTAGGTTGAGCATCATCATGAACATTATCATTAACATTATCACTAGGTTCATGTTCATTACCAGATTGTGTTTCAGCATCAGAAATAGAAATATCATTATGATTCTCAGGTGGTTCAGCAATAGGTTCACTAGAAGCATGCAAAGTCCTATCATTTTTCTTTTTCTTCTTTTTAGAAGGACTAGGTGCATCTATATTATTTCTCTGAGAATCTTGCTCAATTGTCTTAGGGTGGCCTTCAGGATACAAAGGTTCCTGGGTCATTTTATCATTTCTAGTAGCCACTCTAATAGCATAATCATTATTCTTACTATTTAATTCAATGAGCAAATAATTTTGAGCTTTAAGTACTTGTTCTACTTGAGTGGTAACCATAGAAGCATGTTTACTAATGAGTTTAAGTTCACCTTTAACTCTAGACATATAATCACCCAAGTGTTCAATCATATAAGCATTTTGTTTTAATTGTCTACCAAAATAAGCATTAAAATCTTCTTGCTTAACCATAAAATTATCAAACTCATCTAAGCATTGGCTAGCAAACTTAGTAGGAGGGATTTCAGCTTTATCATATCTGTAGAGAGAATTTACCTTTACTACCTGTGTCGGGTTATCAAGACCATGTGTTTCTTCAATAGGTAATGGATCGGGATCATATATTTCTTCAACAGGCGGTAAATTAAGACCATGTATTTCTTCAATAGGAGGTAAATTCTTAACGTCTTCAGCTTTTATACCTTTTTCTTTCATAGATTTCTTTGCCTTTTGCATATCTTCAAGACTGAGAAATAGAACACCTCTCTTCTTTGGAGTTGGTTTAGGAATAGGCTCAGGAATTGGCTCAGGAAGTGTCCAATTATTTTCACTTGTCAACATATTATTCAATAGAATTTCAGCTTCATCCGTGTTCTTTCCCCAAAGCAGAACCAGCACAACTATCCGAGTAATCTCTGGAAGCATCGGTTAGTCTATTATAAAAGATATCAAGTATTTCATTTTTCTTCAGAGGATGATCAGGCAAAGCATTAAGTAATTGGAGAAGCCTCCCCCAAGCTTGTGGGAGACTCTCTTCTTCAATTTGCACAAAATTATATATATATATATCCCTTAAAGCAACTAGTTTCTTATGAGCAGGGAAATATTTAGCAGAGAAGTAATAAATCATATCCTGGGGACTACGCACACAACCAGGATCAAGAGAATTAAACCATATCTTAGCATCACCCTTTAATGAGAATGGAAATATTTTAAGGATATAAAGGTAGCGAGATTTCTCATCATTAGTGAACAGGGTGGCTATATCGTTTAATTTAGTAAGATGTGCCACAACAGTTTCAGATTCATAGCCATAAAAAGGATCAGATTCAACCAAAGTAATTATCTCAGGATCAACAGAGAATTCATAATCCTTATCAGTAACACAGATAGGTGAAGTAGCAAAAGCAGGGTTAGGTTTCATTCTAGCATTAAGAGATTGCTGGTTCCATTTAGCTAATAACCTCTTGAGCTCGTATCTATCATTGCAAGCTAAAATAGCTATAGCAGCTTCTTTTTCCAGACCATAACCCTCACAAACAATAGGCAATTCATATTTATTAGGGGGAGAGTCTTCATCATCACTATCCTCAATATTATCAGTTTCATAATTTCATTCTCTCTAACCCTAGCAAGTTGTTCTTCAAGAAATTCACCAAGTGGCGCAGTAGTATCAAGCATAGAAGTAGTTTCATCATAAGTATCATGCATAGCAGAAGTGGCGTCATCAATAACATGCGAAATATCGAATGAATAGCGAAGTGTTCGTGTGTCGCAAGCTTACTCAAAAGCAGAAGGTGAATCAAGTGCGAGCTAGATGACGATTACTTACCTCCCTCGTAGTTGAGGGATAAATTTTGTGTTAGTGTCTTTCAAGTTCTTCACGGTGACCAGCAGATATAAATCCCAAGTGACTCAAAGAATAGAGCTATGCTCCCAACAACGGCGCTTGAAAATAGTCTTGATAACCCACAAGTATAGGGGATCATAGCAGTTTTCGAGGGTAGAGTATTCAACCCAAATTTATTGATTCGACACAAGGGGAGCCAAAGAATATTCTCAAGTATTAGCAGTTGAGTTGTCAATTCAACCACACCTGGATAACTTAATATCTGCAGCAAATTATTTAGTAGCAAAGTAATATGGAAGTAACGGTAACGGTAGCAAAAGTAGTATTTTTGGGTTTTGTCGTGATTGTAACAATAGCAACGGAAAAGTAAATAAGCGAAGAACAATATGTGAAAAACTCGTAGGCATTGGATCAGTGATGGAGAATTATGCCGGATGCGGTTCATCATGTAACAGTCATAACATAGGGTGACACAGAACTAGCTCCAATTCATCAATGTAATGTAGGCATGTATTCCGAATATAGTCATACATGCTTATGGAAAAGAACTTGCATGACATCTTTTGTCCTACCCTCCCGTGGTAGCGGGGTCCTAATGGAAACTAAGGGATATTAAGGCCTCCTTTTAATAGAGTACGGGACCAAAGCATTAACACATAGTGAATACATGAACTCCTCAAACTATGGTCATCACCGGGAGTGGTCCCGATTATTGTCACTTCGGGGTTGCCGGATCATAACACATAGTAGGTGACTATAGACTTGCAAGATAGGATCAAGAACTCACATATATTCATGAAAACATAATAGGTTCAGATCTGAAATCATGGCACTCGGGCCCTAGTGACAAGCATTAAGCATAGCAAAGTCATAGGAACATCAATCTCAGAACATAGTGGATACTAGGGATCAAACCCTAACAAAACTAACTCGATTACATGATAGATCTCATCCAACCCATCACCGTCCAGCAAGCCTACAATGGAATTACTCACGCACGACGGTGAGCATCATGAAATTGGTGATGGAGGATGGTTGATGATGACGACGGCGACGGATTCCCCTCTCCGGAGCCCCGAACGGACTCCAGATCAGCCCTCCTGAGAGGTTTTAGGGCTTGGCGGCGGCTCCGTATCGTAAAACGCGATGAACCCTTCTCTCTGATTTTTTTCTCCTCGAAAGTGAATATATGGAGTTGGAGTTGTTGTCGGTGGAGTGTTAGGGGGCCCACGAGGCAGGGGGCGCGCCCCCCACCCTCGTTGATAGGGTGTGGGCCCCCTGATGTGGATTTTTCTTCCAATATTTTTAATATTTTCTGGAAAGATGTTCCGTGGAGTTTCAGGTCATTCCGATAACTTTTGTTTCTGCACATAAATAACACCATGGTAAGTCTGCTGAAAACAGCGTCAGTCCGGGTTAGTTCCATTCAAATCATGCAAGTTAGAGTCCAAAACAAGGGCAAAAGTGTTTGGAAAAGTAGATATGACGGAGACGTATCATAGCTTTCACCTTGTGTGATCCTAGTCGGGATGGGTCACTTCGTTGTCGCTCTCCTCCCTAAGTAGAAGTTGGTGCTCTCGCCTCCACCTCGGGCTGGAACATGTAAGATACCCATTAGGGGCCTCCAAACTTGTGGTTCGGTTTCCTGGACCGCTTGGTCGGCCTCCTTGTGACTGTGCCATGCTCTCTTCCTGTACTGGGGTTGTGGTAGCATCACGGGTGCTAACTCCCCCTGTTCTTGAGAGACGACTTTTCCCCAAGTTGCTGTAGCAGGGAAACGCCTCTTGAGGTTTTCCAGATCCTTCTAGGTGCCCAACAACATAGAAGACACAAACCACCTGATGAGACCTTGCTCATGTGTTTTGTGATCTCCCTGGTGCCATCGTCAATCCATAACTACAACGGGTACAACAAATTGATCATGTGTGAATGGTAGTTGGGTTGATGCACTCGAACCAGGGGTCAGTGTAGGTCGCGACTGTGATACGTGTAACACCGGAGACATGGAAGATCCCTTGGGCAGTTGAAGGTGGTAAGTGACCTTGTTGGTCTTGGCAATGACTGGGAAGGGCCCGAGGTACCTGGAAGACAATTTGTGGTCTACTCTTGCTACCACCGAGGTTGTATGTAGGGGTGGAGCTTCAAACATACATGATCTCCCACTTGGAACTAACATTCAGTTCGCATCTTGTCCGCTTCGGTTTTCATCACTTTCTTGGCACGTCACAGTGTTGCCAGAGTACTTGTTGCATCACTTGCCTTTCTTCCAACCACTTATTAAAGTCATGATTGGTGTTACATTGGCCACATATAAGCCCAATTGACATGATTCATGCCCATACACCACCATAAAAGGGGTTTTTCCCAGAGTACAGTGATAGGTAGAATTATATCAAAATTCCGCCAGCGATAGCCATTGCTCCATGTTTTGGGCAGCTCTACACAACACCGAAGGTAAGTCTCGAGGAATTGGTTAACCCTTTCGGCCCGTGCAACATGCAATATATAGTACTAGTCCCAACAAAGACTTTGGAGTCCTTGCTAAGGCTAGAAGTGCATTGGTCGCCCCGACATATGACATCATAATTTACACGCATCATCATATGTCGGTGAATAAGGTTGAACATCACAACAAATGCAACTGCACATGAATAGAATAGTTTAAATAAGAGTGAATGATAGGGAAAACATATGCCAATACATAATTTATCGCCATTCGGAGGTCAACATGACCCAACGTTACATCACTTAGGCAGCAGAAGAAACACGGGTCCAAGTACGAACTAGAAGCTAATGTTGCCTAAGAGGCAAGATAAATAAATGGCGTCCACCCTGCAGTCCGAGACTGCCAACCGTGATCCCCAAGTCTACTCTTCATTGTACACGTCATCAAACATAACATAGTACTAGCCACGGTCTTCATCGTAGCGAAACTGATGTCCGGGGAAATCAATCGAATCTTTCTCATCGGTACCTGCATCTGGTGTTGTTGTGACAAGGGCGAGTCTTTTGGAATCACCAAGTACATTACCGAGGGTACTAATACTAACAATACTCATGGATTGGTGAGGTTGCAACAAGCAACTAAGCAATGTAAACCAACTAGTCCTACAAATACTAGAACAAGATGAGACCATCCTACGCAAAAGGGGTAGCAAGCTAGTTGATCACTAAGTGGTTCTGAACACCTGAGAATGAGTACAATCATCACCCCACTGTGTCTTCCTCTTCCTTGCATACCCATAAGAAGAGCCAATCATGTACGCACACCTTGATCAAAATTTAGTTATTTCAAGTGTCTATGACTCGCGTTATAAATTTCCAAGTCGTCCATAACTACGGACACGGCTTTTTGAAATATTTAACCCTACAGGAGTGCTCCAACTTTCCATTATAAGTTTCGCATGCATACCCCATTCCAACTGGTACATGGCCCTTAGAATCACCGTATAAACACGAACGTGATCCGGAAGTTTAGAGGTAACAAGTTCCTCTAGCTAACATCAAACTAATCCAAAAGACCTCCTGGTGTGTCGACATCCGAACCAGAGCCGACGTATCTATGGATTCGGTCCAAACTGGATGGGCTAAGGATACGGTAGCCAAACCTGGTTTACCGTGGTGGCACCACATATTGCTCTGCGTAGACCAACGCTTTCGAGGCGTTGTCCCAAGTTGTTTCAAAAATACCCCAGGTGACGTCAACTCCTTATACAAGTTTATATTTTCAAATGTAGTACCAATGTAGGGTCCCCTAGAAGAGTTCAACGCTAGACAGAGAAGTTCAAGGGGCATAATACCCTCCCCCCCCCCCACACACACACTAGGATAAACATAATAACCGGTTTTCTCGGTGCTTAAGGTTGACCAAAGTGGAACAAAACACGGGGCATAGGCATGATCCTTCCACCCTTAGTCAAGTATATAGGAAAATTAAAATATCTATTATATATAATTAAAACATAAGACAAATAAGACACCACGTCCTTTCACGTAAGCTAAAATAATATACATCATAGATCAGTAATACTTACGGTTGAGACTTAAAAAATATTACGTTACACGCTTGAACTATATTTGTTGAACAAACACGTACACGATGCAAGAATAAAAAGTTGGCAAGAGCCAACTCAAAGAGAAAAAAAAGAGAGGAGTTTGGATCGGACAAAGAGGGCTAACAAGCGAACACAAAAGAGAAAAGGAAACTATACTGTGTATCCTAGCAAAAAAAGGGAAAAATATTGTGCGCAACTTTTAGCATCTGACACGTGCAAGGTCAACCATCAAGAATACGTACTCCCTCCATTCCTTTATGTAAGGTGTATTATTTTTATTTTTATAGATAGTTTAGAACAAAATTACCCTTGGCAAATTCGTTGATTAGTGAGAAGTAAATCAATTAGTCCAGAAAATAAAAAGATGCATGCAATCGAGAGAGTTATACTTTCCATCTTTTTACTACAAGTAGGGATACATGTACTCTCCTATTTTCTGGAGGGCTATTATGAGAAATTAAAAGAATTGCACATGGAATTTTATCAAGAAATAAATACATTTTATATAAAGGAACGGAGGGAGTAGTAGCTAGCCATCAAACTGATCTGCATGTAATGTGTAAAAAAACAATCTGTATGAGAAAAGAAACAATCGGAATCCACTCCAAAAAGGTAAACAAAGCCATCACGCACGACCCTGCCAAATCAATACGTAAGAGTAGACAACGATTTTGGGTGGGCACAGTCACCATGCAAGGCAAAATGAAAAGGGTAGAATAATGAATGGAATTAGCTAATGATGTGTTGGGCCACAACTAGAAGACGTGGTTGGGAATTGCAATTGGGCATGGACACACTATATCCTTTGTTGAGAAATTACACGCACGGGCATTTAAGTGTATGGAATTTGTACGTCCACGTTGCAAAAATGGACTAAACTAAATTTACAAAGGGTGATTAGTCCACGTATATTAAGTGGGCACTAATAAGATCGGATGAAACACAAATATTTAAGATCATTCCTATGGGGCAAATCGAATAAATTCAGTGGTGAAAACATGTTACATTTATATTTTCAAATAAAATCTCTTCTATTTGAATTCAAACAAATTTGCAAAAAGATGTAGCACTTATTTTAAAAATAGGCACGCAGTGTGTAGGCAACGCAGATCTTTTGATATTATTAATAGTATTGATGTATAGAACTTGTTATATTATTATTTATAATTTTACACGCAAATACATATCTATTGAAAATTATTGCCAAAGTTATGCATCAAGATCGTGTCAAAATAAAAAGACAGACGTATACTAAAGAAATCTATAACGCAATTAGATGCGCAAAAAATCCTATTCTCCACCGTAATAAGCCACAAGTATTCGTATGTGCATATTTATTATCTACATTATTAATTATATGGTAGATCGTAATGACAACTGCTTAGATTTAATGATACAGAGATGATAGTATATTGTGTTGTCCAATAGGAAGTGCAACAAGATACTCGAAAAGTCACGTAGTAGAAAACAACCAAAAGGTACAACAACCACACACTATTGATTATACTGCAGACATCACCCCTGATGTCAGCAGCTAAACATAAGTTGGACATACATGTTGCTTGCTTTTTTTAATCCGAAGTACAGAAAAATAAAAAACATTAAATAATGAAAAAAAATACAAGTTACATGCTCTAGATTAAAAATTGAATTTAGTTATTGTAAAGTTCTATTAGAACAATGAGTTTTGTCTTTATGTACACGGTGTACAAAATTTACACATGGTCACGGGTGTGGAACTTTTCCCTCACTTTATAACATGCATATATCATGAAATCATAGGGTAGAGGTAGAAGCCATGAGAATGGTCATTATGATTGATCAACACAAAAAATAACAATAACATGTATACAATGAAATTGTTGCTTGTGGTTATGCTTGAGAACACATGTTTCCTGAACCCAGTAATGTATTTGGTGATACCTTAACTCTGTCTAATGCTCTCAATCACCCAAGTTTTAAAATAGCAAACTCAACATTGCTATGGGCGTAACTAGTTCCTATAGCTTGATGCATAAGGTGGGGTTTCGAATCCAGCAATGTATGAAACAAAATATTTTATATTATTTAGGTACACTACAAGAAACAATCACGCAAAGTGCATGGCAGCTCGAACCAAGATATTTTTTTAGAAAATCAAATACTATAGTGTTAAAGGGCGAAATAGCTCAAACCAGTACAAGGCATGAAAATATTTTGACATATTTGAGTGGAATACATGTGCAAACAACATAGTCATCAGGAAATTATTTGAAATGCATGTGAAATTTACACACTTATGATAGGAGCGAATAAAATGAAATTTATAGATATTCTCGTTGAATATAATTTAATAATTATAACATATTTGTATTAGGTGTATCAGAGAGGTTATGATGGTATACAAAACTTGAATAAAATTTCAATTGGGTCCTGACCGATGCAATCAAGTAAAATTAACATCCACGTGCAAAGTTACAAATGTACATGGTTATGCAATGCATTTGAAATGGATGTGATGCATTGTTTCATGTTGACAATAACATATGAATGCATTTTGTAAACACTACGTAAGCTGATTGGCATCAACTAAGAATCGTGTTTATAAATAAATTAACAATGCCATTTTAAGAAACAACTAATTTATATACAAATTGGAATAAGACTAATTGGAAAGAAAGCATTCGACATGTTTATAAGGCTAATTATTTTTGAAATTGAGGTGTTGCCAAAACATATAGATTGTGGTATTTCATTAAAAAGTAGGTGTTATAAAATATAAAATCAGTGAGCCAATGGGTACGGGAGTTAAACCAAAGGAAATGGTCAATACCAAAAAGTCTTGATGACGAATACATAGATTGCTAAAGTATATTTTTTCAAAGCTATGTATTTGAGAATATGCCGAATTCTAAAGAGATATTTATAATGATATATATATGAATCTAGCTGCACGTTTAACTCTGCTAGTTAATAATAATAACAATGATATCCCAAAGATATATGTGGTTGCCACATGGAAACACCTGCACGTGCAACTAGCAAAGCTCTAAGAGGGGTTGAGCAAGAGGTAACATAGAAATGTTTGCTGGGTAGTGGAGGTTTAAGGGATGTATCATGGAAATGTCAGAGGCTTGAAAAATGCGGTAGGTAATGAGACCAAAAATAGCATTTAAGACATCTAGCAAGTGAAGCTAGTAACAATATCTAAGGTAATGATCACCCTTGCCTTGCTATTCTTCGGTAGCTTGGTACACTTACCTGTCTCTGTCGTGGTACACAATTTGCTCATAATATGTAACGTTTCCGGGCACTAACGGAAGAGGCAAATCCAGAAAGAGGCAAAAGAGTATGGTAAACAGACGAGGCATGACATATTGCACATACATCATGAAGCATGGCATGTTGAAGGTGCATATGAATTGATCCCTAACAAGTTTAATTATAGCTTGATCAAAGTGAGTTTGATCCAAGTGAAACTCTAATTGCATTTATTTAATTTAAGTCATATTACTACTAAATGCATATAAAATATTGTGCCAATCAAGTTTCTAGTTTAAAATATACAAAACCGACAAATTCTAGGGGTTGTTTTGGAAAACATGAAGGTTTTGTAAAACAATACATAAACTTCCTACCAAAATATTATTTCTCAAATCTTTTAAACTTTCTGATGCAAATAGATGATTAGTCCCTTTAGTGATTGATAACCCACAAGTATAGGGGATCCGATAGTCTTCGAGGGTAGTATTTCACAGAAAAGGTTTCAATGACAATTCTTCGTAGAACATCTCATAGTTGTTGCATTGCCATACAAAAATATTTGTTGTCTTGCGATGAATGTGACAAACATCCTTTCCCATTAAAGTCACTACAATTTCATTGAAAAATGTATGTGAATCTATACAAAGCAAACACCAAAATAAATGTTGTAATATGTGGCATTAAACTACTAAGCTAAGATTATGGTAGTATTACTTTTTTATAGAACATACCAATTTGATTCTATATATTTTCCAGAATAAATTGTTACTATCATGGACAATAATCTATAACATAAGACAAATAAGACAAATAAGACACCATGTTCTTCCACATAAGCTAAAATAATATTCGTCATAGATCAATAATACTTACAGCGGAGATTTAAAGATATTACATTATGCACCTTAACTACATATGTTGAACAGACATGTACATGATGCAAGAATAAAAAAAGTTGGCAAGAGCCAACTCAAAGAGATAAAAAAAGATAAAAAGAAGAGAGTAGTTTGGTGTGGAAGTTGACAGTTTGGAGATCATCAATGCATGTAATGGAGTCAGTGATGTTTTGGCGCCATATTCAGCTATCATGGCAGATTGCTTCCTGATACGTCCCCAACATATCTATACTTTTTGATTGTTCCATGCTATTATAGTATCAATCTTTGATGTTTTTATGCAATTATATGACATTATATATCATTTTTTGGGACTAACCTATTAACTTAGTTGATGAGGACATCAATACCATTGTTACACCCACAGCCCCTACTGTTACATATACTGGACCAATTACTAGAGCTCGCGCACGCCAATTGAATTACCAGGTACTTTCGTTTCTTGGTAATGATTCTAATGTTCATGAGAATATGATACTGCCTAAATTGGATACATTTGTTTTGCTTACAAATGAAGGGCCGAGCTTGGAGAAGGATGAACATTGGAGCAAGAACACGCATGGAGTTGATGGCATGCGCAAGGGGTTCAAGGACGGAGTTACAAGTGATGATTTCAGGACTTTGAAGCCACCATAAGGAGTGCATGAAGCCTTGGACGAAATATACAAGATGCCACTTCATAATATTTGTCCATAGGCTATTCTAGGTGCTGCGTCACCTTATTATTGGGCCAGGCCCATGTAATTTCGAAATACTTAAGTATAGACTATTTTCAGAGTCCGTATGTGTGGGTAAACAAGAGTTAGGGTTGGTTTCGGACCCCACCCTCAAGGGCCACGAAATTCCCTCCTCTTCCTCCATATATACAGCCCTTAGGGCGTCGTTTAGACTTTGGGTTTTGTTTAGATTAAAAGTTCGCCATAGCTGCAACTTCGCGTACTTCGTTTGTGTTCAACGACCAGAGCAAGGCGTCACAGAACCCCACCTTCATTAATAAAGCTTTCCTCTTATACTCGCAATATCCAGATTGCAATCTTAGTTTATTGCTTGTTCTTCGTTTGCTCGCAGGAAACAGGCCCTCGTGGTCAGGTTGATCATGCTCCGGCGTGGTCAATAACCCTCGGAAGTTGGTTTAGCGATTGCTAAGGCGTGACGTCTCGCACGTTCGTAGTCGGATCGTCAAGGTCGACTCCCACAGAAAACGATAGCCACCATCTCATCGAAACATCGGGACACCTTTGCCTCTATCAAGTGGTATCAGATTTCCAGGTTGCTTAGTGAGATTTTACAGTTTTTCGTAGATTAGATCGAGTCTGTTCTTCATACCTACAGTCCACGAAAAAGCCACAAAAATATTAGGGTTAGTTCATCATATCCGAACTAATCTGAGCCTTTGCATAATCTTTTTAGGGTTTTTGCTTTGTTGAATTTGCGGTTGCATCGTCGTGTCAAGTTGCTGGTCTTAGAGTCTAGTCTTTTAGAGTTTCGAGTTCTGGTCATAAGTTGTCACGCCGCCGCCGCACCATCATCATCGCCTTGCCATCTACCACCATTGCTTATCCGCCACCGCTCTGAATCCGTATCCATATACCACCACCAATCCGTATCCATATACCACCACCAATCTGTATCCATATACCACCATCGCTACCATATACCACCACCGCTGCCATATACCACCACCATATATCCACCACCAATCCGAGTTCTTCTCATATTAGGTTTGTTTTCGAGATCCATATAAATTCCGATTCGTGTTTCCTTGCCTGCGTAGGTCTCGGAAAAAAAAAGTCTGGAGACCCCCGGGCAGTTTTTAGGCCAAAATTTCGGCGACCGAATTCTTTTTCCCTATCCTATTTTTAGGCTGTTCTGAGTCTTTTGAGACACTCGCCGTCACTGCGCTGATTTCCGAAAAAAAAATTGTCAAAAAAAATTTCGTACCCATCCTGTCAGTTTGACCTGGGAAAAGTTTTGAGACACTCGCCATTATAGTGATTTTTCGCAAAAAAAAAGAGGAGCGCAAAAAAAAACAGAGCGAATTTTTTTTTCCAGAGTATGCTTTTCCCTTGTTTCCGTGCAGCGCCGTGATTTTGTTAGTGTTCTAGGCTCGCGTCTCTAGCACGGTCTAGCCTAGGACCAGCACAGTACCGTCGTTGAGCGTTTATTCAACTTTGCATCTCTGAATTGATTATTGCTGACCTTTTTGCTACCATACTATAAGCCTTCCCAGCTCCACATACATCTACGTCGTGCGTTTGACTCTCCCTGGCAATCGCTCTATCCAAGCTTTTGAGAGTTTTGACTACAAAGGTTGCCGATCACCACCTGCTGCTGGGTAAGAACTGGTAAGAATTTGAGGTTTGCTTCACGGATTTGTGACACCCGCCACCACCACCACTTGTTAGTAGTCTGTAGGATCATATTCTTGTGTGTTTCTATTGCTGCTAACCATGCCAGGATCACAAGCCGACGAGACTGACTGGGAGAACTTGACGAACAAGGAGCTTCATGATAAGTTTCAGCAAATGATGAGTGGACAGGTGCAAGATGTGCTAAACAGATTTGACGAGGCCATGGAGAAGATAGATGGCATGGAGAAGACGTTCGAAACAAAGCTTGATAACAAGTTTAATGAATTGCTCGCGCGTCTTCCACCACCACCACCGGCTGCTCCTAACGCACCTCTACAACAACAACAATGACTACCTCCACGTCGCGAAACAGCCCTCCGCCGAGCGAGCCGTGTTCCTCTTGCGCTTGGACAAACTGTTGGTGCTGCTTTTGATACTTCTGTGGCTCCTGCTGCTGATACGGAGGAGGATGATTATGTGGGAGATTACGAGGATGAGGTTGATCAAAATCAGAACTACGTGCAACCACCAGCACCACAACCACCAGGTCGCCCACATGCAAATAATGGCAACGTTAGGGCTCCCCCTCAGGTACGAGATCATGACCATCTCCCTAAACTGAAATTGAATATTCCACCATTTGAGGGTAGATATGTTCCTAATATATATCTTACTTGGGAGTTAGAAACTGAACAACGATTTACATGTTTACAATATCCTGAGGAGAGACGTGTTCGTGCTGCTGTTTGTGCTTTCACTAGCTTTGCATGTGTTTGGTGGTCTGAACATTGTTGATTATATCCTGTTCCAGCTACTTGGGCTGCTTTGAAAACTGCTATGCGTACTCGTTGGGTTCCACCATATTATCAACGTGAATTACTTCAAAAATTGCAGCGCTTAAGACAAGGAAAAAATTCTGTAGAAGAATATTATCAGGAATTACAAACTGGCTTGATTAGATGTGGTATTGTTGAGGAGAATGAAGCTATGCTTGCACGTTTTTTGCGTGGATTAAATAGAGATTCAGACCATTCTAGACTATAAGGATTATAATAATATCACTCATTTATTCCATCTTGCTTGTAAAGCTGAACGTGAAGTGCAGGATCGAAAGGCATTGGCGCGGACTAACTTTTCTGCAGGTCGACCTTCATCATGGACACCACGTGCATCATCTACTTCCACATGTTCTGCTACACCGGCACCTCCGTCGGCTGCCACCTCCAACCGTGATACAATAAAGCAGGCACAATCACCACTATCTGCCAAGAGCACACCTTCTGGGCCTGCAAAGAGCTCTTCTTCATCCATGGCATCAACAGGGCAAACACATGATATTATTTGTCGACGTTGCAAGGGTGGAGGTCATTATGCGAGAGAATACCCATCTAAGCGTGTGATGATTGTTACTGAGGATGGTGGGTATGAGTCCGCTAGTGACTATGATGAGGAGACTTTGGCTCTTATTACACATGAAGAACATGGTGGAGATGATTTTGATCATGAGACGCAATACATGGCTGCTGAAGATGCTGACAGGTATGAATGTTTAGTTGCTCAACGTGTTTTGATTGTGCAGGTTACACAAGCTGAGCAAAATCAGAGGCATAATTTGTTCCATACAAAGGGAGTTGTGAAGGAACGTTCTATTCGCATCATCATAGATGGAGGGAGCTGCAACAACTTGGCTAGCATGGAGATGGTGGAGAAGCTATTTCTCACCACAAGACCACATCCACATCCTTACTACATCCAATGGTTCAACAACAGCGACAAGGTTAAGGTAACACATACTGTTCGTGTGCATTTTAGTATCTCTACATATGCTGATTATGTTGATTGTGATGTGGTACCTATGCAAGCATGTTCCTTATTACTTGGTAGACCATGGCAATTTGATAAAAATTATGTACACCATGGTAGAAACAATCAGTATACTCTTGTTCATAAGGATAAAAATATTACTTTGCTTCCTATGACTCCTGATTCCATTTTAAAAGATGATATTAATAGAGCTAATAAAGCAAAACAGGAGAAAAATAAGAGTGAAAATCAGATTGTGGTAAAAGAATTTGAGCAACAAATGAAGCCTAATAATAAACCATCTAGTGTTGCTTCTGAAATTAAATTGAAAAGTGCATGTTTACTTGCCACCAAATCTGATATTGATGAGCTAGATTCTAGCAAATCTGTTTGCTATGCTTTTGTGTGCAAAGAGGCATTATTTTCATTCGAGGACGTGCCTTCCTCTTTGTCCCCTGCTGTCACTAACATTTTGCAGGAGTTCGCTGACGTCTTCCCACAAGACGTGCCACCGGGATTACCACCTATTCGAGGGATTGAGCATCAAATTGACTTAATTCCCGGTGCATCGCTACCCAACCGGGCACCATACCGTACCAATCCAGAGGAGACGAAGGAGATTATGTGTCAAGTACAGGAGCTGCTCGACAAAGGTTATATACGCGAATCTCTTAGTCCTTGTGCTGTTCCTATTATACTAGTGCCTAAAAAGGATGGTATGTCGCGTATGTGTGTTGATTGTAGAGGCATTAATAATATTACTATTCGTTATCGTCATCCTATTCCTAGGCTAGATGATATGCTTGATGAATTGAGTGGCTCTACAATATTCTCCAAAGTTGATTTGCGTAGTGGATACCATCAAATTCGTATGAAATTGGGAGATGAATGGAAAACAACAATTAACTAAGTTTGGTTTATATGAGTGGTTAGTCATGCCTTTTGGGTTAACTAATGCACCTAGTACTTTCATGAGACTAATGAACGAAGTTTTACGTGCTTTCATTGGACGATTTGTGGTAGTCTATTTTGATGATATACTGATTTATAGCAAATCTTTGGAAGAACATTTGGAACATTTACGTGCTGTTTTTAATGCTCTACGTGATGCACGTTTGTTTAGTAACCTTGGGAAGTGCACCTTTTGCACAGACCGAGTATCTTTTCTTGGCTATGTTGTTACTCCACAGGGAATTGAAGTTAATAAAGCCAAGATTGAAGCTATTGAGAGTTGGCCGCAGCCCAAAACGATCACATAAGTGAGGAGTTTTCTTGGACTCGCTGGATTCTATAGGCGTTTTGTGAGAGATTTTAACACCATTGCTGCACCTCTCAATGAGCTTACAAAGAAGGATGTGCCTTTTGTTTGGGGTACCGCACAGGAAGAAGCCTTCACGGTATTGAAAGATAAGTTGACACATGCTCCTTTACTCCAACTTCCTGATTTTAATAAGACTTTTGAGCTTGAATGTGATGCTAGTGGAATTGGATTAGGAGGTGTGTTATTACAAGATGGCAAACCTGTTGCATACTTTTCTGAAAAATTGAGTGGGCCTAGTATGAACTATTCTACTTATGATAAAGAATTATATGCTCTTGTTCGGACTTTACAGAGATGGCAACATTATTTATGGCCCAAAGAATTTGTTATACATTCTGATCATGAATCTTTGAAACATATTAAAAGTCAAGCTAAACTGAATTGTAGACATGCTAAATGGGTTGAATTCATTGAGACTTTCCCTTATGTCATTAAACACAAGAAGGGTAAAGAAAATGTTATTGCTGATGCTTTGTCTCGTCGCTATACTATGCTTTCACAACTTGACTTCAAAATATTTGGTTTGGAGACCATCAAAGATCAATATGTGCATGATGCTGATTTTAAAGATGTAATGCAGAATTGTAAAGAAGGAAGAACATGGAACAAGTTCGTTGTTAATGATGGTTTTGTGTTCCGTGCTAACAAGCTATGCATTCCTGCTAGCTCTGTTCGTCTTTTGTTGTTGCAGGAGGCGCAAGGAGGAGGATTAATGGGACACTTTGGCGTGAAGAAGACGGAGGACGTACTTGCTACACATTTCTTTTGGCCAAAGATGAGACGGGATGTTGAGCGTTTTGTTGCTCGCTGCACTACATGTCAAAAAGCTAAGTCACGACTCAATCCTCATGGTTTATATATGCCTTTGCATGTGCCTAGTGTTCCTTGGGAGGATATATCTATGGACTTTGTTTTAGGTTTACCTCCAAAAAAGAAGGGGAGGGATAGCATATTTGTTGTCGTGGATAGATTCTCGAAAATGGCACACTTTATACCATGTCATAAAAGCGATGATGCTGTTAATGTTGCTGATTTGTTCTTTCGTGAAATTATTCGCTTGCATGGTGTGCCAAATACTATTGTTTCAGATCGTGATACTAAATTTCTTAGCCATTTTTGGAGATGTTTATGGGCTAAGTTGGGGACTAAACTGCTTTTTAGTACTACTTGTCACCCCCAAACTGATGGACAAACTAAAGTAGTCAATAGAACATTGTCTACTATGCATAGGGCTGTTTTGAAGAATAATAAGAAAATGTGGGAAGAATGCTTGCCTCATATTGAATTTGCTTATAATCGTTCGTTGCATTCTACTACTAAGATGTGCCCTTTTGAAATTGTGTATGGTTTCCTACCTCGTGCACCCATTGATTTGTTGCCTCTTCCATCTTCAGAGAAGGTTAATTTTGATGCTAAACAACATGTTGAATTGATCTTAAAAATGCATGTGTTAACTAAGGAAAACATTGAGCGTATGAATGTTAAATATAAACTTGCTGGAGATAAGGGTAGAAAACATGTTGTCTTTGCACTTGGAGATCTTGTTTGGTTACATTTGCGTAAGGATAGGTTTCCTAATTTGTGCAAATCAAAGCTAATGCCACGTGTTGATGGTCCATTTAAGGTGTTAGAGAAAATAAATGATAATGCATATAAACTTGAGCTGCCTGCAGAATTTGGGGTTAGGTCCACTTTTAACATTGCAGATTTGAAGCCTTATTTGGGTGAGGAAGATGAGCTTCCGTCGAGGACGGCTTCATTTCAAGAAGGGGAGGATGATGAGGACATCAATACCATTGTTACACCCACAACCCCTCTTGTTACATATAATGGACCAATTACTAGAGCTCACAAGACGCCAATTGAATTACCGGTACTTTCGTTTCTTGGTAATGATTCTAATGTTCATGAGAATATGATACTGCTTAAATTGGATACATTTGTTTTGCTTACAAATGAAGGGCCGAGCTTGGAGAAGGATGAACATTGGAGCAAGAACACGATGGAGTTGATGGCATGCTAAGGGATCAAGGACGGAGTTACAAGTGATGATTTCAGGACTTTGAAGCCACCATAAGGAGTGCATGAAGCCTTGGACGAAATATACAAGATGCCACTTCATAATATTCGTCCATAGGCTATTCTAGGTGCTGCGTCACCTTATTATTGGGCCAGGCCCATGTACTTTCGAAATACTTAAGTATAGGCTATTTTTAGAGTTCGTATGTGTGGGGAAACAAGAGTTAGGGTTGGTTTCGGACCCCACCCTCAAGGGCCACGAAATTCCCTCCTCTTCCTCCATATATACAGCCCTTAGGGCGTCGTTTAGACTTTGGGTTTTGTTTAGATTAAAAGTTCGCCATAGCTGCAACTTCGCGTACTTCGTTTGTGTTCAACGACCAGACCAAGGCATCACAGAACCCCACCTTCATTAATAAAGCTTTCCTCTTATATTCGCAATATCCAGATTGCAATCTTAGTTTCTTGCTTGTTCTTCGTTTGCTCGCAGGAAACAGGCCCTCGTGGTCAGGTTGATCGTGCTCCGGCGTGGTCAATAACCCTCGGAAGTTGGTTTAGCGATTGCTAAGGCGCGACGTCTCGCACGTTCGTAGTCAGATCGTCAAGGTCGACTCACACAGAAAACGATAGCCACCATCTCATCGAAACATCGGGACACCTTTGCCTCTATCATTAGTGCCCAGTGCTAGTTGCTATTTTTGCATGTTTTTGGTTTTTCAGGAAATCAATATCAAATAGAGTCCAAATGGAGAGAAAATTTTGGATTAATTTTTTCTGGACCAGAAGAGACAATACAAGGTTCGGGGGAACACGTGACGAGCCACGAGGGAGCGACAATCTCGGGAAGGGCGCCACCGGGGGTGCCCCCAGGCTTGTGGGCCCCTCGTGGCACCTCTTGACATAATTCTGCCTCTATAAATTCTCAAATATTCCCATGACATCAGAGAGCCACCCGAAATACTTTTTCCGCCTCTGTAAGTTTTTGTTCGCGCGAGATCCCATCTAGAGGCCTTCTCCGGTACTCTACCAAAGCGGGAATCAATCATGAAGGGGCTCTACATCAAAACCTTGCTGCCCTTCCGATGATGTCTGAGTAGTTTACCACAGACCGACGGGTCCATAATTATTAGCTACATGACTCTCTCTCTCTCTCCCTCTTTGATGTTCATACAATGTTCTCCTCGATGTTCTTGGAGTCATATTTGATGTAATACTTTTTGCGGTATGTTTTTTGCGATCCGATGAATTGTGAGTTTATGATAAGATTACCCATGAATATTATTTGAGTCTTCTTTGAATTATTTTATGCATGATTATTATGGATTTGTATTTCTCCCTGATCTATTGATTTGGTTTGGCCAACTAGATTGATTTTTCTTGCAAAGGGAGAGGTGCTTTGTGATGAGTTCGATCTTGCAGTGCTCAATCCGAGTGATAGAAAGGGACATGACACGTATTTGTATCGTTGCCATTAAGGATAAAATGATGGGGTTTATTCATGCATGAGCATACTTTGTCGACATCATGTCATCTTTCTTAAGGCGTTACTCCGTTCTTTATGAACTTAATAATCTAGATGCATGCTGGATAGCGGTCGATGTGTGGAGTAATAGTAGCAAATGCAGAATCGTTTCTATTGGGGAACGTAGTATCTCAAAAAAAATCCTACGATCACGTAAGATCTATCTAGGAGAAGCATAGCAACGAGCGAGGAGAGTGTGTCCACGTACCCTCATAGACCGAAAGCGGAAGCGTTTAGTAAAGCAGTTGATGTAGTCGAATGTCTTCGTGATCCAACCGATCAAGTACCGAACGCACGTCACCTCCGCGACCTGCACACGTTCAGCTCGGTGACGTCCCTCGAACTCTAGATCCAGCTGAGGCTGAGGGAGAGTTTCGTCAACACGACGGCGTGGTGACGGTGATAACGAAGTTACCGACACAGGGCTTCGCCTAAGCACTACGACGATATGACCGAGGTGGAAAACTGTGGAGGGGGGGGGGCACCGCACACGGCTAAGAAATCAACTTGTGTGTCTATGGGGTGCCCCCCTCCCCCGTATATAAAGGAGGGGAGGAGGGGGCCGGCCGGCCTCAAGGGGCACGCCCAAGGGGGGGGATCCTACTCCTACAAGGAGTAGGTTCCCCTCTTTCCTAGTCCAACAAGGAGGGGAAGGAAGGAGTAAGGGGAGAGAAGGAAGGAGGGGGCGCCGCCCCCACCCCTTGTCCAATTCGGACTGGGGGGCGGGGGCGCCACCTCCTAGCCGACCCTCTCTCCTCTAAGGCCCATGGTGGCCCATTAACTTCCCGGGGGGGTTCCGGTAACCCTTCGGCACTCCGGTTTTATCCAAAACTCTCCGGAACACTTCCGGTGTCCGAACAACATGGTCCAATATATTAATCTTTATGTCTCGGCCATTTCAAGACTCCTCGTCATGTCCGTGAGCTCACCCGGGACTCCGAACAACCTTCGGTACATCAAATCACATAAACTCATAATACCAATCATCATCGAACGTTAAGCGTGCGGACCCTATGGGTTCGAGAACTATGTAGACATGACCGAGACACTTCTCCGGTCAATAACCAACAGTGGAACCTGGATGCTCATATTGGTTCCTACATATTCTACGAAGATCTTTATTGGTCAAACCGCACAACAACATACGTTGGTCCCTTTGTCATCGGTATGTTACTTGCCCAAGATTCGATCGTTGGTATCATCATACCTAGTTCAATCTCGTTACCGGCAAGTCTCTTTACTCGTTCCGTAGTGCATCATCCCGCAACTAACTCATTAGTCACATTGCTTGCAAGGCTTATAGTGATGCACTAGTACAACGAGCTCCTAAACAAACGGTTTTTAACCCCTTTCCGCGATGGCATTTGGAACCGTTGCCAAGTGAGTGTGGGCTATAGGGGGTCCTTCCCACACGACCCAGAAACCGTCGGGGATATGCCCTCCTGGCACACACGTTCGGCAAAAAGAGGTCATGTGCGACCAGCGAGCGCTCAAATATGGAAATACATATAGTAGAGCTAAAAAAAATACAATTATACGGCAAAATTGTTTCCGGTCGCAGGTATATCCTGTTGGGGAACATAGTAATTTCAAAAAATTTCCTACGCACACGCAAGATCATGGTGATGCATAGCTAAGAGAGGGGAGAGTGTTGTCCACGTACCCTCGTAGACCGTAAGCGGAAGCGTTATGACAACGCGGTTGATGTAGTCGTACGTCTTCACGATCGACCAATCCTAGTACCGAACGTACGACACCTCCGCGATCTCACACGTTCAGCTCGGTGACGTCCCACGAACTCACGATTCGGTAGAGCTTCGAGGGAGAGTTTCGTCAGCACGACGCCGTGATGACGGTGATGATGAAGCTACCGACGCAGGGCTTCGGCTAAGCACTGCTACGATATGACCGAGGTGCAATATGGTGGAGGAGGGCACCGCACACGGCTTGGAACAATCAACTTGTGTGTTCTAGGGTGCCCCCTGCCCCCGTATATAAAGGAGCAAGGGGGGAGGCCGGCCGGCCCTTATGGCGCGCCAGGAGAGGAGGAGTCCTCTTCCTAGTAGGAGTAGACTCCCCTTTCCTACTCCTACTAGGAGGGGGAAAGGAAGGAGGAGAGGGAGAAGGAAAGGGGGGCGCCGCCCCCCTTCCCTAGTCCAATTCAGACCAGAGTGGGAGGGGCGCACGGTCTGCCCTGGCCGGCCCTCTCTCTCTCTCTCTCCACTAAGGCCCATGTGGCCCATTAGTTCTCCCGGGGGGGGGGGGTCCGGTAATCCTCCGGCACTCCGGTTTTCTCCGAAATCACTCGGAACACTTCCGGTGTCCAAATATAGCCGTCCAATATATCAATCTTTATGTCTCAACCATTTCGAGACTCCTCGTCATGTGCGTGATCACATCCGGGGCTCCGAACTATCTTCGGTACATCAAAACACATAAACTCATAATACTGATCGTCACCGAACGTTAAGCGTGCGGACCCTACGTTTTCGAGAACTATGTAGACATGACCGAGACTCATCTCCGGTCAATAACCAATAGCGGAACTTGGATGCTCATATTGGTTCCTACATATTCTACGAAGATCTTTATCAGTCAAACCGCATAACAACATATGTTGTTCCCTTTGTCAACGGTATGTTACTTGCCCGAGATTCGATCGTCGGTATCTCAATACCTAGTTCAGTCTCGTTACCGGCAAGTCTCTTTACTCGTTCCGTAATCTATTATCCGGCAACTAACTCATTAGTCACATTGCTTGCAAGGCTTATATTGATGTGCATTACCGAGAGGGCCCAGAGATATCTCTCCGACAATCGGAGTGACAAATCCTAATCTTGATCTATGCCAACTCAACAAGTACCATCGGAGACACATGTAGAGCACCTTTATAATCACCCAGTTATGTTATGACGTTTGGTAGCACACAAAGTGTTCCTCGGTATTCGGGAGTTGCATAATCTCATAGTCATAGGAACATGTGTAAGTCATGAAGAAAGCAATAGCAATATAGTAAACGATCAAGTGCCAAGCTAACGGAATGGGTAAAGTCAAGCACATCATTCTCTAGTGATGTGATCCCGTTAATCAAATGACAACTCATGTCTATGGTTAGGAAACTTAACCATCTTTGATTCAACAAGCTAGTCAAGTAGAGACATACTAGTGACACTCTGTTTGTCGATATATTCACACATGTACTAAGTTTCCGGTTAATACAATTCTAGCATGAATAATAAACATTTATCATGATATAAGGAAATATAAATAACAACTTTATTATTGCCTCTAGGGCATAATTCAAATTTGAACTACATGCACATGCTCTAGTGCATATAAATTGGTTGAAAAATCAATTCTGTGTCCTTGGGTGCATGCATAGGTCCCATGCAAGAAATGGGAATGAATTTCAAACACCAGGGCACCGTTGATTGCCGGCAAAACATTGAGATGCCTGGTTTTTAAATTCTAGTAAATCCAAAATTTTGTTAACCATTCAAGTGACGCCACGTGTCTTGGTTTTAATGGCTGTAGGAGGTGCCGTGCGGACAGCTGCTTGACCTTGACTGAACGGGAGGCGTGCGAGCGCCGTCCGGTGCACAAGCTGCCCGAGAGGCGTGCAAGCTGTCCTCGAGTGCGCAGGCTCACCGGGAAGCGTGCGAGCTGTACGCTGCGCAGGCTCACTGGGAAGCGAGCCCTTTGACTTCCATGGCCGCCTGCCTTTCTTGCATCCTCTCCATTAATGGTGCCCAAGCCTGTAACATCCCAAAATTCTAAATTTTGGAATGTTATAATAAATAGATAGATTTGTTTGTTTGTTTGAATTGTTGTGCGATTGATTGAGTGAAATTTGAAACTTTTTGAAAGTTAAATGAGAGGGAATAAAAGGGCTTTCCCAAACTTTCATTTTTGCTTTCTGATCTCCGTGAATTCAAATATTTCTCATCACAAAACCCTGGAGAGAGGATAACATGACTTCTTCCATTTAAATGAAAAAGGGGTGTTGATAATATTTGAATTTCATTTGGAAATATTTACTAATTCATAAACTTCATGCAACTCAGTGATTTTCACGAGCGAGGATAAAATGACTTCTTCAAAACATATGAAATATGAGTAGGGAGTTTCAAAGGAATAAATTCAAAGTTCTTTTGAATTTATTTTCAATTTGGAGTTATTTGAGTTTTATTCAAATTATTTTCTCCAAAAATAAAATACATGGAAAATAGGGTAACATGATTCCTACAACAGAAAATTGAGAGGAATAAATTTGAATTCATTTTGGTATTTTAAAATGATTTTTATTGATTTTATTAGAGCTGAAGCACTCTTTGCTTTATTTGAATTTGTGTGTATTTTATTTAATACTAGAATAATGTTCATGCCGTAGAAAATCTTTTTCTGAAAATTTTGATATATAATATGCCTATATAACGTTTTAGTTTTATTTTCGTTTTTCAGTTTATCGCTTTCTGTTTAAAAGAAAACATATAACAAACTGTACGTGCGGCCCATATTTATTTATCGCCTGCATGCGCAGTATAGTAGCTTCTGGCGCCCCATTGTTTTTTTTCTCTCTTAAAAGGGCCAGGCCCAGCCAGCCATTTTATTCTTTTTATTTTACTTAGGCCGATATTTGTTAAAGGAAAAACTGCAGCCCGTGTACTACGCGCGGCCGGCCGAGGCCTTTAGGCCCGTGCGAGGCCTTAGCCTTTTTCTGCTCTGTTTCGTTTAATTACGTCTACGTTTAGTCCCACATTGCCTAGCCTTTAACCCTTAAACCTCTTTTCCACCTATAAATATAGACCCATAGAGCCTTCAAAAATCATCCGATTCGGGTTAAAGCAATATTTTGGTTTGACTAGATTCCTTGAAGAAAAATATTTTTTCCTCTCCGGCGCGACTTCTGGAAATTGTCTCATCTCTTCAACGTCGTCTTTTCTCTGCCTTATAAAGGTATCTTTCTTTGTTTTTTTTTCCTTCTTATACTTCCGTAGTTTATTACTTTTAGACTAATACAATAGATTAGATTGTCGCTCACGATTTATACATTAGACTTTAGCCATAGCTATTTTTCCTTTTGTAAAACAAGCTTGGCCCTGATTTTCAAATAGCCATAACTTTTACTCGCTCATCCAAACTAGATGAAACCAACGCCCACTTCTTCGTTACGATCTCCTCTATCCAGTAATTCAACTCAAACATGTTTTTGAAAGTTTAAAATTTCGAAATTTGTTCAGATTCATATTCAAACTTCTTTAGTTCATAACTTAAGTTCCGTAATCCGTTTGAGTTGATTCTTTTGCATTGTGTCACCAATTTGCTTAAGTTTCTGTTTGTGTACTTAGGTTTCAAATTTGAATAGTTTAGATTTGAATTTGATGAAATTTGTTCAAATCAATAATTTGGTCATATTTTGAGTTTTACAAAGTATTTTTGATTGATTCCTTTTGCTACTGTTTTATTATGGTTTTGTCTATCCAGTAGCATATACTTCTTTATTTTTACTTTATTTTTAAATTAGGTTTTTAGCAAAACAGTACTGTTTTAGTTATAGTTTTGTTTTAGTCTTTTCTTTATTGTTTTTATTAGTTTCAAATTATTTCTTTTTGTCACTCTTGAAAAATTTAGTTTTGTTTCTGTTGGTCAACAAAAGAAAATTTTGTTTTTATTTTAAAATTTGTTTTTCTTAGTTTTGTATGAAAACTTGTTTAGGTCATAGTTACTGTTTCATAAAAGCTTTTTATTTGTTTCTTTTTGCTATTAAAAGTTTATGAAAAATACTTTCTGTTAAAATTAATTGTTTTATATTTTCTTTTCTGTTTATTTATTATATTGGTATTTTCTTTGTTGTTAAATTTTACTTAGGACAAAGCTATTTTGGGTTATGTCTTAGAATTTTCTTTAGTAGTTTTCTTGTGTAATTTTCATTGGTTTTTTATTATTATTTTGTGTTCTTTGTGATTTGCATTTTATGTGTTGGTTTTATTATGAGTGTTAGAATTGTTTGCTAGGATGTTTGCTTATACGAATGCTATGTTTGACTATATAGATTTTCAACGGAGTGACGAATAGTTCTACCAAGTCTTTATTCTGAGAGCGTTATTATCTTCATCAAGTAATACCAGGCAAGTTCACTTTGACCATGTTTTTCATACCTATGTGTTTTATTGCATCTAGTGTCATCTTCGCAACAAACCCTCCAGTAGTGATATTGAATTTTGGTAGTTGAGTAGTATGCATGAGGTAGGAACCCATCACCCTGTTACCAAGCCCGGACGATATTTGATTTTAATGCTACGCTATAGTAGACGGGTTTGGTATGAGTGCTCGGAGTGGTGTGAGAATGGAGGATCTACGCCAATGACGATAACTCCATGATGGAATCTGCAAGGACTGCATCTTCAAGGCCTCAAGACTTCAAGACTCGAGACAAGAATTCAATACACACTCATCGAGTGAAGGATGGTTGACGGGCACCCGGAGAATCCAGTGATTGGCGGATGCATGGAAAAGCGCCATGACATCTTGCGGAAAGCTTCACCTGCACTCAAAGAGACGAAAGAATACTTCATGCCCGGAAGCTTACCTGCAACCGCAAGTCACTATGGGCTCTGGCTTGGTTGACCTTAGTTGTGACTCGCTAGGACGGTGCTAGCAGATGTAGAACTACGGTAGGATTGAATGAGCACCGGACGGTGGTCGGGAACTCTTCGAAGACCATGTTTGGTCATCTTGTTCTCAAACACCTCAAGTGCGAGAACGTAAAAGAGGGATCGAATCTTGCGGGTAAAGTGTACAAACCTCTGCAGAGGGTTAAAACTAATCGATTAGCCGTGTCCCTGATTCACGGACAATTTGAGCATCCGACTGGATCTGTCTCGAACTCTCAACACCGGATGATAACATAATTGTGGGCAACTTATGATGATTTTGGGCTATGAGACATCGGTTGGCGGAACCATGTCATGATAGAAAATTCCATAGTACAGATTTCATTTATTCCTTTGATGTAGGGAAAATAAAACCAGCTTTTACGCAAACAAAACTCGATACTGAGCCACAAAGCCATACCGCATATAGTATAGTTTATCATCTGTTTTCTCTTATTGTGATCTTGCCAGTACATTCAATGTATCGACCTACACGGCTGCAACGTATCATGTCGCAGATATTTCCTCGACGAGTAAGAGTTACGATCTGAGGTTACGGTCTACACTCAACCTACCGATGGCGTTGATGGGACTCCACACCCGCTTGATTGTTTTCATTGAGTATTATGAGGTATATATCATTTTACGTTATTTATACATGTGATTGCACTTTGATATATACATTGATGTACTGTGTGTGCAAAGATACCGATCTGTGGATGGCACACAGATACGAGGCTTGACCGACTGAGGTCGGGTCGCTACAAAGCCGTAGTTTAATTCGCTTTTTAAATATAAAACACTCATCACAAACGTTTTAGTTAGAACACCTGTATGCAAACCGACAGCTTCCCTAGGAAGCCAAGAGAAAATGTGCCGACCAGGATTTGAAGCTCTTGATCACAAACGATTTAGATAGAACACCCTTATGCAAAGTGAGAGCAGCGCAGGATTTGTGCATCCCTTCAACGCAAACGGTTGTTTTGGATGACCCGTGTGCAACCACGTACAAACAATTTGGTAAGATTTGCATCTGTCATATTGGGTATGTTGCCATTTGTCAAACTGGAAAGATTTACATTTGTTGATCTAGTAACGTTGCCATTTTTCAATCCTTGTAACACTGCGATTTGTCAAAATATGTAGCTAGAAATCATTAGCACTATGTAATTTTTGCAACTAAAATTCAGTAATTAAGCATAGATTTCATTCATAGATTAAGCAGTCGTTCTTAATTTATACAAACAGTTCAACTCGATAGCTGAACCGACCAAACTTCTCCCCAATTGTTGCCAACCACGTACTGAAATAGCTAGTTCAACTATATATACTAGCTAATTTTAAGTACGTTGTACAGTTCGACCACACATATATAGTCAGATGAACTAAACAAAATAGACCCTAAATACTACTACCACGGAGGGGCTTTGTGCTACTTCCGGCAGCCTCTCCTCTGTCGAGCACGCTCAGTAAGAGGCAGAGGAGGAGGAGGAGCCTACCGACGAGCTGGACAAATGCAATACGGTGACTGCCGCTGCTGCATGTTCAGCGACGCTTGCCAGCTCGAACGCCCACTACCGCTCCAGACGATCCCTCTTGAAGCGTCCGGACTGCTCGTAGATCTCCTGATTCCTTGCCTCTACGTTGGCGTGTGCTGCGGCCACGACTGCGATTGCGTGCTTGACGAGGCGCTCCTCCTCCTCCCGCAGGAACTCGATGTAGCGCAAGGTCACTGACGCACGTGCGGGCCTCCACCTCCGCCTCCCTCCTTCGGGCAGCGGTGGTGGAGCGGGTGATGATATCGGTGGTCGACGGTGGGCTGGCGGCCACGGCGGCCGATGATGGGGTGGTGGCCATGACCACCACCTCCCGCCTTCGGGCCGCAGTGGCGGAGCGGGTGATGGCCACGGTGGTCGGCAGTGGGGTGGTGGCCACGACGGCCACCTCCTGCCTTTGGGCCACGGCGGCGGAGCGGGAGATGGCCCTGGCTTTCGACGGTGGTGTGGCGGCAACGGCTCCTGGCAACAGCTGCCGACGGGCAGCGGCGGTGGAGCGTGTGGTGGGTGTTCCGCGCACACCCAACAGGGATGCCACGCGCACTACACTACACCGGGGACTGTGCCGCCACCGCGGTGTAGCCTCCGTGGCTGAGCAGCGACGACAGACCGGTGCCGTTGGCGATTGTGGGAGAAGTAGACGAGATAAGCTACAGGGAGGGAGGGGAAAATGTGATGCAGGACTCGCCGGCCGTGAGGGTTTTTATAGCAGGCCGGTAAGCATTGGGATTTTGGGGGATTTCACCGAGTCGTGCGGGAAGCTTGCGCGGGAACCTGCGAGGTTGCGTGGGAACGGGCTCACCGACGATTCATTGGCGCCACCGCTTGGCTAAAAGAACGCCCTTCGCTGCATAAGCTTAGCTTGTTGTAAGCCGTCTGCGGCAGCGGGTGACAAGACGTGCGAGAGGAGGAAGAGAGGACACGTACAAATACAGTTAATAAAAAGAAACGTTTGCGATTTAATTACCTACTATACCCCCATCCTGGTTTATAAGTAGGATTTAACTAATAAAATATGAATGCATGTGCCATAGATTATATCGTTGGAGTCGTATTTGAATATAGTTTTCAGCTATATAATTTTTGTAACATGCATTAACACTTTTTTGGTTAAATTTAAGGTTATACACTAGTAAGCATTTGCCCGCAACACACACGGCTTATTCCATCACAAACAGCTCTGATGGATCAATTGTCTGCCACGTATCGCACACGCAACTCTAATCTGATTCGTGCTTGATGTCTCCGACATTGCTCGCATAGTTCGTCTTATTTGCCACGTATCACTGTGTCATCCTCTGCTTGCGTCCCTCGGCAAGCTCTGCTCGCCGTTAGGCGCCGCAGCACGCTGTGCTCGCTGTTAGGCGCCGCGGTGCACTCTGTCGCGTCTGTTGGCGCGCTCTGCTCGTGTCTGTCAGCGCGCTCGGCTTGTGGACAACTTTTCCTTGAGGCGATCGCGGAGCGCTTTGCTCGCGTCCCTCCGCGCGCGCTCTGCCAGCGGTTGAGCGTGCGCATGATCACGTCGGGGGGCCCATATGCATGCGGTTGCGCCGCGCGCGTTGCCACGCGATGTAGTTACGCGCTGCAAATTAGAACTGCCATCGTGGCCTGCCGATATTCCTGGTCGTCCGGCTTCCCCTTTAATTCCCGCGGCCATTATAACCTTAGTCTCTTCAACCTTTCGATCGCGCCCCACAACACAACAAGCACACCCACGACGACACATAGAGAGGGGATGTTCGGCGGCGCTCCAATGGAGTTCGGCGAGCATAGAGTGGAGACCCACGCGAGGGAGACGGATCTCGGTGGTGTAAACCGTCGACCGGCCGTGGTGGGATTTACTACATCAACAGCGTTGAGCGCTTGCTTGTCGGAGACAAGTACAAGGTGGTCTACATCAACCTCCAAAGACACCGCCGGTCGTCCGGCATAGATCAAGGTTGTCATCGCCAGCCAGCGCGTGCGCCATCATGTCCTCATCTACAACTATCTGATGGCCACGAGCCTTGCGACCGTTTCAACAGGTTTGTCAACAGCACTGACTACAAGTTCGCCACGGTGGATACCACCAACGATGTAAAATCGCTCAGTGTTACGGGCTTGGCCTGCAAGAACCTTGTGGAAATCCTTGACCACTACACGGTCTGGGGCATCATGAAGAAGGACTCCCTGGTCGAACTCACCTCGGCCATCATCGACCCCTACTACGAAAATATGAAGCAGGATGCCCAGAGAACAAGTCCCGTATCCTGGCACGGGGCCTAGATGCGGCAACTGGATGAACCTCACCTTAGATTTGCGGCCAAGAGCGTGTACACATGCTATGAGATGCACAGGCGGATTGTTGACATGAGGAAGTGCCTTGTTACCCAAATCGACGAGCTCGGATCGAGCCACAAGCAGAGCAAGCATCACAAGAAGTAGATGATGATCATATGATCGTTTATGCTAGTTAATCATGCATGTAATATATAGTTTACTTTATTGGTGTGTGGAAATGTCATGTGTGTGGTAGCCACCTATGTAATTATGCATGTAATAGTTTACTTTGGTGTGTGCAAATGCCATGGTTGTACTAGCCACTTATGTAAGTGGATGTTTAATTGGTTATGCAAGCATGTCCTTATAAGTGTGTGCGTGTCTATATATATATATATATATATATATATATAGTTGTTCTGTATGCAATCCCATCGCACAACACACACGTCTTATTAGCAGCAACCGTCTGTGTTACTATCGGTCTTCACACACATTTTGATTACGTAACTGTTTGCCGCAGATCACACACATCTTGTTGTTGAACCGCTTCGTTCTCATGTCTCAACGCAAACAGTTCATCCGAGTGAACCGCATGCCGTATATCGCACACACCTTGATCTGGCTGACCGTTTTTTTTGTGTTGCCTAATCACAAATAGTTCATCCGAGTGAACCGTCTGCTGTGTATCGCACACGCCTTCATCTGGCTGCCTGTTTCTTTTGTTCCTCCTCATCGCAAATAGTTAATTGAACTGAACCATATGCCCTTCATCGCACACGCAACTAAAACATGAACCGTGTTTGATGCATCCGTCATCGCAAATGTTTTATACATTTCTGACGGTTTTCATACAGCACCGTTTGCGATTATTGCATCACACACAGTTTCTCGAAGGGTCTCTGATCATAGTGTCGCGTTAGCAACATCCGGCAGTAGTGATGTGCATTACCGAGATGGCCCAGAGATACCTCTTCAACAATCGAAGTGACAAATCCTAATCTCGATCTATGTGAACTCAACAAACACCATCAGAGACACTTGTAGAGCATCTTTATAATCACCCAGTTACGTTGTGACGTTTGATAGCACACTAAGTGTTCCTCCGGTATTCGGGAGTTGCATAATCTCATAGTCATAGGAACATGTATGAGTCACGAAGAAAGCAATAGAAATAAACTAAACAGTCATAATGCTAAGCTAACGGATGGGTCTTGTCTATCACATCATTCTCTAATGATGTGATCCCGTTCATCAAATGACAACACCTGTCTATGGCTAGGAAACTTAACCATCTTTGATTAATGAGATAGTCTAGTAGAGGCATACTAGGGACACTCTGTTTGTCTATGTATTCACACATGTACTAAGTTTACGGTGAATACAATTCTAGCATGAATAATAAACATTTATCATGATATAAGGAAAAATAAATAACAACTTTATTATTGCCTCTAGGGCATATTTCCTTCAGTCTCCCACTTGCACTAGAGTCAATAATCTAGATTACATCGTAATGATTCTAACACCCATGGAGTCTTGGTGTTGATCATGTTTTGCTCGTGAGAGAGGCTTAGTCAACTGGTCTACAACATTCAGATCCGTATGTATCTTGCAAATTTCTATGTCTCCCTCCTTGACTTGATCGTGGATGGAATTGAAGCATCTCTTGATGTGCTTGGTTCTCTTGTGAAATCTGGATTCCTTTGCCAAGCCAATTGCACCAGTATTGTCACAAAAGATTTTCATTGGACCCGATGCACTAGGTATGACACCTAGTTCGGATATGAACTCCTTCATCCAGACTCCTTCATTTACTGCTTCCGAAGCAGTGATAACCCACAAGTATAGGGGATCGCAACAGTTTTCGATAAGTAAGAGTGTCGAACACAACGAGGAGCTAAAGGTAGAACAAATATTCCCTAAAGTTCTATCGATCACCGATACAACTCTACGCACGCTTGACGTTCGCTTTACCTAGAACAAGTATAAAACTAGAAGTACTTGGTAGGTGTTTTTGGATAGGCTTGCAAGAATATAAAGAGAGCGTAAATAAAAGCTAGGGGCTGTTGTAAGTAAAGAAGCAATAAAGTAAATATAGCGAGTGTGGAAAAGTGGTGGTAGGAGTTGCGAAATTGTCCCTAAGCAATTGACTACTTTACTAGACCGATAGCAAGTTTTATGTGGGAGAGGCCACTGCTAGCATGTCATCCCTGACTTGGAATTCTATGCACTTATGATTGGAACTATTAGCAAGCATCTGCAACTACTAACGCTCATTAAGGTAAAACCCAACCATAGCATTAAGATATATTGGTCCCCTTCAATCCCAGAGGCATCAATTTCTATGCCAGGTTGAAGCTTCATCACTCTTGCCCTCCAATACATAGTCCTATAAACATACAACTAACCCTATGGTGTGATCCACGCTACCATATGATGGGCACCAAAGGACATCAACATAACCACAAGCAAATTAAATCAATCATAGCAATTCATCAACCACCGATAGGACAACGAAAATCTACTCGAGACATCATAGGATGGCAACACATCATTGGATAATAATATGAAGCATAAAGCACCATGTTCAAGTAGAGGGTACAGCGGGTTATGGAGAGTGGATCGCTGTAGATAGAGGGGAAGGTGATGGAGATGTTGATGAAGATGGTGTAGGTGTTGGTGAAGATCGCGGTGATGATGATGGCTCCCCGGCGCTCCGGCGCCACCGGAAGCGAGGGGGAGAGAGCACCCCTTCTTCTTCTTCTTCCTTGACCTTCTCCTAGATGGGAGAAGGGTTTCCTCCGTCCATGGCCTCCATGGCGTGGGAGGGCGAGAGCCCTTCGAGATTGGATCTATCTCTCTGTCTCTCTCTGTTTCTGCGTTCTCGTCTGCTGCCCTTTCACCGTTTCTTTTATATCCGGAGATCCGTAACTCCGATTGGACTGAAACCTTCGCCATGATTTTTTCCCAAAACTTAGCTTTCTTGCGGCTGAAGAAGGGCATCAACCGCCTTACGGGTGGCCCACGAGGGTGGGGGGCGCGCCCTCCTAGTACGGGCGTGGGCCCCTGCCTCATGGCCACCTCGGACACCGTTTTGCGTTGATCTTTCTCCCAGATTTTCCAAATATCCCAAAAATAAGCTCTGTCCGTTTTATCCCGTTTGGACTCCATTTGATATGGATATTCTGCGAAACCAAAACATGCAATGCATGTGAACCTGCATTGGATCAATATGTTAGTCCCAAAATAGTATAAAAAGTTGCCAAAAAGTATATGAAAGTGGAATGATATTGGCATGGAACAATCAAAATTATAGATCTGACGGAGACGATCAGCATCCCCAAGCTTAATTCCTGCTCGTCCTCGAGTAGGTAAATGATAAAAAGATAATTTTTGATGTGGAATGCTACCTAGCATAATCTTGATCATATGTCTAATCATGGCATGAATATTAAGACATGAGTGATTCAAAGCAATAGTCTATCTTTTGACATAAAACAACAATACTTCAAGCATACCAACCAAGCAATTATGTCTTATTGAAATAACATAGCCAAAGAAAGCTCATCCCTACAAAATCATATAGTCTGGCTATGCTCCATCTTCACCACACAAAATATTCACATCATGCACAACCCCGATGACAAGCCAAGCAATTGTTTCATACTTTTGACGTTCCTCAAACCTTTTCAACTTTCACGCAATACATGAGCGTGAGCCATGGACATAGCACTATAGGTGGAATAGATTATGATGGTGGAGGTTGTGTGGAGAAGACAAAAAAGGAGAAAGTCTCACATCAACTAGGCGTATCAACGGGCTATGGAGATGCCCATTAATAGATATCAATGTGAGGAGTAGGGATTGCCATACAATAGATGCACTAGAGCTATAAGTATATGAAAGCTCAAACTGAAACTAAGTGGGTGTGCATCCAACTTGCTTGCTCATGAAGACCTAGGGCATTCGAGGAAGCCCATCGTTGGAATATACAAGCCAAGTTCTATAATGAAAATTCCCACTAGCATATGAAAGTGATAACTCAAGAGACTCTCTATATGAAGAACATGGTGCTACTTTGAAGCACAAGTGTGGTAAAAGGATAGTAACATTGCCCCTTCTCTCTTTTTCTCTCATTTTTTTGTTTTCTTTTTTTCTCTTTTTTTGGGCCTTCTCTTTTTTTTGGCCTTTCTCTCTCTTTTTTTTTTCAGCCGGAGTCTCATCCCGACTTGTGGGGGAATCATAGTCTCCATCATCCTTTCCTCACTGGTGCAATGCTCTAATAATGATGATCATCACACTTTTATATACTTACAACTCAATATTACAACTCGATATCTAGAACAAAGATATGACTCTATATGAATGCCTCCGGCGGTGTACCGGGATGTGCAATGATCTAGCGTAGCAATGACATCAAAAAATGGACAAGCCATGAAAACATCATGCTAGGTATCTTACAATCATGCAAAGCAATATGACAATAAATGCTCAAGTCATGTATATGATGATGATGGAAGTTTGCATGGCAATATATCTCGGAATGGCTATGGAAATGCCATGATAGGTAGGTATGGTGGCTGTTTTGAGGAAGATATAAGGAGGTTTATGTGTGACAGAGCTTATTGTATCACGGGTTTGATGCACCGCTGAAGTTTGCACCAACTCTCGAGGTGAGAAAGGGCAATGCACGGCATCAAGAGGCTAGCAATGATGGAAGGGTGAGAATGCGTATAATCCATGGACTCAACATTAGTCATAAAGAACTCACATACTTATTGCAAAAATCTATTAGTCATCGAAACAAAGTACTACACACATGCTCCTAGGGGGATAGATTGGTAGGAAAAGACCATCGCTCGTCCCCGACCGCCACTCATAAGGAAGGCAATCAATAAACACCTCATGCTCCAACTTCGTTACATAACGGTTCACCATACGTGCATGCTACGGGACTTGCAAACCTCAACACAAGTATTTCTCAATTTCACAATTACTCAACTAGCACGACTCTAATATCACCACCTTTATATCGCAAAACTATTGCAAGGAATCAAACATATCATATTCAGTGATCTACAAGTTTTATGTAGGGTTTTATGACTAACTATGTGAATGACCAGTTCCTGTCATCTCTCTAAATAGATATAAGTGAAGCAAGAGAGTTTAATTCTTTCTACAAAATATATGCCCGCGCTCTAACAAATATAAGTGAATCAAAAGAGCATTCTACAAATGGCGGTTGTCTATGTAAAGAGAAACATGCAATCCAAACTTCAAATGATATAAGTGAAGCACATGAAGCATTCTATAAAGACATACTCAAAGAATATAAGTGAAGTGCAAAGAGCATTCTATAAATCAACCAAGGACCATCTCATACCAGCATGGTGCATAAAAGAAAAGTGAAAAATAAAGCAAAAGACGCTCCAAGATATGCACATATCGCATGAACGAAACGAATCTGAAAACATACCGATACTTTTTGAAGAAAGAGGGGATGCCTTCCGGGGCATCCCCAAGCTTAGACGCTTGAGTCTCCTTGAATATTTACTTGGGGTGCCTCGGGCATCCCCAAGCTTGAGCTCTTGCCTCTCTTCCTTCTTCTCACATCGAAACCTTCTCGATCATCGAACACTTCATCCACACAAAACTTCAACAGAAAACTCGGTAAGATCTGTTAGTATAATAAAGCAAATCACTACTCTAAGTACTGTTGCAAACCAATTCATATTTTGTTTTTGCATTGTGTCTACTGTAATATAACTGTTTCATGGCTTAATCCACTGATATAAATTGATAGTTTCATCAAAACAAGCAAACTATGCATCAAAAACAGAATCTGTCTAAAACAGAACAGTCTGTAGCAATCTGAACATTCACCATACTTCTGATACTTGAAACATTCTGCCAAAATTAGGAAAAATAAACAATTTGTACAGAAAGAAAGTGCAAAAAGAATCAGAACCATTTGACGTTCCAGTAAAAATACTAAAAATTGCGCACTACAGCCAAAGTTTTTGTCCTGCACCGTACAAACCAACAAGCATCGTAAACATCCTAAAGGCAAACCTTGGCACATTATTTTTATAATACAATGGAATTTTACAAGGGGATAATTATTTTTATGGAAAAGTTTCTGTAATTAAGATTCACAAAGTTCCCATGGGCCTGAACAAGTTTAAGGACGTCCCCCACTTTCACAATGCTCGTCTATCTCACTTTCACTTTTCTTTTTGAAAAAGTTTTAGGTTCCCCTCTTTATTTTTGTTGTTTTTAAACTATAAGAAAGCACTCAACAGAAATAAATGACTCTCTAAAACTTCCGGGTTGTCTCCCTGGCAGCGCTTTCTTTAAAGCCATTAAGCTAGGCATATAGTGCTCAAGTAGTGAATCCACCCGGATCCCAAGGTATATCAAAGCCAATTTTAATTAGCAATGATTTTTAATTTAGTAGTGAGCACAAGGTAACCTATATCATGTAATGACGAAGTCTAACTTTCTTCCTATGCATCGGCATGTCATAAAAGAACAATTCATGCACACCTAGTAAAGGCCAATGCATAGTGTAAACAGTTTCTTGCAATTTTTTCGTATTGGAAACAGAGAGAGGTGGAGATATAGTTCCTCTCTCATAATAATTGCAAGTAGGAGCAGCAAGCACATGCATATTATATATGTCAAAATCATCATGTGCAATGGTAAAAGGCAACCCATCAATATAATCCTTAATAAGAGCAAACTTCTCCGATATAGTATAATCGGGAGAATTCAAAAAGATAATAGGACTATCATGTGTGGGTGCAATAGCAACAATTTCATGTTTAACATAAGGAACTATAGCAAGTTCATCTCCATAAGCATAATTCATATTGGCTTCTTGGCCACAAGCATAGCAAGCATCATCAAAAAGGGATATTTCAAAAGAATCAACGGGATCATAATAGTCATCATAGCAATCATCCTTCAGTAAGCACGAAGGGGAATTAAACAATGTATGAGTTGAAGAGTTATTCTCATTAGAAGGTGGGCACGGGTAGCTAATCCGCTCTTCCTCCTTTTGTTCTTCGCTCTCCTCATCATCTTTTTCATCCAATGAGCTCACAGTTTCATCAATTTCTTCTTCCATGGACTCCTGCAAAATATTAGTCTCTTCTTGGACAGCGGGGGAGTCCTCAATATAAGGTTTAACATAGGCATTAGAAGCATAATTCTCATAACTATATTCAAGTATGGCAAAATTTTCAGAATTGTAAAGAGTAGCATCATACTTTTCAATCAATGAAGCAATTTCATAAGCACCCTTAAAAGCAACAAATTCTTCAATTTGTTGAACATCATAGTAATTATAAACACCCTTAGCATATGAAGATACGATTCCATTATCACCAAACTCACATTGGTAGGGAAGGTGTTTCTTAGGGTTTTCAGAACAACAAGTAAAATCATAAATTTCACATAAATTCCAAGCATAGCATTGCATAGTATTAATTTGATGCTGTAAAAGTTCCTCTTTTTGAGATAAGCGGTGTCGCACATAACAAGCATGCTCATCTAAAGATTTTCCCTCAACTAAGCTAGTTGGGGTTTCAGCACGAGCACAAAGGGATCAAAGATGATCCAAGTAAAAAGCTTCAGGAGTGTGATAGATTTTGAGTGGTTCTTCAACCATTGGTTCAGTAGGTACAACTATTTTTTTTTGGTATTTTGCGTTTCCTACCCATAACTAAAGATACAAAACAGCTAAGAACAGCAAATAAAAATTACTTAGTGATAAAGCAAACAAGCACACACGAGAATATTCACCCCACGCTATTGCTCCCCGGCAACGGCGCCAGAAAAAGGTCTTGATAACCCACAAGTATAGGGGATCACAACAGTTTTTGATAAGTAAGAGTGTCGAACCCAACGAGGAGCTAAAGGTAGAACAAATATTCCCTAAAGTTCTATCGACCACCGATACAACTCTACGCACGCTTGACGTTCGCTTTACCTAGAACAAGTATAAAACTAGAAGTACTTTGTAGGTGTTTCTGGATAGGCTTGCAAGAATATAAAGAGAGCGTAAATAAAAGCTAGGGGCTGTTGTAAGTAAGGAAGCAATAAAGTAAATATAGCGAGTGTGGAAAAGTGGTGGTAGGAGTTGCAAAATTGTCCCTAAGCAATTGACTACTTTACTAGACCGATAGCAAGTTTTATGTGGGAGAGGCCACTGCTAGCATGTCATCCCTGACTTGGAATTCTATGCACTTATGATTGGAACTATTAGCAAGCATCCGCAACTACTAACATTCATTAAGGTAAAACCCAACCATAGCATTAAGATATATTGGTCCCCCTTCAATCCCGTACGCATCAATTTCTATGCCAAAGTTGAAGCTTCATCACTCTTGCCCTCCAATACATAGTCCTATAGACATACAACTAACCCTATGGTGTGATCCACGCGCGCGCTCATATGACCGGCACCAAAGGACAGCAACATAACCACAAGCAAATTAAATCAACCATAGAAATTCATCAACCACCGATAGGACAACGAAAATCTACTCAGACATCATAGGATGGCAACACATCATTGGATAATAATATGAAGCATAAAGCACCATGTTCAAGTAGAGGGTACAGCGGGTTGCGGGAGAGTGGACCGCTGTAGATAGAGGGGTGAAGGTGATGGAGATGTTGGTGAAGATGGCGTAGGTGTTGGTGAAGATCGCGGTGATGATGATGACCCCGGCAGCGTTCCGACGCCACCGGAAGCGAGGGGAGAGAGCCCCCCTCCTTCTTCTTGTTCCTTGAACTTCTCCCTAGATGGGAGAAGGGTTTCCCCTCTGGTCCATGGCCTCCATGGCGTGGGAGGGGCGAGAGCCCCTCCGAGATTGGATCTATCTCTCTGTCTCTCTCTGTTTCTGCGTTCTCGTCTGCTGCCCTTTCACCGTTTCTTTTATATCCGGAGATCCGTAACTCCGATTGGACTGCAACCTTCGCAGTGATTTTTTTCTCTCCAAAAATTAGCTTTCTTGCGGCCGAAGAAGGGCATCAACCGCCTTACGGGTGGCCCACAAGGGTGGGGGGAGCGCCCTCCTGGTACGGGCATGGGCCCCTACCTCGTGGCCACCTCTAACACCGTTTCGCGTTGATCTTTCTTCCAGATTTTCCAAATATTCCAAAAATAAGCTCCGTCCGTTTTTATCCCGTTTGGACTCCGTTTGATATGGATATTTTGCGAAACCAAAAACATGCAACAGGCAGGAACTGGCACTGGGCATGTGATGCCCCGGTAGTTCAACTACAGTAATGTCGCACTAATGGTGCCATGTCATCAAGTTCAACGAAGCCACATTGCCACTTGAGAAAAATCAAATCCAAATTCCTTTTGAAATACAAGTCAAATTCTTATTTCTTTAATCTGTCAAATAAAAATGTTCGATGGGTTGCAAGTATTCGCCAAGTAATTGTCATGAAGAAATCGACTCAAATTGGATTTCTATTTTGGCCATGGCAATATTTTGGTGGACCAAAAACATTTAATTTGATCGTTTAAATTCCAACATATATTCTCACTTTTCCCAAACCACAAGAAACTTTGTGTGGGGCCTATGTCTCTCGCGAACAGTAGCTCATGCTGGAAATAAAAAAGGTGCGTTGCCAGGAATCGAACACCAGACCTGTTGTTTAGGAGCGTGCGCCTCGAACCAGTTGAGCTAGCCCGCTTTGTTGACAACAGACCATTGCAAAATCATAAGAAAACTAAAACGCCGATCCGAACATCTTTAAAAAATTCGAACACAAAACATTTTTCTCAAAAAGAAAACGTGAATATTTTATCAAACGCGAACATTATTTCTTTCACAAATTCTGAGAAAACTCAAACATTTTTCAACACACAAATGAATTTTGGAGATGCGAACATATTTTTTAGAACGGAAAACATTTTTTAAACTACCCAAAAAATTGAACAGGAACAATTTTTCAAATTTCCAAACAAAATTTGGAAACACAAACAACTTTTTCACGCGACCATTTTCTGAAACTGCAGAACAAAATTTGAAAAAACGAACATTTTTTAAAATTGCAAACAATTTCGGAAACGGAACATTTTTCGAAACTCCGAACAAAACTTGTAAATATGAACATTTTTTGAAATTTTCGAACAAATTTTGGAACAGGAACACTTTTTCAAACTCCCAAACAAATTTATGGAATTTACGTACATTTTACAATTTGTGAACAAAATTTGAGGACATGAACATTTTATAAATTTGTGAACAAATTTGGAAAGATGGAACACTTTTTGAAATTCCAAAACAATTTGGTAATGCTTTTTTATTCAAAAAATAGGAACATTTATTGAAACTCACGAAAAAAAATTGAAAACGAACATTTTTATTAAATTTGCAAACAAATTTTGCAAAGTTTTGAAATTTTGAAAAAAACATCAAGAAAAGAAACAGAAACTAAAAAAAGAAAAGAAACATTTGTGAACAAATTTTTTAAAAAATGCATACAGTTTTTGAATTTGTGAACAAAATATAAAAACACGAATTGTTTTCAAATTCTGAACAGTTTTGTAAAAGCGCGAACATTTTCCAAAAAATGCGAACATTTTTTTGAAAAAGGAAACATAAACTTGAAAAACAAAAAAGAAAAAAGAAAAGAAAAACGTAACAGAAATAGAAAAAGAAAGGAAAATAAAATCGTTCAGAACCTTCTAGAAGGTTCCCAAAACCCGAAAAAACCAGCTGGAAACCTCTAGAAGGTTCCCAAAACCGGGAGCGCAGGAACGGTTAAACGGGCCGGCCCATTGCGTCGCTGCTCGGTCGCTCGCCTGTGCGAAGCTCCGGCAGTTTGACGCAACGAGCGGCATATAGGATTTTCCGGCGTGGAGGCCATCCATGGCGCCCCGGCCAGGTGCCGGCCATCCCGCGGCTCCCCCTGTTGGTTAAGAGCGCCCCAGCAGTCTCCCTCCCCCTCTGGAACCCTAGCCCCCAAAATTTCCCCTCCTCCTCTCGCGCTTCTCCTCTGTTCCTCGTGCACGAGCTGCCGTCAACGCGTCATCGCCGCCGTCGCGGCCACCGTCGTCACCTACGCACGGGAGGACGTCCATGAGGTCCAGTGGGGCCGTCTTCGTCCGTCCCGAGCATCAACTCGAGCGGGGTCGCCCCGTACGCTCGCCATCGAGCCCGTCCCCACCGTGTGCATCGCCGGCGTCCGCCGTCGTCGCCGCGACTCCACTCCGCCTCTGGCCTCCTCAACCTCACCTACGTGCTCGCTGTGAGCACCTCATTCGATCCCCTCTGTTTCCCCTTCGAATCCATCGATGTAGACGCCATCCCCGAGCTCCCGCGTACGCGTACATGCGTGCTTGCTGTCGCTGCTCTCTATCTCTGCCTGCTAGTGATGCTTGCTGCTGCTCCTCGCGCCGCTCATTGCTTGCTGCTGCTCCCTGCGTGCTGACGTTGCTGCTCCTAGCTGCTGCCCTTGCCGCTGCTACTTGCTACTGCAGCTGTTTGCTGCCGTACGGCTGCTGCTTGATGCACCTGCTGCTGCCTCCACTGATGTCCCCTGCTGGCGTTTGCTGCTATCGGTAGCCACGGCCATGGCCATGCGCCTGTGTGCTTGTACGTGGTGCACAACCAAACCATGGCCGGCTTGTGCCACTGCATATGGCCGGCCCAAGTTTTAGTTAGGGGCTAATTTTGGAGTGAGGGCTTTTGGTGGGCGACCTCCATGGAGGTGGATATTTTAAAAATATTAATAATTACATTTTGGAGTTTCAAAAAATTCTGAAAAAAAATTCTACACATTCATATGGATGTATTCTACATGTGTATACAATCTCACAACAAAATACATTATGGTGAGAGCTACACAAAAAAGAGAAAATCATGCATTTCTAATAGTGAACAGTGTTTTCACTGCTCATCAGTTTGAAAACTGCGATTTGTTTTTTTTGTATAGCTCTCATCATAATGTATTTCATCTTCAAAATTTGCACACACGTAGAATGCATCCATGTTAACATGTATGATTTTTTTCAGAATTTTTTGAAACTTTAAAATATGTTTTTCAATTTTTTCTAAATACCCACCTCCATGGAGGTCGACCTCCATTGGCATTTTGCGCTAATTTTGTTACTAGTTAGGCTAATCAGTACTAGTACTACTTAAATCAGTTGCTACCCTAAGACGTGTGCCCCCCATCTCTAATTAGGATTGATTTATTTATTTGATTATTAGATAAGTAGTCATGACATGTGGCCCCTGCTGTAAATTGAAATAAAAAAGGATGCCTAAGTCAATGACACATGGGACCCATGTGCACTGTTAACTTTTGACTAGTCAAAATATTGACTGGGTCAACCCACCCTTGGCCCCACATGTCACACACATGCACACATTGCTGGGTACACTCCTGTGTACCCATAGCAATTTGTCTGTTTTTTTCGAGTTAATGTAATTAAAGAAATTTCAGAACATTGTTAAAACTTTGAAAAATCATATAAAACTAGTTGACCCGTTGCGCCAAATGACGCAGAGACCTTCTGAAGACATGTTGTCGATGAAAATAGTTTCATACTACAAGAACCTTCAACTAAATCATGCTATTTTTTAAACATGTTTATTATGTTGTCAAATAATAGTCTGGGAAAAGTGAAACTTTGCATAATATGAATAGGTTCAGTTTGAAAATATGGGCACTATGATGAGAGAGTAAAGTTGGCATGGTTGTATTTTTTTAGCAAGTTTGGAAACATGGTTATCATGATGAGAAACCTGGCCATGCATATATTTCCTGTAAAAAAAGAGCGAAAAAGATGAGAAACCTAAGAATATATGTATACTAAACACCATGTATAAAACCAGTTAAGGAGAGAGGGTTTTGGTGCTCCTAGGTGTAGATACGCCTATTATGAAATATGTATTAAAAACACATTTCAAAAGAGTAGTGTTTCTATCAACTTTGTTTTTGTGTGTTTGAAAAAAAAGTGTTCATGTGTCTCTTAGACACATGTATATTTCCAAGCAGTCGTATGGCAGCTAGTTCGGCCCATGAATCAAGCGATTTATTTATCCCTTCTTCCTCAACACCTATTCCTTCTTCCTTGACAACTTCATTCAGTCAAAGACAAAAGTCCTCAGTAGTACTTCCATCACCTCAATAATTGGGATAGATATCATCCACTACAATGAAGAACAATAACATTTCTCTATACGTTGAACAATAATAAATCATTTACAATGCATTTGGCCAAGCAAACAATTAGTAGAAGAACAATAACATTTCTCTATTTCTTGAATTCCACATGGGAGTATGGATGGCTTCACTCGTAACAATACATATGCCTTTTGTTTATTTGCCTGACAAAATGTCCATCAGATGAATCAATCAAATAGGAGGAAATGAGGAATATTTCAAACTAAAACAAAGAATTGATCCTAACTACATGAAGTGCAGTAGCTTTAAAGCCTCCAAATTATTTTGCTCTACTCCACCAGGAACGTACAGGTCTTCAAGAACCAAAAGACGCCACTCGAGCTCTCTTCGGCCTCATAAGCCCTGTTGTTGTTTATATCCTTAACCCCAAAAGGTTGTCGCTTAGCATATCTGTTGTTCTCCAGATCCTTATTAGGTGTCGGCTTATCCTGAAGAAAAGGCAATTGATATCCTATTATCATTAAATAAATCCGCAGTTAACATGTGGATCATGGGGAATGGTGAGATGCCATATTGGGGTTCACAACACGAATAGAAGACCACTAATTTAATGCCACTAATTTACAGAAGGACAAAAAAGCCTGAACACCCTTAAGAAAGGCCATGATGATGAGGTGAGAACAAGTAGGCTAGTGATCCAAGTGAAACTTAAAATGGAGTAAAAAATTGCCATAACGGTGTTGCTTGGAAAAATCATAGTACAATGCAGAGTGGAATTAGTGCCACATATTGATGCCATTAAATAAACACCCTTAAGAAACACAATCAACTGAACCTTGAACACAAGTAGGCCTAGAGCAAGAAAACAATACATCATATTACTAAGCAAAAGCAAATAGAAATATCAAATTGAGAGGCAAAACTATTTGAAAACAAAAATGTAGGCCAAGTACAAACAACTAACATAAAAATGAATAATAATACGCCTTGAAGCTTGAAAATAATGCATACTAAAAGCAAGTTTCCTAAGCGCTAATACACCCTGCAATTTGTGTATACATGCCTGAATAAGAAATTTGAATTGATCAAACCAAATCTGTTATAACACAGACGAATTAGAACTCTGAAAGTTGCACATACTGGAGTAAAGTTTGCTAAGCGACACAACACCCTACAATATCTGCGGTAAAATTACTTAGAAAGGCATCATGGACCCTGCAGTTTAACCTGCATTACCATAGTTGTAGCTGCATCAACATGGACGCATCAGTTACTAAAAGGAACCTTTGCAAAATGGAAAATGAGCTTTTATTGCGCCTTGCTTCTTAGTGGGATGTGCATACCAACCATATCAATATGGAAAATTACCCCACTTCACGATAGTGCCAAATCAAGCTATAGCCTAAAATACCCCGTGAAAAACATGTAGAGAAATTAGAAAACAAATTGTAGGTTGGGAAGATGAGGAAAGAAGGAAGAAAGAAACAAAGAAGCTCACATGTTCCCATCTCCTTGGCACATTGGGAGTTGTCCTCGAGCTATCCTCCTCTCCAGGCAGCTGCCAAGGTGGGGGGCTAGGGGCTCGACCAGGAGGGGTTCCCCGCCACCCCGCGGTTAACCTTCATGTTCAAATAACCAAGTATACCACATCATTTCTGGTTCATATACCCTTGGAAAACACAATGACATAAGTTAATGGCGTACACATATTTAAAAAAAACTATGAGCATATTTTCACTAACAATACACACACCAACACCAAAATCAGAAGAAACAAATTTGAGAATATGGCAAGTGAACTTGGCACCCAATAAATTTGACAGGCCAATGTATGACAACTTGTGATGTCCATACGGCAAAAAGCGATACTTGACACAAATGAATTTATCTGTAAAAATGACATAAGGAATGTACACAATAAGCATGCTAAGATACAGTCAAGCGTCGAATGGGTTACTTTGATTCTGATATAGCAATTAAACTACAAATATAGTTCATAATAACATGACAAGTGAGGTGAAAGCATTGATATATCTGAACACTTCATCATTTTACTGAAAATTAATATTTGTATGCTTTTTCTACCTGTGAAATATTTGTATTGTTTGACCATGATGTATTTTGTTTAAGTAGACGATGATATACTGAATTTACTGACAAGTGTCAAATTCTTGGTTTATTAGACATCTAACTAAGGAATATACAGGGACAGTTAACAACATTACCACTGCAATGCACATGTACTGCATTTAGACAACAAGTGCGGATCAGGAGTCCCAACACCAGGACGCTCAATTTTGCATGGGTCTCCTTTTCCTTCTCTAAATCCCGTCTGAAGCTTCTCTACAGAGAAAGAAAGAGCATCACTGTTGTAGCTACCCAGGGTATTATAAATAGATGGATGGAAGCAAGACTAAAAATAAAAATAATAGAGCAGATAGTTTTAGTATATCACTTTTTTTCTTTTTTAAGTATTTAGAACAGCAGTTAGGACCAATGGAACTCAATTTTGCGGATCAAGTGTTTGAGCTAATATACCAAGTTAAACTATCCATGTTTAGGGTCATCCCATCAGGGCATTTGAAAAACTGCTATGAAGAAGAGTTAACTTCTTTAATCAACCCTGTAGAGCGATGTATTTATCAAGGAACGGAACAACATTCAGAGCTGTACGAATATGCAGAAAACTACACAAATACACAAGCAATCAAGTTGTTGTAAAGCAAAACTTGGATTGGGAAAGACAACTTCAATGATTATGTAAAGTTACAGGAGTTTAGTTACCTACCCAAAAGAGTGAATTAATATGCAGTATAAAGACAAACTTATGGATAGGAAGGCCCATCTTGAAAATCCTACAATTGAAAGGAGGGAAACACATCAAGCAAAGGAACAAAAACCTCCTTTATAAAGGGGACAGGAGCTCCAGGACAAATTGATCCCTTTCTTGACAAGGAAAGAGCAAGGTACCAAACAAATTAAGAACGGCAACAAAAATCTTTCTATGACTCTAGTCAGTCGAGAGCATTTTTGAAAGGTGAACAATAATCCCATTTGCAGAACTTATCCGAGGCACACAACAAATTTAAAAGCTTAAAAATTCTATATGGAAGCCTAGCTAGATCTCGAGCATCCGTCGATAGTAATAAACAAAAAATTGCTCATAGATCGAACCAACAACACAACCGAAGGGTGAAGAAGCTCACCCAACAACACAACCGAGCATAGATCGGGCCTATCACCTGCATCCCCGAGCCTCCGCTAGCACACTTGCTGCCTGGGTCTCCTAGTCTCCTCCAAATCTAAATCGCGGTTGAGAACCACATAGGACGAGCCCCCCCGCAAAAAGAGATAAGATGGAGATCAGCAACGGAGGGAGGCGAGGGAATGTGCAAACCTCATGCAGGTTGCTCTCCTTGTCGAGTTGAGTAGCACCTCGGTAAGATTATGGAGGAAGAGGTTTCCAATCCTCGCGCTCCTATAGCCCACACCCTCATCGATGATACGAAGAGAAGATACCAGTTGCTGCTGCCGCCGACGCCATGCTCTCTCTACTCAGCGCCACCGCCACCTTCGCCGCCATCTCTCTTTTCCCAGCGCTGTCGTCCCCATCTTTCCCTGCCCAACGCCGCGGGCTGGACCGTCGCCTTCCTCCTCTCCCAAGTTCTCCATGGCTTTCTACCCCTACCTATTGAACTGGCCGCCGTCTTGGAGCAGCGACGGGAGCCCGCCCACATCCGCCGCTCCACCAACCCCTGCTGCGCCTCCACCCCGACCCGGCCGCCGGCATGGGGCCTAAGTGACGGGAGATGGTCTGCCGTGATGACAAATGAGATAGGATGGAGGAGGAGGGAGGAGGGGGGAGGCCCGAGGTGCGGGGAAGGAGAGGAGGCGGCAGAGGCGAGCAGGGGGGAGGGGGCGGCGGCATGGGGAAGGATAGGAGCGAGTGGGGAGGAGAACGAGGCAGAGTGGGCACGAAAAGGGTTGGCGGCTAGGGTTTCGACGTGCGTGTGCACGCCGTGCGGCCGCCCGCACCCAAAAAACTGGCACCCAGCCAATCCGATCCAGCGCGAGGCCCGCACGTCATTCCCTGGCTAGGATCTACCGCACGGTGAAAATGCACAAGTCAATCTGCACCGAAGATCTAACGAGCAGGAACGAAAAAAAGACCACGCTGACCACGATCGAATGACCATAGAAGGAACCGATCGGGGGAGCCCTGTCTATGCGAGTTGGCTAGCCTCTGTTTTGTTTTATATAAACCGTAACTCCAATGAAAAAGTTTTATACATGAAAGTTGCTCAGAACGACGAGACAATCCGAATACGCGGTCCGTTCATCTGTCACATGCCCCTAGCATAGCAAACATGCAACTTTTCCCCTCCGGTTCATCTGTTTGACAGACGTCCGGAACCGGGAAAACTTTCCCGGATGTTTCCCCCTTCGCCAGTATCGCCTAACGCTACGTTAGATCACCTCTGCCCCGCTTATTGTCTTGTTGTGCATATGTTTACGTGTATTTACCGTTTCTTCCCCCTCTTCTCTCCGGTAGACCCCGAGACTGCCGCTGATGCCGCTGTGATCAACTACGTCGACGACGACCCCTTCTTCTTGTCTGAGCAACCAGGCAAGCCCCCCCTCCTTTGATCATCCCGATATCGCCCATTCTATACTCTCATGCTTGCATTAGATTTTGCTACTGTTATTGTTTGCTCCTATTCTGATGCATAGCCTGCTTTTGCACCTGCTGTTGTACCTTACCTGCTTATCCTAAACTGCTTAGTATAGGTTGGATAGTGATCCATCAGTGACCCCTACCTTGTCCTTGTTGCCCCTGCTTCATCTTCGATGACTCGATCAGCGTGATCGACGACCAGAACCCGGCACCTCACATCACATCACGCCCCTTCTGTTGCTCGACTCAGCAGAGCTACTACCGAGTGCCGAGGGTGTTCCCTCTTAACGCACTCCTGATGATAATTCTGTAGTGTAGCTATTCGGTCGTGGTCCTCGAGGGTGATTTCCTCCTTCACCATTCCCGATACGGCTCTATCGTGCAACCCCTCAAGTGTGAACCTCGAGGGTGGTTCCTCTTACGTTCACCTTGATGATTACATCGAGTGGAATCCTCCGAGGGTGATTCCTTGAGTTTTCCCCTTGATGTTTGGACACACGGTTACCTTGGCACTACTTGAGACCTTTGGGAAAGTCGGGCGGGCCCGGAGATCACCCACAAGATGATTACGAGGAACAGCCGGGAAGTCTGGCAGCCCTCGAGTGGGCTGAGCTTGCCCTTGCCGTATTTCCGAGACGGAGCGACGGGGTCACATTATCGTGAGTCTCTGCTCGTCTTTGCGAGCCCCCAATGCACTAACAGGTTTGGGTATTTGTTCTGAGTTGGCCTCTGGCCTTTACGCACTAACCACCACGCGAGAATTGATATGGGCCTCAACGCCGCGAAGATCGGCCGAAACTTTGTCGACGTCCGGCCAGCAGAAGGCGGCATATCGGATCGTCTTTGGCCATCCGAGGCGGTGCTGGTATCCACCCTGCTCGCAACGACCTGGAGTGCTGCGGGCGATGGTCCCAAGACCGCGGAGTGCTTAGGATGTAGACCGGCGGGACCTCTCGCTGAGCCTAGGTAGGGCTGCGACGTGTTGATCTTCCGAGGGGGCATTGACCCGGAAAGGTGTGTCCGCCGAGTGATCGAGCGTGTTAGGTAACGTGGTGCACCCCTGCAGGGAAGATCTTTATTCGAATACCGTGTCCACGGTAATGGACGTTCAGATTTATATCTTGATCTAATACAACTAGAAATGGATACTTAAGATATGTGGCTCGGATTGCTTTCGCAGGAGTCGAGAAAGGATCTCGGGCGCTATTGTTACAACATCCTTGTTAATTATAAACTGCTATTCTTTACTCTTCTACATGCCGCAAGATGCTCTGAGCTGCTTGAAGATGCTAGTCTTCGATAGGCTAGGCCTTCCTCTTTTATGGCATTCTGCATTCAGTCCACGATACAGCCCTTCCATTTGATACCAAAGGCATACTTAGTATAGATCGATGCTTGCGAGTACTTTTGATGAGTACTCACGGTTGCTTTGCTACCCTTTTCCCCTTCTTTCTTCTTTCCGGTTGATGCAACCAGATGGTGGATCCTTGGAGCCAGATGCCACCGCCAACGGATACTACTATGTGGAGACCGCCAACCACTGTGAGTAGTTAGGAGGTCCCTGCGGAGGCCTTGCCTCTTCGATCGTTGTTGTTTTTGTGCTTGCCTTCTTAAGGCATCCTTGTCTAACTTATGTCTGTACTCAAATATTGTTGCTTCCGCTGACTCTCTTGTGTATCAAGCTATGTATTCGAGCCCTCGAGGCCCCTGGCTTGTAATATAAAGCTTGTATTATTTTAATTTGTGTCTAGAGTTGTGTTGTGATATCTTCCCATGAGTCCCTGATCTTGGTCGTACACATTTGCGTGCATGATTAGTGTACGGTAGAGTCGGGGGTGTCACAAGTTGGTATCAGAGCCGATTGCCTGTAGGATCCCCCTTTCCAACTCCTTGGCCGAAGTTGAGTCTAGTCTTTGAAAAACTATTTTACTAACATGGCTGTGCGGCTTATGGGCCCACGTCGCCATCGGGTGGTATTAGGATCTTTTACTCCTCGTCTATACTCTGGGACTCTAACCTCTCTTCTATTCGGGTTAAATGATTTTGCTAACTCTAACTCTAGGTTCTCGTAAATACTTTCTCCCGGAGAGCCCCTCACTCCAGATGATTACTTGGTGCATCAGAAGATTCTGAAGACACTCTCCGATGTTTTACCAAGTCCCTTGTACCCTTCGCATTGCGATCCCTACCACCGATAAATCCTTATGGGTAACTACCTACAATTGCCGTTTGTACCTTCATTCCCAGTTGCCCTGGTTATTACAAGATGTCCTGAAATACTCTCTGATGTTCCAAAAATCATGTATGCTTACTGCTCTGCAGTCCTTGTCGCATGGATACCCCTACGGATAATTACTCGCTCTTATCGAGTATCCATTCATCCCCAGTTATTCTTATGCTTCATAAGATACTTTGTAATACAATCCGAGCTTTGGATGATCTCTATCGCCTATTGCTCTAGAAGGTCTTACCTGCCTACACTCTGGTTAATTCCATATGCCTAGCAGTATCCATTGACGTCCTTTGTCATTATCATCTTGAGTCTTTCGATTTGATATGTCTGTACCGCAATCATCAGTTGATCCTTATAGATTATCTTTCCAGCTCAGACGTCTTCCTGAACATGAGCTGGTTCTCGGCCAATCAGATTGCCATCGATTGTGCCCTACGTCTATTCAACTTATCCATCCATGGTCAGAGCGTTTGCTGCTGATCCCTTGATTTTGGAAATTGTAACTCCGTTGCATTTAATCCTTGAGATTAGTCAGTTGTTTCTATAATCTGGTTTCCTTGCATTCTTTCTTCTTCTGGTTGAGTGCCGATGCTCACATCAGATCCCTCGTGGACCACGAGGTCCATTGTTGGATTTTATCCGACAATGTCCTTCATATTCAATCACCTTGTGAGCCTTCCCTCGGATACATAATGCCTTTGGTTAATTGTATCCTCTGCTTCCTCAACCATGCTCTACTTTCAAGCTTGAGTTACTTATTCCTAAAGTTTGTGGTGTATGTTCCTAAGATGTCCCTAAATCCGCGTGAACTCGAAAGTTATGCGGGTTATACTCTACTGGCTTTTCGTCAGGTAAAGTTTCAACGCTACAACTTCTTCGAAGACGAGAGGTAAATGGAAGGTTATGCATTGATGAAGTGGGAGTCGACCTTGAACCTTTGTGTTCATGCCCATGGACTCGATGTGGAACTTATCATGGAAGCTTCTTGTTATAATAATAATAATCCCTTGTGGTAAGTTCATCTTGTATCTATGTTTGGTCCGTTGCAACCGTGGTTCCAACCATGATTGTTCTCTTTTGATTTCGTTTCTCGGACAAGTTAAAGTACTTGTCTTCTGCAGATATTTTCTCCTGTCCAACCTCTATCATGTTCTACCATCGAGTATTACCCTCTAGTATCTCGAGAATATCATGGAGCTACATAACATTTCATGAGTTCTTCATGAACTATTAATTCTCGTTGATTCCAAGTTTCTACGGGTTCTGAGATGTTAGACACTCGAGAATTCCGATAACTGATTCGATGTCTACACTTTCCTTTCCATTGTTTTGTTTAAACTTTCTTGTAATGTAACATATATGAGCAGTGATAATTCGCTGCTTATGTAAATGCCTCGATGTACAACTCTGTCAGTAAGACCTTGTTACTATTGTTGATGACATTACGGTAGCCACCGATGGACGAGAACTTTGCCTATTGGTCTGCCTCGTCTTAACGAGCAGGAAAATGGTTCTCTTCGTCCCTCGCCCTTGGTACCAACGTGGTTGACAACATAACTGACAGGTTGTCCTCTGACCTGCCTTGCTATCATGACCGTGTAAAATGATTAGCGCCTTCCTGGTGTTAACCCACATGGTGGGCCCATAACCCACAGTTCCACATGGTCGAAACCTGACTCTTATATATCCCTGTCTTCCAAAATTGTTCCTCACGGTTGGCTTCGTATGTAATTCACGAGCCACCTTCTTGTGATCTGTTCTGGTATCAGATGCAATACTTATTCTCGATGCTCTGAACCCCTTTCACACTCTATTTCAGACATCGAATGATTGCCTACCCGCTTGAAGCTTCTTATTGCACCTTCTTACCTTACTCTCGATGACCTTCTTAAATTCAAATCGAGAGATGCCTTTAGGCCACGTTCACTGAGATAGCCCCAGGTTCCTATCTTGTGTTGAGCTCCGTCCTTCCCGAGTCTTTCCCCCTTACTCCACTCCTTAGATCTCGGGACGAGATTTCTTGTAGTGGAGGAGAATTGTGATGCCCCGGTAGTTCAACTACAGTAACGTCACACTAATGGTGCCATGCCATCAAGTTCAACGAAGCCACATTGCCACTTGAGAAAAATCAAATCCAAATTCCTTTGGAAATACAAGTCAAATTCTTTTCTGTAATCTGTCAAATAAAAATGTTCGATGGGTTGCAAGTATTCGCCAAGTAATTGTCATGAAGAAATCAACTCAAATTCGATTTCTATTTTGGCCATGGCAGTATTTTGGTGGACCAACAACATTTAATTTAATCGTTTAAATTCCAACATATATTCTTACTTTTCCCAAACCACAAGAAACTTTGTGTGGGGCTCTATGCCATCGTACTGTATTTATGTGCCAAATTTCGTCTATAACAAAAATTGTTTGCTCACACAAATAAATACAAAGCTGTAGCTAGAAATAGAAAACAACAATGAAAGTTTAAAATAGAAAAATAGTAGGAAACTAAAAAGGCCCCCACTGTGGACTGGGCCGTAAGATCGCAGTGAAAGGCCCAGCCCAGCCGGCCTCCTCCCACCTCCTATCCATAGGAGGGCGTGGAGGCCATCCATGGCGCCCCGGCCAGGTGTCGGCCATCCCGCGGCTCCCCCTGTTGGTTAAGAGCGCCCCAGCAGTCTCCCTCCCCCTCTGGAACCCTAGCCCCCAAAATTTCCCCTCCTCCTCTCGCGCTTCTCCTCTGTTCCTAGTGCACGAGCTGCCGTCAACGCGTCGTCGCCGCCGTCGCGGCCACCGTCGTCACCTACGCACGGGAGGACGTCCAGGAGGTCCAGTGGGGCCGTCTTCGTCCGTCCCGAGCATCAACTTGAGCGGGGCCGCCCCGTACGCTCGCCATCGAGCCCGTCCCCACCGCGTACATCGCCGGCGTCCGCCGGCGTCGCCGCGACTCCACTCCGCCTCTGGCCTCCCCGACCTCGCCTACGTGCTCTCTGTGAGCACCTCGTTTGATCCCCTCTGTTTCCCCTTCGAATCCATCGATGTAGCCGCCGTACCCGAGCTCCCGCGTGCGCGTACATGTGTGCTTGCTGTCACTGCTCTCTGTCTCTGTTGTTGCCTTGCTCGCTGCGGCGTGCGTCCTAGTACCACTGCCTGCTAGTGATGCTTGCTGCTGCTCCTCGCGCCGCTCATTGCTTGCTGCTTGCTGCTGCTCCTCGCGCCGCTCATTGCTTGCTGCTGCTCCCTGCGTGCTGACGTTGCTGCTCATAGCTGCTGCCCTTGCCGCTGCTACTTGCTACTGCGGCTGTTTGCTGCCGTACGGCTGTTGCTTGATGCACCTGCTGCAGCCTCCACTGATGCCCCTGCTTTGGCGTTTGCTGCTACCGGTAGCCACGGCCATGGCCATGCGCCTGTGTGCTTGTGTGTGGTGCACAGCCAAACCATGGCCGGCTTGTGCCACTGCATATGGCCGGTCCAAGTTTTAGTTATGGGCCAATTTTGTTACTAGTTAGGCTAATCAGTACTAGTACTATTTAAATCAGTTGCTACCCTAAGACGTGTGCCCCTCATCTCTAATTAGGATTGATTTATTTATTTGATTATTAGATAAGTAATCATGACATGTGGCCCCTGCTGTAAATTGAAATAAAAAAAGGATGCCTAAGTCAATGACACATAGGACCCATGTGCACTGTTCACTTTTGACTAGTCAAAATATTGACTGGGTCAACCCAGCCCCTGGCCCCACATGTCACACACATGCACACATTGCTGGGTACACTCCTGTGTACCCATAGCAATTTGTCTCTTTTTTTCAATTAATGTTATTAAAGAAATTTCAGAACATTGTTAAAACTTTGAAAAATCATATAAAATAAACCGTAACTCCAATGAAAAAGTATTATACATGAAAGTTTCTCGGAACGACGAGACGAATCCGAATACGCGGTCCGTTCATCTGTCACATGCCCCTAGCATAGCAAACATGCAACTTTTCCCCTCTGGTTCATCTGTCTGACAGACGTCCGGAACCGGGAAAACTTTCCCGGATGTTTCCCCCTTCGCCAGTATCGCCTAACACTACGTTAGATCACCTCTGCCCCGCTTATTGTCTTGTTGTGCATATGTTTACGTGTATTTACTGTTTCTTCCCCCTCTTCTCTCCGGTAGACCCTGAGACTGCCGCTGATGCCGCTGTGATCAACTACGTCGGCGACGACCCCTTCTTCTTGTCTGAGCAACCAGGCAAGCCCCCCCTTTGATCATCCCGATATCGCCCATTCTATACTCTCATGCTTGCATTAGATTTTGCTACTGTTATTGTTTGCTCCTATTCTGATGCATAGCCTGCATTTGTACCTGCTGTTGTACCTTACCTGCTTATCCTAAACTGCTTAGTATAGGTTGGATAGTGATCCATCAGTGACCCCTACCTTGTCCTTGTTGCCCCTGCTTCATCTTCGACGACTCGATCAGCGTGATCGACGACTAGAGCCCGAGACCTCACATCACATCATGCCCCTTCTGTTGCTCGACTCAGCAGAGCTACTATCGAGTGCCGAGGGTGTTCCCTCTTAACGCGCTCCTGATGATAATTCTGTAGTGTAGCTATTCGGTCGTGGTCATCGAGGGTGATTTCCTCCTTCACCATTCCCGATACGGCTCTGTCGTGCAACCCCTCAAGTGTGAACCTCGAGGGTGGTTCCTCTTACGTTCACCTTGATGATTACATCGAGTGGAATCCTCCGAGGGTGATTCCTTGGGTTTTCCCCTTGATGTTTGGACACACGGTTACCTTGGCATTACTTGAGACCTTTGGGAAATTCGGGCGGGCCCGGAGAGCACCCACAAGATGATTACGAGGAACGGCCGGGAAGTTTGGCAGCCCTCGAGTGGGCTGGGCTTGCCCTTGCCGTATTTCCTCGAGACGGGGCGACGGGGTCACATTATCGTGAGTCTCTGCTCATCTCCGCGAGCCCCCAATGCACTAACAGGTTTGGGTATTTGTTCTGAGTTGGCCTTTGGCCTTTACGCACTAACCACCACACGAGAATAGATATGGGCCTCGACGTCGCAGTATCAGCCGAAGCTTTGTCAGACGTCCAGTTCAGCAGTGCGGCACGGTCGGATCGTGCTGGCCATCCGAGGCGGTGCTGGTATCCACCTTGCTCGCAACGACCCGGAGTGCTGCGGGCGATGGGCCGAGGACCCCGGATTGCTAAGGATGTAGACCGGCGGGGACCTCTCTGCTGAGCCTAGGTAGGGCTGTGACGTGTTGATCTTCCGAGGGCGGGCATTGACCCCAGAAAGGTGTGCGGCCAGAGTGATCGAGCGTGTTGGGTAACGTGGTGCACCCCTGTAGGGAAGATCTTTATTCGAATACCGTGTCCACGGTAATGGACGTTCAGACTTATATCTTGATCTAATACAACTAGAAATGGATACTTAAGATATGTGGCTCCGGGATTGCTTTCTCGCAGGGAGTCGAGAAAGGATCTCTGGGCGTTATTGTTACAACATCTTGTTAATTGTAAACTGCTATTCTTTAGTCTTCTACATGCTGCAAGATGCTCGGAGCTGCTTGAAGATGCTTGTCTTTGATAGGCTAGGCCTTCCCCTCTTTTCTGGCATTCTGCAGTTCAGTCCACAGATACAACCCTTCCATTTGATACCAGTGCATACTTAGTATAGATCTGATGCTTGCGAGTACTTTGGATGAGTAATCATGGTTGCTTTGCTACCCCTTTTCCCCCTTCTTTCTTCTTTCCGGTTGATGCAACCAGATGGTGGATCCTTGGAGCCAGATGCCACCGCCGACGGATACTACTACGTGGAGACCGCCAACGACCAGGAGGAGGTCCCAGGCAGGAGGCCTTGCCTCTTCGATCGTTGTTGTTTTTGTGCTTGCCTTCTTAAGGCATCCTTGTCTAACTTATGTCTTTACTCAGATATTGTTGCTTCCGCTGACTCTCTTGTGTATCGAGCTATGTATTCGAGCCCTCGAGGCCCCTGGCTTGTAATATAGAGCTTGTATTATTTTAATTTGTGTCTTGAGTTGTGTTGTGATATCTTCCCGTGAGTCCCTGATCTTGGTCGTACACATTTGCGTGCATGATTAGTGTACGGTCGAGTCGGGGGCGTCACAGGGCACTGGATCAATATGTTAGTCCCAAAAATAGTATAAAAAGTTGCCAAAAAGTATATGAAAGTGGAATAATATTGGCATGGAACAATCAAAAATTATAGATACGACGGAGACGTATCAAGCAGCTATGTACTCCGCTTCACACGTAGATCCCGCCACGACGCTCTGCTTGGAACTGCACCAATTGATAGCTCCACCATTCAATATAAACACGTATCCGGTTTGTGACTTAGAGTCATCCGGATCAGTGTCAGAGCTTGCATAGACGTAACCATTTACGACGAGCTCTTTGTCACCTCCATAAACGAGAAACATATCCTTAGTCCTTTTCAGGTATTTCAGGATGTTCTTGACCATTGTCATGATGATCCATTCCTAGATTACTTTGGTACCTCCCTGCTAAACTGATAGCAAGGCACACATCAGGTCTGGTACACAGCATTGCATACATGATAGAACCTATGGCTGAAGCATAGGGAATGACCTTCATTTCTCTCTATCTTCTACAGTGGTCGGGCATTGAGTCTGACTCAACTTCACACCTTGCAACACAGGCAAGAACTTTCTTTGCTTGATCCATTTTGATCTTTTTCAAAGCTTCATCAAGGCATGTGCTTTGTGAAAGTCCAATTAAGCGTCTTGATCTATCTCTATATAGATGCCCAATATATAAGCAGCTTCACCAAGGTCTTTCATTGAAAAATTCTTATTCAAGTATCCTTTTATGCCATTCAGAAATTCAGTATCATTTCCAATCAACAATATATCATCCACATATAATATCAAAAATGCTACAGAGCTCCCACTCACTTTCTTGTAAATACATGCTTCTCCAAAAGTCTGTATAAAACCATATGCTTTGATCACACTATCAAAGCGTATATTCCAACTCCGAGAGGCTTGCACTAGTCCATAAGTGGATCGCTGGAGCATGCACACTTTGTTAGCACCTTTTGGATCGACAAAACCTTCTGGTTGCATCATATACAACTCTTCTTTAAGATATCCATTAAGGAATGCAGTTTTGACATCCATTGCCAAATTTCATAACCATAAAATGCGACAATTTCTAACATGATTCGGACGGACTTAAGCATCAGTACAGGTGAGAAAGTCTCATCGTAGTCAACTCCTTGAACTTGTCGAAAACCTTCCGCAACAGGTCGAGCTTTGTAGACAGTAACATTACCGTCAGCGTTAGTCTTCTGCTTAAAGATCCATTTATTCTCTATGGCTTGCCGATCATCGGGCAAGTCAACCAAAGTCCATACATTGTTTTCATACATGGATACCATCTCAGATTTCATGGCCTCAAGCCATTTCGCGGAATCTGGGCTCATCATCGCTTCCTCATAGTTCGTAGGTTCGTCATGGTCTAGTAACATGACTTCCAGAACAAGATTACCATACCACTCTGGTGCGGATCTTACTCTGGTTGACCTACGAGGTTCGGTAGTAACTTGATCAGAAGTTTCATGATCATCATCATTAGCTTCCTCACTAATTGGTGTAGGAACCACTGGAACTGATTTCAGTGATGAACTACTTTCCAATAAGGGAGCAGGTACAATTACCTCATCAAGTTCTACTTTCCTCTCACTCACTTCTTTCGAGAGAAACTCATTTTCTAGAAAGGATCCATTCTTAGCAACGAATATCTTGCCTTCGGATCTGTGATATAAGGTGTACCCAATAGTTTCCTTTGGGTATCCTATGAAGACACATTTCTCCGATTTGGGTTCGAGCTTATCAAGTTGAAGCTTTTTCACATAAACATCGCAGCCCCAAACTTTAAGAAATGACAACTTGGGTTTCTTGCCAAACCATAGTTCATATGGCGTTGTTGATACGTCTCCAACATGTATAATTTATGAAGTATTCATGCTATTATATTATCAACCTTGGATGTTTTATATGCATTTATATGCTATTTTATATGATTTTTGGGACTAACCTATTAACCTAGTGCCCAGTGCTAGTTTCTGTTTTTTCCTTGTTTTTGAGTTTTACAGAAAAGGAATATCAAACGGAGTCCAATTGACGTGCCAATTTTGACGAATTTTTATGGACCAAAAGAAGACCCTGGAGTAAAAGAGTTGGGCCAGGAGAGCCTCGGGGCGTCCACGAGGGTGGGGGGCGCGCCCACCCCCAGGTGCGTGGGCCTGCCTCGTGGATGCCTCGGGCACCTCCTTGATGTGAGACCGATGCCAAAGATTCCTATAAATACAGAAACCTCGGAAAATTAACCTAGATCGGGAGTTCCGCCGCCGCAAGCCTCTGTAGCCACGAGAAATCAATCTAGGCCCTCTCCGCACCTCACGGAGGGGGCCATCATCACCAGAGGCCATGGAGGAGGATCCCGGAGGGGCCATCATCGCCATGAAGGCCAAGGACCAGAGGGAGAACCTCTCCCCATCTAGGGGGATGCCATGGAGGAGGAAGCACAAGGGGGAGAACCTCTCATCCTCTCTCTCGGTGGCACCGGAGTGCCATCGGGAGGGGAATCATCGCCGCGGTGATCGTCTTCACCATCATCACCATCCTCATCTCTTTTACGCAGTCCACTCTCCCGCACCCCGCTGTAATCCCTACTTGAACATGGTGCTTTATGCCACATATTATGATCCAATGATGTGTTGCCATCCGATGATATTTTGAGTAGATATCCTTTGTCTTTGGGTCGATTGATGATCTAGATTGGTACGAGTTGTATGTTTTATTTTGGTGTTGTCCTATGGCGCCCTCTGTGTCGCGCAAGCGTGAGGGATTCCCGCTGTAGGGTGTTGCAATACGTTCATGATTCGCTTATAGTGGGTTGGTGAGTGACTGAAACACAAACCCGAGTAAGGGGGTTGTTGCGTATGGGAATAAAGAGGACTTGATGCTTTAATGCTATGATTGGGTTTTACCTTAATGATCTTGAGTAGTTGCGGATGCTTGCTAGAGTTCCAATCATAAGTGCAAATGATCCAAGTAGAGAAAGTATGTTAGCTTATGCCTCTCCCTCATATGAAATTGCAATGACGACTATCGGTCTTGTTAACAATTGCCTAAGACAATTCCGCACACCGATCCACCATTATTCCACACTCGCAATTTATAATATTTAGTAATATATTCTAACTTTATGATAACAACACCTAATTTTATATTTTAGCTCTCCGATATCATACAAAGTTATCTTCTTCATACCCACAACATAGTTTTATTTCTCGTTGCTAGTTGGAAGCAAACGCTCGTGTACGAGAGTCGATCGATGGCAGATAGGGCTTGAGAGAATATTGATCTTACGTTTACCTCCTTGTGGGTTCGACACTCCATACTTATCACTTCCACCTTTGGAAATTGCTACGATGTTTCCCTACACTTGGGGATTATCAGTTGTCTCAACGGATTTAGATGGTGCACTATTTAACGTGAATGCAACCGTCTCTAAAGCATAACCCCAAAACGATAGCGGTAAATCATTAAGAGACATCATAGATCGCACCATATCTAATAAAGTACGACATGACGCTCGGACACACCATTCTGTTTGTGGTGTTCCGTGGCGGAGTTGCAAAACTATTCCACATTGTTTCAAATGAAGACCAAACTCAGAACCCAAATATTCTCCTCCACGATAAGATCATAGAAACTTTATTTTCTTGTTACGATGATTTTCCACTTCACTCTGAAATTCTTTGAACTTTTCAAATGTTTCAGACTTATGTTTCATCAAGTAGATATACCCATATCTGCTCAAATCATCTGTGAAGGTTAGAAAATAACGATACCCGCCGCGAGCATCAAAACTCATCATACCACATCTATCAGTATGTATTATTTCCAACAAGTCTGTTGCTCGCTCCATTGTTCCGGAGAACGGAGTCTTACTCATCTTGCCCATGAGGCATGGTTCGCAAGCATCAAGTGATTCCAAAAGCCCATCAGTATGGAGTTTCTTCATGCGCTTTACACCAATATGACCTAAACGGCAGTGCCACAAATAAGTTGCACTATCATTATTAAACTTATCTCTTTTGGCTTCAATACTATGAATATGTGTATCACTACTGTCGAGATTCAAAAAGTAGACCACTCATCAAGGGTGCATGACCATAAAAGATATTACTCATATAAATAGAACAACCATTATTCTCTGATTTAAATGAATAACCGTCTCACATCAAACAAGATCCAGATATAATGTTCATGCTTAACGCTGGCACCAAATAACAATTATTGAGGTCTAAAATTAATCCCGAAGGTAGATGCAGAGGTAGCGTGCCGACGGCGATCACATCGACTTTGGAACCATTTCCCACGCGCATCGTCACCTCATCCTTAGACAATCTTCGCTTAATCCGTAGCCCCTGTTTCGAGTTGCAAATATGAGCAACAAAACCAGTATCAAATACCCAGGCGCTACTACGAGCATTAGTAAGGTGCACATCAATAACATGTATATCAAATATACCTTTCACTTTGCCATCCTTCTTATCCGCCAAATATCTGGGGCAGTTCCGCTTCCAGTGACCAGTCCCTTTGCAGTAGAAGAACTCAGTCTCAGGCTTAGGTCCAGACTTGGGCTTCTTCACTTGAGTAGCAACTTGCTTGCCGCTCTTCTTGAACTTCCCTTCTTCCTTTGCCCTTCTTCTTGAAACTAGTGGTCTTGTTGACCATCAACAATTGATGCTTCTTCTTGATTTCTACCTCCGCAGCCTTTAGCATTGCGTAAGAGCTCGGAATTGTCTTATCCATCCCTTGCATATTATAGTTCATCACGAAGATTTTGTAGCTTGGTGGCGTGATTGAAGAACTCATCAATGACACTATCAAGCTGGAAGATTAACTCCCGGCTGAGTCAAGTGATTGTGGTACCCATACATTACGAGTATATGCTCACCGATGTAACTATTCTCTTCCATTTTGCAGTGTAGAACTTATTGGAGACTTCATATCTCCCAATCCGGGCATTTGCTTGAAATATTAACTTCAACTCCTAGAACATCTCATATGCTCCATGACGTTCAAAACGTCGTTGAAGTCCCGGTTCTAAGCCGTAAAGCATGGCACACTGAACTATCGAGTAGTCATCAGCTTTGCTCTGCCAGACGTTCATAACATCTGGTGTTGCTCCTGCAGCAGGTTTGGCTCCTAGCGGTGCTTCCAGGACGTAATTCTTCTATGCAGCAATGAGGAAAATCCTCAAGTTACGGACCCAGTCTGCCTAGTTGCTACCATCATTATTTAACTTAGCTTTCTCTAGGAACGCATTAAAATTCAATGGAACAGTAGCACGGGCCATTTATCTACAACAACATAGACATGCAAAATACTATCGGGTACTAAGTTCATGATAAATTAAAGTTCAATTAATCATATTACTTAAGAACTCCCACTTAGATAGACATCCCTCTAATCATCTAAGTGATCACGTGGTCCATATCAACTAAACCATGTCCGATCATCACGTGAGATGGAGTAATTTTCAATGGTGAACATCACTATGTTGATCATATCTACTATATGATTCACGCCGACCTTTCGGGTCTCGGTGTTTCGAGGCCATATCTGCATATGCTAGGCTCGTCAAGTTTAACCCGAGTATTCTGCGTGTGCAAAACTGGCTTGCACCGTTGTATGTGAACGAGAACTTATCACACTCGATCATCATGCGGTGTCTCAAGCACGATTTAACTGTAGTAACGGTGCATACCGGGAGAACACTTATACCTTGAAATTTAGTGAGAGATCATCTTATAATGCTACCACCGTACTAAGCAAAATAAGATGCATAAAGGATAAACATCACATGCAATCAATATAAGTGATATGATATGGCCATCATCATCTTGTGCCTTTGATCTCCATCTCCAAAGCACTTTCATGATCACCATCGTCACCGGCTTGACACCTTGATCTCCATCAAAGCATCGTTGTCGTCTCGCCAACTATTGCTTCAACGACTATCGCTACCGCTTAGTGATAAAGTAAAGCAATTAAATGGCGAATGCATTTCATACAATAAAGCGACAACCATATGGCTCCTGCTAGTTGCCGATATGTAACATCCCAAAATTCTAAATTTTGGAATGTTATATTAAATAAATAATTCTGATTGTTTGTTTGATTGTTGAGTGATTGATTGTGTGAAATTGAGTGGAATTTGAAACTTTTTTTGAAAGTTGAATGAGAGGGAATGAAATGACTTTCCCCGACTTTCACTTTGCCTTTTGATATCCATGAATTCAAATTCAATTCAAACACAAAACCCTAGAGAGAAAATGATATGACTTCTTCCATTTAAATAAATGAAAAGGGTTTTGAAAAGATTTGAACCCCGTTTGGAAATATTTCAAATTCAGAAACTTTATGCAACTCAATGATTTTCATGAGGGAAGATAAAATGACTTCTTTAGATTATATGAAATATGAGTTGGAAGTTAAAAAGAATCAAACCGAAAGTCATTTGGAAGTATTTTAAAATCCCTTTCAATTTGGAATTATTTGATTTTATTCAAATTATTTTTCTCCTAAAATAAATAAATGGGAATAAGGGTAAAATGATTCCTTCAATGGAAAATTAGGAGAAAATAATTTTGAAATCATTTTGGTGTGTTAAAATGATTTTGTTGGGTTTTATTGCAACAGCAACACTATTTGAGTTTTGTAAATTTTGAGGATTTTATTTGAACTTGAAAAAGAGTTCATGTTGTAGGAAATCTTTTTCTGAAAATTTTGATATATTATATGTCTATATAATATTATTTATTTATTTATTTGTGTATGTTTTATTGTCTATGTTTTATAAAAAAATGCAAACGCTCAAGCCCCGAGGCCCATCTTCCCTCTCCTTTCCTCGGCCCACCCACGCCAGTTGGCTGATCGCCACAAGACGCGCTCAAACCCTCCCCCTCCGGTCGCTCGCTCTCTCCTCGCTCGCCTCAGGCACTGACCGCTGGGTCCCACCGCCCGATCGCCCCACCCGCATCTCCCTCTTCTTCCTCCCCACGCCAGAACCACCGCCGCCGCCGCCGTATCCCGGAGATCGCGGGATCCTCTCCCCAATCTTTCCCCTCCTCCAAGGCGCCTCCCCTATAGGTACCCCGCCTCCTCGACCCGTCCCCCTCCTTTCCCCTCACCAAACCCTCTCCCTCGCTCAGTCAAGGTCATGGAGCCCGAGCTCCGCCGCCACGCCATTGCCGCCAAAGACTCGACCCCTACCCCTTACCCACACCGAGATCACCACCAGAACCCCATCGCTCGTCCGCATCTCCCCGTGCCCTCTCCCAAGCCCGAAACCCACCTGAGCACCGTCATCCGCCGACGCCCGAACGCCATCGCCGCCTCAACCTCACCGCCGTCCTCCTCTGACGTCCCCGAGCTCACCGCCGACCACCAACGTCATCACTGTTGTCTTCCGTATCGCCTGGGCGTCTTCACCGTCGTCTAGGACCATCGAAGGCCTCGCCTGCGTCGTCCCCGAGCCGCCACCGCCGCCGACGACCTCGCCGGAGCTCGCCCCCCCCCACGGTGAGCCATTCTCCTCCGTCCGATTTGTTATTGAGGGCGTAGATTAGATGTAATGAACGGGTAGGTTTTTTAGATTAGATTGGTTCAGTTCGGTTTATTCTCTGGTTTAGATCGAACTGGCCTTTCGGTTTTTCTTTTAGTCGCACCGTATACCGTTTTTCTTAAGCAGTGGTCGTCCGCCAGTTCAGCTCCCGCAGTGCACGCGTGTAGCTAGTCAGAAGCGGCCACGTAGCAGTGGCCGATCTGTAGCGCTTCTGGTTTTTTTTTTCTGTTTTAATTTACAGAAATAGTTCCTGTTTAGATTGCTAATATCTTTTAGGTTTCAAGTCCAAATTGAGTGATTATTTTTGCATTAGATTCAAAATTTCTCGAAGTTTCTGTTAGAACAATTGGATTTCAGATTTGAGTAGTTTTAATTTGAGTTTGATGAAATTTGTTCAAATCACTAATTTGGCCGTATCTTGAGTTTTATAAAAGATTTTTGATTGATTCTTTTTGCTACGGTTTTGTTATTGTTTTGTCTACCCAAAGTCATATAGTGATTTATTTTTAGTTTGTTTTAAATTAAGTTTTTAGCAAAACAGTACCGTTTTAGTTATAGTTTTGTTTTAGTCTTTTCTTTATTGTTTTTATTAGTTTCAAATTATTTCTTTTGTCACTCTTGAAAAATTTAGTTTTGTTTCTGTTAATCAGCAAAATAATTTTTTTTTATTTTAAAATTTTATTTTTCTTAGTTTTGCATGAAAACTTGTTTAGGTCATAGTTAGTGTTTCATAAAAGCTTTTTATTTGTTTCTTTTTGCTATTAAAAGTTTATGAAAAATACTTTCTGTTAAAATTAGTTGTTTTATATTTTCTTTTCTGTTTATTTATTATGTTGGTATTTTCTTTGTTGTTAAATTTTACTTAGGACAAAGCTATTTTGGCTTATGTCTTAGAATTTTCTTTAGTAGTTTTCTTGTGTAGTTTTCATTGGTTTGTTTTATTTTGTGTTCTTTGTGATTTGCATTTTATTTTTTGATTTTTTTTGTGAGTGTTAGAAATTGCTTGCTAGTATGTTTGCTTATGTGAATACTATGTTTTACTATATAGATTTTCATCGGAGAGTTGCGTATAGTGCTATCAAGTTTTGCGAGAGCGATATTATCTTCATCAACATACCAGGCAAGTTCACTTTGACCATGTTTTTCATACCTATGTGTTTTATTGCATCTAGTGTCATCTTCACAACAATCCCTTCAGTAGTGATATTGAATCCTTGTAGTTGATTAGTATGCATGGGGTAGGAACCCATCACCCTGTTACCAAGCCCGGGACGTTATTTATTTTAATGCTACGCTATAGTAGACGGGGTTGGTATGAGTGCTCGGGAGTGGTGTGAGAATGGAGGATCTACGTCAATGACGACAACTCCATGATGGAATCTGCAACGATCTGCATCTTCATGGCCTCAAGACTTCAAGACTCGAGACAAGAATTCAATACACACTCATTGGGTGAAGGGCGGTTGGAGGAACCCTGGAGAAACCGATGGTTGGCGGGATGCATGGAGAAGCGCCATGACATCTTGCGAAAGCTTCACCCAGACTCAAAGAGACGGAAGAATACTTCATGCCATAAGCTTACCTGTGCAACCGCAAGTCACTATGGGCTCTGGCTTGGTTGACCTTAGTTGTGACTCTGGCTAGGACGGTGCTAGCAGATGTAGAACTACGGTAGGATTGAATGAGCACCGGACAGTGGTCAGGGGAACCCCTCAGAAGACCATGTTTCGGTCATCTTGTTCTCAAACACCCTGAAGTGCGAGAACGTAAAGAGAGGGATCGAATCTTGCGAGTAAAGTGTACAAACCTCTGCAGAGGGTTAAAACCTAATCGATTAGCCGTGTCCCCGGTTATGGACAATTGAGCATCTGGACCTGGATCTATCTCGGAACTCTCAACACCGGATCGATAATTTAATTGTGGGCAACATATGATGATTTTGGGCTATGAGACATCGGTTGGCTGAACCATGTCATGATAGAAAACTCCATAGTACAGACTTCATTTATTCCTTGGATGTAGGGAAAAATAAAACCAGCTTTTATGCAAACAAAACTCAGATACAGAGCCACAAAGCCATATTGCATATAGTATAGTTTTATCATCTGTTCTTTTTATTGTGATCTTGCCGGTACATTCAATGTACTGACCTACACGGCTGCAACGTCTCATGTTGCAGATACTTTTCTTCCGATGAGTGAGAGTATGGTACAGGGTTACGGTCTACACTCAACCTGCCGATGGCGTTGATGGGACTCCACATCTGTTTGATTGTTTCCGCTAAGTATTATGAGGTATATATCATTTTACGTTATTTATACACGTGATTGCACTTTGATATATACATTGATGTCTGTGTGTGCAAAGATCTTGATCCGAGGATGGCACAGATACATAGAGGCTTGACCATCGAGGTCGGGTCGCTCTGAGATATGGTATCGAGCACATGTTGGTGAGGACGTGACCCTAGAAACCGGAAAGCCCTAGGACAGAAATTTCTAAAACTTTATTTTCAAAAGACTCTTACTTCTCATCTTTTCTGATTTTATCAAATAGACACTCTCACCTCAAATAGTTAGAATATACCCCTTTTCCCTTTTGACCACATGAAGGATCAACTGAAGCCGCTCCAAGAAAGATATCAGACAGCTGATGACCCCTTCAAAGTAACCAGGATTTCACCATGCATTAGAAGAGTTGAAGCTGCAACAATTGAAGACTTTGAAGACTTGAAGAATTTGAAGTTCCTGAAGAATTATTTGACCTTTAGAAGACCAAACCCCTGTTACACACTTACGTTAGATGCGACGATTTGTGAGCTGTCATTTGTTTGATGTTTTCCGACAGCCACGAAGTAAAACCCGTTTCTTCAAAAACTATTGTTTTTATTGTGTGTATATCCCTCCCCACCTCTCTCATATCTCATCCCAAAACTTTTGGACCCCATAGATGATAAAGGAAGTTGGACTGATATTCTCTGGACCGAAAACCCAGCCGGAGGGAGAGCTATGGATTCAGAACATGGAGAATCACTTCGGGAGCAATTTGGTTTCAAGGAAGAATGAAGTATCGTACGCTCTTCAGTACTTTGAAGGAAGTGCTGCAACATGGTGGCAGATGCATCAAGCTATACAGGGATGGAATGGAGCAAAGACTTGGGAAGAATTCAAGAAGACTCTGACAAGATCTCGTCTTATCCGGAAGCACCATGATACACCAAGAAATAGACCTTGTGCCTGCAAGATTTGTGGAGAAA